>OY856410.1:1030296834-1031496834 GCA_963693085.1 Alisma plantago-aquatica | reverse complement strand
TTGCAACTGGTAGCAGGAGAGTGTGTTGGCGACTAGTACGTCAACAGGAGGGTGCGACTCCTTCCACTTCCTTGTGGGACAAGGAGAGTGGAGTTCCAGGTGGTCCGTGTGGACTACTACAGAGGCGGGAGGACACTACCGCTCAGGAGGACAACTGTCATCCGACAGTCCGATAGGAGGAGGAGTTGTCAGTCCCGGTGCGACCAGGAGCTGCACAGACACCGTCCAAGACCGGAGTTGAAGACCGCGCATTGCGCGAGGTATTGTCGCCGAGCAAGCCTCGGGACAAGGTATGATTCCACAAACCATCCTTTCCTATTATATAGACGTTGACGCGTTTCCTCGGTATGGGTTGGGGGAGAAAATTTTTGTTTCCGCTGCCTTCTCTGTCTCCCTCAAAACCCAACAAAATGTCCAAATGTGCTCAAATATTTTATATGAGTTATACACAAGACGATTAAGAAGATTAACAGATTAGATTTTTGAAAAAAATATTGCATCATGAAAAACTACTGAAGTGTATTCTACTCCGAATACACTCGAGTGTAGTCTAACCTAACTCGCGCGCTCTCTCTCTCTCTCTATATATATAATATATATATATATATATATATATATATATATATATATATATATATATATATATATATATATATATATATATATATATATATATATATATATTCAACACACACGTGCACATGCACGTACAACATGAAATAAATTAAAATTATACTCAAAAAGTTTTATAATATTACACATATTTTAAAGATGTCAGTATGTCATTTGAAGTCAACTTCTGATGGTGGATTATATTGAAATTATTAATGTGTCCAGAAAGAATAAATTTTTAGAAATCAGAAACAACCAAAATAAGGTTGTTCAGTGTCATGAATTCCACTAATTATCATATTGTAAGGTAGGTTTTAGCAAACCATAATTATTAAAAAAATAAAATATCATTGTATTTGGATATAAAATATGAATTGTATGTATACAAATTATTTGATACAAAATTGGTTGTGATTGGATAAGATACGAAATACGACATATTTTTTAAGGATGTCGAGCTAGTGTTTTTTTTTTCTTCATACATATACTTATGTAAGTACGTTCGTCTAATTCATAATTTTATTTATTTATGATCATTTTTAAACTTGAAAGTAAGACAAAACGATAGGTAGCATTTCACAATATTAAAAGCAATTTTTTAAAAAACTAACTACTACCAAAGACAAGAGAATGCAGACACTTTTTATGATCACGTGTCAATTTTCTGATGTTGTCATACACATTCAACTTACAGGCTAATGATATGCATAACTTGGTGTTTTATAGAAAATTTATCATATACAAATTCAACATACATACTATGCACATTCAGCTTATAGACTAATGATATGCATAATGATTGTTAATACAAATTAATAGTAAAAATAGTATAAATAATTAGGAAACAAAATTAATTTCAGCATATTTAATCGATCATTATGAAAAAATATGAGAAGTTAACAAAGTCTCTTGCACAAAGATCTAAATGATGGGTTTCCTTTCTAAATGGTCGGTTATAAATTCCTAGCGGTGTCCTCATGATTTGAGGGATGTGTGTGGCGGGGAGGTTACATTGAGAGGAGTTGGGAGTGAGGATAGGCAGTTGAGTAAAAGAGATAATACGTGGGAGGGATGTTGGGGGTTGAATCATATTTTTGAAGTTATTAGATTTTTTTATTGTGGAGTGTTAATTACTGGTTTGACGGAATTACAAAGAAAGAGAAATTCAAAAAACATGAGAAGTTTTATCATGAGTAATTTGAACGGAAAGGAAGTAAGTATTATTATCACTTTACTTTGAAAATTGCCAAGACAACAGGGTGGCAAAGACAATAGTGGGATGGAAATTCAAGTTGGTATGAATAGAAAACGTTGTTAAGACATTTTAGAGACTTAAGGGGATATAATTAACAAGACGGAACCAAAGAATTAAGGAAGGAGGTGCCACACACGAAAACCGTCTAAATAAAACAACGGGAAATAGGATGAGCTTCCTATCTAAAAGGTCAGTTACAAATTCATAGTGGTGATCGTGTTCCCATGATTTGAGGGATGTGTGGGGGTGGGCTGGTTATGTTGGAAGGAGTTAGGAAAGGGGATCGACAATTGAAGAAAGGAGGGAGAGAATACGTTGGGGGGAGGTTGGGGGTGAATTGTGTTTTTGAAGTTGATGGATTTTGATACATTGATTACTGGATTAATGGGAATCACAAACGAGAGAGAGAGAAACTTAAAAGCAAAAAAAAAAAATCATGTGAGACTTGATCGGAAAGGAAGGACGTTTGTTCATCTCTAAACCTTGACAACTACTAAGCGAGAAAGGTGGTAAGGACAATAATGGCACAAAAATTAAAGTTGGTTAATGAGAAACGTTATCGAGTTTTTTTAGAGATCACTGGGATGAGATCAGTCAAGAACGAAGAAATAAAATAAAGAAAGGAAGGAGTGGATTGTATTGGAAAGTGGGCGCGAATGTAAGTAAATGTTAGTGTTAGAGTGAGCACAATGTGATATTTTGTTTCCTTTTTGAATTAGAAAGGAAACATGCAATTAACAAAATAGTATAGATAAAGAAAATTTGATATTTTATTTTGTTTATGAAATATTAAAACAGATATTATGATAAGAAAATTTAGATAGAGTTACGCCACACTTTCATTTTCATCACAGAGGATGCGAACAGATAGAAAAATGTGAAATTTAGCATTAAATCTCCATGTTGTAAACCCGGTCTTACCTCCAAAATTCTACTGCTATAACGGCCTACTTTGAGAGGAGTTTGAAGGATGTGTGGGGCGGGGTGGTTGGGATTGGGATTGGGTTTTTGAAGTTGTTGGATTTTGATACCTTAATTACTGGTATAATAGGAATTACAAGGAAGAGAGATATTTGATAGTAAAAAGATATCATGAGGGACTTGAATGTTGCGTTTGTTACGTGGTGAATCATGGTGATAGGAAATGATGGTGAAATAAAAATGTTGCTTGTTTGCCGTGGTGACAGGAAATCATGATGAATGCATGGTGAATCCGTATTGAATTTTGATCTATTTTTGTCCCCATGGAAAAGTATGGTGAATCATGGTGAAAGAAGTTTCTTTGAAGACTCAACTACTTATTTAGACAAATGTGTAAAAATACGTTCTAATAATGGTGCAGGACTTCGACTTCGTGTCGACTTCGTCAGGTGTGGAAGTGGGAGTTTCGAGGAAGTTTAGACACAAACTTCGACAAACTTCGATGCCATTTTTTGAAGAAATGATGTGAATTTTTAGAGAACTTTGATGGAAAACTTCTAATTATGTTATACCTCTATCTTATATATGTGAATTTAAAAAAAGAACACGGTTTATGACCCTCTAGCCCTATGTAGGTTAATAACACAATGTGTTGCTTGAAATGGTCAATTGTGCAATACACATATATAGATACAGTTCACCATATGTATTATATATAATATACAATCAAATAGTAGATACAACACCCTCTCTAGGAATGAGTGGCAACAAAAAACATATGAGTTGATATTAGAAGTTATGAAGAGGGTTGGAGTGATATTTATGCCTTATATGGCCATTGTAGCACTAGTTGGGATTATGGTTCTGGGTGGTCTGAACTTCGCCACAGCTTCGCCAACTTCTAGGAAACTTCAACAACTTCGGAGAAGTTGAGACGAAAATACACAAAAAAATCAACTTCGCCGGCATCCATGAAACTTCGCCCCGAAGTTTGGACGAGGTCGAAGTATATGGTATTCGACTTCGCCTATGGTCGAATTTCAAAACTTCGGCGAAACTTCGCCAAACTTCGACGATGTTGTGAATTCCTCCCCATCACTAGAAATATGTAACAAACAACATTTTTTAAGTTTTTCACAGTCACCATCCCTATCACCATGCACATGTTAACAAACAACACATTTTAATAATTTTCTTATCACCATCACTATCCATATTACCATCACCGTCCCCATCACCATCACCATCAATTTTATCACCACGTACCAAACACAGCGGAAAGAAAAGGCAAAGTATTCTTATCTCTAAATCTTAACAACTACTGAAAGAGAAGGATGGTAAAGACAATAATGGCATGATAATTAAACTGATATAAATGAGAAACATTATTAGGATGTTTTAGAAGCCAAGGAGATGAGATTATTTAAGAACCAAGAAATGCATCTTAAATGAAAGAAAGTAAGGGGTGGTTCGTAGGAGAATGGTTGCGAATATAAGTCATTGTCGGTGTTAAATTGAGCTTAATTTGATTCCTTTTCATATTAGAAGGAAAACATGACAATTCACAAAATAAAGAAAAATTGATATTATATCATGTTACGAAATATTGAAACAAATATTACAATAGAAAAAGCAAAGGTTATTAAATGTAGTACGTCACGCTTCTATTTTCAACACAAATGATGGGAGGAGATAAGAAAAATGAGAAATTTTGTTTATAAATATTAAAATAGATATTATGATAAAAATTAAACCTTTTCTATTAGGTATAGTTTCGTCAAACTTCTTTTTTCAGAACGGAGGGTGGGAAGAGACAAGAAAAATGAGAAATATAATGTTCAGTAAGTCGTCATGTTGTTAATCCGGTCTTACCTCCAAAATTCTACAAGTATAACCACCTTGCGTCCAAGATTGCCATTAGTGTAAACTCCACCTCTGTACTGCACTTCAAATTTCATTAGAGAAGATAGAAGGAGATAGAAAAAAGAGGATATTAATTTTCATTAAACTTCATATTGCAAACTGATCAGGTCTTACCTTCAAAATTTTAATTACTATAACGTGTCTTGCTTCTAGGAGTTACCATCAGTGCAACTTTTCTTTGATGATTCAAGTCCACCTCTTAATAACGTCTCATTTCACCATATAAGCGAAAATTGAAAAGCATGAGGGAAAGACCAGCATGAAAATTGGATAGAGGGACATGAAACGGAAGACAATATGAAGATGGAAAGATGGGGAGAAGAAGTGAAGGATAATTAGAACAGAAAGAAACAAGAGAGAAAGGAAAGGAAAAGAGCCACAACCACAGTTACGAAGAAGGATATAGAGTAGAGAGAGGGATCGTGCCGGGGGGGGGGGGGGGGGGGGGGGGGGGAAGAAAGTGAAGGATAGTTAGTTTAGATGAAGTATCGATTTACATTTGACTGAGTTATTCATGCATTGCTTTTTAGAGAATTATAGAGACACAGCGGTATGGAGAAAGTGGAGTAATAGCTCATATCAATTACGATACAGAGGGGCATTGAGTGAGTGGGTTGACCGTAAGTTGGGAAGACATGTTGTAAAAGAAATGGACGTGTATAGGAAACATGTGTCAAGTTGGGAAGGTAGTTTTGAATGAAGAGAATTTATGATTTAAAACAGTTAGAAAATGTTTGAGAGGGAGCAATTTGACTTGGTCTGCACTAATAATCAAAGGAGATAGTTAGGCAGAGGATGAGAGAGATGTGACGTGTTGATAAGAGAGTGGAGCATTTGTTGCGAAAAGGGAGAACCGAAACTGTCAAAAAATTTAGATATTTTCTTTCAGACTAGTAAACCCACACGTGCACATGCACGTGTCTCCAAAATATAATTTATTTTTATATTTTATACAAAGTAATTTAATTTTATTTATATCTAACTTTACAGACACAAAAGAACCATTGTTATATGTTAACAAAATACATGAGTTTTAATGTATATGTATGAGATACGATAAACAAATATATGTATGAGTAGTTGTTAAATATGTTAAACTTTTTCTATTATGAAAGATAAATTAAAACGTCAATGAATCCAAGATGTAAAAATTTAAATTCAAACAAATGCTTCAAGCTGTTAAAAATTTAATGACATATTTGCAGTGTAAACATTTACTATAAAGTAGGTGCATGTATATTGTATAATTGGGAACCTTTCCAAGACACAAAATTAATTTTCTTGCATGCCACTTGTATTTGTATAAGTAATTATTTGTTAATACATCAATATTTGGATGCCTAAAGAGACCATTTATTATTTCTTTTTGTATACATGACTTGTTGAAACCATTTCCCTTCATGGCAAGTGTTTTAAAAATGTATATGAGATTGAAAATTCTTTAATATGCATGATACATAGTAGAAATGATAAAATAAGGTAGAGGTTTAGACTTATTACACTACTCAAAAATATTGGACAAAAATGAAGTACATGGGTATCATGTGAATTGTTTGGGTTATTGTTTCCTTGTCAATGATACTGATTCTTGTTAAGTAGATGATGTTTATTGCAAAGTGGAGACCATGGGTAGAAAATGATATTTTTTACTCATGTATACATGAATGGCGGGTTGATAACTTGGAATAAATAAAGGATGTTGACCATCTAGTAGATGTGGCGTGTTTGAGATAGTTTTGGAGTGTCAATGGAAAAAAATACCAACAGATGTAGTCTATATATTTTTTGCTTAGGTGTTATGAGTTGTATTTGACATCATATGGGGGTGAAGAGACATGGCTAAGGAGAACATACCAATAGTTATGGTTTCCTTTGATGAAGTGGTTGTCATGTAAAAAAAAAGACATGTAAGAATATGTTGAAGTACAAAAGAAAAGGGCTTATAAATGGGAAGGAAGCACACACTGCCAATTTGGAAAAGAAACCTAGCTTATTTATACTAATATAGATGTATATATAAATATGCATAACTCAAAAATGTGTATACTCTTTTGTATAGAAGAGATTGGAAGATGAAAGGAGTTTGAGATGAGAGAAGAGATTGGAAGATCAAAGGAGTTTGAGATGACATATTGTAATTATGGTCATTTGGTGATGGCAGAGTGTGGAAGGTTGTAAAATAAGAATATATTTAGTAGAAAATGAGAAAATTCTAAATAAAAAAGTAGATGATGGAAATAAAATTCAAAGGTAAAAAAGTGAAGGACCCTGTAAGAGTTTCAAAGTTTGATTATTTGATTGGAAGCACACAAATGACAACTATTGTAATCGGTTTAAACATGTATATTTTATTTTAATCAAACTATATATTTGAGTTAAAAATAGAATAGGATAGGATTGTTAACTTAACGTTAAAAATTAAATTCTAACTGACATAATAGTTTTTAACAAATTTGTATTCTTTGCAGAATACCAATCATAACGGGAACATATGCTCATACATATCAATTTTGTATACAATTAATGTGTTTTTTATGATTTTTTTATTTTGTCTTAGTCTTCATTGATAAGTTTAGCTCGGAATAAGCTTTCCTTTAATGCATTACAACATTATATATAAATAGCAGTGAAACTGCAAACTCGTCTAGGAATGGAAAGAGAGGATAGTGATGAAGTGAAGATAACATGGAATCAACTAATATTACTAAGGTTTTTAAACAAGAAAACTTTCAATTGACCAATTTATAAACAAATAAATATGTACACACATGATTTTTTGCTTGGTTTAGATTATGCGGTAGCAATAGTAATACAAAGTGGGCTAAAACAAAGGTTGTACCTCTCGTCCCTTCATTTGTCAGCACTCCCATTGCTATAGACACTGATTTGCACATTTCAGTTATTCCACATAATATTTTCCATGATCGAAAATGTAATTGGTCTTGAGTATTCTGGAACACGTTCCTTTAGAATAGTCACACTTCTACTTGACAAGTACCAAGTGAATTCATAATCACACTAAAGTGAAACATCTAATTCAATCTTCTGACCAAATTGTTTGGACCATTTAATGATAGGTGGAACAGTACAAACGATTCAACATTCTAAAATATAAGCATGTTCTTCTCCAAGGTGTTCATGTCGACCAGTCAGTACAGACGATTGTGTTCGTTTTAATATACAGTTAGGCTGAAATATATAGAGAAAACCAACATTGCAGTCAATGGTGGTCAGCTTGTTCTAGTTTCTAAACTTGCAGTTATTGAGCATGAAGAAACAATCAAAAAATTCTAGCAAATATTAACTGAACCAGATTGAACAATTACGATACACATAATTCCAAGGTAAAAAAAGCAAAGGACTAATAATGGAGGAAACCACATATCATGTACATAAAGTTGCAATCATCGTCTTCCGTCATTGGTAAATCTTTGGTAAATAGGTCTTTACTTAATTGAGGGCGAAAGGAGTTTGAGATGAGAGCACATGGAACAAAAATTCATAAGTATGAGGGAAAATTTTAAATGATATGTTTGACAAAAAATCCATCTACGACATACATGTACTGGTGGTACTTTGTAGTGAGCTGAGGGAAAGCATAAAACTCCATGTCAATGAATTCTAGAATTCTTCTAAAGAAAAAACGGAAGAAAAAGGAAAAAACAATATTGCAGAGCACAACTAACCGTCGTCTTACTAGAAACCAAATGGGTGAAACAATATTGTCCATTAGTTTAATTGGTGGTGGGCTTGACGGATGCATTGGAGGAACCATAGCTATATGAGTCCGAGGAAATGTGCATGAGAAATGACTCCAGTAGAGTAATAATTAACATTAACCAACTTTGTTCAGTCCTTCCACATGCCACATTGCTACCACTTTAATCAATGGAGATGGTAGCGGAAGCATGCACTCAGTCTGTCATAGGAGACAACAGCCTGCGAGTGCACTTATGTATAAATAGCTAACCGCGGCGATGGCTGTGCGGGCAGACTTTTGGAGTTCGGTGAGCGAGAATTCTTCTTGATACCGTATGACCGCACTGCTCTTACAGGAGAACACAACTGCAACATCCGACATGAGATCCACGACGCACCTGTACATCTCAAGAAGAGGGGAACACAGACTTGTTTGCTCCCCTCAGGCTCTTCTCTGCTGCTAGCTTCGGGAACCCAAGGAGGAGTACCCCGGCATTGCGGACGACTTCGGAGAAGAAGATTATACGAGAATAGGTCGAGCCCTAGCTTGCCTTGTGGAAACCCCTGTATATCTGGACGCATTCCCATGCGTACCCCACTGATACCATACACTCCGCCACGACATGGAGGTGGGATGCAGAGCAGCGGGTTGCCCGTCAGAGGCAGCGGACGATGGCGGTGGCGACGACAGCAAAATCGACTGAGTAGTCATCATAGCTAAGTACTCTGGAATCGTCGGGAGAGTTGGAGTCACTGGCAGACCAATAGTCTGGGAAGTTTGACCCGAATGGCACCAGCGTCTGAGGATCGAGGCCATCATGAATGAGGGAGAGGGTGAGCATGAATTCCGCCTCCATCCGCTCCATAGCGGCCTGCATGAGCCGCTGCTGCATCTGGGTGGCTCCTCCCACTGCCGTAAGGACCGTTGGAGGTCGTAAACGGCGAGTAGGAACCCGCAGAAGTCGTCGGCATTTTCTTGTAAGAGGGATGCCGACAGAGACTTGGATAGGGTGTTCTGGCGTCCAGATCCCATTTGGTGATGATCTTCTCGATGAAGGCCGGTTGTATGGTAGCTCTATATAGCCAGGAAGGTCAAGGAAGGGATCAAATGAAGGGAAGTGAGAAAGAGAGAGCAATATTAGGACGGTGAGGATAACCAAATGAAATTGGAGGATTTTGACTCTAACTATGATTGATGCTACAATAGAAACAGTACGGGTGGTCTTTCTCCAATAAATCGATGGTTAATGAATGAGGTGAAAGGATCAACACTACCATGATGAATGCAGTTATTATCATCAAGATAATGGGATCTCAGTTATTTTGCGTTTTCGATCGTGGGGATAATGGTAGCATGTGGGGAGTTTATTTGGAGGTCGTGGAGATACCAGATACGGGGTATATCAGGTGGCGAGAAAAAAAACTGTGCTTGATGTAAGAGACGTGAAGATTGTGTTCGTTACAAGGGGAGTGGATAGGCGAGAGTGGGGTGAACACAACACTTGAGGATTCGCTATGTTTTTGGGAAGCAATAGTTCTAGAAGCAGTAAAATCTTAAAAAAAAAGGAGTGAAGAGAGAGAGAGAGAGTTAAGGTGGGTGGAGCTTTTTGAAAATGATGGATTTTGATTGGCTAATGGCAATATAGTAATTTGTAGAGATTATTCATTCTTTTTATAGTAGTATAGATATATATATACAACGATCCAATGAGAAACAAATCTTGGTGAGAGCATGAGAGGCATTTGAATAACTCTCCACATAGATCAATTTTTCATAATCCAACCGCATAGATTATAAGTATACCTAAATATTTA
Source organism: Alisma plantago-aquatica (assembly GCA_963693085.1). Classification (NCBI taxonomy): domain Eukaryota; kingdom Viridiplantae; phylum Streptophyta; class Magnoliopsida; order Alismatales; family Alismataceae; genus Alisma; species Alisma plantago-aquatica. Next base: position 1,031,486,609 of record OY856410.1, on the reverse strand, counting down.
CATTCCTACAAAATTTTATCACCATCCAATTCATAGATCATTCACAACAAAAGAATACTTTTCAGCACTCTATATTGAATTTCAAGTTGACGTTGGATGTTGAATACACTCGAGTGTATAGATCACGCTGTACACCCCAATGATGTTTGCCTATCCAGACCATGTTTTTTCAAAATCCAATCTATTGATCTTCATGGTTACAATAATAATAGCCCACATGCAAAATTTGAGCTCATTTGGATGAGTGTAAGTCACTCATCTAAGCACAAAAAAATCGACGCACAAAACTAATTTGAAATGCATGATTGTTGCCTCCTTTAGATGCACGACCTATAACTGTCCAAATGAGCTAAAATTTATTTTATAGTATGTTCTTAAGATATTTAAAAAGATCAACACTTTAGACTTTTCAAAAGTTTATTGCATCTTTAAAAATGACTGAGGTGTATGGTGCCTCTGGTACACTCGAGTGTACACTAACCTATATGTGTGTATGTATGTATATATACTATAATATATACATATATATACACGCCCACCCACACGTAAAGAATGAAAAAAATAAAAAAAAATTATATGTATAATAGTAATAGATGTATTGTATGTATGCAATATATAAATATGTTTGTACGTGTGTGTGGATTTTTTTTCTTTCTCGCATAAGTTATAATTTTTTAATACAATATCCTTGTGAAACAATTTCCAATATAGCCCACTTTAAAATGCACATCCTAGTAGTGCTTTGCTGATACTTTCCTGGTTCAAATGAAAACACCACTTTACCTGTCACTTGAAAATAAAATAAAGAAAAAGAATGATTTAAGTTTTTTCATTATTGTCTAGTAGAGTAGTTTTTCCGCAAGTTGGACATCTTAATGATGTTTTCTAACCAAAGCGAACTATTTCATGAATTTCATGGGGGTGATATACTCAGATCTCCTCTTTTTCTCTTACTACTCAAATTTAGTTTATTCCTACTGAATCTAGAACTATGACTATTACAACCACATTATTTTATGTCAACTAGGACATGATTGGTTTGAAGAATTTTGTCATTATGCATTGTTTTAAAAATCGAACAGTGCTATGTATATCTATGAGATTTGAAAAACGGAGTTAGTCTTGAGATTATTAACATAACGAAACTCACGTTTAGGTCTCTAGGATTGTATAGGTGCTAATATCTAGCTCCGACTAGTTGATAGACCAATAACCAACTTTTGTCAATTCCAACAAACGTAACATAATATTCAGCTATAGCGGATCCACAGCTTTGTCATTTGACTAGTGTATGATGGGTTAAACGCATGTTTTTCTTAAATCTCATTTACTAAATGTGTTCTAATTTCTGAATATGTTGATTTATGGTTTTTCTTTTGTTAGTGTTTGTCTCCAATTATAATATAAACAACTAATGTTTAACTATAACCGGATGTGAACTGGTATAGCAGCAGATACATTTATATTCATCCTTCTGCATTATATTTTTTGGATGGATTCTTTTTAGTGGGTATATTGTGAACATTTCTGGGTCAAAACGAGATAACTGTCCTATCAACGTGAGGTAGTTGTTGAATACGTCACCCGGAATAGGTTCGTTGTTGTTGGTGCAGCTTGTTATTATAGGTATCGCTGGTCCTGACTATTGTGACGCTCTATAATCACATTCTTTGTCTTGTTTGTCTTCTTCATTTAGACTATGTTTGGTAGGGTATAATTGGAGGTAAAAGTTATAATTAATAAGTAACGACAGAGCATGCATTTGAAACTACATGCAGCTTGTTTTAAAAACAAATGAATTCTTTGATTTTGTTTTGTGTTGTTTGGTGTAGGGAATGCCTAAATCGATCTATCCTTGATGAATTTATGTTCGTGTAAGTATAAAATGCCTTATAATTGTTTTACTATGTATGTTGTAAATCCTTCTGATCGATCATGTCTTATTTTCGCCACGTAGTGCCGGTGACAGCTAGATATAACAGTAGGAAGGAAACTGCCCTTGACGACAACTAGTTTGAGTGTAGCTGGAATTCACCTAACTTTGTGAGCAGTGACAGTAGCCAGAAATAATCCTCTAGAGGGGGCACCGTATAAGTAATGGTTGAAACTTATACTAAGGTAGGCAACATGTACAATTTTTACTTCAACACTTTATTGGTCATACATAAATCAATACATAGTTCCAGAATCTGGGTAAGGCATGCGGTTATTCAAGAGAATATGTGGCTCCGTCACTTCTTCTGATGTAGTACTCTATAAAACACATTAAAAACTTACTCGTGTCAAGTAGATGTTTGAATGACATTATATAAAAAAATCCAGAAAGAAATTTGTCTAGACACCCGCCTAGACAACCAATGTCCATTTTAGATAGGTGACGGCCTAAGTGGCACCTCAACGACTATGCGCTAAGCATAAGAATTTAACTTTGATTGTAAAACCATGTAATGGTTATCATACTCATGCTTGAGAGTTTTCGAACTCTAAAGAACCTCAGAAATTAATTTATCACTAACCTACATATTCCATTAAATTATTGATCATTGTTTTAGATCTCCTATTCCCAAGTTTTATCACATTCCTAACATCCACATTCAGTCAATGATTAAATGTGGATTCGGTCCTTTCTTTGTATAGCCAACGACTCTTTCCCTCTCTAGATTGAGCTCCACCCTCTCTCTAGTTAGCCATCCTCATCCATCCTCTTTCGGGTGTGCCTTTGTTGTGTTCCTAGGTTTGAACATATGCATGGATAATGGTAACCTTTCGTGAAAGGAATAAGAGCAAGCTTCCACCCAAGATTGAGGGGACCACTTTTTCTTGAGGTCCATCTATATAATCAGAGTAAAAACTATACAACTTATGGCATTCACCGGGTCTCATTATTGAGTATATTCTTCAAACAACCATCTTTAAGTTTCCTATTGATTGCATTGGTTCATCCAAGACGATATACAACAAAAGGTAAATTTTTTTCTTCTGTTCAAAGCAATGAAACAACATGGTTCTTCCACCCAAATACACCATGAATCCCTTTATACATGATCTAAAATTACCCTTAACCAGTTGTTGATCCATCCACTACAAATTTTGCATTCCCCATATATGGCATAAACACGATTGACGTGTTGCAACTGGTTGGGTAGACATTCAAATAGGCAGTGTGCACAAATAGGTTATCTTCCTCTGTCATCAAAATGACCACCTCATTTCTGCACGGGAATGGTAAGAGATGATATTTGATCTTAACACTCAAGATAAGTGAGACTTCTTTCTCAACCTTGCAGGCACCAACAAGTTATATATGATTATTTCGATGAAAAAAATAGTTTCCCACCCTCTACTGTGTTATCTTGTCAGAAATGATGTTGATGTTGTACCTCTACCCTCATTTGGCAATCTCAATGGAGAGACTTCAATCTCATAAGTTCTTCATTAACCTATATAAAATTGCTACCTCTTCTAAAGCCTTTGATTATGATACAACAATCTATGGGTCATTTGATAACAAATATTTTCTATCTAACACAATGCACCAAAAATAAGTGTGTACAAATAGTTGAGCAAGCTTTGGATATAGTTCTTATTTGTATACACAATCAACTCAGACACAAGGAAGGGATGATGGCGAATTAGTGAGTTACGTCATTGTTGACAACAAAGGAGATGTATAATGATCACCACACTTGAAACAGTAGAGACAAATAAAAACAAAATTTTGAGACCCAAGAGGTTGAATCACCCAACTTAGGTAACACACCTCTCACAAAAGAAGTGATACTCACACAAATTTTAATTTTAACTATTTTGATTTGGAAATGTTAGGATCCTAAAATAAAAAAATAGGGTTAGAATAAAATGTATAAAAATAGTGGCAAAACCTGAAGGTTCCTACACACACTATCATGTACATGGACATAGCACCATAGTTTCTTAAACCCTAAAGTATTCTTTAAGTGTTATAGACGTGGGCATTTTTCTTTTGAATGTCCAATTGGAAAGAACAATAAAAACAACCTCCTTTGTTTGATTCTAGATATGTCAAAAATTATGGACATTGTTATAGTATACTTACCAACAACAAAAGTGGTAACAAGGGTGACATTATCACATACAAATCTTTCTTCACATATATAAATAAAATAATTATATGCATATAAACAATAACAACAGATATATAAAATGTTAAGAAAAACAATCGCCATGGTAGGTTCTCATTGAATTTCATGATGGTGAGGGGAAGGAGACTATCAAACTAGTCGTTGTACGTCACTTTAGTAGAATGACATGACATGTATAAGAATATTAATGAATGATTGATCGATTATAGTCATAAATGAATTTGAATCTAGACATATTCATGCAGTTGATATGCATGAAATCACTAATATAGCCATGCCTCCTTACTTTAGTGAAAACAACTGCATGACTAATTCATATTATCATGAGGAGGATTATAGCATACTATCATGCATTGTTACAAAAATATGACTCGTTGTCTCTTCTCTTCACCAATTGTCAAGCTTCATCTGAAAACCCGTAAGAATTGCATATATTTTTATAATTATCTATCTACCATGGATTTCTCAGAGAGAACCTCTCACCAAGTCCTCTTGATGTGATCAACATTACGTGCTAGCTACCTCGATGAGATGTATGAAGCTTATGATGCAAAATCATGATTATCTCCTTCTTAAAATGCCTAGAGAAAGCAGAAATCAGATTTGTTGATGTCACCAAGAGGACACGACACTTGATATTGGGTATGTCTTTCACCAAACTTAAAAGACTATCCCAACTTCAACTCATGTTTACAGTAAAACACACCCCAATTGATCACTTGGTGGATCACATTGCCATTTTGCCTAGTGAATCGAGTCTATTACGACATATATCAATATGTAGTCTAGATAACTTTGCTTAATTGAAAACAAAGAAGGAATAAGTTCAATGGCAGTCTTAGGGTTACCGATACATCTTTGGGATGTTGAGATATCTTAGTCATCATCAAAACACTGGGATCCAAAACACAATACATTCACCCAGAATCCCTTCAACTATACAAGTACACAAAAGCTTTTTGTCACACAATACTTGCACATGTCTTATTAGGTTCAGGATTGGACAATACATTTACTTTCTTCAATCAAAGTCGAAGAACCTTATGCTATTCTCACACCTTTTGATTATTCATAATCACCCTCTATTTGGGTAACCCCAAAAGGGAAAATACCGTACAAAACTTGATGGATCAACCATACATTTGATACAATGAAGCACATCATTTCCCAACAAATGGTCATTCACAACATGGACATGTATGGATCCAAGAGGATAACACCATGAACCCACATTCCAAATGTCGACAAAATAAACCACCATCCACCTTCCAAGTCCATAGGTAATAGAATCCTAACACCAAATTTAGAATAAAACACAACAAAGCACCACAATGCACACAACACAACATAGCATCTACTCATGAAGTGCTCATCCCACAGATAAAAACCTTGAACCAAGGTACATAGGAATTAGATTTGGGTATATGGGTGGCACTTAATGTAGAATAAAATCCATGGATAGCAACCAACAACCTAGAGAACAACATGCAAGATAAAGCAGGTGTCAAAGTAGATATGATTATTAATGGACTCATGGCCAAAAAATAGGTAAATCACAAGAACACTCAATTGAATTTTTTTATGATAACGCCAAAGCATATGATTTAGATTTGGCACATAAGTTTTTTTTTGGTCGGCTATTTGGCACATAAGTTATAATGGAAAGAACATAATATTTTAGATACTTCTCCAAATAATAATGGTATATATTTTCATCTTAGTGTTAATATTTCTTTGATTGATACCGAGAAGGATCTAGGGTGGTATAACAAAAAAAACAAGGTCTTAGTGATAAACAATTGAATTTGGTTTTCATATGAAGTCTTTATTTCTGCATAAAACCATCTTTATTATGAAAATATCATCTTGATTTTTTTTGGTACTATCTCATAATTTTAGTACTATCTCAGAGAAAAGAAAATTCCGGTAAGACATCTCATTAGAGATAATAGAATACAAATGGTTACAAATTAAAAAAATCCTTCCTCAACCAACAACAACTCAGAGCCATAGGAGAAACCAAATCACTAAATGGATACCAACAATTGTAAATGATGTGAGTAGCGGAATCTTTGTAGGATGGTATGAAAGAATTATAAAGAATTCTACTCTATAATAACCATCTCATTGTATATTATTATAGATCTTGCTCTTAACACTACCAGTATAAATTTATTTAGTCTTTCTCAGGGATATACAGAGAGCCACACCAAAAAATGCCTATTCCTAGGAACTTCATAACCTATTTGATGATTAAAAGATGACACCTCAGTTAATATGTGGGAACCATTAACAAGAACATGATGGATTTGTTTCAATGATACAACTGGTCTCACAAACATCAATGTATGTAACTCCAAGCTTACCTATCTAGAGGTACACTATGGGTTATTCAAGAAATGACAAATCTCATGAAAATTATGGTTTTTACATGTCTTTCTAAATACACAATTGGGATATTATAAAATACCTACTATATAAAATAATTATAGAGTGCTTTGAGGATGAAAATTGGACCTCACTGAATTTAATCGACACACATTGTGTTGATCAAGAAAATAGATAGTCCCACAAACATTAGCCAATGCAGACTATAAGCTTGATCAACAAATCATACAAGACCATAGCTAGGGTATTGAGTACTAGTATGAAAACCACATGCATCACATTATTAGTGGGAAAAAATTTTCAATAAAAGACTTCAAATTCAAGACTCTTACATTATGGAAAATTAAGTTCTTGTATGGAAGTCTAGGATATCCCTATACTGACTCTGAAGCTTGCTTTTAGGAAATCTTTTGACAATATAAATTGAGATTTTCTCATCCTTTGTATTAAAGGATATCACTTCTTGGACTAGTAAATTAAATCTAGATTCTCCTTAGTTCTGAGTAACACATTTTCATTTGGATATATCATAAGAACTAATGGACTTAGATAACACGACCTCCAGTCACTCTATTTGTTTTGCTTATATACTTATATTAATGCCTTTGTGTTCAATATATGAGTTCAAAATGGTATTTTAACCAAGATAGATAACCTATACAATGCTATATCATTCAGTTTGTTGATGACACTATCAATTTTATTGCTTTGTATTATGTCAATATAATCAACACCATTAAAATCATAGGCATGTGTTATCATCTCTCGGGCTGATTATACATTTCCACAAATCTACTCTCAGCAAGTGTACATATAAAAAACAAAGCCATGAGAGATATAACCATATTATTTAATGCAAACTTGATACTTTCTCTCTTAAATACCTAGGCCTTCCTTTGTATCCAAACAAACTCCCTATGACAATTTAGCAACCTATTACAAATAAATGACCACCAAATCATTGACTTGGAGAATGGAATGACTCAACAAATTTGGTAGACTTACATTGGTCAAAGCAATTCTTACAGACATGCCTTCCTAGTTTCTCAATTACAATCCACATCCCAAAAAGGTGGAAAATAAATAGATAAAATGCAAAGAGATTTTCTTTGTGGTAACACAAAGGATATAAAGAAAACACACTTATTAAAATAGTCTCTACTGGACAAACCTAAGACACAAGTTAGATTGAGAGTCATCAATCTAAGATTGCATTTGTATTGTCTATTTAACAAAATCTCTTTTTATTTGGCTGGAAATAAGGAAACAACTTGGACCTAATACATCAAAAATAAATAGTATAGTAAAAAAACCTTAAATCTCACTTCTGGAGATATCTTAATAATTGTGTTGGTCTTTGTGTTAGCCTTACCAAGGACACAATTTATACCCCTACCCACTATTGAGAATCAATGTGTTTTTTGTCGGAAAATTGGTCCAATTTTGGGAGATTACACCTATATAAACCAAATTATAGAATCCCTAACATCATTAAAAACATCACACTAGATCAGGATTTTACTATGTTGTTTTCACGAGATAGAATATGCTAAAAAAATTGGACATCATATATCTTGTTGGACAAATTGCATACCTCATCAATTATTGTATAGACCCCGAAAAAAAACTTTTGGTGGGTTTCTCATGAGGTTCATATCATACTATTAATGAATCCTACATGTTTTTCATCTTACTTGGTCATAATTCCTTATATTAGCTTCTAGAACATTGAATGTCCAACAAAAGTTCATATATGTTTATGGTTAAGTGGGTATAAAAAACTTTATTTAGGCATGGTTTATATTAAAATAAGGTTCTTAGGGCCCTTCATATGTTTTCTTTGTTTAAAAAATCATGCATAAAATAACCATATTTTCTTTGAGTGTCCTTTTCCGCAACTGATATGAACACACTTCTTTGCCAAAAATACTTCACAAGCAAAAAATCAAAATATTCTTCTATATTTATTATTCATTGAGATCCTACTTGGACATCGACAACAAGAAAAGTGCAAGTTCTATGGAGGGTTGCATCATGTGGCACATATGGGGTGAATGGAATACATGATTTTTATTTTAAAATAAAGAATACAAGTATACATTTATCACAAATATTTACAATCCACTCCACCTACACGTATCGTTGTAAACTAATAGATGATTCTAAGAAGATGCCTCGATGGGTCTATGACTCAGCCAAAACATGCATATGTTTTCCAAGAAGATGCCTTAGGGATTTCTTTTAGTCTAACCTAGATGGTGGTGTCTCAAGCACTTATGGTTGGAGCTTGAGTCCTTCGTCTAATAGGGATGTGGAAGTTTGCTCTAATGATGATGTTTATCCAGGTGAGGTTGAGGATGATAATGACCAGGATAGTTGTTTTGTCAGGTTTGGAGGTAGGTTGAGGAGATGATGGGATCTATGAGGACTTTTGTCTAGGAAGAGCTTTGGTTTTGAGAGGTTTATTGATGAGGTCTGAGTACAATGATGACTCTTTGTGTGCGCTTTAGTGTAGTGAGGATGTGTTCCTAGATGTTTGGGCTTACCTGTCCCTTATGAGTGGGGTCTGATGTAAATTCTCCTGATGATTTCTTTGTCCTTCTTGAGGTGCAGGATGAATGAGATTGACCTCAATAAAAAAAATAGGTGATGCTAATTTGTTCTCAAAGTGAAGTCTACCAATAGCCTTCACAATCTACCAAGAATCTGAAGCTACTGCCCTAGTGGGTTTCATCAACTTTATGGAAGACAAGGACATACTCTAGTTCCCGTGAGGATGTGAATACCAGATTAGGTTGAACCTTTAACTTGTTGATGATGATTGATGCACTTGATGCTTTCTTGTGATATAGACGTTACATTATAATGTTTTCTTTTTTGGATACCACATGGTTTCATTAAGTCAAGACCACCCCCATTTACCACATACTCATCTTCCCCTTCATGCAGCTTGGATTGATAATAACTAGGCTTGGGTTTCCCTTACCCTTCATGTTGCTTTGTTTAGGGTCTTTATTTATGTAGACCCTTAGTTTTCTCTCCCTTTTATATGGTCCTGGTTTCGTTTAGCACTCATGGTTCTTACTATATGTAGATGTACGTGATGACACTCACTTATCTACTTCCTTTAAGATATGACTGAGGTTCTAAAAACACATTTAGCCATGCATAATCTTGTAGTTTCCCCTACTCAATGCTGTTAGAAGTACTAATTACCACTATTTCTCATATTAGATGAAAAGAAATCAAAAGGTTCTTACTTGTGTGTCCCTTTGTTGTAATATACTTATCATTACTAAAAAAAAGATAGCTCCAAATGCTCAACAAATATAATTGTAACACTTCCATATTAAGCTTCGACAAGGGTAGTTAATTGCTTGGGGAGACATCTTTTAGGGTTAACCAATGCCATTCGTAGGATCTCAACAAGGTTTAAAGATAGATATAACAATAGAAAGGAAAACATTAGCTAAGGATTGATTAAGTATATTTAGGATATCATAACATGGCATCCAAGAATACCTATTCCAAAAGAGGTGGTTGAAATCATGGGCGCTATGATCATTATTGTCATCATCCTTTTTTGGATCCTAGATTTGGTCTAAAGTGGTTGCATTGATTTTTTGAGTAGAACCAAAGGGGTATTTTTCAGTCTCCAAATTTATGGGTAGCAAAAATTATCAAAAATGAGTTGTTCTCAATTACAGGATTCTATGTTATGGGTTTGAGTGTTGTGTGAAATAGCTAGTGGAGAACAACATACAACTCATAAAGATGAAGACTGAACAAGCTACTGGTGAGGTGAATATGTGGTCCTTCCCCCCAAACAACTAGGACAACTATATATATAAATAAAACACCATAAGATGATGTGCCATATGGAGTAGTATCTCTGACACTTGTCATGTGTAGACAATAAAGATATTTTGGGAGTATATATGCCTTCTAAGGTAAGTATCTTGTGCACATACAACATATTAGATAAATGGGATACTGCCAAAATGTTCTATCATCGTGCTTGTAAATTTTACCTTTTTTCTAAAGGTTTGAAATTTTGGACCTAATTCAAAATAATCAAAGAGATCTATTTTGTATACTTGTCCTCCTTAATGAATTTACCAATTGCTTAAGGGTTGTTCATCATCCATATCCAAGGAAAAATATAGAATTTAAAAATTAGACTACATTATATATCATCTTCTTATTATATTTTTTATTAATGGAAGTGTAGTGTTTGTTAATTTATCCATTAGTCACTAGCTTATTTTCGAGGACTTTAGTCTTTTAGAAGGTATAATATAGAGATCATACTTACCAAGGTCATTGGGGAGTGGATTTATCATGAGGAACTATTGATATCTTGTTTTTTTATTAGCTACATGGTTATGCATATATATACATATATGTATTTATATACAGATATGTATATATATACTTCCAAAGATATTTGCAAAGTAAATATGATTATGCCTACATAATTCTAAACCTATTCCAATAGGTACTTAAATTTTTTTAAAGAGTATTTACAAAAGAAGCAGTAATAACTATAGGGTGTGATGTGAGACGAGAGGGGAAGGGAAGGGAGAAAATACATTTTTAGGGTATATGTGAGGAGCAAACATGAATAGAGAAGACCAAAAAGAATAAGAACAAGAAGAAGAAGATGAAGAAAGAAAAATGATAGTCGTAGAATTAGATATTTAAGAGGGAGGATAAGAGAGGAAATAAGTGTAGTATGGGAATGAATGGGGAGGATGTAGATAAGGAGTGAGAGGAAACATGAACATCAACAAACAAGACATGGGCGGTGGAAATATAGGATAGGAAGAAGAAATAAATTTTACACAAACAACAACATTACAAGAAAAAATGAGAGGATAGTACATAGGAAAATTAACACAAACAACATAAATGTAGGAATGTGGGAGAATATGTAGGAAGAGGAGTGGAAGGGGTAAAGGGAGTTAACATGGGAGGATGAATATTAGGAAAAGAACAAGTTGAAGTTGACTAGAGGACTAATCCATGTTTTTAGCATCAAAACTACTGAAAGTCAATAGTCGTGCCTCACCCTTGGCACGTCAGTTTACATAACTCATGAAGGGCATAGGGACTATGTGACCCTAGGTGTCTACCTAGACAAATTTCCTATTGACAATTCCTAAAAATCATTACAATGTACAACCAATTCATATCGTTGAGTAATAAGGAGATAGAGCAATTATCCTACTTAAGAAATAAAATAATGTCCATAATTGAAGCTTGAAATTTGAAGTTTGAGAAAAGAGTATATGAGTGGAAATTTCAAGAGATGAAATAGATAAATTAGTAAAATTAGAACATCTACTTGGAGGTGTCAAATATCAAGTAGTATAACCTTACAAAGGTTTACTTTGATTTGTTCAAAATGACCCATTCTCTAGAACTAAACTCACAAACTTAACCTATCATGGTGCACTTACACATAGAAGTGTAAATGCCTTGATTTAAGTCTAGTGTAAAAATCAAACAATTATGTTAATCAAATAAAATATATCTAAGAAGTGATATAAAACTTATTAAATATACCCAAGATGGTCATACCTATTATTCATAACTAGTACAACACATAGGTGTTTTACAAAACTGGATGATAACAAAATAAGGTCTAGAAAACTGCTATTCAACATGGTTTTTCATTTATTAAAATATTTTTTGTTAACTTCAAACATGGTGCTAATATATTATTTGATAAATTCTAAGAATAATAATCTAATTATAGCTACATCAAAGACTAATAATCTATATATAAGCCTTCTTTTATTATACTCCTTAGATATTTTCCATGGAAAAGCCAAGATATTGGCACTTTTTCTTTACAACCATCTAGGAAGACCACCACTGATAAGAAATCTGGACTATTCCTACAGAGGGAAGCCTCTCACAAAGGTATATTGCATCCATGGGAAGCTTCTCACAAACTACCCACATAATCCAAGCTCAAATTCAAGCTAGGTATCTTCATAAAATGTCCTACAAAGGAATCATAATTGTCATATACATGCAGAGTGTCATGTTGCCTTGATTTCTTCATGATGGGCATATGTTTGTATGCAATTAAACTTATGTAGGAAGAGAATTATATAACATATATGTGTCGCATACTGTAAATAGTGGAACACCACATTACTACAATTTTCCTATTCCCTTAGATTTTGATGCTTTCGATCATGGGTCCACATCCATCCCTAATGTCTATGAAGCCCAAAGAAGCTTGCATAAGTGATTCTCTTTAAAACAAGATAAAATCTATGGTCAAGTGCATCATATGTGAAGGATATCATGCCCCTATCAAGAAACACTCCTTTACACACCAGAAAATAGACTTTGCACCATCACATAGGACAAAGGAAGTAAACATCTTGAAAATGTTAAGAAATAAAAATACCTCTCATTCTCACAAGTCTAACATGTCATCCTTAGGAAAAATCAACCACTCAACAACTTTGATTAGGAAAATGTTTGCTCCTTGCAGTCAAATTGTACATAAAATTTTCATCATATTTAGAATCCAAAATAAGTTGTGTTTAAAATCTAAAATGACTCCATGAATGAGCCTTCATAACCCATTTATCTATAAAGAAGAACCCTCCAATTTCATCCAATAAATATATGTTACCCATAATGAGATTACTAATTCTCATTCTTATCCTATCCTTGACTACTTTTTGATAAGCCATAATTAAATTTTTCACATGAATAAGGTAAAAATAATCGCATGTGAACTTTAAGAATCATACACGCACCCAGTTACCCAAGCACTACTTATTTACTATAACATGTAATAGTTATCATAGCCATGCTTCAATATTATCTAGATAAGAACTTCATTTTTTTTTTGTTTACAACTAACCTACATATTTTTTTCAATTATTGATCATTGTCCTATATCTCTTATATAGTGTTCATCTTATTCTGACTAATTGAGTTTCAATACATACTTAAACTTCATATTTAGTCATGTAAGATCTTCTGATTTCCCCTTCTCAATGTTATTAAAAGTACTAATAACCACCACATCTTCCCCTTCAATTTTTTAGGATAAGGTAAAATATTCTTGATCACAAAAAGGGATAGAGGGGAGAGCTCAAAAACCCCATACACTATACAAAGATCTATTCTAGATCCCACATTTGTGCCACAGTAGGAGTAACTGTTATCTGTAAGCTCATTTAAACTATTTTACAAGGGTATCAAAAATGGAAATTTTGTCACATTCACCGTGCTCATGGAACCTGGTATTCCTCTCCTTACAAATGTGATAAAGGAGGGTCATGAAGATTAGGCCAGTAAACTTTCTCATCTCAGGTTTACTTCTAGTTTTCCCCAAAATCCAAAGGATGGAATCCATCTTCATGTCCGATGGTAAGTCTCCCCACCCACACTTCAGGCCCACCTTTCTCCATAGATATTTGGTGAAATCACACTAAAAAAATAGGTGATGGTGTGTTTCAACTCATTACAAGAGAGCAGTTACTCCTTGTCACCATTGATTCCCCATCTATTCAGTTAATCCCAAGTGGGGAATCTATTCAATATAGCATGATATGAACATAAACTCCACTTGGGGAAATGACTCTTGTGCCTCCAATTTCTTATTATATTATATGAAAAGCAAGAAACAAGTTTTCACTTGTGTGTCCCTTAATTAAATACTCTATAATATATATATATATATATATATATATATATATATATATATATATCCAAATGGTTATGAAATATAGTAGTAATACTTCCATGCTGATCTTTGAAAAGGCAAGCTAATTTCCTGAGGGGGAACCTCTTCAAGGGTTAAACATTGGTATACCATCACTAGGACCTCTCGACAAGGCTCAAAGACAAATATGAATTTGTAAAGGTAAACTTTAAATGGGGATTTCCTTGAGATTTGAGGACCATAAAATGGAAAACAAGGATAATTATTCCAAAAGACATGGTTGAGATCAAGGTCTCTATAATCATTTTCATCACCATCCTCTTTTTGGATCCTAGATTTGGTTTCAGTTTGTTGTTTTGAGTTTTAAATAAACTCAAAGGGGTACTTCTCAAACTGTTGGTTTATGAGTTGCAAAATCATATAGTAAACAAGTTGTTCTAAATTGTAGGCATATAGATTATGGATTGAGTGGTGTGCTAAGTGTTTAGTGGAGAACAACATAAAACTCACATGGAATGGAGGTTCATTGGGCTAATAGGAAGGTAAATAAGTAACCGATTCCCAAAACAACTAGGGCACATACTATAAGTATTAACAAAACACCATCATATGATGCACCATAATTTGGGTGTAATATCTCCAACACATGTCACATGTAGACTAAAAAATAGTTGCAGGACTATATATGCTTCCTCTATTGGTAGCTTGTGTGCATACAACATATAGCTAATCAAATATATCACTAAAATTGTTATTGTTATGCTTGTGAATTTTTTCCTTTTCTTTTAAAGAAATGACATTTTGGACTTAATATAAAAGAATCAATTATATATACTTTTTTTAATTTTTTCCATGATTAATGAACTTTGGATTCACTTAAGAGTTTTTCATCGTCCATTTCCAATTTGTGATATATATCTTAAAAATTAGACTTAATATCCATCATTTTTAGTTAGATCTTTTTAGTAATGAAGGTGGAAATCTATATTCATTTGTCCATTATTCCCTAGCTCATACTTAACTACTTTAGTATTTTTCAAGGTCATAAATAGAGATTGTGCTTTTCAAGGCTGCTAGGCAGTGAGCTTACGACGAAGCTTTGAGGGGACTAATATATTTTACAAAAGTCAAGAGAACTTTAATTTATCCTGCTCTCCTCATGCATGTAATCATTCATAGTATAAATCAATAGATATTTTGAATTGTTTTAATAATATTTTCAAAACAAGTAGGGGGAGATGGAAGAGGAAGGAGGAAGGGAAGGGAGGTCAAATAACTATTAGGGGGATACATGAGGAGGAAACACATGAAGAAGAAGAAGAAGAAGAAAGGAAAATTAAGAAGAAGAAGAAAGAAAAGGACACATAATAATAATAATAGGTGGATGTCATAGGCAAGAGGGAGAAGAAGAAAGGAAACAAGACTATTATGGGAATGATGGGGGAGGATATAAATAAGGACCAGGAGGGAGACATGAACACTACAAGTGAAAGAAGACATGGGCGGTGGAAATATAGGAGAGAAAGAAGATAGAGAATTTACACAAACAACAATAGTATAATAATAAATGGGAGGAGGATGTATAAAAAAAATAACACAAAAACATAAATACAAGAATGTGGGGGAGAAGCCTTCAGAAGAGGGGGGAGGGTATAATGTGGGAAGAGCATAAAAACAAAAGAACAAACTAAATTTTAATCGAGTGATTAAATGTGCAACATAAAAAAATACTGAAAGTCAAAATCTATATAACCTTGGAGGCCACCAAGTCCACCTAGGCCACACATTCCCACCACACCTTAGCTGCCTAAGTTTAGGGGAGTCATGAAGGGCACATGGACTATGTGCACCTAGGTGTATGCCTTGATGAATATGCTATTGCTTGTTCCTAAAAATCCACTACAATGCATAGTCAATTCGTGACATTGAAAGTGATAAGGAGCTAGAGCAATTATCTTAGACAAAAGATCATTCCATAATCAAAGCTTGGAATTTGAAAGTTGAGAAAAGAGTATATGAGGGAAAATCTAAGAGAATACAATTGAATAGAGAAATTAGTAAAAGTAAAAGACATAGTTGGAGGTGTCAACCATCAAGCATCATAATCTTACAAAAGGTATATCTTGAGTTGTTGAAAATGACCCATGCTATAGAGTTAAACCACAAATTTAGCTTACCATCATACACTTACACATCAAAGTAGTATAGTACACATGTCTTATTTTAATTCTACATAACAAATCAAACTAACTTAGATTTATCAAGTTTAAAACATCTACAAAGTAGGATAAAACTCTTGAAATATAGCAAATATTGGTATATCTGTTATTAGTAGCTAGTAAAACATGTATAAAAATGCCAAATGTGGTGATGGTGAACTTAGGGGAGCAAGCCACTATTTAGCATGATCTGTTATTATTTACAAGATTTTTTGACATTTTTCAAATATTTGCAAGTGGAGTACCATTATACCTATATGCTAAACTCAATGTGCGATAATGTACCTAGAGCTACATTAAATATTAATTATTTATATATTATTCTTATTCTATTTCTATCCTTAGAGATTTTCCAAAATAAATCCAAACCATTTCATCTTTACTATGTAGCCACCTAGGAATACTACCACAAGAAGTCATGACTCGACGTATAGAGGGAAGCCTCTTACAAAGAAACATTACATCCATGAGAAACAACTCTCAGATTACCCATAAAATACAAGCTAAAATTCAAGATATGTATGTTCCTCGAATGTTCTACAAAGGGACCATATTGTCACAGTCATGTAGAGTGTAATGATAATGTCACGTATCCATTATGGTTAATTGTTTATTAATTATGTCCATATGTAATTATACCTTATGTATGAAGAGAACTTTTACCACACATATTTGTATCTCATATTTTAGACGATATAGCACCACATGCATTGTTTTCCCAATAGTTTAGTTTTCAATTATTTTTAACATGGATTTTCCTTAAGCCCCTCATGTCCCTCAATCCCAAAGAAGCTCGTAGGAGTTACTTTCTTTTTTACTAGACACACTGTACTTTATGGTCAAGTCCAACTAAAAGTGAGGGGGTCATGTCCCTACTGAAAAGCACTCCCTTATCCACCAAAAATGAGACTTTACACCATTACATAAGAAAAAGGAAGTAAATATCTTGAAAATATCAAGAAACTAAAAATATATTCACATACTCAAACCCAACATTTCCAAATAAAAAAGTATTTGCTCCTTGAATGAGCCTGAAAATTTCCATCATTTCTAGCACCCAAAATGATCCCATGAATGACCCTTCAAAAACAATTTATCAGTAAGAAGCAGCCCTCCAATTTCATCTGATTAATGCATATATTACACAATTAATTCTAGATTCTCATTAATATTCAACCTCCATAAATAAGACATTTTGCACATAAATAAGGTAACATCCCATGTGAACAAAAAGAATCATACATGCACCTGAATTGCTCAAGCAATGGGATGCCAATAGCAAAGTTTTCATACCCAACAAGGAGGTTGAACAAGCAGAGATCCTAGGTCACATGATTCCAGTTCTATTGTTGGGTTGACCCAGTTGATCTGGTGACATCGGTGTGTTCTGGTGGATATCTTGTTGCAAGTTGGTAATCTTTTTTGTTTTATGTAGATGCAAACTAGGATTCTACATTATAATCTACAATGTTCATATCCAGGTAGTTTTCTTCATTCTTTCTCAACTTTTACCTCTTTTCTCTCTTCTCTATCCTCTTGGTTGAAGTTCTTCATCACTTATGGAGGAAAACTTGGTTCTTTTCCTTGATTCTTCTCTGTTCTCCTTTTTTTATTTTCTTTACTCCTTTGGCCTGGTTGTGGTGGGTGCATGTGAGATTTGACGTATGGACCTTGGTTTGTGGAGTTATTGAGATAGGGTTCACACTTTTACTTTCTAGAACTATGTTTTACCTTAAGGCGGGTCTTTTTGTTTCTATTAAATGATCTTTGTGATGCAGTTCATGCCAACAATCACTAAATCTCCCTTTTATAAGATTACATCTCGTATTAGTAAAACCCAAAGTTGATACGCGAAGTTGGAGTGCCCATTATAGGAAAATACTTGATCCAAGTGTCACCTAGTTTTCTTCCTAAAACCATGCTTATGATTTTTCAAGCTCATCTGTCATTCTCCATGTATGCTAATGTCTTAAAACTTCTCTTTTGTGCATCCACCTCTAGTTGAGAACCTAAGGTTGCAAGTTGATTCCATAGTGAATAGGATTGTAATGCTTTCAGTGTTGAAGGCTGACCAACTACCCATATAGATCTTCACATATCACAACCATGGCAATGACTAGACCTTTATGGTCTATGAACACCACCCTGAGGCTGATATATGAGTCTTGAATAACTACACTTTCATTTTGGCTTTTATTGAAGGCATCTTGCAAATGTTGGTTTCTACTCTGGGCAGTCACAATAGTCACTACCAATAAGGAAATATCATCCATCGCACCATCATTGAATGTGTACTTGTCTCTTGTGGTGTTGTACCTATTGTTGCAGGCATGCTAAGATAGTGGTTGGGTTTGGAGTATGTTTGGTAAACACAGTTTCATTTTTGCATTTCCATATTGCAAGGCATTTGATCTTGACATCTGTGAGCTCCTCCTTGTTTCATTTTTTAGTAGTGAACTAACAACTGTGCCTGAGGAACTGTGCACATATTGGATAAGTTGGGCATGAAGGTTGTAGTTCCACATTCAAGGTCAGAGCCAGGGGCAAGAAGGAGGTTCCCCCAATTTTTTTTAATAAAATTAGATATTCCCATGTAAAATAAATGTTTGTATATGTCCATTAGTGATAGTATATATACATCTACATATTTCTAGTCTAAAACTAGAAAAGAATAACTAGATAGTGTAGTCGACTTCCGCATGCATTTGTAGCGCACCCCTTTTTGAGGTCATGGATTTGATTCCCCTCTGTTTCATTTTTGATACAATCTATCTTAATCGACTTTAAATTTCTATCTATGTTGTGTCTGCTACTACAAAAGTGGGTACAAATAAGCAAACACAAATAGATTGGTATTGCAATGGAATGGTTAAGATTTTGTTGTACTTCTTTAGTTTGAGGTTTTAGGTTTAAATCTCATCTCTACCATTTTTATTACATCTTAGCATGTTTTTGAAGTTTCATTGCTCCTCCAGACTATGAAGTCCTGACTCCACCCATGTCAACATTCCATTTGTTGATGCACAATCTAACATACCACCATCAATGTTTTTAGCAATAGAATCACAAAGGTTGTAGTTGTCATTGCTAGTAATATGTTGCCTTAAAAACCTAAATATATTTTTTCCATTCCAATAAAGCATAATTCATATTTTAATACTTGAGATGGTATGTTTATGAGCCAATGTGTTTCAAAGGAATGCATCCCCAAGGGGGACACATTACTATTTTAAAAAACAATGCATCCCTAATGAGGACACATTGCATTACTTATTTTTTTGCTACATTTTTTAATTATAATACCATGTATAGTTTTGTCCATATATATTAACTACTTAATGATCATTTTATACATCAACTTATATACATTTAATTATATATTTAAAATAACACCTAAAATAACGGAATAATAAAATGATACCATAATTCAGAAATACATAATATATATAAATGTAAAATAGTGTTTACAATTAATGGATACAATACTAGAATTATATAATAAAGTATATAATTAAATAAATACACTATATATCATATATATAAACTTAGAAACAAAAATATAAAAATGTAATATAATAAAATATAACATGTGTTGGTGTACGAAAAATATATAAAGATATTTATTAAAGACACCAAATATAACATCAAAAAATACAAACACGTCAATAATATAAAATAAAATATATAAGAACAATAAAAATAAATGATCGAAATAAATTATGTGATACATAGGATTTTAAGTACATCATAAAAAAGTAACTATATATTTGATTTAATTGAATTTTATTTGTCCATAAAACTGAATAAAGCAGTAAAAATACTAATACAATTTATTTTTCAAAGTTCAAAGGATAATAAAATTTATTTTATAAATTTATTCGAAATATACTTTTATATTTTTATGCGTATTGTTGTGCATTTTATTATATTACATTTAATATTTATTTCTATATTTTTTTAAATTGATGTATATTTATTTAATATATATACTTTATTGTATAGTTCTAGTATTGTATCTATTAATTTAATGCACTAACATTTACATCTACAAATATTATTTATATATGAATTATAGTATTCTTGTATTATTTAATTAGTTTGAGCCATTATTTCCAATATGTAGTTAAATGTATATAAGTTAATGTGTATTATGGTCATTAAGTATTTTAATATATAATTAAGAAACATACATGGTATCAAAAGTGAAAAATTAAGCATAAAATCTATAAAAAAAAGTAATGCATCCCTATTAGGGACACACTTCTCTTCTGGGTCAATGGATTCGATTTGGGGATGCATTATCTTTCTAAATTAGAAATGTGTCTCTCACAGGGATGTAATGACTCCATCGGGAGCAATGCATCCTCTTTGGGGATGCATTGCCTTTGAAACATGCTATTTTGGGAATGAAAATGCGAACAAGGCTATAATAGTAATGAAAATAGCAAAAAATGTTACTTAGATCTCTATGTCTGATATGTTTCACATGTATTTTTTCAGTGGGGAGGAAATCAGAGCATATCCTCCAAGTACAAAGGTTTATTTAAGATGGTAATTAAAGTCTCCACATTTGGTTCCATATGTCCACATTCGAAGGTGTATTTCACATCCATAAGGGTCTATCAAAACCCAACCAATATGCAAGACATGCCATACATTTTTCATTAAGAGTGGATACCAGTACATGTCATCAATCATGTTATTTCTTAGGGGTGTACTACTTATGGTAACATAATCTTTATCAATGCATATTTCTGCGATGATTTCACCTCTCCAAGTATTGTTGCATTTATCAAATGAGTCGCTTCCGTTTTAGTCTTCAAGATCCTATCTGAAGCTTGGCTTTGCAGAGGCCCATGCATCCTCCCATACATTAAAATTCTCCCTACATACAACTTTTGATATAATATTGGAATAAAATTTGTATATAATATCAAACAATTATAACTAAGATTAGAAGGTTTTATCAAGCCAAGTTATCATATCCAAGTAGAGAATGCAAAAAATATATATATTTAGAAACATAACGAAGTCGTCTGCAATTAAGATTTTACTTGAAGAAATCAGCATTATAGTATCGACCAGAGCATTATTCTCCTAATAGACCAAATCACAAACTCATAGAAATCAAATATCTAGTGCAAATGATGACGGTATTGAGCATCAAAACCAGCACAACTTAGCAAACATTAGGTACCACCTTCCAACAATTCACATTTTTGGAGGCAAAAGTAAATGAGAATAGTTGTCTCTTGCACACGAGAAGAATAGTCCACAAGAAATAACAAGGAGATTTGATAGTGACAGTTTCAAGGTGGTGGCTAAGTTTAACTATAGGAGTGAGTACAAGGTGATTAACTCTAAGCTCCCAATATGCCTTCTTTGTAGCACACTAGAGAGGTCAAATGCTATCGTAAAATTTAAAAAAGATATCATCACATGTTCTTTTTTATACATGCACTACAAAGAATCCATCTTTCGTTTGATTTCCTAAAATTGTTAGGACAATATTATGACCGTACTAAGACCATAATTATTAGTTATCTTTTTTATATGTATAAAATATTCACCGAAGACGACTCTTACAAGCCATGAGCCATGTGTCAGAGCCCGACACAGTCTGACCTGACGAGGCAAGGCATGACATGGTCTGAAATGACACACATGTATCGTGCTTTGTGGTCACCATACTCACCCCAAGGCGAGTGTACCCTCCTCTAGATCATTAATACAATGATGTCACACACACTCTCATATAAAAGATAGCATTCCATCTTAAAGACAAATGATATGAGACTGGACTTTTCTTCCATTTGTATAAAAGATTAAAAATATTTTATCTCCTACTTACACTTACTAGTTTCCCAACTTTGTGCTTAACTCATGCAAGCTTTATTGTAGGTAAAATATATTTAAGCGAACAAACTCCTACCAAGTTCAAAGTGTGGAGTTCTATGTCAACTAGTCCTTCATATTATGCTTTCAATAATGGTATTTTTCATCTTGAATCAAATTTAAGTTATCCAACTTTACTGCTGTAGAGACTAGGTAGAAATACATATTGAACATGTACTTTGAGTGTAAGAGTATTTTTAGTAACAACATGATAAATACTATAACAACAAAAAGGTTCTAATGTATTAAAGGCCACACATCCAAATCAAGTATGATCAGTGGATCACATAATAACCCAATTCTATTATAACAACCACGCAACATCAATCACTTAGTAGGTGTCTTCAAACATGTAATGCCAGTGACATGTCCTAAGACTCAACAATATTCCAAGAGGAGTTTGTTACCAACTAACAATCATGACACTGACAATATTACAATGGATAGACAAATAGATGTAGAGAGCATCAAGGATTACATAGTTCCATTCAATTCACAAGACAACTTATAATTACCACATTAAATCAAATTTGGGGGATCTCCACTTTTTTGTGATGGGTTTCTACAGTCTATTATTTATTAATGGGTTTTAGTCTCGTAATCAACCTAGATTTCTCAATTAAGACCAAGGGAATACCTTTAGCTAAATAATCAGTTGTATTATCATTAGCACCAACATAGTCTACATATACAACCCCGATAGACACAAACTCTACTATATGTTTGAGTCTAACTTAGATGTATCTATGCTTTTTTTTTATACTTAGAGATGCTTATCTAGGCAATATTTTTTGTGCTACCATAGTGAACTAAGATTGTAGGAAGTGACTTCCTTACCTTTGGTAAATTATACATAAATATATGTATCAATTCAACTTCCAACCCAGTTTCACCTAAAGCGCATAACTCATTCTCAAAGGTGGAAGGAGAAAATATGGTATGTTTCTTAGACCTCTAAGAAAAAACACCTCCTCCTAATAGGAATGCATATCCTGAGACCCCACTACTCCTAGAGTCCATGGTAATCTAGTTCGTATCACTATATCCATGGACTACATAAGAATAATTTATGATATATCAAGGGATCAAGTCATCATGATGTACGTCAACATTGTCAAGTGTACATTTGCTCACATTAATCAAAACATATACTCATGTGTAGTTCATAAGATACATCAAATCTATGATAATCTGAGTGTATCATAATTGAGACACAAGAAATACCACTTCCATTTTTTAACAAAGCTTTAGATGAATCATATGAAGTCTTGTCAAGTTTATGTTATGTGTATTGAAATCTATCAAGTACCGTCTCAGCATAGAAAGATTGAAAAAGAATAATATCATCAAAAGATTTGTGGTTTTAAACCTTAAAATCACATCAACAATGCCCAAATCTTTCATCTCAAACTTACAATACAAAAATGACTTTGTCTCATTTACTATTTTCATATTAAAACGAAATGGAAGAATATCATCCACATACAAGCATAAGGAATCATGTGTTGTTCATAAGTTACATCAAACTTCTCATAATCTGAGTGTATGATAACTGAGACGCAAGAATATCACTTCCATTTTTTAAACAAGACTTTAGATGAACCTTATGGAGCCTTAACAAGTTTTTGTGATGTGTACTCAAATCTATCAAGTGTTATCTCAACATAGAAAGTCTAAGAAAGAATAATTTCAGAAATAGACCTAGTTATTTTAAACCCTAAAATCACATCAACAATGCCCATATCTTTCATTGCAAACTTGCAATGCAAAAATGACTTCGTCGCATCACTACTTTCATATTAGGACCAAATAGAAGAATATCATCCGCATACAAACATAAGATAAGAAATCAAACATTGATGATTTTGTATATATATATATATATATACATACATACTATAAAAAGAGTGAGTTTGATGCTGCGTTCTCCTTGATTCACTCTCTTCTCTCCTTTTTTCAAGGAATTTTGCTATTACAAATATTTATTCTCACACTCTCCTATTAACTTTTGTTATCTTTAATTATGTATTTCTCTCTCCATCTCACGGAAATGGTTCCTTGATTCTCTCCTTTCAAACAACCAACACAAATATCTTTTACCGTAGGGACCCTTTCACAGATGAGTACTCTCTCTGTACATTTCCAACAAATTTTATATGTCACGTGCATGTGCACGTATGCGTTCACTAGTATGTATATATATATATATATATATATATATATATATATATATATATATATATATATATATACATAAACACATATATCGGAACTTTTTGGTAATTTATTCCGAACCCAAAAGGGACAAAGTTACAAACTACACCCAAATCGTGTAGTTCACATTACATGCTGAGCAAACAAAGAAAACAAAGATTGACCTAAAATAGGTCAATCAGTATTCATGAAGATCCCAGTTCCTGACCAGATTATAAGAAATATGGCCTAGATTGTGATGATGTGCACGATAGTGCATCTGAATCTCCTTCTCTATCTTTTTGAAAGCTTGTAACTCATCTTCTTGTTTGCCTCCATGACGAATGGAATTTCTAGTAGTCCAAATGATATGGATAGTGAGTGTGGCAGCCCAAAGGGATAGCACACGATCACCTGAAGTGATCCTGGAGATAGACTTAAGACAGTCTTCAAGGGAGTGCTTAGGGTTGAGTCCTAACTTCAGAGCAGACCAACCCCATAGGTACTTCCACCACTTGCAAGTGGAGGTAAGGTGCAAGGAGCTTTCTTCATCAAGGTGACAAAGATATATGTGTGTGTGTATGTTGACAAGGAGTGGGTCAAGTACAACATCGCTTAACAAATGGACCCGAGTTTGAATCCTAGTTTGCGCCTTAATTTACCACCCTTTTTAGCGTTCAGTCTCCACCATGGGCATGGAAGAGGGGGAGATAATACCTCTCTTAATCTGATGTATATGTGTGTGTGTGGAGTGTCTATATTTTTGTGTGTGCTTGTGTGTATGTGAGTGTATGTGTTTGTGTGTGTGTGTTTGTTTGTGTGCATGTATGAATTATATCATCTTGAATACTATCTAAAAATGTGGTATTAAGAACCATTTCATAGATAGAGGGAATACATATAAAACCAATGCTATGATTAGGACTGTACATATACCGGTCTAGACCAGTGGAGCAGATCAGACTGGTTATTCAGATTGGTTCAGTCTTAGACCGACTTGATTTTTAATCTAGTCTTTGATATTATATTTTCCCATAATATTTTCCTGGGTTTGATCAGGTCCAAGACATACTAAAACTAGCCTGGATTGATTGAACCAAGTATAAATCATCGTATTGTTTATTTATTAAATGTTATAGTTATAAAGGATGGTGGGGTGTGGATCGCCGATTGATTATTTTCAAAATTTTACAATGTGTATATTGATTTTTAGACTATACATTGATGTGTCAATATACATATAAAAGCTGGTGACTATAGCTATTAAATAAGCAACTAAATAGTCAAGCTTTAACGTATTCACCACACTCACTAAATTGAATTGTTAGTTTATGAGCAACTAGAGAAATTAAAACAATTTCTCTTGTTTTGATGTACATATTAAGCAACTCAAACATATGATTATCGTGAATGTTGACTTTTCTATATCATAAATTAATTATGGTTAGTCTTTAGGTGTTAATATTGTATTGTTATGTTCTTAGTAATCATACAATAGTGGCTCTTATGAATGAATCCACTTGTAATTGTATGTTCTATTAGCAATGGTTCTTTTATCGAACGAAAGACACCTTTTTATATTTTATAAGTAGAACAAACTATTTGAATATTGATTATCTAGTCTGGTCTCGGTTCAGTCTTTGAGTTTTTTAGTTTGGTCCTCATTCTAGATTTTTTAAATTACTTCGGTCTCAGTCCGGTCCAATCCAAACCATTATGGTCTGGGTTTGTACTGATATAAACCCATTGTGGTCATGCCATAAATACAAGAATAGGTATCAAAATAGTATACTCCCTCCATCTGTATGTACCCCTTAGCAAACAATCTATATTTTTACTTATTAAGAGTCCTACATGTATTGCATTTCTTCTTAAAGGTCCATTTACAAAAAAAAATTAAAAATATATGAGGTAAATATGCTAATTTCTAACTTTTATTTGAGAGAATTGATTGGATTTCATCATTAAGATTTTATTCCAAATTTTAGCTTCATATGAAGCCACAAATTATTTCAAGGACATTGGATTATCCATTAAATTGTACGTGAGAAACCCACATCCAAAATAATTATATTTCTTAGTATGTTTACTTCTACTAAGTTCAACTATTTCTTAATCATTAGATGTACAAGTAGTATGTTTAGTGTCACCCCCCCATTTGTCATCCTTTCACATATTTAGGAATGGAGCATCTAGTGTATAAAATTTGTTGAGAAACTTCCTTGGGTACACTAGATTTCATGGGAAAACTATCCTCAAAATATTTTTCATCATACAGTTCCACAACACATCTATGCTTAAGATTTCAGATTTGATAATAGGCATCTATATGCATAGCTTATCTCCACATAACCCAAGAAAATGAAATCTATTATATTTAGTCCCAATTCTTTTCACTTTGTTTTCAAAGAATAGTTGCTTTTGTGATACACCCTCAATATTTGAAACTAGCCTTGCCACATCTTCATAATTCAAACATGCTACTTTCCTTATGTTTATAGATAACTCTATTTAGAAAATGACAAGTCATATTCAAATCTTTCCCCCACATAAAGTTAGATAAACCAAAACCTTATAGAAGAATTTTTATCATAAATTTGTTTTTAGCGATTGCTAATGAATATTGGTGAGTGTGAAGCAGTCACCTCGTGTACTATATATGGGAAAATTTCAAGAACATGTTCAAGTTGTACTCTCCACCCCCATCAAACCTTAATCATTTAAGTCATTTTCCATTTTGGGTTTCTTCTTCTTTTTCTTTAAGATTTTAAGTTTATCTAACACTTCACATTTACTTTGTAGAAAATAAGCATAACAATATATAGTAAAAACATAAACAAAAATGTTGAACTAACACTTGTGATCTGCAATGGCAACCTTCTGATTTTACAAATATCAATATGCATTAAATCAAGAACTTTAGAACTCCTATCAACAATTTGGGAAAGTATTTTAGATAATTTATCCTAACCACATATTTTACATTTACATTTACCATCAATGAGTTTAAACATTAGATGTAGATTCACCATGTGTTACATGGAATCAGCATTTAGAAAACCCAAACATGCATGTAAAACATTAGAAGTGAAACTAAATTATCATTCACATTCATAGTAGAAGTGAAAACATGTCAAACAAGAATATTAAATATGTTCTCCAAATTACATAAATATCCTTTGCCAAAAAAGATCACAAACATGTGTAACAACTACTTTATTACACTTGCATTCTAAATATAAACCTTTTATGATTAATATTGGACTACTAAGAATTTTTCATGGAACCATTAGGACATGTGTGACTCTATGGAGAGTTATAAGATTTCTCAAAGGAAACTATAACTCTACCTATCCTTCTCCTTTGACTTATACAAATTTAGAATAGTCTAAGGTCAAATATCTTCATAAAAAGCATGGTAAGACACCAATAGAGACTTATCGGGATATGGATCCACTTTATCCCTAGTGTTTTCAATTCCATCATCAGTATAATAAATAAATAAATTTAGGTTTAATAGGTATATCCATCATCAAGTTTCATCAAAGTAGTCATCATGTTGATAATTACCTCGTCGGTTCCACGGCCTTCTTTGTGGGACAATATTTTCTCCAGTGTCCAACCTACCCATAACTTCAATAGGGGTTGTTATTTGGTTTTTTGAGATATTGGTATTGGCTTATGTGCATTCTTTGTTTCTTATCTTGATATAGTTTGTTAGCATTAGTAGATAGATAGTAGGGTTAATGTCAGTAAACATCTTGGTTTTATCTTTTAGGTGCTCCTCATCTATTGAGATATGAATCAGTAGTTCAATTATCGACAAGGTTCCCTTCTTGTTCTTGAGATCTGGGACAAAGGCCTTCCATGACTTGAAGAACTCCTCGATGATAGGCATCACCATAAAATTACCAAGTATCTTCATATCCACTTCTTGAAGACCATATCACAAGATTATAAGTTCATGTGTTTGGTTAGAAATGGGTCTCCCCACTACCATATAAAACTTTAGAAATTTAGGATCATAATAATTTTCAACACCTTGGTCATTAGTACTATATTTTTTTATCTAAAACTCCACACAGAGTCTTCACATATGTGCCAAGGGAAGAATTGTATATGATAAATGTCACATTGGACAGTGTGAGGAGGATACATCCACGACATAAATGGTCCATCTCCTTACACTCAATCATTTTCATATAATTTTTAGGGTCAGTTTCATCTAGCACAGGGAGATCGTGTTCTACAAGAAGAATGAAGCCAACTATGGTAAGACTAGTTGTCATTTGGTTTTGGAAACATGTAAAGTTAGAACTTATCAGACAACCTAGACATATCAACCTTAGGTTTCACGTATCCTTGGAAACCCAAATTAAGAACTATAGTAACAATTTCATTAAGGTTGATTGAATTAAATTGATGAAC
The DNA here is from genome assembly GCA_963693085.1 of Alisma plantago-aquatica. Lineage (NCBI taxonomy): Eukaryota > Viridiplantae > Streptophyta > Magnoliopsida > Alismatales > Alismataceae > Alisma > Alisma plantago-aquatica. Next base: position 1,031,457,666 of record OY856410.1, on the reverse strand, counting down.
ATAAAAAAGCACAAAATTGTAATTAAGATCAATAAATTCTATCAGGACAAGTCATAAAATCTAAATAGAAATGTCAAGATGAAACAAAGAAGAAGAACTTGAAAAAAAATAGAGTTAGAAACTCAAACCAATTTTCATGTGATATTGGGTTTCAATTTGAGAAATGAACACTTTAGTATTGATAAGGTGCATGTTGTCCTCCTAGTAGACATGCTTAAAAACCTATAGAAATAACATGTCCAACACATGTGAGGATGACATTGAGTAGAAAAATTAGCATGGGCAAGTGAACATTAGGTACATCTACCCAAAATTTTGTGTCTTTGGAAGCCAGAGGGAATAGGAGAAGTTGATGCTCACAAAAGAGAAGAATTATTTGCAGGCAAGAATTACAGGGAGGGTGGTGCTATGTGCAAGGTAGAAGGTGGGAAAATTTAATCATGGGAAATAGTGTGGAGTGATTAAGCCTAAGCATCAAATGGAGATTATCAATATCACACTAGATATGTTACATGCTCTCGTAAAACATCTAGAAAGGCAAATCATGGGTTTTATCGTGTAAACATATACAATATACAAAGATTCATTTAGTATTTGATTTTGTAGAACTATTTAAAAAATTGTTATAATCCTAAATATTATTAAAATTAGCATTTGTTGTTTTGTGAAAAGATAAATAATACATAAGACAATCCCCATGACCCATATGTCAAGTTCCATGTGTCAAGTACTCATGCCTAAGGTTTCCCAAGCTCAGTGAGGTGAGGTGTAGTTTGACACAGTGTGCATGCTTTTGCTTGTGTTGTGGTCTTCATACTCATTCTAAGGTGATAATACATCATATATATCATTAGTAAAATAATTACATACTTCCATAAAAGGTAGTGTTCTAGCTTAGATGTGGGTAATGTGGGACTAAATTTTTATTTCATTTGCACAACAACCACTTTATCTCCTACTCACAAGTATTGATTGTATTAATTTGGGTTTAACCTGATCAAGCTTTGTTATAGCTAAAAGTTACTAAAGAGAACATCTTACACCCTCCTTGAGGGGAATGTTCACCCCCTTATACTTTGTAATGTGTTCTTGGTTCTAAATCTTATAAATTGGTCCATAAAGTATTTGTGTATGTAGTACATGCTCTTTAAATATATGCTAACAAGAGAATTTGGATACATAAAAATTCTCCATGCTTGCTTCTTGAGAAATCCACATTTAAATTGATGACATCTATGAACCCGAAACCACTCTTGATTTTAGGTTTCTAAGTCTTTCCCATGCTACTTAATGGATTTTTTTTCATTTTTTACAATTGCCCACCAGAAAACAATAGTCATTGTGTTAGTTTCCTTAATGACTTAGTTGGATAAGATGAATACTCTCATCATATAGGTTTCCGTGACCTACACTATAGTTTTGATGGCCCTACTTGACTGAGATACTTCTTTTCCATCCATTGAGTTTCCTCCACAGTATGTCTTTTATAAAATTGAAGGTGGCTTTCTTAGATCTTCCAATAGTTGTGGAGAGGCCCAAATACTTGTCATGTTCTTGAGTTTCTTCATATGAATCATGGTCATTATTTAAGTTCCTATCTCTGTTGCTACTTTCCTTATATAAAAAAATCCAACTTCTAGTAAGGCTCCCTCATAGAAGCAAAAGTAATGAGTGGGACCTAGAAATGTCATCATTCATTACTTAATTGAATATTAGAAATCATACACATGTCAAACCAAAAAATATTCATAAATGGATTAACCACCAAAATTGAAGTATGATATCTCTTTTATCATATACTAAATGATTTTTTAGAATTTTATTAATCTAATGTTACAAATATCTCAAATATATGATAGTTTATCACCCACAAGGGTGGATACATCAAGGAGAACTAAATAATCAAACTAATGATAATGAGACATACAGGAGACTTGTCCATTCCATAATCATCACTAAAATTCCCTAATTATGTGTATGATGTGGATTGCATTGAACTACTCCAACATTCCCTTCATCTTAAGGGGTTGGGAATAGAATCCCCAAAAATAAAGAAAATTTTAGAATGTCGAAAAGAGATGGTTTGTACATAAAATAATAAAAATTTCTTCTAGTTAAGTAAGATAATAAAGTAGAAAATATGTATTAATGGAAGAGAGATAATAAGATATGATAACCACATAAGTGATATTAGAGGAAGTTGTTGGTATGTATGCCCTAAGAGCCATTCATGTGATGATTGTGTTGGGATATTATGTAATTGATTTGATTAATCATAAATGCATTTCTATTTATCATGTTTTTTCAACTATGAGATGATTATATAACATGATAGATGTATAAATAATTATGTTACTTGATGAGATATGGTTTGGGTTGAGGACCTAAACATGGGATCACATGTATGATAAGAATATGTGCATTCCTGTCATGTCCCTAGTTAGTTTTTATTGTGGAATTTGTATAGACAACAATAATACTTACGACTATATTTTGTGTTGATTGATGGATGAATCTCATCAGTCATGATATTTGGTATCGATTCGAACACATAGGTACTCGTTAGATAACAAGTGTATGGGACAAACCCACCTTAAGAGTGATACATGGAAACATTGAATGGTAGTCATAATCATATCTCAACTTTGATATTTACGATTGTGTTTTTTAGACTTGAAGTCACTACAATGATAATATGGCATCCAATGGAATTTAACACCATTCATGTGACCTTGAATAAGGGTTGCCATACAAGTGGTGTTTGGTAATATTGTGACACATGGGGATTGTTGGTGAGTGATGTAGATGGGATTTGTCCCTCCTATTGGAGTGATATCATGTCCACTTTATAAGTGAGATTGAGAAACACATGGTCATGATCATGTGAGTCAATATGTGATATTGAGCTCACTTTCATCTCAACAATCTACTCTGGTTCAAGAAACATAAACTGAATATTAAGAGGATGATGATTCCATGCCTCATATTCAATCTAGATACCTATGACAAAGGAACTATATGATCATTGTAACACTGATTACAAGTTTAGGTTGAAGTTTTCCTCCAACTGTTCCTATTACTTGAGTAGCAATGAAGTGTTGTTTGATATTGCTCATTGCTTATGAAGTCATAATATGACTATGGACTTCACTGCCAGTGTAATATTGAACCTAAAGGGTCACACTACATAGGATGCACTAGGAAAAGGAGTTTAATCATGGACACAATTTAATTTGGTTACTAAAGTGCCTAGGTAATCAATCTAAACAATATTGGGAATCCAGTCGGTCGACTTGGAATCTAGTCGACTAACTAGACAATATCATTTTTAGTTAATAGGACCTGACATTGACGGACTAAAGAGTTCAGTCGATCAAATGGAAAGTGTCACCCAAAAGATGATTGGAATGGTTTGTTTGCCGACTAATTCAAACTTGGTCAGTTGGACTGGGTCAAAAAATTAACGATAGTCATGGTTACACCCATTAGTCATTGCATTAAAAGCTAGTGTTATTAATTCCATGACCACATGACAATCGACTGACTGGTTGTGCATAGCCAGCATGCCAGTCGATTGACTAGATAGTCTAGTCGACTGATTGTCTCTGTACAACTGTTGTCCAGCCACGAGACTTGACCCTTCATCTCCCACGAGTTTTTGGAAACCCTAGCCCATTCACTCCTATATGAAGGGGTGATGTCTAAGGCTCTCAACACACTTCTCTTCTCACAATTGTGGTAATAAGAGAGCCTAAGAATCTTACCCGTGAAAGGGAGAGATAGCACGAGAGAAGAAAGTTGACCCCATCACATTAAGAACAGATGTCTACTCCTTCCAACCATTGTTCAGGAAATCGGTCCGTGCGGCCACATATGCGGCCGCTTAGTCGGTTCGGACAGGGGACCGCACCGCATATGTCAAAGCGGACCAATAATCGGTCCAGGCCCGATTATGCGGCCGATTACCCGCTTATGCGGCCGCTTAATCACCGTTTTTCCAAACACACATACATGGACTTGAAGAAATGAAATTTATATGATATTTTTGTTGTTTCTAATTAAATATTTATATGATATTGCTGCTCCCTTTCTTCTAATTAATCATTCTATGTTGTCCTTGTATATAATTGTTCAATGTGATATATAATTCTATATGGCTGATATATAAATATACATAGATATATTAATTTATTAAAAAATCCAAAACCGCATATACTCCCGCATATACTCCCGCATACCGCATATACTCTATTCAGTGCCCCGTCCGCCCGTACACCGAATAGCGCTTTTCTGAACACTGCTTCCAACCAACTTAAGAATCGTGATGTATAGTTCATGGTGGTATGTATGGACTGCTTAGATGTGCATATACTTGTTGATGTGCTAGGAGGGCATCATCAACCATCGTCTATGTGATACTCAAGAAGGAAAGCACATCTATGTACTAGGATAGTCGATGCACTTGCTAAAGGGCAAGGTATTTCTTTCACTCTCTTTCCTAATACATTATTGTTGATGTGATATACTAGTTAGAAAATATGGACAATTTTTTATTTCCACTTCCCTTTTCTAGGTTCATATTTATCAACAGTGGTATTAGATCCAGGTTAATTTATGGTGTATTAGGATTTAATCGATACGATCAGATTTGATTTTATCATTTATTTTACTACATGTGATGCATACATTAAAATGGTTAATGTGCATATCCGATCAAATATCACATATTCTAGGGAATGTCCTGTAGAACCTATATATATATATATATATATATATATATATATATATATATATATATATATATATATATATATATACATGTGTGTGTATTATCTATACGATCAGATTTTGTTTTATCATTTATTTTATTGCATGTGATGTAAACATTAAAATGGTTAATGTGCATATATTATTAAATACCACATATGCTAGGGAATGTCTCGTAGAACCAATCTATATATATATATATATATATATATATATATATATATATATATATATATATATATATATATATATATATATATGCAAATCATATGTGTCGACCTAAAATACGTCTTGATGGTGGATGTATGTGTGACTATGGACAATATTCCTTGCATGCTTGTGTGGTTTACTAGCCTAATTCATGCTTTACAAATTTCATTTGCATATTGAGCCTTCTCTTTTATCTCTAAATGTATTAATGCTTAACCCCCTATTTCCCCTTGAATGTAACTCGAGGTATTCATATTACATCATGTGATAGTAGATGGGGATAGTATTCATCTATAGATCTCATTAAAGGAGGAAATTCTAAAGATATCAGTCAATATATTGGTGGCCCAACTGCAAACTGGAGCAAGAGCTAGATAACTGACTGGAGGCCCAACTGTTTGAATCGAGGTGTCCAACCAATCGATTATCAAGGTTCCAATTAACTAACTAGTAGGAGTCCAACCTATAGACTAGAGGACCAACCGATCAACGAGAAGAGTCTTATTGACTGACCCTCCTTTTCCAACACCAAGTTTTTCCTATGTAGGTTGATACAATGATGATTGAGCTTAGGTGGATAGAAATATATATATAGGACAACAATCCAGTGAGAAACATATCTTGGTGAGAGCATGATAGGCATTTGAATAACTTTATACAATGATAAAATTTTCAAAATCTAACCTTATGAATTAAAAATATACCCTATTAGTTACCCTCCCACAAAATTTCATCACTCTAGGATGTGTAATGCATGCACAACAAATGAATACTTTTCAACACTCAACATTGAGTTTCAGGTTGACCGTTGGATGTAAAATGTGTATATTGTAAATATGGGCATGTAAAAAATATTAGATTGTAATGTTTTTTTGTGTGAAGGTTAATAAAATGATGTTCTTGTTGGGTTTTGTGGAGAAAACATGTACGGCGGAAGCAACAAAAATAAATTTTCATGCAACCCGAAATAGGATCTCGTCGACAGCAGCGTATTCAAAAAGAGTGTTCGCGGGATATACCTTATCACAGAGCAAGTATGGCGATGTCCCATTGCACAATGGTGTGCAACATTGCTGGCCTACACGGACGGTACTTCTCTCCCATTCGTTGAGTGCATCACGGGAAGATCTGACGGCGCTCCTTTTGTGCGGTGATGTACGCCACTCATAGCGCGTATGCATGGCCGTTGACGTCCTCCGAACACAGGCATCATAGTGTCTGTGTCTCTACTTTGTCCACACAAATGAACTAGAATTCCACGTCGCACTTCCTAAGCCGGTGTGAAGGAGTAGTCTTTGTGCGGCGACGTGCTAGCATCACGGTGCTCTCCAACCTATCCTGAGGATGGTGATGGCTAGGGTTTACGTACGTGAGCATAAACTCAACAGCCTCTCTCAATATCTTATATAGATATCGGCCATCAAGCCCCTTTAAATAGAAGACAAAAAAGAAGGGTTTCCTAAACCCATCGGTGAATGGAAAGACTATGTTAATTAAAATGCTCGTGGATTACTTAGAATATTTTAGAATTAATTAATTAATCAAATAATCATATTAATTGATTAATTAATATCCGACTCTATACAATCACTCGGGATGGCTCTATGGGCATATATACCAACAGAATCCCACTTGCACTTAGATCCAGTCTCTCCAATTAATTGGCTCAAATATTTAATATATTTGTATATCATTCTAATGGATTACATAAACATTTTAGTAATCAATGTGATTCAGAGCAATTCCAATCAAATCCACAATTATATTCCTATTCCAACACATCCTGTGTGTGACCCGCTAGGCTCCAAATTACGTTGTTAGTGATATCCATAATCATATTATGATTTCACAAGAAACGATTGGTATCTAGCAAGACTTCATTGCCACCCAAGTAATAAGAGAAATTGGAGAACAACTTAAACTATCATTCATGACTGGTGTTATAGTGATTGTATAGTTCCTTTATCATTGATATTCAGATTGAACTCGAGTCATGGAAGTGTTATCCTCTTCAACGTTCAATACATGCTCCTTGAACTAGAGAAGACTGTCTGAGATATATGTAAGCTCAATATCACATATTGACTCACATCAGCATTGCCATGCATTTATCAGTCTCACTAATCAAGTGGCCGGAATATCAAACTCTCGTAGGAAGAAAAAATTCTATCTACATCACTCACAGTCATCCCCATGTGTCACAGTGCACCCAAGCACCATATTTATGGCAATCCTTATTTAGGACCACGGTGGATGATATCAAAGTACACTGAATGACATGTGATAAGTGTAGTGACTTCAGGTCTAAGAACCACAATCACCACCATCACTATGAGATGTGACTCTAACTACCAATCACGGTATCCATGTGTCACTCTCAAGGTGGGTCTTTCGATACACTGTTCTCTAATAAGTATCTATGTATTTCGTTTGATATCTCCATATCATGGATAATGAGATTCTTCCATCAACCAACATACATTCTATTCTTATGTGTTATTGATGTCTATAGATATTTCCACAATAACAATTGATTATTCTCTAACAAGTATCTATGTATTTGGTTTGATATCTCCATATCATGGATAATGAGATTCTTCCATCAACCAACATACATTCTAATCTTATGTGTTATTGATGTCTATAGATATTTCCACAATAACAACTGATTAGGTACAAAACAAGAATGCATACTCTTAGCATACATATGATCTCACTGTTTAGGTCATCAACCCGAAGACATATTTCATTGAGTATATTATTCTGTAGACATCTATAAGTTTTATGGCCATCTCACAATATAAAACACAAACATATAGATTGGAAACTTGCCTTTATTGATATGATCAATGTAGTATTACAAATCGTTTACATAGTATCCCATTACAATAATCAAATGATAGTCTCTATGGGCATACATACCAACAGATTCCCACTTGCACTTATACCCAATCACTCATGAATCTCAATCCAAGTGATCGAACATGTCCATCATGTTTCTGTTGTGAAAGTGCTTTTGTGAGCGGGTCATCCACATTGCTTTCCATAGGTACTCTGTAAATCTTCACATCTTTTCACTGTACGATCTCTCGTATGAGATGGAACCGTCAGAATATATTTGGAATGTTGGTGTGATCTTGGTTCTTTAGTCTATGCAATTGCTCTATTGTTGTCACAAAACAACTCAATTGCATCACTAATGCTTGGAACCACTCCAAGTTTAAAAATAAACTTATTGATCCACACAGCTTCCTTTGTAGCATTAGATGTGGAAATATATTCAGCCTCTGTTGTAGAATCCACAATTGTCTCTTTCTTGGAAATCTTCCAGCTCATAGCTCTGTTGTTTAGGCAAAACACAAATCCAGATTGTGATCTGTAGTCATCTTTGTCAGTTTGGAAGCTAGCATCAGTGTAACCCTTTACCATGAGCTCTTCCTCACCACCATATACCAAGAATTGATCCTTAGTCCTTCTCAAGTACTTTAGGATGTTCTTTATGGCTGTCCAGTGACATTCACCTGGATCTGAGTGATACTGGCTCGTCATGCTCAAAGCATACGACACAGCAGGATGAGTACATAACATTGCGTACATGATAGATCCAATGGTTGATGCATATGGAATCTTACTCGTGCACGCCCATTCATCACATGAACTAGGATATTGGGCTTCAGATATCATAACCCCATGGTACATGGGCAAGTTACCTCTCTTAAAATCCTCCATGCTAAACCTATTTAGCACCTTGCCAATGTATGTGATCTGGCTTAGGCCTAAAAGCCTTCTAGATCTATCTCTATAGATTTTGATTCCTAGTATATAGGATGATTCGCCTAAATCCTTCATAGAGAAGGTCTTCTCCAGACAACCTTTTACTGTCTGAAGAGTAGGGATGTCATTTCCCATCAATAGTATGTCATCCACATACAATATGAGAAATATGATTGTGCTCCCACTAACATTTTTGTAAACACAAGGTTCATCTTCATTTTAACTAAAGCCAAACTTTTTGACTACTTCATCAAAATGTAGATTCCACCTCTGAGATGCTTGCTTCAATCCATAGATTGGCCTTTGTAACTTACAGACTTTATTGGCTTCCTTCGGATCGATAAAACCCTTAGGTTGTGTCATGTACACATCCTCGAGTAAATTACTGTTAAGGAATGTTGTTTTAACATCCATCTGCCAAATCTCATAGTCATGATAAGCTGCAATGGCAAGCATGATCCTGATGGATTTAACCATGGAAACTAGTGAGAAGGTCTTGTCATAATCAACACCTTGAATTTGATAGAATCTTTTAACAACCAATCTACCTTTATAGGTTTGAACATTTCCATCCATGTCAGACTTCTTCTTGAAGACCCGCTTGCACCCTATGGGTTTTACCCCTTCGGGTGGATCCACCAAGGTCCATACCTTATTGGTGTACATGGATTCCATCTCTGATCTCAAGGCTTCGAGCCATTTCTCATATTTTGAACCCTTATTAGCTTCTAGATAGGAAGTTGGCTCATATGCTATGCCCAATTTGTCACTGTCTTGAGTCACGAGAAATCCAAATCTCTCAGGCTCAAGTCGTATCCTACTAGACCTATGAGGTTCCCGTGTTATATTTGGAACTTGAAATTCCACAACAGTTTATGAGTCTTCATGTTCCTTATGTACCTCCTCGGGTTCTCTACTTTCTTGTTGATCTCGAACTTCTTTGAGCTATACATTCCTCCCATGGATTCCTTTGGAAATAAATTCTTTTTCAAGAAATACAGTAGTCCTAGAAACAAACACTTTGTTGTTAGTTGGTGTGTAGAAGTAGTATCCCTGAGTTTCCTTGGGGTATCCAACAACATAGTATTTTTCAGATTTCGGTCCAAGATTTTTAGGAAATTGTTTCCTAACATAAGATTCACATCCCTAAATCTTTAACATAGACAAATTGGGATGATTCCCATTCCATATCTCATATGGTGTCTTTTGAACCGATTTGGAAGGTACATGGTTAAGTGTAAACATTGTGGTTTCAAGAGCATATCCCCATAATGATATTGGAAGTTTGTCTGAACTCATCATTGACCGTGCCATGTCTAATAATGTATGATGCCTTCTTTCTGACACCCCATTATGTAGTGGTGTACCAGGTGGAGTCCATTGTGATACAATACCACAGTCTCTTAGAAGGTCCTCAAACTCTTAGCTTAAGTATTCACCACCTCGATCTGAACAGAGTGCTTTAATACTCTTACCAAGTTGCTTCTCTACTTCATTCATGAAGTCTTGAACATTTCAAGAGTTTGTGACTTGTGTTTCATAAGATATATATAGCCATACTTACTGAGGTCATCAGTGAAGGTAATGAAGTATTGATAGCCTCCTCTAGCATTTGATCTAAAAGGTCCACATACATCAGTATGTATGAGCCCTAGCAGATCACTGGTTGTCTCACTATGTCCAGTGAAAGGAATATTGGTCATCTTGCCTAATAAATAAGCCTCACATGTCTCTAATGATTCAAAATCAAAATATTCTAGATAACCATCCTTATGGAGTCTAGATATGCATTTCTCGTTTATGTGCCTAAGACGATAATGTCATAAGTATGTTCTGTTTGAGTTGTCAAGTTTTAGCCTTTTAGTATTTACGTTGTATATGCTAGTCTCAAGTTCTAACAAGTAGATACCATAAGACATAGGGGCATTTCCATAAAAGATCCCATCTTTAGAAATAGAAATCGTTCCATTCTTAATGTGAAATTTAAATTCACTCTTGTTCATACAAGATACAAAAATAATATTTCTATACATGGAAGGTACATAATAGCAATTCTCTAATTCTATTACAAAGCCCGTAGACAAATATAAACTAATAACTCCAACTGCAGTGGAGACAACTCTTGCTCCATTAGCGACCCACAACTCATTATCCCTTTCGTAAAGTCTTACTTCTTATCAGATCCTGCATATTTGAACTTATGTGAGATCTACATCCGGTATCCAGTACCCATGATGAAGAAGTATTTAAGTTTATCTCAATAACGTATATATCAGACATGGAGATCTGTATCCCCTACTTTTTCTTCCTCAGTTCCTCCAGGTACAGAGGACAGTTTCTTTTACAATGTCCAGCCTGGTGACAATAGTGACAACTGCCTTCTTTGGAGATCCCACCTTTAGCTTTGAGCGCGGATGACTTTGGCTTCTTCATGGATTTAGAACCTTTCTTATCCTTGACTTTGCCTTTTGACTTTCCCTTTATATTTCTAATCATCATCATCGACTTGGGCTTGTCTTTCTTCATCTATGCTTCAACTGTCCTCAACATGTATAATAATTCTGACAACGGTTTGTCAAGATTGTTCATGTTGTAGTTCATGACAAAATGACTATATGATTCAGACAACGATTGTAGAATCACATCAGTGGCCAACTCTTGACCTAGGGGAAATCCCATCTTGGATAGGCTTTCCATGTACCCAATCAAAATGATCATATGGGTGCCAATTGAGTCTCCCTATTTCATCTTGCTTCTAAACAAAGCCTTGGAGACATCATACCTCTCCTATCTTGCTTGATGCTGATACATGTTCTTGAGATGTGTTACCATCTCCATGACATTCATGTTCTCATGCTTCTCTTGCAACTCATAGTTCATTGAGCACAACATCAGGCACTTGACATCCACGACATCATCAAGGTGCTTCTTGAAAGCATCCTTTTCAGCCTTGGTCGCATTTGAGGCGGGTTCTGCTGGCTCTAGTGTTTCAAGGACATAGAGCTTACGCTCATGCGTGAGAACAGTTCTCAGCATCCTAAACCAATTTTGAAAGTTGGTTCTGGTAAGTTTGTCCTTCTCAAGGACCGATCACAACGAGAAATTGTGAGTGTTGTTTTCCATTTGATTGCTACAAAAGAAAAAGTTTGCATTTAGTCCAAAACATTTTGACTTGTAAAGATTTAATAAACGAGATTAATTAGGCCTTTAATTAATTATGCTCCCACCATTTTATTCAAATTGATAGCCCTCACTATCAACACAGAAGATTGCAGCGTACAACCTTCTAGTGAGCCAAGATCCAAAATAATTGGATCAATGCTCAGCCAACGTCGGCATCAAAGACCAAATACTAAGGTAAGAAACTTTTTCCAATTGCATCATATACAACTCTTGAATAGATGATCATGCACAAAACCTTGCCATGATGGATCTGTGTGCCTCTAGTACTTGATCCTATCAAGGTTCCCTAGTTAAATCCAACCCATAATCCAACACGATGAGTGTGCACCCTGCGGAGATAGACCCACACACCGACCATCACACTTCCACGAGATAGACAATGTACTACGCAAAGGCATGCCCACACATAGTTGATCAAGATTTTCATGTGTGTTGCTTTATGGAAGGCAACTAAAACTTAATATTATTAATTGAGGGATTTTATTAATACATATACATATCCAAACACCACATACTTATAGTATGTATCATATACTACTATATCCACAACCACAAACGATAGACATGCAATCACAAACACAAAAACATGGGTTATGTCCATACTATTGTAATCCTTTAGAGCAACAAATGATTACGGTCCACCTAAGGTATTATACATCTCATGCAACAACACATGTAAATCAACCTGTAAAGATCAGCATTACAATGACCAACTTCACGGATGCTCCGTGAGGTTGGAACTTCAAGTTACTTCTTGGAATTGGATCTTCATGTTGCTTCTCCGTGGATGCTCCTTGGAGTTGGATCTTCAATTTGCTTCTTGGAATTAGATTTTCATGGTGCTTCTCCATGGACGCTCCTTGGAGTTGGATCTTCAAGTGGCCTCCTTACATCAAGTTTACAAAGACTAAAACTAATCATATCTCTATTACATCATATCAGTACAAATATAAAGAGAAAGAATTAATAACACTTTGAAATAAGAGATGAGGCTCGACATGCAAGCCGAATACTTTATACAAAAGATCCACATACAACCATTATACATCCATAGCATTCTCAAACAAACATGTCTATAAGATTCACAACCACATTTATTCACAACATTCACAAAAGGGATACTAGGCCATAATCGTGCATGCATTCACCACATAAAAAAGATTTTAAAGGTGACGTGTATGATATCATAGGTATATCTACATATGCATATATGCATATTTAAATTGCAGTACTTTTAATGCAAGACATTCTCCATTAAATAAATTTTTGACTCCCAAACAGACTATGTGGGGTTCACAGGGGCAGTGCCCCTGTGTGGGGGTCAAGGGGAGGTCGCCTCTCGGGGGGTCTTAGGGGAAGAGCCCCTGAAAGATCCACAAAATTTTGCTTTCGTGCACTTAGGAAAATCAACATTTTCCATAGTCAACCACGTCCGAAATGTCAAAATTAGAAGCCTACATCGTATGTGGAATTAGGTTTAGATTTTTACATTAGCAGTTTTAATTCGCATTGATAACAATATACAATGATTCGATTATATCAAAACAAATCCAAATATGTTGTAGATCGACGATGCTCTGATATCACTATTGGGTTTTGTGAAAAAACATATGCGGCAGAAGCAACAAAAATAAATTTTCACGCAACCCAAAATAGGATCTCGTCAACAACAGCGTATTCAGAAAGAGCGTTCACGAGATATACCTTATCACGGAGCAATTCCGACGATGTCCCGCTGCACGATGGTGTGCAAGGTTGTTGGCCTACAGTATGGTACTTCTCTCCCATTCATAGAGTGCATCATGGGAAGATCCAATGGTGCGCCTTCATGCGGTGATGTATGCCGCTCGTAGCACATATGGATGGTCATTGACGTCCTCCAAACGCAGGCGTCATAGTGTTTGCATCTCTAATTGATCCACACGGATGGACTAGAACTCCATGTCGTGCTTCCTAAGCCGGTGGGAAGGAGCAATCTCTCTACGAAGACATGCTAGCATCGTGATGATCTTTGTTCTCTCCTGAGAACGGTGACAGCTAGGGTTTACATACATGAGCGTAAACTGAAAAGCCTCTCTCAATATCTTATATAGATATCGATGGCCAATCCTTTTTAAATAGAAGACGAAAGGAAGCAGGGTTTCCTAAAACCATTGGTAAATAGAAAGACTGCGTTAATTAAAATTCTCATGGATTACTTAGAATATTATGGAATTACTTAATTAACTAAATAATCATATTAATTGATTAATTAATATCTGACTCCATACAATCGCTCAGGATAGCTCTATGAGCATATACACCAACAGTTCTTTCCATCCATAAGGTTGGATATTGAAAACAAACTATCTCTATGTAGTTATTCAAATGCCTCTCATGCTCTCAAAGTAGCATGTTTTTCACTAGATCGCTACCTTTATATATATATATATATATATATATATATATATATATATATATATATGTATATATGTATATATGTATATATATATAATCGCTCAATAAAATATTGAGTCTTAGATGCTTTCCAAAAACAACACATATAAAAATCTTGATTGACTATGCATGGGAACGACAAAGCGTGATGCACGGTCTATCTCATAGAAGTGCGAGGATAGATATCTGGGTATGCCAAAGCAGGGTGCATACTCCATTGTGTTGGATTTTCAATCAGACTTAACTAGGTGACCTTAATACGATAAAGCGTCTAGAAGCATAAAGATGGAATTTGACAAAGAATTGTGCATACCATCTATAAAGAGTTGTATGGGATGTAATTGTAAAATGTTGTTTATCAAAATAATCAAGTTGTGGGTGATCATCCAAAGTTCACTCATGGTTTCATAAAAGATGAATATTGACCCACTAGAAGATTGTATGTCGCAATATTTGCAAATTAATAGTTAGGACTATTAATTTGAAGAAAATAGTGGGAATGATAAATAATTGAAGGCCTAATTAATATCTTCTATCTTTTTCAAATCAAATCATTTGAAATCAAAAATGTTTTGATATATGCGAAAAAAAATTGTAGAAACATATGGTAGACAACAACACCATTTCATTGTGGTCGGTCCTTGAGAAGGACAAACTGAATGTGTACAACTTTGATGACTAGTTCAGGACTTTGAGCACCATTCTCACCATGAGCGTAAGTGCCATGTCATGGATACACCAGTGCTAGAGGAACCCACTCCCATTATGCCTAGGCCTGAAAAGGATGCTTACCGTAAGCATTCTAATGATGCCATTGACATAAAATTCCTCATGCTATGCTCCATTTACTATGAGCTACAGAAGAAATATGAGATCATTGATGTTCTTGGGTTGGTAACACATCTTAAGAACATGTACCAAGATCATGCAAGGCAGGATATGTATGATGTCTCCAAGGCATTGTTTAAGTGCATTATGGTAGAGAGATCCAATAGGACCCATGTGCTCAAGTTAATTGGGTATGTAGAAAACCTAGAGAGATTGGGATTTCCTTTAGACTAAGAGTTTGCCATGAATGTGATTCGGCAATCGTTGCCTAAATCATATAGCCAATTTTTCATGAATTATAACATGAATATTTTTTCTAAATTGTTGTATGAATTGCTTGTCATTTCGAGAACTACCAAAGAACAATTGAAGAGGGACAAACCCAAATTTTTTATGATGGTCAACAAATGAAAGGGAAAGTCTAAGGGAAAAGGTATGACCAAGAAGATCTCTAAGTCTAGCTAAAAATCTAAGTCTTCTGCACTTAAGACAAAGGGAGGGGTGAATAAGGAAGGCAATATTTGTCACCACAGTCACCATTTTGGACACTAGAAAAGGATTCCCATATTTACTTAGAGGAACTCCAGAATAAGAAGCAAGGCATAGAGATATCTACTTCATCTATACACATCTTTGAGATAAATGTTTCTACTTCTTCATCTTGGGTATTGGATACCAGATGTGGATCTCATATATGCTCTAATATGTAGGATTTGGAAAGAAGTAAACCCTTAAAGAGGGTGAGATTGAACAGTGTGTTACAAATGGAGAAAGAGTTGTTTCCACTGTAGTTGGCACCTATCATTTATCTCTACCCAATCAACTTGTAATAGAGTTAGATAACTACTATTACGTACTTGCCATTATTAGGAACATCATTTTTATTTCTTGTTTGGACAAGAATGGATTCGAATTTATCATAAAGAATGGTTGATATTTTATTTCTAAAGATGAGTTCTTTTATGGCAATGCCCCTATGTCTTATGGTATTTACTTATTAGATCTTGAGACAAGCATATATAATATTTCCAAAAGGCTAGAATTTGATAACTCAAACAAAACATACCTTTGGAATTTTCATCTAGGGAACATAAATGAGAAATGCATTTCTAGACTCCATAAAGATGGTTATCTAGACTCTTTTGATTTTGAGTCAATAGAGACATGCAAGTCTTGTTTATTGGGTAATATGACAAAAGCTCCTTTTGTTGGAAATAGTGAAAGAGTGAGTGGTCTATTTGGGCTCATACATATGGATGTATGTGGACCATTTAGCATGAAGACTAGAGGTGGTTACCAGTACTTCTTCACATTTAATGATGACCTCGGTAGATATGGCTATGTGCATTTTATGAAACACAAGTTAGAATCCATTCAAAGGTTCAAGAAATTTATGGATGAAGTACAAAACCAACTTGGTAAAGGTATTAAAGCACTTCAATCCAATCAAGGTGGAGAATACATAAGCCAAGAGTTTAAGGACCTTATGCAAGACTATGGTATTGTATCACAATGGACTCCACCTAGAGCACTGCAACATAATGGTGCATCCAAAAGAAGGAAACACGACCTGCTAGACATGGTGCGATCAATGATGAGTTTTTTTTATCGTCTAACTTCCTTTTGGGCATACAATTTATAAACTGTAGCATTTAGACTTAACTATACAATTTGAATAGCTTCAAAAGACACCATATGATATATGGACCGGGAAATATCCCCGTGTGTCTTTTATGAAGATTTGGGGATGTGAAGCTTATGTGAGAAAATAATTTCTTAGAGAGCTTGGACCCAAATCAGATAATTGTTATTTTGTTGTACATTCGATGGAAATCAAGGGATATTACTTCTATATTCCATATGACAACAAAGTTTTTGTTGTCAAGAATGTTATATTCCTTGAAAAGTTACTTATTTCCAAAGTAACTAGTGGGAGGAAAGTGGAACTCAAAGATGTTCAAGACCAACAAAAAACAACGAACCTATAGTGGTATAAAAGGAACAAGAAGAATCACTAGCAGTTGTAGGATTTGAAGTTCATCTTGTAGAATGTGAACCTCATAGATCTAGTAGGACACGCATTGAGATAGAGATATTTGCAAATCTTATGACTCAACAAGGGGGTGATTTGGTCACAAACGATGATGAGACAAAACCTACTTAGAATCTATTAAGGGACCAAATCTGGATAAGTGGCTTGAAACCACGAGGTTTGAGATGAACTCCATGTACACCAACAAGATATGGACCTCAGTGGATCTACATCAAGGGGTAAAACCCATAGGGCACAAATGGGTCTTCAAGAAAATATCAGCATGTATGGTAATCTATAAACATAAAAAGGTTGATTGGTTGTAAAAGGTTTTAAACAAGTTCAAGGTGTTGGTTGTGATGAAACCTTTCCACCAATTGTCATGGTTAAATCCATAGGATCATGCTTTCCAATGTTGATTATTATGACTATGAGATTTGGAAAATGGAATTGAAACCAATTTCCTTAATGGGAATTCTTGAGAATGTGTACATGACACAACACGAAGGTTTTATACTTCCAACTGAGACAATATAGTATGCAAGCTACAAAGGTCAATATATGGATTTATGCTAGCATCTCAAAGATAGAATCTTCAATTTGAGGAAGAAATCAAAGAGTTTGTCTTTAGTCAAAATAAATATGAACTATGTGTTTACAAGAAGGTTACAAATGGAATCAAGATATACAGAGATAGATCTAGAAGGCTTCTTGGCCTAAGACAGAGAATATGCATTGTCAAAGTGTTGAAAAGGTTCAACATTTAGGACTTAAAGAGAGGAAACATGCCCATGTCTCTTAGTGTTAGTATCTCTAGTACTGAATGACCCAGTTCTTCCAATGAAAGAGGATGCATGAGTAAGATTTTATATTCATCAACAATTGGATCTATCATGTGCTCAATGTTATGTACTTGTCCCAATGTTTCATATGCTTTGCGAATGAAGAGGAGGTGTCATTTAGATCCCAGTGAAGCTTGTTATATTTCCATAAAGAACATCCTTAAGTACTTGAGAAGAATTAAGGATAAGTTCCTTGTTTATGGTGGTTAGAAGGAGTTGGGTGTAAACTCTTACACTTATGCAAGCTTCCAAACTGAAAAATATGATAATCAATCACAATCTAAATTTGTGATTTGCCTCAACTCAGAGTTGTAAGCTGGAAAAGTTCAAAGCAAGAGACAATTGTTGATTCTATGATAGAAACTAATTACATTGGAAGTTGTATGGATCCAGAAGTTCATTGGTGACTTGGGGTGGTTTCAAACATTCATGATGTAGTAGAGTTATATTGTGACAACAATGGATCTATTTCACAAGACAGGGAACCCAAATCACATCAACATTCCAAGCATATACTTTGGCATTTCCATCTCATACGATAGATCCTACAGTGAGGAGATGTGAAGATTTGTAGAGTGCCAACTGAGAGCAATGTTGTAAAGAGTGGGATAAACCACTCTCTACTAATAACAATGGTAAACAAAATCCAATTGGGAAGCAGCGGAAGATAAAATTTTGACTATATTCAATTTAAATAAAGTGTACATAAAAAAAATTTCCCAATATGGGTGTACATGCTTTATAAAAAAAGAGGATCTAAGTAGAGGGAAATTAGACTACTCCACTTTTGTCTCCAAGCAACACATCCATCAGCTAAGTCCAAGCCAAGCTATGATCTTCATGTCATATCCAACACCTTGCTTCACACCTGGGTGGTTGGGAAAGCACCCAGAAAAAAGGAAGGAAAATAAAAAGTATGTGTTACAAAACTATTCTAACAATGGCAAAGAAAGTTGTAACAAGTAAATTTGGCTAGATATATGGTATAAAAAGAGATATCAAAGATTATGAGGCTTTTACAATGAAACTTGCCAATAACAAAATAAATAAAGGTTCTAGCATGTCAATTAATATGTCTACCTAACTAAGTAGGGTTGAGGCACCTACCGGACCTCTAACCTTAGGTGAGGGAAGAATAAAAACATTTCCAATCACCTACAATTTTTAATGGGGAGAATAATAAACATTCCCCTAGGGCGATTTTATACATGCCCTCTATGGGTGGTTGTACATAAGTACCACTACTTAAAAATTAAATAGATCATTTAATTACATGCTAACAAAAGAGTTATGGCAAGGATAAGCAAAAGAATATATAACATGGCAGTGGGGTTTGAATACCCAAACAAGAGAATACTACATCTACTTTTGAGGCAATAAGTAATTTAGGTTTCAAGATTCAAGGGTTTAGATCAAGTTAAACCTCACAAGGAAGTATGGGTAATGGATTAATGATTTCCCAACTAAAAAGGGTAGATGCACAAAGAAAACACATACCTTAGCCTCAGGTGTTCTAGAATATCCCTTTTCAACTCTTCACACGAATTATAAACCCAATTTTCCTAATACATCATTATATTCATAAATTAGAATTACACACATTCATTTAAAAGATTGAAAACCCTAATTCACTAACTTTTTGCGCAAACCATCGATTTAGACTCCAAAAACCTCATAACCATCTTAGTTAGGTTTTTCTGATCAAAATAACATATAATATTATATATTTTCGAGATATTGACTTTTAGGCTATTTTCCATATTTATTAGTTAATTAAAACAACTCGAAAAATACATATTCGAAAAACTCAGAATCAAACCACAAAAATATTTTTATTGGATAGATCTCGTTCTCCTGATTTCAAAACACTACCTATTTTTAATTTTCGGGGCAACGAGTAAAAAGATACAATTTTTCTAAAACCGACCAATTAAAAATTGCCATGTAGGCACTTGCATCAAACAGAGAGAGCGAGAGAGAGCGAGAGACCGGGCCCACCTACTGACTTGGCCCAATGAGGGGTGGCTAAGTCATGCGGTCAACGTTCGGGTTTGACTCATCTTAACAAAAGAAAACCAGGCTAAAAGACTTCTGCACCCTTGCACGAGAAACAAAAGGTACAAGAGAGCATAAGGGCAAAAGAGGAAAGTCAGGGAATCGTCCCCTTCCTTCTGCCCCGCCTTGGCTGGTTGAGCAGCACGGCTATACCTCGGGCGAATAGGGGAAAGTCGAGTTAAGTGAGAAAGCAACGAACTAAGGGCACGAAATCGTAGAGCAAGCTGCAAGGAACTTACCGAAGCCAACAATTTAGGGATGGGTGCATCCGAGAGCAGGGGAGAAGAGCCGCAAGCCGAGAAGAAAAACTGGATCGGGCGTGGTTGTAGAGGAGTTGTGCTAAGAAATTGAGAGAGGAGAAAGGCTGAGCAAGGTGCGACGCAGCCATAGATACCGATATATATAGGTGAGGGTGAGTTAAACTAAGAAGAGACATGTGACCTCAAAGCCTTGTTGTATGAGTTTCGTATGTTATCCGAATAGGCAACAAGAGACCACAAATATGAGTTTAATTGATGCGGAATCTTCTCCCGATTCTAACGCAACAAAAATCGTGAGAAACGGATGAGAAATGAGCGAGAAAAGTCAAAAACATCGGACTAAATACCCACGGTTACTGTTTACGGCGGGTTGTCTCCTACCCAAGGTAGGAGATGATCCGCGAGCCATTCGATTAAGATCCAACGGTCAACGTGCGTGACATTTATTAGGTTGCCAAATACAAATCGGACTAAAGTTCTTATTTAATCATTTAACTTTTTCTCTTTTGTTATTTGAGGGTACAAACGACCTCCAAACTTAACCAAAATTGACATCCCAACTGATTTTGACGTGTATAATCCAAATATGAAACTAGTTTTGCATTTGGAGAATCATTAATGTGTTAAATAATTCAAAACACATTTTCTCTTTCCTCATTTATCTATGACTCTATGATTATTCAAAAATTACAAAACTTCACCCATAACTCGTATTAAGTATGTTGGATACGAATTTATCATTATTTCCCTTTGTTAATTTTATTTATTATTTTAATTAATGATTTTAATATTTTACACACTTTCTCTCTCCTAAATTCACCTTCTCAGCAAATATTTTCCAAATTGATTCAAAATTCATACAAAGATCTATTTTAACATGTTGAACACGAATTTGGCATTAATATTTTTTTTTGAAGACTTTATTATTTTATTTAATTCATTTAAATTTCATCACTTATTTAACCTTTTAATTTATTAGAGGCATCTAGAAACCTTCTAAAAATATAAAACTTGGTATACAAGTAATAATAAACGTTAGAAACACGTTTTTGAGATTAATTAATTTTTATCAATATATATTTAATATTTTTTGTCTTTAAGTCATTTTCTCTCTCCTGAATAAAATATTAAACATTGACCAAATTAAATGTAAATTTGCCCAAAGGCTTATTTTTATGTTTAGAATACGAATTTGGAGTTATTTTCTTGATTTGAAAACATTAAGTATTTTATTTCACTTTATTGGCCTATTTCCTATTTTCTTTTGATAATGATATTATTATTTACATTTATGTTCCACTTTAAATGATACTTGACCCTTAATTTACTTTTTGATCAAGAAAACGAAATTGATATATTTATTATCTAAATTATCTTCGTGGGTTTCTATTTAGGATTTTTGGAACAATGTATTCATCGTTATCTTCTTTTATCCAAAATATTCCATATTATCCCCAATTATTGCATTTATCATCTCCTTTATTTATATTTCGAGATTTTCTTTATTTTTCATATTCTGAAAAGCACTAGAAAGTTCTAAGACGAATTTCTTTATTCTTTTAATCACTTAAGTGGACATTTTACATATTAAGCCCATTTCTAAACTTTTATGTAGGTATTTGTGCATAAACCCAAATATTGGAATAAAAGATGAACAAATGCTCATTAGGCCATTATATTCTCCACAAAATAAATAGAAAGGCCAAAGAGGATAGAAATGAAAGGAAAATGTGGAAAAGAGGACCAAAAAGATAAAATATCCATATTTTGGTATGTTACAAATGTTTTTGACCCACTAGAAAAAGTACTTTCTCAATAGAAGCACGATGGTCATGTTATATCACTTGGGATTAGATTCATGCATGATTAAATCTAAGATCAAGTGGGAGTTTGTAGGTATGCATGCTCTAAGAGACAGTCATGCGATAATCGTATTGGGGCATTGTGTAATTGATTTGATTAATAATAAAGGAAGTTTCTATTTATTATGTTTGTTCAATTATAAGATGATGATAATATGGTTTGGGTTGAGGACCTAAACACGGGATCATATGTATGATAGGAGTATAGACATTCTTGTCATGTCCCTAGTTGGTTATTATTATGGAATCTATATAGACAACAATAATACTTAAGACTATATTGTGTGTTGACTAATGATTGAATCTCATCAATCATGATATTGGACATCAATTCAAACACATAGGTACTTGTTAGAGAACAAGTGTACTAGACACGCCCACCTTGAGAGTCATATATGGAAACCATTGAATGGTGGTTGGGATCATCTTTCAAATGTGATAGTGGTGAGTGTGGTTCTTAAACCTTAAGTTTCTACAATGATCACGTTGCGTTCAATGAATTTAACACCATTCAATGTGACATTGAATAAGGGTTGTCATACATATGGTGTTTGGGTACATTGTGACTCATGGGGTTGTTGTGAGTGATGTAGATGGGGTTTGTCCCTCCTATTGGAGTGATATCATGGCCACTTGATAAGTGAGACTGAGAAATGCACGACCATGTTAATGTGAGTCAATTTGTGATATTGAGCTCATGTGCATCTCAACAATCTACTCTAGTTCAAGAAGCATAGATTTAATATTGAGAGGATGAAATTCCATGGCTCATGTTCAATTGGGGTATCTGTAAAAAAGGAACTACACAATCATTGTAATATTGATCACAAGTTTGGGTTGAAGTTGTCCTCCAAATTATCCAATTACTTGGGTAATAATGATTTTTTTCTAAAAAATATTCATTACTTATGAAGTCATAATATGATTATGGAAATCACTACCAACATAATATCGAGCCTATAGGGTCACACACATTGGATGCACTGGGAAAAAGAGTTTAATCATGGATATGATTTAATTTAGTTACTAAATTGTTCAGGTAATAAAACTTAACAATATTGGAAATTTAGTCAACTGCAATGTCCAATCGACCAATTGGATAATATCATCAGTAGTCAACAGGGCATGACAATTGACTGACTAGAAAGTATCACTCAATGGATGATTGGAATGGTCAGTCAACTGATTGGAGAATCCAGTCAATAGACTGATTCAAATCGACCAGTTAGACTGGATCAAACAATTAATGATAATTTTGGTTACGCCCATAAATCATTGCATTAAAAGCCAATGTTAATTTGCCACTAACCACAAGTCGATTGACAGATTGGATAGTCTGGTTGACTAATTGGTTGTGCATTGCTAGTAGGCCAGTCGACTGACTGGAGCTGCACAAATGTCATCTAGTCAAGAGACTTGACCTTCATCTTCCAAGGGTTTGGATACTCTAGCCCATCCACTCCTATATAAAGGGGGTAGAAAAGGCTCTCAACACTATTCTCTTCTTACAGTTGGGTAACATGAGAGCCTATCAATCTTACTCGTGAAAGGGACAGATAGAAAGGGGGAAGAAAGTTGGTTCTAGCATGTCGACAAACAAAGGGGCTACTCCTTCCCACTATATCAAGAAGTGTGATGTGGACTTCCTCATGGTCTGTGTGGACTATGTAGAGGCGCATAAGCTTCGTTGATGTGCTCGGAGTACAATCGTCAACTGCCATTTGTGTGAATATCAAGAAGAAAGCACATCTGTGTACAAGGATAGTCATTGGACTTACTCCAGGATAAGGCATATCTTGCATCCTCTTTACTAATACATCATTGTTGATATGATCTATTTGTTAGGAAATTTGGACAAAATTTTTCACTTCCTCTTCCCTTCTCTGGCTCCATATTTCCCAACAGAAGTATGATGTGAACATCATGCAATAAATTAGGTAAATGAGGTATAATAGTCAAAGAACAACTCAACTATTCAAGTTAGCATCAAATTGTATCCTACCAAAAAAATATCCACATATACTACTGATAACCTCCTATTTTAGTCGATTATCTTAGTCCTTTTCTTTAGTTTTCCATACTCTTTCTAAGTTTAAACTATACATAATCCTAATTTTACCCTTTTTTGCAAATATACCAACAAACTAACTTTCCTTTCTATATATGCAGAAAAAGCACAAAAAATCATAAAAGAATAACTCAACCTCAAGACCGCATGGATTCAAACGGTCCCAAGACCACATGAAGCCAATCGGTCTCGAGACCGCATGGAGTCAAACGGTCCCAAGACCGCATGAATCCAACCGGTCCCGAGACCGCATGGAGTCACACGGTCCCAAGACCGCATGAAGCCAACCGGTCCCGAGACCGCATGGAGTTCAAACGGTTTCAAGACCGCATGAAGCCAAACGGTCCCGAGACTGCATGGAGTCAAACGGTCCCAAGACCACATGAAGCCAACCGGTCCCGAGACTACATGGAGTTCAAACGGTTTCAAGACCGTATGAAGCCAAACGGTCCCGAGACCGCATGGAGTTCAAACAGTCTCAAGATCGCATGATGCCAAACGGTCTTGAGGTCTCAAACGGTCTTGAGGTCTCAAACGGTCTTGATGTCCAAACGGTCTCCAAACCGTTTGGACTTCACTCAAGGCCTATAAATAAGGCCCCAAGGGTCCTCCATCAATATCAAGTTTCAGACGCCCAAAGGCTGCCTCAATCATTCCAGAGCTTTTGCTACTTCCATCCTCCGCCCTGGGGCTGCCGGTCTGAGATCCATACTCCATCCTGAAGCTACTTTCTCCTTCTTTGCCAAAGAAGGTGGGAAGGGGAGACCTCCTCATCATGCAACCTATGAAGACTGGTGGATTGTTGCTCTCTCTCTCCAAGGGGTTGACTTTCCTCCCTCCTTTGTGGGGATGATGCTCTCTCTCTCTCTCTTCTCGCCTCCTTCTTTGTCCTAGTTATGAGGGAGTAGTCTTCTTCACTAGGGTGCGGGGAGTATCCCCGCTACCCATGCTTTCATATCATGTAAATGTAATCCTTAGGTTGTAATATAGAGTTCTTATCTTTGTCAGTTCAACATCAAACGATTAATGAATACATGTTGCCTGATCTCCAACTTGTGTTATCTTTTATCTTTTAGTATGAATTGTCTACGTTTGTACTATTAGATTCGAAACTCGTTTGTATGTTGGTTCTTGGTGCATGTATCCACCATGCATCTGTTTCGGTATCTAGAAGTGTATCTCAAGAAGTGGAGTAAACTCACTATCATCTGTTGCACTTTCATACTATGAAATGGAATCAGTTGACGTATGGAAGTGCAACCTTGGTAAGTCGAGGAACACACTTTGCGAGGGGAATGATGTAAAGTAATGTGACCATTTGATCGGGAATGGATGGCGTTGCAACATTCTCGCACTTCTTGTAGTTAGATTCTCCGAAAGGAGGCTAAGTCTACAAGGATACTAACTGACCGAACTCTTTTTGTAGGTTAAGTTTTGCTTTGCATGTGTTGATCGATGTGTAGTGGTGGTGAAAAACCGATCACACCCTAGTGATCTTTTATCATAGTTTAACTCTTTAGCTTTACCTGCTTTCTTTACTTTTTATGTTCTTAGTTTAAAACCATCAAAATCCAACTTTCGATATAAGTACCTGCTAGTAAGTAACTAAGTGAAGTTCCATACGTTTTCTATCTTGTTGCTTGCAACAAGACCGTTGTCTTTTGGGTTCGATCCTAAATCTGTACTACGATAAGGCTTCCATACTCTTATGGGGTTGGAGCATTTATCTAAGCACCAGTGCTAGGTAAACCTAGGGAAGACATAAGCTCTCTAGGGTTTTTGGTGCATACTTGGGACTCCCATTGGAAGAGTAATCTTTTGGTGTAAGTCCCAGCTCCATCAAAAAATGGCGCCGTTGCCGGGGACAATGGAACGTTGTAATTTCACTTAGTACCTTTCTAGTTGGTTAGGATTTTACACTTTCTTTTTAATCATAACTCTATATCTTCTTGAAACTTTCATATTTTCACTATTATCTAAAGGTGTTCTCTTTTCTCTACTCAGGTAGAACACGTGCATGCAATCATCGCATAATTGTGGATTCTCCCCTAATCTGGAGTTCGACTCCGAGGTAGAGAGAAGTTTCCACCGCCGAATCTGTCTCAATCGCCAAAGAGCCAGACAAATGGCTGACGAACAGCACCAGGCTGCTTTGGTGATGGAGAGGGTAAATGCTGCCATCGCCGCACAACGGGAACAACTTATTGCAGACACCTGTGCCCAAATCCAAGCGGAGATACGTGCAGAAGAGCAAGCCCGCATAAGAGCTGAGACTGAGACAGCAACCCAAGCTGCTCAGCTGGAGTTAAGGAACAAACAACTGAGGGACTACGCTGTCCCAAAGAACTATGAGGATAACCACCCAGTCCGACCTCCGATTATCAATATCCCAAACTTCGAGATTCGGACTCAGTGGATCCAGATTATGTAAGGCATCTCCTTCTCCGGAGGTTCAGGGGATGATTGCATGGACCATTTGAAAAAGTTTAAGGCGTTATGCCGCCTAGTCCCGCAAGCTGGTGTCACTTTTGATGCGATAATGCTCCATCTATTCCATTTCACCTTATCTGGGAGAGCCCTGAGTTGGTACAACTCACTGGATAGAGAGCCCATAATAACCACTTGGGCCCCCCTGGAGGAAAAGTTCTTAGATAAGTTCTTTCCACCCTCACTGACCTATGAAATCAGAGGGCAAATCAATCACTTCTCTCAGCTGCCTGGAGAAACCCTTGCTGAGGCATGGGAAAGATTTAAAGAACTTCTGCGCAAATGCCCCCATCATGGAATTTCACAGAATCAACTGATAGAAACTTTCTACCGGGGAGTAAGCGATGATATTAAACAGTTTCTAGATTCCTCATCTGGAGGAAACTTCATGAGGAAGAACTATGAGGACGCATGGAAGATTGTTACTTTAGGAGCTGAAAACCAGTCCAATTGGGGACGGTCAGCCAGTAAATGTGTTCTCAAAGTTTTCAAAGCTGAAGAATCTATAGAAATGAAGGCAATAGCTGAGGCCTTGAAAACAATTGCTCATAAACAGCAAGCTCTCGAGACTTCTCTCGGAGAGATTGATAAAAAGAAAACTCCGCTAGTTCAACAAGTCAAAGCCGTCACAGGATCCTGTGAGTCATTCTTCTGAACATCCAACTCTGTCCTGCGGTATGCTGTATAATGTGATGATGGATCTACATCCACCACCACAACTTTATGAACCTATCACTGATCAATCTGGAGATCAGATCCCGGAACAAGTCAACTCCATCCACACTATTCTTGGACAAGTCTACTACAATCCTAATCAACTGAGGAATCACCCTGGATTCCAATATGAGAACCCTTTTGGAACTGCGAATCCACAGCATCAGACACAGGGGGATCTGATAGTAGGCTACCACCTGGATTCTCAAACAATTTCAACCAAAATCAAGGGAACTCCAGGAACAATTTCCCTAGGGCTAACTATTGTAGGAACCAATCAGCCTACTACCAGTACACTCATCCCCCGCTCCATCCACAGCTGCATACTCAGCAACCTCAACAAACTCAACAACAAAGTCTTCTGAAAAGTACTCCTGCCCAACTGGAAGATGAAATATCCCTGATAAGGCAGATGTTATAATCACAACAAACTATGCTTGCTAACCAATAGGCTCAGCAGAAAGCAGTGGAAGCCCAGCTTGCCCAAATTGCTGCACAATTGAAGCCTCCGGCAGGCATATTTGCTGGGTAGCCCGAATCAAATCCTAAGCATGGGCAGAACAGATATGAACAGTCAAATACTATGCCAACAACATGACAATAGTACATCTTCGTCAAGCCAGCGACGTAAAACCAAGGCGCTACTTGGGAGGCAACCCAAGATTTCAACTTTTCTCCTTTATGTCATGTTCTTCTATTTTCCTTGGTTTTATTTTATAAAAATACAAAAAAATACATAACCAAAACTATCAAAAAAATAAACAAAAACAAACAACATAAAAATATAAAAATCAAAAACCAACATAAAAATATAAAATCTTTTCTGCCTTTGCTCCTCCAAACGGTCTCCAAACCATTTGGAGCCAAACGGTCTTGAAACCGTTTGGGACCAAACAGTCTTGAAACCGTTTGAACCCCAAACGGTCGTCAAACCGTTTGGAGCCAAACGGTCTTGAAACCGTTTGGACTCCAAACGGTCTTCAAACCGTTTGGAGCCAAACGGTCTCGAAACCGTTTGGATTGCAAATAGTCGCTAACCGTTTCCTATAAATATAAACCCTACCCCTTCGTTTTTCTTTCTTCGACTCTCGAACTCTCTTGTGCATTTGTACGAAGACTATTCCATTGCTCTTGCTCCCGCACGATCGCACCTCCGTCCACCAACCGCCGTTACCACCTACTGCAAGGTAGTCCGGCAACTGCAGCACACGCTGACCTTCTTCTCTCCCGCCATCGTCGTCTTCGTCGCCATCTCAGCATTTCTGCCAACGGCTCTCTCCGTCTTTACCGCCGTCCTTTCTGATGGCTTTGTCCATCATCGTCTTCGCCGCCATCTCTGCGTCTCCGCCAACGGTTTCCACAGCCGTTCTCTCCGAATGCTCTGTCAGTTGTCGCCATCTTCACCACCGACGGCTCTGACCACCATTGTCATTTTTACCACCATTTTCACCAACGCTTCTATCGCCGATGTTCACCGCCGCTTTCGCCGTCATCGCCGAAGCAACCACTGCCTCCGCATCGTTTCGTCTTCATCTTCGCCTTCACCGGTGGCTGTACGACTCTTCGTTTTCCAAACGGTCTCGAAACTGTTTGGGACCGAACGGTCTCAAAACCGTTGGGGACCGAACGGTCTTCAAACCGTTTGGGACCGAACGGTCGTCAAACTGTTTGGGACCATACGGTCTTCAAACCGTTTGGCCTCCCATATTTGTTTATTTCTCCATTAAAATTAAAAAACTTATAAATATTAATAAAGATCAAAACATGTCATTCTGACTCTTGATTTCTCATCCTATAGCAATGGCATCACCAGCAACAAACGTCTTCGGATTTGAAGACCCTGAAATCTGGACGAAAGAGGAACTTCTGAAAGAACAAGCCAAGCTTCAAAAGATAAGAGTTGACTTCAACAGGACTGGGAAGGCACCACCAAACGTCAAAATTATGGACGTCATGTGCGACCTTGATCGCCTAGAGAAGTGCCTAGCTGAGGCACCAGAAGAAGAAGTTGAGATCTCATCTTCTGATGATGAAGGCTCGGAGTGCAATCCTAACTCCGAGGAGGAATCCCCTGCTAAAGAACAAAAGGGGAAACGCAAAGTCTTAGAGACTGCATCTGGGCAGCCCTCCAAGAAGCGGGCAAGGAAACAAGTCCGACCTGCCTCTGCCATGGATCAACCCTTGGCAAAACCTACCACCATCATCCCTACTACTACCACCACTACCCCTACTACTACCACCACTACCACCACCATTCCTACTACTACCACCATCCCTGTTACCACCACCACTTTCATTCCCATCACCACCACTACACCACCACCAGAAAACCTCTTCATCCAAACCAACATCTCCACCGACAAAATGCTAAAACCCACCAAGTATGTCTGCTCCAGCATACTGCTCAAGATGGGGATACACGATCATATCTTCAACATACTAGAAAAAGCCAACCTTGCCAGGTTGTGCCTAGTACCTGAAATATCTTACTCTGAACCCACTACAGAGTTTTTCTCCTTTTTTACCAAGGAACCCATCGACATCATGGATAGGTCATGGGACGGAGGTGATAGAAGGCTTGTCACCCAAATCTTCGGCAGCAGGGTTGTCATAATAGAAAATTTGTTGAACATTATCTTCATTGACAACCAGGAGCAGCTGCGGAAGGCTATAGCAGTGGGAACCGATCATCCAGAATTCAACAGACACACATTCTGGAAATCTTTAACCGGGATCCCCACTTATGATGTGAAGACGTGCAAGGCGTCAAACATACAGTCTGGATTTGTGCGCACCCTACACAAAATCCTCATCGGCGCACTTTTCCCTAGGACAGAAGGGGGGGACATTATAATGTCGGATCTTTTCGTTCTCTGGTCCATTCTCAACGAAAGGCCAGTCAATATCAGACGAATTATGATCCAGAAGTTGTCAGCTTCTAGCCTGGGGAAAGAAATATGTACGGGGGGTCATGTCACATCTATCATGAAATACCTCAAGATGGACAGACCCTTACCCCGCTGCACACAACTGAAGGGCGACATCCTTACCAACGAGCAGACTCTGAAGAACTCGTTCATAATCAAGGAAAAGGATGGGAAATTACACTATGTATTTTGCCCTATGGTCAAGTCATCTAGGACTCTCCTCCTGCTTCCGGAGTTAGCAAACTATGACACAACACAGCTCCTCTTCTCTGACGAGGAGCTTACTCAACTACTAGCTTCGGTCAAAATACTTGAAAAGAAAGCAACGGCGGGACAAACGAAGATGACTATCACAGCCCCGGCAGCTCGACCAATAAAGATGTCTGTCAAACGGCCTTCCAGAAGGTTGTTGCAGGCCCAACAGCTGTCGGGGACACCAACATCTAGGCCAAATCCAGAGGCCGAGAAACTCCATGAAGAAATCTTAACCACCTCCTCCATCGACTCTTTCATCCAGAGTCTACATGAGCAGCTAACAGATGCCACTACTCCACCTTCCACCATTCCAACATCTACCACGCCTCCCTTCTTCCCCACATCCACGCAACCTTTCACATCTTCTTCTTCACCCATTTTCACCTCGGGCTTTCCCTTCTCCATCCCCATGCCCGACTTCACCACCTTCCCTTTCACCTCCGCAATTTCCACCCCATCACTATCACTACCACCGATCTCACCTCCAATCCCACCACTTTTCACATCTGCCACCACCCTGACACCGTTGGTGACTACATCTACAGTCACTACGCAGCTCGAGGCATCATCAGTGTATCTCCCGCAAGACACTAACACCATTCCACGCAGACCCCAGCCATCCCACCCTTTCGCTTCTGGGGTCCCCTTTGTAAATATCGGTGAGGAATTCGGCCGTCAATTTGACGTTGTCCGAAACCTCCTCACCGATCCTTCTAATATCTTATAGTCTATTTTTTCTTGTGTGCAGGGCTTATCAAGACAGGTGGCCACGATCGACGAACAACACCGAGCTTTTCCGACCATTCTCCAAGACTTCCAGAAACGACAAGATGAGGTGGCTAAGAAAGTTGAGCACATCAACAGCCACTACAACACCTTGTCGGAACTGGTCCTCGGAGCAAAGCGTCAGCAGGAAGCTACGGCGAAGCAAGTCGATGAGATCTCCAAGCAGACTCAACCTCTGTCAGAGACTCTCCGCGAGCTCCAGCAACAACAATCTGTTCTGAGCACGCACTTGGACACTATCAACAATACGCTCACACAAATACAGAATCGCCAAGAGGAGGCCTATAATGATGAAATCCAACAGCTACGTGCTCAAGTCACAAATCTTACATCACGTCTCCTCTCCGTCAAGGGTAGATATACCGACCTCAAAGAAACCCACGATGCACTGCTCGAAAAACACGAGTATCTGCAAGTGGCTTTCGATGAGTTACACGCCACCCATCGACGGTGCAAAACGTCTGCCAGTAAAAAGCAAGCATACAAGACTGTGGACGACAAGGATGGCGATGATGATGAAGAAGACGACTCCGACTCATCTGTTGACTCCAACAAAGACACCACCTCTGATGACAAGCATGATGACGGAGAGGACCCAGGAAATGAGGTAGGACCTTCTCACAGAGGTTCCGACAAGGGTCAACATGACAGTGACCATCCCCCCAAGTCCCCACACAACGAAAATGTCAACATGTCATACGGGGACCAATTCTTTGATTATTCAGCTATGGGGTCCATGGGGGAAGCTTCCAAAGATGCGCCCTACGCTGATTTCCAACAATGCATACTCGGAACCAGTGCCAGCCCACCAAAAACATCTGCTCCACCTTCCTCAGCACCTTCCCTTCCTTATCAGGACAAGGCAGACCGAGTAAGTGTAGACACGGACGAGGATCTCGATTCTGCCTCTGACTTAGATGACAATCTACAAGGCCATGAAGAGGCCTCCGAACAACCTGCTTATCCCCCACTACAAGAACTTCCCCCGCCACCACCTCTGCCGCACAAAATGCACGACCTGGACATGGCGGCCATCTCCACTTTAGATGCTCAGGACATTTTTATACTGAACACTATAGTGGACGATGCAAAGGCGGGGGAAGACATAATTTATCACAATACAAAAACCAGGCGTCAGATGACACGTGAAGATTTCCGCAGCATCCTCTGACCTCGGTCTATGATGCCTATGGCTATCTTTCGTGTCCTCCTCGCCAATTGTATAGAAATGTACAAAAGTTCTAAGAGGCAGCAACCTGTTTTCAACGCCTCACCTGCTCTGTCTATTGGCCTTTTATACAAAGACGTAAGAGCAAAGTCGATCGAGCGGTTGCATGCTGGTTTAGCACGTCGGGCACGTTATCTTACCGTGCCCTTCCAAGTCTCGGACCACTGGCTTTTTATGATTGTGGATACCGAGGCTCGGGATGCCAAGGTGTATAACTTCTGTGGCGCCGAGCTACCATCCGGCACAATAAACTTTGTAGGAGAAGCAGCAGGAGAATCCAGGTGTATACCCTTCCGGCTGCTTAAGTTAATTTGGGCTGCACGCCCATCTCTATGCCAAGATTGGAGCCAACCATGGTTCAAAATCATAAACCCACAAGTTCAAGCCACCGAGGGATCTGGGGATTGTGCTTTCTACACCATACATCACATTCAAGCGCTGAACCAGGAAATCCCATTTAACGATCTGGTTGCTGAAGATTTTCACTCCTTGCGCGGGCGTTATGCCATGGAGCTCATCTGTGATAGACGGTTCTTCAAGGACCCAACTATGTCACCAGATGACGTTCCTCGCTACCTCTTCTCAGCTATCCAGCGACTGCAGCGGCGACCCTTCCGCAAATTCTGAAGGAGTCAGAAAAGACCAAGTTGCCAGTCGCCGATACCGAGCCAGATCAAAGCAAGATCGATCATGTGTTTGCCATTAAACCAACCTTCTCGGATTTTGATTGTGATGCTTGCAAGGGTCTCAATGACCTCGAATTGCGTCTCATTATGGCGCGACTCTCCGCCGACAAAGATGGCCTGGTTTTCATGTCCCGAGACATTCTTGTAATGGCAGACACACTGCGAGAGACTCTACAGGTTAAGGGATCTCTCTCTGTAAGCCTTATGGCCGCCTATCAGTTTCTGCTTGGCCAAAACAACCCAACAACATACATGGTGTCTCCATATATGAAAGATGATCTCCTAAAGCTCAAGAACTTCGGCACAACTGACGCGCTGATCTCCTATCTCCAGCACACAACGCCGACGTTCATCATGTTACCTTTCCTCTATCATGAGCACTGGATGCTCCTGGCAACAAACCTCCCAGAAGGAACAACCACAATATACAACAGTTCCGATAGCCAGTTCAACGCACGACAGAGAAACTACGTCGTGACACCGAAGATGCCAACAGAAGTAGTGTAAAAGGAGTGCGTCGAAAAGTTAATCGATTTTCTGAGTCAGCATACAAAGGCGTACGACAAAGAGCATTTCCACCGCCCCGCCTTCTGCCACAAATGCCCCCAGCAAATCCGACAATCGAACGACTGCGGCTTCCACATCCTCTACTGGATGTACACCATCATTGTTCTCCAAAGACCAGTAGAGGAGATGACTGACGTGGATTACCACACTTTACGAGGACAGTTCGCATCCAATCTACTTCGTTCTCCGGGGGCAAATGAAGATTTACCTTAGCCTGCAGTCCTTGTCGTAATTACTGCTCAACCTATCACTTTGACACTCTGAGGACAGAGTGAGTGATAAGTTAGGGGGGTACATTAGACAAGGGCGAGGTATCACTTTTTACATCTTTTTTTCTGTTAGCACTTTCTATTTTTTTCTTCTTTTATTCTTTCTCTTTGTATAATTCTTTTTAACTTAAATTCTCTTGGAATAAAGTCACCCCAACTAACCTTAGAATCATGATAGTCCCCAAAAGTAAATAGCACTTAGACACTTAATGGCGATTGAACAATTTCCATCCACTATCAATTTCATATTTTTGCTTCAATTCTTTATCTGACTCTCCACAGGTCAAAAATCAAGGCAGAAATAAGCCAAGCTCTCAAGGATGAGAGGGGAATCAGGCAACTTCCAAATCAAGAAGTTCTGCAAGTGGACCACAAACCAAATAAGTGCATGTTGAAAGACTCTAAGAACAGCTTTCCTCTCTTCAAAATAAAAGAGGCTTGGCCGCCCAAAATAATTTCCCAAATAAAACCCCAAATCCCAAGCCTGCGAGTCATCGAATAAAAGCCAGAGAGTCGAATAAAATCATGAGAGTTGTGCCATGAATAAGGATCTATATAAAGAACCGATGAAGGTTTCACCCGGCCGGCACATTCCGCTGCCCTCACAAAGGCAGATGTGTCGTGCCCGGTAGTGAAACCCTAAGGTCTCTAAATATATGAAAGGCTCATAAAGGACTCACCCGGCCGGTACATTCAGTTGCCCTCACAAAGGCAGATGTGTCGTGCCCGGTAGTGAGATCCCAAAAGCATAGATAGCCCCTCCCCCACTTGAAGGGGGAGCTACACCTCAAGCCTTTGGCCAACCCTCATACCCTTTCTAGCTCCCAGTAGGTCTTTCAGAGAGGTATAAAGCTGATTAGAGTCAACAACATGCACAAAATAAAGGTGGTCCCAATGCGAACTGCGAGATACAGAAAGAACCTGAGACCCAAGAAACTCTCGAAACCTGAAAGAGTCAAGGCAAGCAATAAGACTTGATATGATCTCAGGGGAACTCAGGATAAGAATTGAAGCAAGAGTATGGAAATCCTAATTAAATAAGATCGCCTCGCCATTACATGTCTCAGCTCTATCTAACTTGAGGACAAGCTAGACTCTAAGTTAGGAGGGGTGATAACCTCCTATTTTAGTCGATTATCTTAGTCCTTTTCTTTAGTTTTCCATACTCTTTCTAAGTTTAAACTATACATAATCCTAATTTTACCCTTTTTTGCAAATATACCGACAAACTAACTTTCCTTTCTATATATGTAGAAAAAGCACAAAAAAATCATAAAAGAATAACTCAACCTCAAGACCGCATGGATTCAAACGGTCCCAAGACCGCATGAAGCCAATCGGTCTCGAGACCGCATGGAGTCAAACGGTCCCATGACCGCATGAAGCCAACCGGTCCCGAGACCGCATGGAGTCACACGGTCCCAAGACCGCATGAAGCCAACCGGTCCCGAGACCGCATGGAGTTCAAACGGTTTCAAGACCGCATGAAGCCAAATGGTCCCGAGACCGCATGGAGTCAAACGGTTCCAAGACCGCATGAAGCCAACCGGTCCCGAGACTGCATGGAGTTCAAACGGTTTCAAGACCGCATGAAGCCAAACGGTCCCGAGACCGCATGGAGTTCAAACGGTCTCAAGACCGCATGATGCCAAACGGTCTTGAGGTCCCAAACGGTCTTGAGGTCCAAACGGTCTCCAAACCGTTTGGACTTCACTCAAGGCCTATAAATAAGGCCCCAAGGGTCCTCCATCAATATCAAGTTTCATACGCCCAAAGGCTGCCTCAATCATTCCAGAGCTTTTGCTACTTCCATCCTCCGCCCTGGGGCTGCCGGTCTGAGATCCATACTCCATCCTGAAGCTGCTTTCTCCTTCTTCGCCAAAGAAGGTGGGAAGGGGAGACCTCCTCATCATGCAACCTACGAAGACTGGTGGATCGTTTCTCTCTCTCTCCAAGGGGTTGACTTTCCTCCCTCCTTTGTGGGGATGATGCTCTCTCTCTCTCTTCTCGCCTCCTTCTTTGTCCTAGTTATGAGGGAGTAGTCTTCTTCACTAGGGTGCGGGGAGTAGCCCCGCTACCCATGCTTTCATATCATGTAAATGTAATCCTTAGGTTGTAATATAGAGTTCTTATCTTTTTCAGTTCAACATCAAACGATTAATGAATACATGTTGCCTGATCTCCAACTTGTGTTATCTTTTATCTTTTAGTATGAATTGTCTACGTTTGTACTATTAGATTCGAAACTCGTTTGTATGTTGGTTCTTGGTGCATGTATCCACCATGCATCTGTTTCGGTATCTAGAAGTGTATCTCAAGAAGTGGAGTAAACTCACTATCATCTGTTGCACTTTCATACTATGAAATGGAATCAGTTGACATATGGAAGTGCAACCTTGGTAAGTCGAGGAACACACTTTGCGAGGGGAATGATGTAAAGTAATGTGACCATTTGATCGGGAATGGCTGGCGTTGCAACATTCCCGCACTTCTCGTAGTTAGATTCTCTGAAAGGAGGCTAAGTCTACAAGGATACTAACTGACCGAACTCTTTTTGGAGGTTAAGTTTTGCTTTACATGTGTTGATCGATGTGTAGTGGTGGTGAAAAACCGATCACACCCTAGTGATCTTTTATCATAGTTTAACTCTTTAGCTTTACCTGCTTTCTTTACTTTTTATGTTCTTAGTTTAAAACCATCAAAATCCAACTTTCGATATAAGTACCTGCTAGTAAGTAACTAAGTGAAGTTCCATACGTTTTCTATCTTGTTGCTTGCAACAAGACCGTTGTCTTTTGGGTTCGATCCTAAATCTGTACTACGATAAGGCTTCCATACTCTTATGGGGTTGGAGCATTTATCTAAGCACCAGTTCTAGGTAAACCTAGGGAAGACATAAGCTCTCCGCATGAAGCCAACCGGTCCCGAAGAATGTCGTTCGGGTTATGTAACGCGCCCGCTACTTTCCAACGTTGTATGTCGGCTATCTTCGCCGGTTTAACTGAATCCGTTATGGAGGTATTCATGGACGATTTCTCAGTTTATGGAGACTCCTTTGACAACTGTTTAATCAATCTTGGACGAGTTCTGCAACGCTGCGAGGAAACAAACCTTATCTTAAACTGGGAAAAATGCCATTTCATGGTAACAGAAGGTGTCGTCCTCGGACATAGAGTAAGCGATAGGGGAATCGAGGTTGATAAAGCAAAGATCGATGTTATATCAAAGCTGTCACCTCCAAAGGACATAAGAGGAGTTCGAGCTTTCCTGGGTCATGCAGGATTCTATAGAAGATTCATCAAAGATTTCTTGAAGATAGCTAAACCCATGACCCAACTCCTGACCAAAGATGTTGAGTTCATATTCAATCAGGAGTGTATGCAAAGCTTCTCCACCCTTAAAACAAATGTAATGCACAAAATGCATCAGAATAATCAGCATGTGTGCTATTAACATATTACTATTAAAAACATAAAAACTATGGACGCCTAGTCACATGACCCAAACCCACTAGATAAAGGAACACAAACCAAATTCCTACAACATAAACCCCTACTATTGATAAAAAAAGGTGGGCATCTAAGTTGGGTATGGGGCACATAACCCTCTATTCAAAAGAAATATGAAAAGAACCACATACGCTATATGACTCTAGTACTACTACATAAAACACATGTTTAATTTAGAGATAAGTAAATATCAATCATAAAAATAATTAAACTAGGTTTTCCATCACAAACATGGATCATTTGGGTTTCCATCACTATATGGATCAATTGCACAGTGAAGATGCAAATTGAGGAAATATGAACATGATATCACAATTAGTCAATTTGCAAATCCAAATATACCAAAACAATTATGATCAGTTATAAGGGAAAAGACATACATGAGATCAATTAGATGTGAACATGAAATTCAATAGAATATGCCTCGAATAGGTCAAAGAATATATTATGAACCAATTTCCAAATATGGAATAGTTAATAAATGCAATGTGCCTCATTTTGATGAACCTGATAACTTACAATAGTCTGATGTCCAATATCCAAAGTCTCAATTCTTTCAATATGTTTTAAAGATAATTTATGGCTATTTTTTAACAAATATTAAAACCATATATATTTAATTTTGCAAGCATCAAAACACAATTTAAAATGTATTCCAATTAATGATCTTATTTTCTTCATTTAAAATTTTTATTTAGTTTTGTGGGTTTTAGAAACTTCGGTGTTAATTTACAAGTTTAATATATATACTTATTTAGAAATTAAAAAACATAAAAAATACAAATACCCTCACATACATTTTTTCAAACATATTGTGTGATAGAAAACATATATCATATGACCAAAATAGAACTCACATGAATCAACTAATGTGATTCACTGAAAAGTCAAATATTGTCATGTGATAAAACATAAAAGCAAGTTTGAATGAGATCAAAATTGAATTGCAAAATCATTGTAGCACGGACTTGATGAAAGTTCTTAATAGTTCTTCATTGTTTTTGTGGTTTGAATGAGTAAAATGAAGGTTGTGAAATTTCCTAAAATAGATTGTAGCTTTCTCCACCATAAATAACAAGTGGGAAGAAGATTGACAAAAATGCAAAGGTTAAAAACACTCAAAACATACACATAGCTAGCTTCACCATTGTTTAGAAAAGACAATGGTAAAGGAAAATATTTGAAAATTAGTTCAAAGGGCAACATGACCACCTAAATTGGAAAATTGGGAGAGAGAGGGGGTGAAAGGGGAAATGGGGAAAGTACCTTTATTGTTGAAATGGATGTTTCTAGAAGATCTTTATGAAGTTTCATATGAGTTTCGTATGGTTTTCAGTCCCCACTGTGGTCCCTTGGGCACTAACAAGCCCAACATAACTAGAGGAGTTTGGGGATGATAGGTACAATAAGAAAGGAAGCAAATAGGCCAGTGAGATTGTCTTTTGGGGTATGAACATATGATAGAGGTGGATAGGATCAGAGGGTCAAAGAAAATACAAATGAGGAAGTAGGGTAAACCCAAGTTGGGAATGACACCACTAACCATGAGACACATTAATCCTTGGGGTCATTAGATACATATTGTCACAATGGTTATGAATAGAATTTGAACATGGTGAAAGAAGGAAAGCAAAGGGTAATAGGAGTCCACTAGAAGTACGGGATTAGTTAGGCTTGGTTAATGGGCATAGAGGATAATGCAAAAGGTTTATCTTGGTATGGATCCATAGTTAGAAGCAAATTGGGAGAATGTAGGAAATGTGTGCGGTGTTGAACCTTAGGCACAAAAATATATATAACTAAATAAAACCTAATTCAAAAATAGTGTTTGTGTTTCTATATCAACTAAGGCATCTCATGACCTAAGATCATCAATGTACTAATTATTGTACTAATTATGAATATGTTATACCTAGTTGATAAGAACGATGGTTTAGGTATAACCATCACTATTCAGCAACTACATTTCATCAGAACATCTTCTGAGTATAGGTTTACATATGAATATTAGATTCATAATTATGATATGGTTCATAAATCCAACGAAACATTGAAACCATAGGTAACCAGATTTGGGGTTTGCACCTATATGCTCATTACATTTACTAAGGGGCAAGGAGGTACATTGATGTACAACTTGTACATTACCTAGTGATTTATAAAGACCTACGTTTATAAGTTTATGATTCTTGTAATTATGATTTTTAGGATTAGGATGTCATATTTTGTATGATACAACACTCCACCCCTTAAAGAGGATTTTGTCCTCAAAATCATCATACACATCTACTTCCATGCAACTATACGTTGTGCCTCTTAAAAGGGTTGTTACAAAACACACAACAATTCGAGAATTCTTTGTCACCCTTGTACCTTAGGGTGAGTCCATATATACATACAAAGTTTGTACGTACTTAACATTTTGGTCACTGAGACTTTCAACAATTACAATCAGGTCCCTATATATTAACACTACCCCTCAATCTGGAGCATACATATCATATGTGCCAAGCTTTTCACATAAGTATTGAACTCGACAACCATTTAGAGACTTTGTAAACAAATCAGCAGAATGGTCTTCTGATCGAATAGGTGACTATTGGACCAACTTCTCATGAATTGTCTCTCTCAAGAAGTGATAATCAACTTCAATGTGTTTAGTTCCTTCATGAAAAATAGGGTTTTGGGCAATATGGACAGCATTCTGATTGTCACACTTGGGATCCATAGGAACTTTCTACATAAAACCAAGCTCCTTTAACAAATGATGAATCCATAGAAACTCACATGTTGCTAAGGCCATAGCTCTATATTATGAATTTGCAGTGGATCATGCAACTACAGTTTTCTTATTACTTTTCCTAGACACCAAGTTTCCACCCAAAAATACACAATAACTAGATATAGACCTCCTATCAATATAGTATCTAACCTAGCCAGCATCTAAAAGTCCTTGCACTTGCATATCTCCATGGTCTCGATAAATAAGACCCCTACCAAGGGACCTTTAAGATATCTCATATTGCACATTACAACCTCCATGTGACATGTACATGGCTTGTCCATAAACTCACTAATAATGCTAATTGCAAAGTCAATGGAAGGTCAAGTGATACCAACAAGTCGTATATACCTCCATGGATCATCAAGAAACTCCCCTACTCCATAGATATATTAACTATTAGATTCCTAGGAATACATGCAGGCTTGGCACCAAGCATCCCCATCTCAGTGATGATATATATGGCATACTTCCTTAGGGATATCACATTCCCAGATTTGAACTTAGAAACTTTAATTCACAAGAAAATTTAAGATTGTCCAAGTCCTTTGTTTGAAACTAGTCTTGTAGACAAGTTTTGAGTTTTTTATTGCCAATATTTCATCCCTCGTAATCACAATATCATCAACATATACCAATAAAAAGATGTTCCCAGATCTTTGTCGCCTATAGAAGATTGAATGGCCCACAATACACCTTTGAATGCCAAAATCCAAAAAAGAATTGCTAAATCTTCCAGACCAATCACGGGGTGACCGATCTAGTGCTTATAGATATTTTTGAAGATGACACACTAGATCATACTCCCCCTGAGAAACAAACCCAGGTGGTTTCTCTATATAAATCTCCTCATGTAGATCATTGTGTAGAAATGCATTCTTTATATCAAGTTGATGTAAAGGCCAAGAATGAATAGCAGCCAGAGAGAAAAAGATATGTTCATATGCAATATTTCCTATAGGAGATAAGGTCTCTAAGTAATCCTCACCACAGATCTGAGTGTAACCCTTTGCTACCAAGTATTCTTTGAGGTGATCAATGCATCCATTAGCACCCACTTTGATATTGTAACCCAATGACATCCAATTATAAATTTGTTTAGTGGATGTTAAACAAGGGACCATGTCTTGCAATTGTAAAGAGAAGTCATCTCCTCTTCCACAGCATGACACCAGAATGGGTGAGCAATTGTAAATGCAACAAAATGGGGGTATGGAGATAGATTCTAGAAAAGAAACAAAATCATGATATAAAGGTGAAATATGGTCATATGAAACAAAGTTAGAGATAGGATGCATAACATTCTTGAGTGTGCATGATCTAATACCTTTAGGCAAAGCAATAGGAAGATCTTGTTGTAAACATGGAGGAGAAATTGTTTGTACCTGATTCTGTGACAAGGAAGTGCCTAGAGGAGGAGTTGAACTGGCAGGAACATCTATACCACCTGCATTGATTTCAAAACATGATTGTCCACTTGTACCATAATCAAGACTGCTAGGGGACTCAAGTGTAGGAGACTTGACAATGGCATGAATGGATAAAAGTTCCTCCATAACAATAGGTCGCACTCAAGAATTATCCTCAAAATAGGGTTTTTCATCAAAGAAGGTGACATGTGTAGATACAAAGAAGCAATTTGAGCTAGGGATATAGAATTTTGACCCCTTTTGAACCCTAGAATAACCTAAGAAATCACATTATATTGACTTTGGACTCAACTTGTCTAAACCAGGGCCAAGAAAATGGACAAAACATGCACACCCAAACACTCGAGGTGGAACATTTTATAATGGCATTATAGTATGAAGGATCTGAACCAATATCTGATTATAGAGAGTATAGGATAGATAGATTGATGAGATAGGTGGTTGTGAGAACAACATCTCCCTAGAATTCCCTAGGAACATGCATATGGAGGAGAAGAGTGTAGTGGTATCTACATTATGGTGAATTTTTCTCTCAGTCAACCATTTTGTTGAGGAGTGTGTGGGCATGATGATTGGTCGATAATTGCATGGGTAGAAGTAAAGAATGAACTCATGACTAAAATGTTCTCTTGCATTATTAGAGCTTTTTAAATTGATTTTCCACTTCTACAAAAAATGATTTAAAGATGGACACAAGTTTAAATCCTTCCTTCATCATATAAATCCATATAGCATGGGAATAATCATCAACAAAAATAACAAAACATATAAATCCATGTTTAGACATAAACTGACTTGGACCCCATATATTAGAATGAATTAACTAAAAAATAGACTTTGTTCTTTGACTCTATTTTGACCTAAAGACAAACCTGGCATTCTATCATACTGACATGACTCATATTATAATTGATCCAAATTAGACAATACTGGAACTAAAACTTTAAGCTTCCCTAAAGACGCATGACTGAGGAGACTATGCACCACCAAGGAGATGCAGTGACACATGCAGTAGAAGAATCTTGCACATGGTAGAGCCCGATTAGTTCATATCCTTCTCCAATCATCCTCCTCATATTCAAATATTGTATGACAATGTTATTAGGTAAGAAAATGAAAGAAGCTTGAAGAGAATGAGTAATTCTACTATAGATAAAAAATTAAAAAGGAAAGTGAGGAATGAATAGGGTGGATGTTAGAGATATATGTGGCGTAGGTGAAACAATTTTAGTTCCCTTAATAGAGGCTACATGATCATCTGTAAGGGTAACACCAGGAATGTTCGGCTTGTAAGTATAGATGGTGAAATTCCCATTTACTCCCTTAAGGTGATTAGTTGCACCTGAATCAAGAACCAATCTGACTTTGATGATGATGCATGTGCTGATGCTTTAGAGATGCAAGCTGATGGACCAGATTCCCGTGCTAGAGAAGTAACATACGACATAGCTTGTTGAGAAGCTATAAGTTGCATCAGTTGAGAGTATTGATCTTCAGACAAGGACACTTGATGATTCACCTCCTGTTGGGAGCTCCTTGTGGCTACGATGTTAGCGATCTTAGTAGGAAACCATGTAGCTCGTAGCAAGTTTCTTTAGTATGCCCTTTCCAAACATAATGAATACATTATGGATGTTGATGGGGTGTATCACGACCAGTAATAGATGATCCTCCTCTAATCAAACCTCTTCCATACCACAACTCCTAGGAGCAGTATCTCTAGTAGAGTTGGTGACTAAGGTAGATTTATTGACTAGGGATTGAGAGGTAGAATTGTATCCTTCTCTAAGAATGCACATGACATCTGAGAATATGTGCCTGCGAATGATGGAATCTCCACTCGAGACAGAATCTGACTACATACAGAACCCCTCATGGCTCATACTCACGGTGAAGTTCTACCAAAAACTTGATCA
This sequence comes from Alisma plantago-aquatica, assembly GCA_963693085.1. Taxonomy (NCBI): domain Eukaryota; kingdom Viridiplantae; phylum Streptophyta; class Magnoliopsida; order Alismatales; family Alismataceae; genus Alisma; species Alisma plantago-aquatica. The sequence continues at coordinate 1,031,413,793 of OY856410.1, read as the reverse complement.
CTATCATTTAATCATGTTGTTGTTGCATCTTTTGAAGATCTGTCGAAAGGGGAAGTAGCTTGTACAAGTCATAAGTCAAGAAAGTTACTTCACCATAGTATTGCAACCCATAAAGATTTATAGTCATGTCATACATTTGGGAGACATTGTTGGAATGCATAACTTGATTATGATCCCATAGTACTTTGCATGTCTCAAAGTGATTGGTCATGTCTGCTATGTCATGATCCATGTTGTTCCATAATATATTCAAAAGTTGCATTGTGTTGTTCCCACTGTTCCAGTAGATTAGGATCTTTTGTTGGTCGCATATTTTCTCCTTCAATTTTCAACTAATGATAACATGATTCTGAATTGTTAATCAAGGGCCAACGTGACTATCGTGCCTCAACCTTCTTAGAATAATGGACCAGGAACGTCAGGTATAGTTGTAACGTGTAGTATGTATGATCATCTTGCAATGTGAAGCCTCATCCCTTATGGCGGCCAATAGATGTGCCAACGGACAACCTTCGAGGACTTCTACCTAGAACACATGTCGACAATTGTCATGCGGCTACTTTCCTTGTTGTTTCACGTTCAGTGCTTAGGATTCAAAGCCCAAGGATCTGATACCATGTTATCAAGAATACGAAAATTAGAGAATTCCTTGACACTATTGTGTACCTTAGGGTGAGTTGATATTTGTATAGAAAGATTGTACAAACTTGACATTTAGGTCCTTGAGACTTTCAACAATTACAATCAGGTCCATGTATATATTAACAAGAGTCAACTAAAAAGTAAAACCATACAATTCTAAAGGTTTAAGGGGCACATATCATTCAAAAACACTTCCACACTCAAACCTAGGCTAGTATTATGAATAGTTGTGTTGTTATCCTGTATAAGGTTCCTATATGACTTTACTTCAAAAAAAGGTTCTAATATGACTTTAGACTTCATTATTTGTTGACTTAATTCAAAATATCATCACAAAAAATCCTTTAAACCTTAAAAACTCCAATATACCTTTTCTACATACAGTAGTATCATAGAAAGTAACTTTGATTTTGAAAATTGTACAATGTAAAATATGAAAAGTCAATCAAAAATCAAAGAAAGAATCAATTAAATAACATAAAACCATACCAAGATCTCCTCTAACTGCATATCATCAATTCATTTAACCATGAGAGCATAAGGGCACACCTTAAGTATCTTTAACTTATAATATAGGACAGAGGGATATGGTTCCCAATTACAAGATGTCAACTTCTTTGGAATTTCTATTATTTACTGTCTCTTTTATCTATTACTTCAGCCTAACCATAATTTTCCCAACCTGGGACATGATACCTCATCATGTTATATAGGAGGATCCCAAGGTCTACCTACCCCATAGGAAAGAGGACAATGTTTCCCATTTATTATTATTTATACAACTATGCATCTTTGAGACTAGAGGAAACTATATGAGCATCCAAAATTTTTTACTTATATCCATCTGATATGCAATGCAAGGGCTATAGAGGCACCTAATTACTAGGGAAGAAGCATGTGGCATGATAATTAACTACTCAATATCCTCATTGATACCTCATCTGATTCTATATCCTCTTTTCACCCCTAAAGTAGTCAATATAGATAGATTCTAGTTTGAGCATCTCATCTAGTGAGTTTCCATATAAGGCAAAGGCTCTATGGGTTAGGAACTTAGGGGTATTGAAAGTATAATAGACTTAGCAATTGTTCGTATTCGTTGTGATACAATATTGCTAATGAGTGGGACCTAGAAAGCTTATAACTCACTACTCAATTGAATAATAAGAATCATCATGCATGCCAAAGTTCACATATATTTTTGTAAAGGTATGACCACCAAAAATAAAGTATGACAGTGTATCATATGCCAAAATTTAGAAATGAATTGAAAAAAATCTAACTATTACACATATCATAAAATCTAAGAGTTTATCACTGACAAAGGTGGATACATCAAGGAAGATCAAACAACTAAACTCATGATAATTGGTTGTGGTGGGCAGACTATCATTCTAAATTGACTCCAATATTCACCTAGAATTTATGGGTTGTGTATGGCTAAACCACTATAATGTTTCCTTCATCTAAAGGATGTCATGAATACAAATAATCTCCACAATTGTCAATGTGATATTTCACCAGTCTGCCATATTATCTACACTTTGGTAGAATACTTTTTTTCTTTTATATGTTTCCTATGAATTTACTACTTATCATTGTTTTTCCTCAAAATTTGGTTGTGACAATTCCCTTATACTTTTATGTTTTACTTTTTCCTTTTATTTTATAAAAGTCATGAAGCATCTAACTTATTCATGTGATTTCTCAAATAAAACAATATGGATTACATATAACAATGGATATGGATGCGATCAGTCATCATGAGACCCAAAACCTCACAAAATTTACATTTATCATTGACAAATATGAATTCACCTTTCCAAAACCTAATATGACAACAAGTCAAAATTTCATTAAAAAGGCACTGACAGGTACTACCATGTAAGTGTCATAGTGAAGTGTTCTACAAATGTCAGCGACTACCATGTAAGTGTCTTAGTGAAGTGTTCTACAAATGCCTTAGTAAAGTGTTCTAAAAGTAACTAGAGATGATGATTGGGTGGTTTGGCTAAAGGGCCTCCAATGAAGCAACCCAATTTTAAGACCCCAGGGAAACAAGTTTGATTTACCATCTTACGTGTATCATGATTTGTGTGGTCATTGGGGAAATAGGGCATCACATTCGGACATGCTAAGGGCCAAAGATCAAATTTAGAACACAATCATGTTATGATAACTTGGATATTAGTGATGAAAAGAAAATATAATTAATCTGTAACATACTGAAACCTAAAATCTTTACTATGGAAATCTTAATCCCTTAGATGTGATGCTCGCATGCTTAGGCCCTTAGTTTCAGCCAACCAAGGATACACACAAAATCTAATACACTTGTTTGTACCCTAATGAATATCAGTTTCATATATAATGAGCAACTCAGGTTTAAACCGTAGCTAAGGTTATATGAAACTATAATCATATATTGGGTCTATAAACCATCATATAATAATGAAATGATTATATGGAACTTAAACCATGGTTTAATTGGCTAACTTAACCTACCAATGTTGGCACCTCATATGATGCATTAGAGCCATTAGCTGTCATAATAACATAAGACATCTACATAAGCATAAAATAGACCTAATAAACTAAATAAAGTTTAATATGTATGTAGTCCCTTTTTATAAGTCATATATGCTTCTTTGTTCACTAATGCATACATAATGACTATAATATGATTTATGAGAGGTATAACGTGTTTAATATATCAAATGGAATAGTATTGGGAGCTTTCACGTAAATGGATAAGGAATAAAGTCTCATTATATAAGTTAATATTGATATTAATGGACTTAATGGGTAAATGGGTAAAATAACAGAATTTGGCATAATAATATAAGAAAATCCATTTGATAGAAATGTGAAGTTAATAGGACTCTAATTAATGAATATTAATGATAATGATGTAATAGTATAATAGATATAAAGATAATGACGTTCAAATTATAATTGTATTATAATACATCCTAAAAGTTTCAAAAGTGAAATTCAATCTCAAAATTAGTTTCCTTGGGTCATAGTTAGCTTAGATACCAAATTTTAACCAAATTTTGTGATCATGGCTATACAAGTTTAGTTAACAAGGCAATCCTCAAATAATTCATTTGTTATAAGAATCGACTTGGGTTTTAATTATAATTTCTTGGATTTGATGTCACGTACCTTATTTCTCATTTTAGTATAGTTGGCAATATACTCATTTCACGTTGATTTCTTGGCTTAGCAAAACTTGAGTTTGATTTGGACTATGAGATTTGGATTGAATAGTCATTGCCTTCTCTCCTACTCCTACTTGTTTTTCTTCTTATCAAGAATAGGAAACAAGTTTCTTTCCCAATTTTGTTTCTCAAATATCTCTCTCATCTCTCAATCTTTCCTTTTGATTTCTATTCCTCTTATTTTCTTTTTCAAGTCTGAGTTGACCCTGAATTTTCTAGGGTTTTTGACACCTATATCCCTTTATATGCCTAGCTCTCTCTCTCTACTAGTGTAGAAGCTTCTTGGTGCATGGGCTTTTAGTCATTCTCGTAGGCGTATTTTCTTTGGTTTTATGTATTGATTTGTCATTTATATTATTAATTATACATGAAATACTATAAATAGTTTGTCTCATCTAAAAGCATTAAGATTGTGTGATCCTACTGTTTGAAATAGTTAAAAAATCATATCAAGTACTTATGTACGTTGTTGTTCTCTTTCAAGTACAAAAAAGTTCCACATACTCGGTACTACTGACTCCACAAGTTGGTGGTATCGAATTCACATCAGTAGCAGACCAGGAACTCACACAGACTCCATAATACCGACACCAAAATTTGGTAGTACTGATATCATGTCAGAGAGGCGCAAGAAGTGATTTGGAGAAACTTGGTACTATCGAGTACACTTTACTGGATACTACCGAGATAGCATTAGAGAGACAGAGTTGGGTCAGAATAAAGACTCGATACTATCGATACAGGCTGTTAGTACTGACATTGAAAGAGATTACACGTCCAACCTAGAAACTCAGTATTACCAAATTCACATTCGATACTACCGAGTCTTCCCGATCAGGAAATCCAAAGGAAGTGCTCTAATCCAACAATTTGTGTTATTTTTCAGACCCTAAGTGGATCTTATGACTAAAGGGGAGTGCGGCCAGACCTAAGCACTCGGTCGTTTCTTGTTTGCATGACACCACAGAGAGAGGAGAGGACGGCATTAAAAGTTACATCCGGGATGATCCGAGCACCTCCAATTGGTGATTTTGCAGTCGAAAGATAGCAGATCGCACGTACGTCAAAGGGGAACATCAAGATCGTCTGTTCTCTAGGGGTTACTTTAGTTCTATAATGTTTCCCACATTTTTCTCCTCCCTTACCATGTATTCGTCTATGGAAAATAGTGGGGCTAATCTCCTTAATTCCTTAGGATCTGGGAGTAGCCTAGATATGCATTGTACCTTATTTTTATGCATTAATATCACTCTTACTCCTAATTTCTAGATATAAACCAATGAGATTGTTATGTTCAATTTGTGCTTGATCACCATAAATAGATTATTAGATCCTTAATCATTTCGGGAGAAGGTTTAAGGGTTGTAAGATCATAGGTTCACCCATTTACTGTGGCCTTTAGGAAAGGTGGAGCATAATCGGGAGGAGAAACCCAGAGTTTATCGTAAAGCACCTAATAATCAACCAATTGTTATGGAAATAGAATTGGCATTAGAATATGTAGTGAACTGCACTGTGGAACGAGTAGTTCTTACTATAGTCTCTTTGTCTAGAGATAGGGGTGATAGATGTTAGTGTATAGAGATTATTTGTTGTGTTATCTGTGGTGAAACCACCGTCCTAAGGAATTTATCCACTCAGAGTTACTTATTCTATAATTTTGTCTGGTTTCTATGTTTGCTTTCATTCAATTAAACCATTTTCAACCATTTTTACCAGCCAAGATGATTAGATCATATTTAATAGTAGTCTCTGGATTCTATTTTCCTATGTTCAATTCAGGCCTCACAAGGCCTATATTACTTCACTTGCATTCAACGCACGATAAACACAGGTCAAGTTTTTGGTGCCATTTCCAGGGAAACGGAAACATCCATCACTACAAGTGTTGTGGTCGGCCATTCTAGGCCAACCCTTTTTAATTTTTATTTCATTTCATTCAAAAGCTAAATTATAATATCATTATTGTTTCCATTACCAGTATTGTGTTCTTATAGTTATTTTACTACTATCAGGTACCAGTGCAGGGTGCACACCTAAGCCTATGATTATAGAGAGTCGTCTTCATTGGGTTTCGGTCAAGAAGAACTCCTTCTCAGAGAATGGGAATTCAGAAGGTCTGTAGATAGATTCAACTGAACCCCACCACCAACACCTCTACCTGAAGGACCTGAACCATCAGAGATGGTCAATCAAGCAGAGGTAGAAGAACAGATGGTTTGGGGAAGGATCAAGGCTTCTTCTTCTTTTGCTCAAAAATGGCCAATGAAAAGACAAGAAATCAATGTCGATGGCTACAAGATCAATCCATGATTGGTAACTTTGTCAAATCACATGCCTTCCATGGCCACAGTTCTGAAGACCCTATGAAGCATATCAGTACTTTGTCAAAAGTTGTGATATGATCAAGATAGACAGAGTACCCGTGATTGTTATTTACTTGAAGTTGTTCCATTCAGCTTTGGCAGACAATGTCAAATCTTGGTTTCACAACCTTGATGATGAGTGCATTAAGACATGGGATCAAATGATTGACGCATTCTTCGAGTGTTACTTTCCTCCACAAGAGACAAATGACATGGTGAAGAAGATCCATAATTCCAGACAACATGCTGATGAATCATATTCTAAAACTTGAGAAAGATTCCAAAATATGATGTGGAAGGTCCCTCATCACGGCATTGGACTGTTAGTGTAAGGACCCTGACATTCATTTTGGGCTTACCTTGTTTGATTTGCCTAAACCATGTGTTTAGATGCTTGCTAATCACCTCAAATGGTGATTAGGGTTTGTTTGTGCTTTATTGAGAGTTGGAGGTGCAACCTACAAATAACCCAAGCTTTAGGGTTGATGTGCAAGTTTGACACCTTGAGAGATGTTTCTCTCTCTCCTTGCATCCTCTAGGGTTGATAGGATGGGTTGGGCTCATTGCTTGAGCAGCTTTGGGCTTTGTTTTGCCTTATTGAGACTTGTTTGCGCTTTGCCTTGCTTTGTAGGGCCTTGTGTTGGGCAAGCCCTAGGTGTATCGGCCAAGCTTGAGTGTGTCGACCTTGGTGTGTCGGCCATGGTGTATCAGCCATGTGGTTGTGTCGGGCAAGGGTGTGTCACCCATGAGGTGTATCAGCCAAGTGACCTTCTTTGACCTAGCATCGTTTGTGTCACCCCCTTGTGGACACTTGGTGCTTGTCACTTTCATATGGCAAAAGCTTTGGACATGTGGTGGTGGCGAGATAGTAGGTGGCTTTGCCCCATGGACAAGTGTCCCTAGGTTGGGAGACACCTTGCCTTAGTTTTCTCTTCACCATCTTCTATATATGTTTCTCCTTTCTCTTTCTTAGGATCCCTTTTGTTCTTTATTTGCTTCCCTTCTTCCTTGATGGACGATACCTCCCCTTGGTGAGCTTGGTGGCTGATACACTTGGTAGAGCTAGCTTGGTGGCCAATCTCCTTAGTGGAGTCTTCTTCTTCTTCTAGTGGTGGCCAAACCCTAGAGTGTGTCTTGCTTCTCTTCTTGTGGTGGTGATTGAAGCTCGGAAGCTTGGTGCTAGGATCTTGGAGCTTGCTTAAGGCGGGTTTCATAACTCCTAACCCTAGCTATACTACTTCTTTTCATGTTGCATGTTTACATGTCATCTTGATCGGCCATGCATCTTGTTAGATATATTTCTTGCCCTAGTATGTACCCTTTTATCTTGTTATATATATAGTGGTCATGTTGTTGATGTGCTCTTAGACCTTGTGGTAGAACCTTGAGTTTAGGGTTCCTTGGGCAAAACCCCTTTCTCTCCCTTTTGGTTTTAAGAAGTGAGTTCGAGCTCTAGTAGTGTAGGCAAAACCCCTCTCTCTTGGTTGTTGAGAGGTGAGTCTATGCTCTAGTTTCTTGAGAAATACCCTTATCTCACCATGGATTTGAGAGGTGAGCCTAGGTTGGAATCTTGACCGTTATGAGGGGATGATCCACCTTATTGCCTGATATGTGATGGAGGTTGTGCAAAACCCCTCTCTCTTAGTTGTTGAGTGGTGAGCCAACTCTCTTGATCTATTAGGGTCGATGATGGTGATCTTGAGGTTGATGATGACCAAACTGATATGGTCCTTGTGCCTTGCACGATACCCTTTTGTGGTGCTTTGCACGATACCCCTCTTCTAGGGTTTTGTCTTGGGTGATATGATAAGTTGGGTAATGTTGACCTTGTTTCCTGATATGACCCCTTCACCATGTTAGTGTTGTTGGGTGATATGCCTTGACCGAGATGTACCTTTGCCTTAGTTGGTGTTGTGCCTTTGGCCGACATGGTGCTTAGTAGCTATCTCTATTTTGTGCCTTGAGCGACATGGATTGGTGTTCCCTGAAATGGTTCTTGGGTGGTGAAACCCTAGATAGATGCCTTAGTGGTGACCGATATGAAGTGCTTAGCTTAGCTGAACGATATCCCTCCTTGAGCGCCATGATGTAGTTGGTTTGAGGTCAGTGGTGTGCTTGTGGGGCGTTATGATATTGGCCTTGGTTGAGATGGCCTTGGGCATTTTGATGATGTTGGATGCCCGACATGAAACCCTAACCCTAATGGGTGATAGGGTCTTGGCCGTTAGGGCTGGTTGTGCTGCCTGACACATCTTTGCACTTGGATGTCCATTATCACCTTGCAGGCGGGTGCACGATACCCTTCTGGACCCAGTTGCACGATACACCTCTTGCTCTTTGGCTGCACGACACAGCTCTTGGGTCAGGTTGTGCGACACACATTAGGTATGGTTTCCCGACATCCCTTGTGTATGGATGCACTCCTTGGTTGGCTGATATGTGTGGCTAAGTGCCCTAGATGATAGGCCTTTGATAAGGGATGTCATCCTACCTGATACCCCTTTGGGTGAGGGATGCGCTGCCCGCCACACCTATAGTGAGGGTAGGCGTTAACTTTGGTAAGGGTTGCACCTAGATCATAAACCCTAGTTTTGGTGAGTCGTTATCTTATAACTGCCCCTCTGTTAATGATGTGTTATGAATGATAGGTTGTAATCAATGATGTATTAAAGTTGGTTCTAAGTGAGATGATAAGATACATGTTTATGTTCATAAGATAAAGGCATAGTGGATGCTCATGGTTCGATAACAATAATGTAATTTGTCTACAGATAAAGCTTTGTGCTTCATGTAGCTATGATCATGGATGTTGTTCCAATCATGTACCTTCAACCCTAATAGCATGATAATCATAAAGATCTATGTTTGGTGATTCAGTTATCTCTTTTGATATGCATACTAACCATACAGGTGAATAGTGTGAATTCATAGCCAGGTAAGAGCTATGAGGTGTATAACACTCAATGATGATAATCCTTGTTGATAAGATAACATGTATCACTGGTATGATGTGAAAGGTCTATTGACCTGATGAAGGTTGAGTGCCTAGTTGAGGTTTTATCCTCTGATGTTGAGATAAGGGATTGCTATCCCATGGTGATGATGTAAGCCTTGAGAGGCAGTGGCATTTTGTGATGAGGGATTGAGATCCCATGGTAATAATGCAACTCAATGTTGTTTATGTTTTACAACTTGGTTGCCTCAACAATCCATTTAAAATATACTAATTAATTATAGTGGAACATATCATGTAGTTTGCCCGGACCATAGATCCATCATCGTCCGTAGTTGGTGATGGTGAAATGGGTTCTCCTACGGGTTAATCCGGAAGCGCATATTATTGAATATGTGTGGTTGCTCCTAGCCAAAAATAGGAGGATTAGAGTGCAACTTCAGTTGTAGACTCCAAAACGCGGTTTCAGGCCCATGGCTCAAAATGAAAGAGCATGGTGAACAGGCACATGGCTCAGAATGTGTGATAAGAGCATAGAGAACAGGCCCATGGCTCAATGATTATGGAGCACGGTGAACAGGTGTGTGGCTCGGATCACTAGCGTCGATACATGTACCGAGGTGGGATAGGTAGAGAGTATCCTGACCCTGTGTGGCTGTGGCCACCTAAGTATGAGACTGCGGTCCTGCTTGATTAATCACTCATGCACTGACCATGAGGTGGTGAGGTCATGGAGTCTGGCTCTTCCATTGACCTTGTATGGCACCGGTTTGGGCTTTGCAGCCGATGGTTGGATTTGAGCACTACGGCTCACTTCCTCAGGGCATGATAATATGTAATCTAGTCGAACAGTATATACGGCTTAGGGCAAAACACAGAACATTGATTGAGGCCTTGCTTGTATAGTTGATCTAGTTATACCTTGCAGTTACTTGTACGATCCTTATATTTTGTGATAAGTTCTTAAAAATTTTATCTTGGCAATCATGTTCCATAAAGAATATCTCATCATATGCCTCATGGATACTCTGGTAAGATTGTTAATAATATAAGTCATCTGCTTATGATCTACTAACATCAGTTATCTGCTTTACCTGCTTTTTTTTCTGAAGTGTTATAGTTTCGGCGGGGAGTTATGTTTCTCACTGGGACTGTGTGTCTCACCCTGTTGATTTACAACCTTTTTAGGTGATTGCGTTAGACGTGGTGGTGGTTGTGAGGTTGCGGCCGAGCAGTAAGAAGAGCAGTAAGAGGCAAGATATGGATATGATGTTGTTTTAGTTGTTTTGTAGTAGAATCCTAGAGTCATCCTTGTACTCTCAGGTCCTCAGAGGTGTTTTGACGATGTTTTATGATGTATAGCTGATGTAGCATTGTATATCCTGTTTATGGCCTTACGTGGCCCGTTATGTATGTATAAATAGGTGATGAACTCTGGTGCTAACAGGACAGCTGGTTCCTATAGGCTGTGGACATATATCCATGCTTGTGCATATTTATATAACATGTTTCTTTGCAGGATGAGAATTTGTATGTAATGTTCTCTTTTATCTGTTTTCCACAATTGATTTTAAGTAACCCGTGTTTTCAGTAATATGTGGTCTATGGTGTTTCTGTGCATTTTTGTGTGACGTTTCGTTATTTGTGTGATGGCGGAATGTCACAATAGGTTTTGGTATCAGAGCTCTAGGTTCGCTGAGTCTATAGGGATCTAAGACTAGGTCTGTGTCTGTTCTTGTGAGTATTCCAGATTTTCTTACAATAACCTTCTGCCCTCAATAGAAGATAAAGGTTAAAGATGTTTGGAAATCATGAAGAACATGTTGTCGAGAGCAGTGATGTTTCATCAATTGATGGAGCAAGAGTGCAGGCACATGAAGATCAGGTGCCTGAGGTCCCCCAACTTGACCCAGCCATTCTTGAAAACCCTGCCAAACAGCAGGTTAGGGGGAAGTTAATGGCTACGATGAATCTCATGGTGGAAAGGTTTCCAGTGCCTCTGCCAAGAGCACAAGCTCCCCATTGTGAAACATCAGGTATTGGGAAGACCTTTGAGCGGCTTTGCCGAGTCGGAGCTTCGGATTATGCTGGAACGGCTGATCCAGCGGATGCAGATCTGTGGCTGATAGGTCTCAAGAAGGACTTCCAGATCCTCGACATCCCTAAAGCAGACAAAGTTAAGCACGTTGTCTACCTTCAGAAAGGTAGTGTTGGCCACTGGTGGGCCATCGAGGAGGAGAAGCGACCCAGTGAGGTGATTTGTTGGGACGTTTTCCACCGAGAGTTGGTCAGCCAATACTTCCCGAAGACATATCTGGACGAGAAGATCAACCAGTTTCAGCATCTACACCAAGGATCGATGAGCATCACCAAGTATGAAGCCAAGTTTATGGACCTGCTGAGGTTTTGTCCTCACATGGCGATGACATATGACGAGAGAATCATACGGTTTGAGAAAGGTTTGAGCACTGAGTTGACAACACATGTTGCTGCTTTGGAGAATCGAGAGTGGTTTGCCACATTTGTGGAGTTTGTACGAAGGATAGAACGGTTTGTCAAGGAGAAGAGAGAGTCCATCACTAAGAAAAGGCTTGCTCAGTTCCCGAGACAAAGGTTTGATGGCTTCAAGAAGCCAAGGTTTTCAGCACCTTCTGTGATACAAGGTTCCAGTGCGCCGTCACAATGGTCTCCGAGTAAGGGAAGAGGGTGTGGATTTTTGCCATCTAAAGCCCACAATACAGCTTCAGTGGCAGTGACAGGGCCATCTAGGCCACAACAGAGAGACCATTCATGTCATCTTTGTGGTCAGGTTGGGCATTTCAGGATAAATTGCCCAAAGAGAGATGTTGAAGTGACACAACAGCTGAGGCAGAATCAGTAAGGGTCAAATAGACAGTAGCATAGTGGTAACAGAGGGCGAGGACGTATTCAAGCATTGCAAGTAGGATCGTCTGCCCAAGGAAGCAGAGGAAGTGGACAGTAAGCAACAGCTCGATTCTATGCTATGAGTCAGCCGGAGGCGATAGTCAACCCACGAGTGGTGGCATGTTAGATGGAGTTATTTCATTCTAATTTGTCTTCTTCTTGCTTTATATCTATTCTTGTTGACTCGGGTGCTACACACTCTTCTATCGCATGTAGTACGCTTGATAGCTGTGTTTTACCTATTAGTTGTAAGAAGGATAGTATGTTGTTAGAAACCCCTCTTGTTGGACCCGCGTTGCTTTGAGAGGAGTGTCCATATTATGTTTTATCTTTTTCGAGACACAGTATACAAGTGGATCTTATACCACTTGATATGCATAGATTCGACATGATCCTTGGGATGGATACCCTAGAGAAGTATAAGGTTGTGTTAGATTGTGGTTCCAAGCAAGCAGTGTTTGATGACGATAGTGAGAAATGGATCTTCTAAGGAGATAGAAAGATTCTTCTGACATGTTTAGTGTCAGCTATGGTGGCAAAGAAGTTGATGTGGAAAGGATGTAAGGTGTTCTTAGCTCACGTTGTGGATACCAAGGCAAAAGGTCCTAGCCTTGAGGTGGTGCCTATTATCCAAGAATTTGCGGATGTGTTTCCCGATGAGTTCCCCGGTGTTCCCCCACCTCGAGAGATTGACTTTGAGATCAATATGGTGCCAAGAACACAACCAGTTGCTCAGACACCGTACAGGATGGCTCCAGTTGAGATGGCAGAGTTGAAGAAGCAGCTACGGGAGTTGCTGGATAAAGGTTTCATCAGACCGAGCACATCCTCGTGGGGTGCTCCGGTCCTTTTCGTAAAGAAGAAGGATGGATTGATGCATTTTGCATAGATTACCGATAGTTGAACAAAGTTACAATCAAGAACAAGTACCCATTGCCAAGGATAGATGATCTATTTGATCACTTGTGTGGCGCTACAGTGTTCTCAAAGATCGATTTATGGTCTGGATATCATTAGTTAAGAATTAAGGATGTGGACGTACCAAAGTTAGCTTTTAGGATGAGGTATGGTCACTTTGAATTTGTGGTTATGCCGTTTGGGCTAACCAATGCGCCTGATGCTTTCATGGATCTGATGAACAGAGTGTTCTGTCCATTTCTAGATCATTTTGTTGTAGTTTTTATAGATCACATCTTGATCTATAGTTAGGACAGTCAAGAGTATGAACGACATCTTCGACAAGCATTGACTCTTCTACGCCAACATCAGTTGTATGCCAATTTTAGTAAGTGTGAGTTCTGGTTGAAAGAAGTGACTTTCTTGGGTCATGTGATATCTGCAGAAGGAGTCAGAGTGGACCCTAAGAAGGTGGAGTCAGTTGCATACTGGGAGCAACCAAAGGCGACGACAGAAGTTCGTAGTTTTCTGGGTTTAGCAGGATACTACCGAAGGTTTATAAAGGACTTCAGTGTGATCGCATTACCATTGACAAAGTTGACCAGGAAGGATGTACCTTTTGTTTGGGATGATCGTTGTCAACATGCTTTCTAAAGTTTGAAGGAGAAGCTGACTAGTGCTCCAGTGTTGGTGCTGCCAGAGCCTGGGAAAGGCTATGTTGTTTTCTGTGATGCTTCCAAGAAAGTCCTAGGATGTGTGTTGATGCAGGAAGATCATGTGATTTCTTTTGCTTTGCGACAGCTTAAGAAACATGAGGAGAATTATCTGACACATGATTTGGAGCTGGCAGCGGTGGTCCATGCGCTAAAGACTTAGATGTAGCATCCCTGACCCGGGTTATGTGTTAACCCTAGATGTTTTGCCTAATAAGGTTGAGTAGATGCTTAATCTTATCTTGGGAAAAGTAATTAGGGCTCATGAGAAACTTATGTTTCAATTTTGGTCCTGATTGAACACTGTTGAAGCAATGTTTGCTTATTTTGGACTAAAGTGCAAATTACCCAAGTTGAGGGGTTAACTTGCAAATTGTACATGATAATATGTTCCTCTGATGTTGATACATCATAATAATGAATATGATGTAGTGGTATGGTTTTCACAAGCTTGGGCACCAAGATTAAGCTTGTAAAGCAATCCTTGTGCATTAAAACCTAGTTTTGGTGTAAAGTGCAATTTACCCAAAACCTAGGGTTCAATATGCAAATTACCACTTCAATAAGGCCCATAATGTTTATTGGAATCATTTAGAGCAAATAAAATGAGAGGGGCGCCTCATTTGAATTAAGTTGGAGGAGAGAGAATCTTGATATTAAAATAATCAAGATTTAATCCTAATTGAAACCCTAATTCAATTTAGGGCAAAAATGAATGTATTAATTAAAGGGCCTTCAACCAAAATTTAAATGGTTGGATTCAGATGTGTGTGGATGAGCTTAAAGCCTTGCAAAGGCACGAGCATATCCTAAGGAGGTGAAATTCCACTCACCATTATTATAAGAAAAAGAATTTCCACTCAAATATGGATATTCTTATTATAAGGGTTAAGGTGCTTAATTTCTTTTCCCTTAATTCATGGATAATGGAAGGGATCTCGGTGGGGATAGAGATGTCCTTTCATGCAAGAAACCAAGGGGGAAGTTGTGGCAACAATTTTTGGAATTAAATAAAGACTTTTATAAAGTATTTTCTCTCTCATCAATTTTCTTATAAAAGTACCTTTACCAAGCCAAAACAAAGGCTTTTTCGGATTCCTTTCTTTCCCCTTGCTTGTAAAACGACCAAGGATCTGTGGAGGAGCAGGATGACGACCCCCAACCTGTTGGTAAGGTTCTTGACATCCTTTCACCTTGAATCCATGGTGAAAATCGAAAATTAGTGCATGAAGTCTTCATATCTCGATCCCCTCTTCAATTCTAACCAATTCTTTTCACTGAAATCTTGAGGACGACCCTTGGAATAGTGAAAGGATTTGCATCCACCATTGTTTCTGTGAGCTTG
The DNA here is from genome assembly GCA_963693085.1 of Alisma plantago-aquatica. NCBI lineage: Eukaryota > Viridiplantae > Streptophyta > Magnoliopsida > Alismatales > Alismataceae > Alisma > Alisma plantago-aquatica. Next base: position 1,031,398,728 of record OY856410.1, on the reverse strand, counting down.
GAGATTTGGAGCTCAATTGGAGGCGGGTTTTATAACTTGAACCCTTAATTTTATTAATGCAATCAATTCCTTATCAATTGGTGATCATTTCAACATTTCCGAAATTAAGTTTGGTTGATTGATGCAATCTCCATGGAAATCACAGTAGATTTCGTGAGTTTGGAGCTTGATTATGATTACATCATCATAAGCACGCACCTCCCCAAATATCTAGGGCAAACGGTTTCAATGTTACAGTTTCACCAAACCGTTTGGTGGTTTGGGTTCCAAACTGTTTGGAATGGTTGACCATTTGAGATGGTTGACCATTTGAAGATATATGTTGTGGTTCTTTGATCTTGATCTAATGGTTTCAATTGGTTTTATCTTGAAGGTTTCAATTGTGAATGATTCCTTAATTGCAAACCCTAATCGGCTAAGTGTTGATTTTGAAATTGATTGAGATGATGTTTTGGGTTGGTTGACTCAAACGGTTTCAAAACCATTTGGGAATCACCCAAACGGTCTCAAGACCATTTGAGGGTCACCCAAGACTGTTTGGAGGTCTAGGGTTAAGTATGGCTAAGTGTTTGAAGGTCCAAAGGTACCAAATTGAATTGCAATTAAGTGTTGGTTTGATAATCAATCCAATGGTCCAAAACCCTAATTGGATGTCATGGATTTTGATGATGGAATGGGAAAACGGTCTCAAGACCATTTGGAGATCAACCAAATGGTCTCAAGACCGTTTGGTGGTCATCCAAGACCGTTTGAGGTCAGGTCATATCATGTGATGATGATAGTTTATTTATTTCAATTGATTTGATTCAACAATGTCAACCATTGATGGATCCTCGATTTCAAACCCTAAGTGATGGTTTCTTGATTATCAAACCTAGTTCAATTGGGTTCAAAACCCTAAATTGAAGTTCTAATTGAATGGTGATTCAGTGGTCCAATTGATGAATGTTTTAGTGGTTCAATTTATAATTGGTCCATGGATTGAAATCTTGAATCGATTGAGTGTTGAAGTATCTTTTTGTCCATGCGATTTTGAGAAGGTTTGGGTCCAAACGGTCTCAAGACCATTTGAGTCCAAATGGTCTCAAGACCATTTGGGACCAAACAGTCTCAAGACCGTTTGGGACCAAACGATCTCAAACCGTTTGGAGACCCAAAGTGCAAACGGTTTCAATACCTACCTTGTCCAATTGGTTTCAAGTATAACTTGTTCAAATGGTTTTCAACCAATTGATTTATGAGAACCAAGATCATTGAGGGTCTAAGTAATTAATATTGTGAAGATCAACATGGTTAATCCATTTGAATATCTCATGTAATTGAAGGTCCAATATGGTGAAGTTATTTGGATACTTAATGCATTTGAAGATTTCAATGGTTGACCCAATTGATCACCTTGTGGAATTGAAAGTTTAATTGGTCAATTCTTTTGAATTCTTCATATAATAGATGGTTTAATTGATTAGACCATTTGGACATTTAATATGATCAAAGGTCAATTATCTATGTGATTATTAATAATATAGAACAATGATGATTACGAAGGTTAACCCTAATTATGTGTACTTAAGTGAAGAGTTAACCATAGATCAATCTTGAAGCAGTTAACATCCTAGAGAGGATGAGAGGGAGAGTGAATGGGAGAGATGATTGCTTATTTAATAAGCCCTAATTCTCTCATTATGAATAAATGTGTAATCAGGGTTTTATTCATAATATGAAATCATGAAATCCTCATTGAAAAGATTGATGTACCTTGACCCTGGTCTAGGGATAAGCTCAATGAAATCATAATCCAGGGTGATGATGTAACCCTAACTTAGTGTAACAATGTAAGAAGTCTAATTTAATGGGAATTGCACATCCTAACCCTAAAATTGGGTATGAGGTAGGAGAAACCCCACTTGTATGTGAATAGTAAACCCTAATCCCTAAAATGGGATAAAGGTATATGAAACCCGAATGTAGGGTAGTGTCTTTAATGCTAATGTGAAGCTTTAACACTGGGTGATGTGTTGTGAAATCTTAATTTCACATAATACTAGGTGAAACCCTAATATAGAAGAATGTTATGTGAAACTTTAATGAAGAGTGATCCTAGGTGAAATATATATATGTTTGTGAGATGCTAGGTGAACCTCAAATTATAATTGTGGAAATCCTATTCCTATTAATGGAATAGTGATTAATGTATCGACAAATGAAACACCTAAAGGGGTTGATTATGATTATCCTTACATTAATAGTCACTGATTAAAGGGTGAGTCCATATCATCAGCAAAGGTTGTATTTTCTAAATATATAAATCATGATCATTACATTGCATGATGAATGTGATGATCTAGTGTTTAAGTATTAGGATGAGAAATACCCTAATACAAGATAAGTGAATAAATTCAAGTAAAATGAAGGTGTTGAGGGAAGTGATACATCAAGGTATGATAGATATCACATCCAACACCCCAATTTTGATATACCATGATCTGTTATAAGTCCATTATAATTGAAATGGAGGACACATGAAATGTGTCATGTCAATTGTTACATTGAGATATAATGCACCTTGACTATTATAGGATAACATGCCTTATGAAAAGGTTAATCCAAATCAATACTATGATACAATCACAGTCTGATTAAGATGAGAAAGAAACTCATACTTTGTGTTGATAATACATTCAATGATGAATGATGAGGATATATAAGTATGTTTGAATACTTATGATATCTATTTTTGGTTTCTAGCTTTGAGAAGCAATGGAATAGTGATGATCATTAATAATATGATCTTAAGAACCTAAGTGGTTATTTATGGAACACCCTAATGAAGGGTGCTGATATAAAAAAGATACCATGAACCCTAAAAAGGGATGATACTACTTAGTGTTGTATGATACTGATATGAAAGCATTATAATTGTTACCATGAATACTAATCATGTAGGGATGATGAGATGAGAAGCATAGCCAGGTATGGGCTATGATGCTTGTTTATTGAGAATATTTTATAGGCTTTATAAGCCTTCATATGCTTTGTGTAGTAAGAATCAATGAGTTGTGTGTACTATGTAAAATACATAATATAGCAAGAATTATGATGTCTTTGGTCAGATGATCTGAAGGTAAAAAGTTACCTAACAAGTGGTAATAAGTATCCTATGGTGAGTTATGGGTTCAAACACCCAGATGCTATAATCATAATGATGAACTTGTTAAGAAGAGGAAATGTACTTGGTGAATTGAGGGATTAAGATCCCAACACCTTATGAAAAGAGTATGGCTACAGGCCATGACTCCACAATGATAATGCCAGGTAGTAGATATATGATCTAAGCCTGAAAATAGTTAATGTTGTGGTAATGATGTTGTAGTGAATAAATGTTAAACATGTTCTTCATATTCCTTAATGAATAAGTGACATGTGGCTCTTTCAAGTTATAGCTGCAATGTTTTAGATAAGAATAATATTCTAATTTGTTAGATATTGAATTAGCTACTGTCAATCAAATATGATTCCTCTGTGCATATTTATCTTCTTAAGCTGCAATAATAATGTTACTGGCGGAGAGTTATATCTCTCGCTGGGGCAATTTACAATTGTCTCACCCCCGTGGAAACTACATTTTAGGTGGACGCGGATGAGGAGACAGGAATCCTTCAGTAGGAGAAGGACAGCAACAACAACAGCAGGGACAGTAGTGAAGTCTCAGGTGAAGACACTGGCTGTTATGCCTTGTATAGATGTAGATAGAGTCCTATGTGTCATCTCTGTACTCTCAGATCCTAGGAGTAGTAGTAGTTAGTGCTTTCGAGATTTTGGCTCAATGCCTCGAGATTTTCATACTGGTTGTGTTTAGTTTAACAGGGCAGCTGATACTTGTAACTCACAGAAAGAGATGATACAAGTTATGAACTTTTGAAAAATAGAATGTAAATATGTTACTTTTGTTCTATGTGAGGAAGTTTTTACTTGATGGATCTTTTGATGAAAAAGGTTTTAATTTTTAGTGATTTTTGGTAATCTGCTGCTTAGTGAACGCTTTCGCATTAGTTAATTATTTTTTTATGAGTTGTATGCCACAATTAAGTGGTATCAGAGCTCTAAGTTCGCTGAGTCTACAGAGACATAGGACTAAGGTTGTAGAGTCTGTTCTAAGTGTCTTCCAATTTATCTGATAGTATGTTCTGCTCAAATAGGAGAAGAAGAACTTGAAGATGTCTAGACAACATGAAGAACATGCTGCTGAGGGGAGCATTGATTCACCAGGAGGAGGTGCAAGAGACCAAAATAGGGGAGGGCATGTACCTGGACAGCCCCAGATTGACCCAGCTGTGATAGAAAATCTAGCTCTCCATGCTCTATTTGAGAAATTCCTGACAGCCATGACACATATGGCAGACAGTTTGCCACCACCTGCACCTAGGGTACCAGCCCATCATGAAGGTTATGGAGCCGGAAAGACTTTCGAGAGACTCTGTCGGGTTGGAGCCATAGACTATGATGGTACATCTGATCCAGCAGATGCTGATCTATGGCTGACAGAGCTGGAAAAGGCTTTCAGGATCCTTGATATTCCTGAAGTTGAAAAGGTAAGGCATGTTGTATACCTCCTCAAAAAAATTGTGCTGGTCATTGGTGGATGATAGAGGAAGATAGGAGACCAGGTGAAGAAATTGGATGGGAGGTTTTCCGACAAGAATTCTTCAGTAGATACTTCCCTAAGACGTATTTAGATGAGAAAATCTCTCAATTTGAGAGGATCAAACAAGGACAGATGAACGTTAGCGAATATGAAGCTAAGTTCATGGAGTTATTGCGGTTTTGTCCGTAAATGGCAGTTAGTGATGAGGAAAGAATTTGGCATTTTGAGAAGGGGTTGAACGCTGAACTAACCACTCCTATGTCTGCTTTAGAGAACAGGAAGAGGTTTTCCACCTTTGTGGAGTCGGTAAGGAGGACAAAGAGGTCTGAAATTGAGAAACGACAGACTAGTAGTAAGAAGGTGTACACCCAGCCTCAAGAACAAAGGTCTGAAAGTTTTAAGAAGCTGGGATTTTCTGCATCGGCAGCATCATCGAGATTCCATACCCAGACACAATGGATGTCAAGTAGGGATAGGGATTGTAGTAATGTTCCAAATAGAGCCTCTGACATAGCATCAACATCGGTGACTGGGTCTCTTAGACACTTTGCGCCCAGAATCTATTACCAATGTAGACAACCGGGACATCTGGCAAAGGATTGTCCAGGCAGGAATATGATGATGACTCAACCTCAGGGGCAGAGTCAGCAAGGCTCACAAAGGAGGCAATTTTCTAATAACAATAGAGGACATGGACAGACGTCCCAGATAGGTCAGATAAAATAGTTTTGTTTTGATACTTCATATCATGATTCTATGTGTTAAAGATATGAAAGTAGTTGTTTTTTAATTCCTTTGATTAGTCCTATAAGGACACAAGGGATATGAGAACTTATATCTTACTCAGTGTTCCTTAAAATGTTTTATAATCTCCCTTATCTGTGTGCTGAAAGATGAGATATAGAAGTGATGCCTGAAGAAAAGTCAAGAATGGAAAATCATGTGTGTATAATGATATGAAAAGTGAGGAATATGATAGTAAATAAAGTGCATACTACCTAATCTCAATACTTGTATACCCTGGCCAGGTATATGATTATTGTAGATAAGGCAAGTATGAAACTCTTAGATTGTTATCTTTTTTATTACTTTGATCAAGTAGGTTGAAACAATCTAGAGAGTATAATGAAATTAAATAGGAAGAGCTAAGTGAAATTTTCCAAACAAATTACTTAGTGAACATTCTCAGTGAACCTTCTCAGTGAATTTTTCCAAAACAAATTACTTAGTGAACATACTTAGTGAATATACTCAGTGAACTTACTTAGTGAATATTTTCAAAACAACATTCTTAGTGAACATACTCAATGAATTTGCTCAGTGAATATCTTCAAAACAAAATACTCAGTTAACATACTCAGTGAACTTGCTTAGTGAATATTTTCAAAACAACATTCTTAGTGAACATACTCAGTGAATTTGCTCAGTGAACGTCTTCAAAACAAAATACTCAGTGAACATACTCAGTGAACTTGCTTAGTGAATATTTTTCAAAACAACATTCTTAGTGAACATACTCAGTGAATCTGCTCAGTGAATATATTCAAAACAAAATACTCAGTGAACATACTCAGTGAAATTTCTTAGTGAATATTTTCAAACAACATTCTTAGTGAACATACTCAGTGAATTTGCTCAGTGAATATCTTAAAAACAAAATACTCAGTGAACATACTCAATGAACTTTCTTAGTGAATATTTTCAAAACAACATTCTTAGTGAACATACTCAGTGAATTTGCTCAGTGAATATCTTCAAAACAAAATACTCAGTGAACATACTCAGTAAACTTGCTTAGTGAATGTTTACAAAATAACATTCTTAGTAAACATACTCAGTGAATTTGCTCAGTGAATATTTTCAAGAAAATATTCTCAGTGAACATACTCAGTGAACTTGCTCAGTGAATATTTTCCAAAACAAATTACTCAGTGAACATACTTAGTGAACTTACTTAGTGAATTTTTCCAAGACAAACTGCTCAGTGAACCTTCTCAGTGAATATTTCTAAATTAATTTCTTAGTGAGCTTTCTCAGTGAACTTTTCCAAACAAATAAAGGATTGCTGAGTGAATTATCTGTGTTAGATATATATGTTTTTCTTTTGATAAATATTCTTGGATGATGATAGAAGTATGTTCTTTTATGCTTCTTCCTTTCAATAATATGGACATCACATGATTAGGGGTGTATGCTCTGCATAAACATAAATAGTGATAAGGTGGAATTAATGAAAGGAACTTTGTGGGAATTACAGATCCATGGTATCTCCATAACATTAAGATGATATGCGGAGACTTGAGGGCATGATTAATGAACAATTTTTCCCTCCTTTTTCTTGGGATTTTGGGGACGAAATCCTTGTTAGGGGTTTATAATTTGCAACATCCCTGACATGGGTTATGTGTTAACCCAAGATTTTTTGCCTAATAAGGTTGAGTAGATGCTTAATCTTATCTTGGGAAAAGTAATTAGGGCTCATGATAAACTTAAGTTTCAATTTTGGTCCTGATTGAACAATGTTGAAGCAATGTTTGCTTATTTTGGACTAAAGTGCAAATTACCCAAGTTGAGGGGTTAACTTGAAAATTGTACATGATAATATGTTCCTCTAATGTTGAGACATCATAAGAATGAATATGATGTAGTGGTATGGTTTTCACAAGCTTGGGCACCAAGATTAAGCTTGTAAAGCAATCCTTGTGCATTAAAACCTAGTTTTGGTGTAAAGTGCAATTTACCCAAAACCTAGGGTTCAATATGAAAATTACCACTTCAATAAGGTCCCTAATGTTTATTGGAATCATTTAGAGCAAATAAAATGAGAGGGGAGCCTCATTTGAATTAAGTTGGAGGAGAGAGAATCTTGATATTAAAATAATCAAGATTTAATCATAATTGAAACCCTAATTCAATTTAGGGCAAAAATAAATGTATTAATTAAAGGGCCTTCAACCAAAATTAAAATGGTTGGATTCAGATGTGTTTGGATGAGCTTAAAGCCTTGCAAAGGCACGAGCATATCCTAAGGAGGTGAAATTCCACTCACCATTATTATAAGAAAAAGAATTTCCACTCAAATATGGATATTCTTATTATAAGGGTTAAGGTGCTTAATTTCTTTTCCCTTAATTCATGGATAATGGAAGGGAGCTAGTTGGGGATAGATATGTCCTTGCATGCAAGAAACCAAGGTGGGAGTGGTGGCAACAATTTTTGGAATTAAAAGACTTTTATAAAGTATTTTCTCTCTCATCAATTTTCTTATAAAAGTACCTTTTCCAAGCCAAAACAAAGGCTTTTTCGGATTCCTTTCTTTCCCCTTGCTTGGAAAACGACCAAGGAGCTGTGGAGGATCAGGAGGACGACCCCCAACCTGTTTTTAAGGTTCATGACCTCCTTTCACCTTGAATCTATGGTGAAAATCGAAAATCAATGCATGAATTCTTCATATCTCGATCCCCTCTTCAATTCTAACCAATTCTTTTCACTTAAAGCTTGAGGAAGACCCTTAGAATAGTGAAAGGATTTGCATCCACCATTTTTTCCGTGATCTTGGAGCTTTTGAGATCAATTGGAGGTGGGTTTTATAACTTTAACCCTTAATTTTATTATTGCAATCAATTCCTTATCAATTGGTGATCATTTCAACAATTCCGAAATTAAGTTTGGTTGATTGATGCAATCTCCATGGAAATCACAGTAGATTTCGTGAGTTTGGAGCTTGATGATGATGACATCATCATAAGCACACACCTCCTCAAATATCTAGGGCAAACGGTTTCAATGTTGGGACCAAACGGTTTCACAAAACCGCTTGGTGACCAAACGGTTTGCAAACCGTTTGGTGGTTTGGGTTCCAAATCGTTTGGAATGGTTGACCATTTGAGATGGTTGACCATTTGAAGATATATGCTGTGGTGCTTTCATCTTGATCTAATGGTTTCAATTGGTTTTATCTTGAAGGTTTCAATTGTGAATGATTCCTTAATTGCAAACCCTAATCGGCTAAGAGCTGATTTTGAAATTGATTGAGATGATGTTTTGGGTTGGTTGACCCAAACGGTTTCAAAACCGTTTGGGAATCACCCAAACGGTATCAAGACCGTTTGGGGGTCACCCAAGACCGTTTGGAGGTCTAGGGTTAAGTATGGCTAAGTGTTTGAAGGTCCAAAGGTACCTAATTGAATTGCAACTAAGTGTTGATTTGATAATCAATCCAATGGTCCAAAACCCTAATTGTATGTCATGGATTTTGATGATGGAATGGGAAAACGGTCTCAAGACCGTTTGGAGATCAACCAGACGGTCTCAAGACCGTTTGGTGGTCATCCAAGACCGTTTGAGGTCAGGTCACATCATGTGATGATGATAGTTTATTGATTTCAATTGATTTGATTCAACAATGTCAACCATTGATGGATCCTCAATTTCAAACTCTAAGTGATGGTTTCTTGATTATCAAACCTAGTTAAATTGGGTTCAAAAACCTAAATTGAAGGTCTAATTGAATGGTGATTCAGTGGTCCAATTGATGAATGCTTTAGTGGTTCAATTTATAATTGGTCCATGGATTGAAATCTTGAATCGGTTGAGTGTTGAAGTATCTTTTTGGTCCATGCGGTTTTGAGAAGGTTTGGACCAAATGGTCTCAAGACCGTTTGGGTCCAAACTGTCTTTATACCGTTTGAGTCCAAACGATCTCAAACCGTTTGGAGACCCAAAGTGCAAACGGTTTCAATACCTACCTTGTCCAATTGGTTTCAAGTATAACTTGTTCAAATGATTTTCAACCAATTGATTTATGAGAACCAAGATCATTGAGGGTCTAAGTAATTAATATTGTGAAGATCAACATGGTTAATTCATTTGAATATCTCATTTAATTGAAGGTCCAATATGGTGAACCTATTTGGATACTTAATGCATTTGAAGATTTCAATGGTTGACCCAATTGATCACCTTGTGGAATTGAAAGTTTAATTGGTCAATTCTTTTGAATTCTTCATATAATTGATGGTTTAATTGATTAGACCATTTGGAAATTTAATATGATCAAAGGTCAATTAGCTATATTATTATTAATAATGTAGAACAATGATGATTATGAAGGTTAACCCTAACTATGTGTACTTAAGTGAAGAGTTAACCATAGATCAATCTTGAAGCTGTTAACATCCTAGAGAGGATGAGAGGGAGAGTGAATGGGAGAGATGATTGCTTATTTAATAAGCCCTACATCTCTCATTATGAATAAATGTGTAATCAGGGTTTGATTCATAATATGAAAACATGAAATCCTCATTGAAAATATTGATGTACCTTGACCCTAATCTAGGGCTAAGCTCAGTGAAATCATAATCCAGGGTGATGATGTAACCCTAACTTAGTGTAATAATGTAAGAAGTCTAATTTAATGGGAATTGCACATCCTAACCCTGAAATTGGGTACGAGGTAAGAGAAACCCCACTTGGATGTGAATAGTAAACCCTAATCCCTAAAATGGGATAAAGGTATATGAAACCCTAATATAGGGTAGTGCCTGTAATGCTAATGTGAAGCTTTAACACTGGGTGATGTGTTGTGAAATCTTAATTTCACATAATACTAGGTGAAACCCTGATATAGAAGAATGTTATGTGAAACTTTAATGAAGAGTGATCCTAGGTGAAATCTATATATGTTTGTGAGATGCTAGGTGAACCGCAAAATTATAATTGTGGAAATCCTATTCCAATTAATAGAATAGTGATTAATGTATTGACAAATGAAACACCTACAGGGGTTGATTATGATTATCCTTACATTAATAGTCCATGATTAAAGGGTGAGTCCATATCATCGAAAAAGGTTGTATTTTCTAAATAGATAAATAATGATCATTACATTGCATGATGAATGTGATGAGCTAGTGTTTAAGTATTTGGATGAGAAATACCCTAATACAAGCTAAGTGAATAAATTCAAGTAAAATGTAGGTGTTGAGGGAAGTGATACATCAAGGTATGATAGATATCACATCCAACACTCAAATTTTGATATACCATGATGTGTTATAAGTCCATTATAATTGAAATGGAGGACACATGAAATGTGTCATGTCAATTGTTACATTGAGATATAATGCACCTTGATGATTGTAGGCTAACATGCCTTATGAAAAGGTTGATCCAAATCAATAGACTATGATACAATCATAGTCTGATTAAGATGAGAAAGAAACTCATAGTTTGTGTTGATAATACATTCAATGATGAATGATGAGGATATATAAGTATGTTTGAATACTTATGATATCTATTTTTGGTTTCTAGCTTTGAGAAGCAATGGAATAGGGATGATCATTCATAATATGATCTTAAGAACCCAAGTGGTTATCTATGGAACACCCTAATGAAGGGTGCTGATATAAAAGAGAGACCATGAACCCTAAAAAGGGATGATACTACTTAGTGTTGTATGATACTGATATGAAAGCATTATAATTGTTACCATGAATACTAATCATGCAGGGATGATGAGATGAGAAGAATAGCCAGGTATGGGCTATGATGCTTGTTTATTGAGAATATTTTATAGGCTTTATAAGCCTTCATATGTTGTATGTAGTAAGAATCAATGAGTTGTGTGTACTATGTAAAATACATTTTATAGCAAGAATTATGATGTCTTTGGTCAGATGATCTGAAGGTAAAAAGTTACCTAACAAGTGGTAATAAGTACCCTATGGTGGGCTATGGGTTCAAATACCCAGATGCTATAATCACAATGATGAACTGGTTAAGAAGAGGAAATGTACTTGGTGAATTGAGGGATTAAGATCCCAACACCTTGTGAAAAGAGTATGGCTACAGGCACGACTCCACAATGACAATGCCAGGTAGTAGATATATGATCTAAGCCTGAAGATAGTTAATGTTGTGGTAATGATGTTGTAGTGAATAAATGTTATACATGTTCTTCATATTCCTTAATGAATAAGTGACATGTGGCTCTTTCAAGTTATAGCTGTAATGTTTTAGATAAGAATAATATCCTAATCTGTTAGATATTGAATTAGCTACTGTCAATAAAATATGATTCCTCTGTGCATATTTATCTTCTTAAGTTGCAATAATAATGTTACTGGAAGAGAGTTATATCTCTCGCTGGGGCAATTTACAATTGTCTCACCCCCATGGAAACTACATTTTTAGATGGACGCGGACGAGGAGATAGGAATCCTTCAGTAGGAGAAGGACACCAACAACAGCAGGGACAGCAATGAAGTCTCAGGTGGAGACACTGGCTGTTATGCCTTGTATAGATGTAGATAGAGTCCTATGTGTCGTCTTTGTACTCTCAGGTCCTCAAAGTAGTAGTAGTTAGTGCTTTCGAGATTTTGGCTCAGTGCCTCGAGCTTTTCATACTGCTTGTGTTTAGTTTAACAGGGCAGCTGATACTTGTAACTCACAGAAAGAGATGATACAAGTTATGAACTTTTGAAAAATAGATTGTAAATATGTTACTTTTGTTCTATGTGAGAAAGTTTTTACTTGATGGATCTTTTGATGAGAAAGGTTTTAATTTTTAGTGATTTTTGGTAATCCACTGCTTAGTGAACGCTTCCCCATTAGTTAATTATGTTTTTATGAGTTGTATGCCACATTAGAGACTATCTTTATGGGGTAGTGTGTCAGATCTTTATGGTTCATAAGAACTTGAAGTACATCTTCTCACAGAGTGAGCTGAACATGCGATAGCATCGCTGGATGGAGTTGATCAATGATTATGATTGCACCATTGAGCATCATCCTAGTAAGGCGAACATGGTAGTTGATGTGTTTAGCAGGAAGTCTTCTTCTCTCTCTATGAAGAAGGCACAGTTGAGTTCCTTGGTATGCCATAGGCGGGATATGTTTGTCTCTTTGCGGTAGATGAATGTACGGTTGGAAGTCTCCTTGTTAGCTAGACTGTTGGCACAGATGCAAGTAAAGCCTACATTGAGGCAGCAGATCAAAGACGCACAAAAGAAAGATGTTTCAGTTCAGTTGATCAAATCAGAGTTTGGCAGCGAAAAGCGTGATGGGTTCCATGAGTCTGAGGATGGACTAGTTTGCTATCATGGTAGGATGGTGGTCCCCGATGTTGATGATCTGAGTAAGCTAGTACTCGAGGAAGCACACACATCGATGTATGCTATGCGTCTAGGTGTCATCATAATTTGAAGGACATGTATTGGTGTCCTGGGTTGAAGAGAGATGTAGTTGAGTTTGTGGCTAGGCGTGTGGTATGCCAGCAAGTTAAGGCTGAGCATCAGAATCCGGCAGGTACGTTGCAACCCATGCCGATACCGTAGTGGAAATGGGATCATATAAGCATGGATTTCATAGTTGGTCTAGCGAGGATAGCTAAGAATCATGATTCCAGCTGGGTGATAGTGGACAGATTGACAAATTCTGCTCATTTCATACATGTGAAGACAACGTATACAACAAAGAAGCTTGCTCAGGTGTATGTGGATGAGGCAGTGTGTTTGCACGGTGTGCTCGTAACGATAGCCTCTGACAGAGGACCCCAGTTCACAAGTCGTTTCTGGGAACAGTTTCACAAAGTGGTGGGAATGCAGTTAAGGTTTAGTATCACTTTCCACCCATAGATAGATGGATAGTCTGAACGGACTATTCAGACTTTGGAGGATCTTCTCCGAGCTTGTGTTTTGCAGTTCCTAGGTAGTTGGGACGTGCATCTCAGTTTGATAGAATTTGGATACAACAATAGTTACCAGCAGAGCATTGACATGGCTCCTTATGAGGCTTTATACGGTAGGAAGTGCAGATCTCCTTTGTGCAGGTATGAGTCACGCGAGTATCATCTTTTGGGTCCTAAGTTAGTGCAGCAGACAACAGAGAAGATCAAAGTGATACAACAACAATTGAAAGCGGCACAGGACAGACAGAAGTCGTATGCAGATAATCATCGACGACCTCTAGAGTTCTAGGTGGGAGACAAAGTGTATCTCAAGGTCTCACCATGGAAAGGCGTGCTAAGGTTTGGATGGAAAGGTAAGTTGGCACCCAGATATATGGGGTCATATCCAGTAATAGCACGTGTTGGCAAGGTAGCTTACAAGTTAGAACTGCCACCAGAATTACACAGGTTACATTCGGTGTTCCATGTCAGTATGCTGAAGAGAAGTCATCCAGGCACAGGGACAGTGATACAGTCAGTTGAGGTTGAGCTTGATGAAGACGTAACCTACGAGGAAGGTCCAGTGATGATTCTTAACAAAAGAGTAAAGAAGTTGAAGAGGAAGGACCTGGTGCTTGTGAAGGTTCTTTGGCATCATCGTGGCATTGATAAGCCACAGGGAGCTCAAGGAAGAGATGAGAAGGAAGTATCCCTCATTTTTCTCTTCGGATTTCGGGAGCAAAATCCCTTTGTAGAGGTTTATGGCTTGTAAGGACCCTGACCTTCGTTTTGGGCTTACCCTGTTTGCTTTGGCTAAACCTTGTGTTTATATGCTTGCTAATCACCTCAAATGGTGATTAGGGTTTGTTTATGCTTTGTTGAGAGTTAGAGGTGCAACCTGCAAATAACCCAAGATTGAGGGTTGATGTGAAAGTTTGACACCTTAAGAGATGTTTATCTCTCTCCTTGCATCCTCTAGGGTTGAGAGGATGGGTTGGGCTCATTTCTTGAGCAGCTTTGGGCTTTTTTTTGCCTTATTGAGCCTTGTTTGGGCTTTGTCTTGCTTTGTTGGGCCTTGTGTCGGGCAAGCCCTAGGTGCATCGGCCAAGCTTGAGAGTGTCAACCGGTGTGTCGGCCATGGTGTATCGGTCAGGTGGTTATGTCGGGCAAGGGTGTGTCTCCCATGAGGTGTATCGGCCAAGTGACCTTCTTTGACCTAACATCGTTTGTGTCACCCCCTTGTGGACACTTGGTGCTTGTCTCTTGCATGTGGTAAAAGCTTTGGACATATGGTGGTGGCAAGCTAGTAGGTGGCTTTGCCCCATGGACAAGTGTCCCTAGGTTGGGTGACACCTTGCCTTAGTTTCCTCTTCACCCTCTTCTATATATGTCTCTCCTTTCTCTTGCTTAGGATTGATTTTGTTCCTTAGTTGCTTCCCTTCTTCCTTTGTGGACGATACCTCCCCTTGGTGAGCTTGGTGGCCAATACACTTGGTAGAGCTAGCTTGGTGGCCGATCTCCTTGGTGGAGTCTTCTTCTTGCTCTAGTGGTGGCCTAACCCAAGAGTGTGTCTTGCTTCTCTTCTTGTGGTGGTGCTTGGAGCTTGGAATCTTGGTGCTAGGAGCTTGGAGCTTGCTTGAGGCAGGTTATATAACACCTAACCCTAGCTATACTACTTCTTTTCATGTTGCATGTTTACATGTCATCTTGATCGGCCATGCATCTTGTTAGATATGTTTCTTTCCCTAGTATGTACCCTTTTATCTTGTTATATATATAGTGGCCATGTTGTTGATGTCCTTTTAGACCTTGTGGTCGAACCTTGAGTTTAGGGTTCCTTGGGAAAAACCCCTTTCTCTCCCTTTTGGTCTTGAGAAGTGAGTTCGAGCACTAGTGGTGTAGGCAAAGCCCCTCTCTCTTAGTTGTTGAGAGGTGAGTCTATTCTCTAGTTGCTTGGGCAATACCCTTCTCTCACCATGGATTTGAGAGGTGAGCCTAGGTTGGAATATTGACCGTTATGAGGGGATGATCCCCTTGTTGCCCGATATGTGATGGAGGTTGTGCAAAACCCCTCTCTCTTGGTTGTTGAGAGGTGAGCCAACTCTCTTAATCTATTAGGGTTGATGATGGTGATCTTGAGGTTGATGATGACCAAACTGATATGGTCCTTGTGCCTTGCATGATACCCTTTTGTGGTGCTTTGCACGATACCCCTCTTCTAGGGTTTTGTCTTGGGTGATATGATAAGTTGGGTTATGTTGACCTTGTTTCCCGATATGACCCCTTCACCATGTTAGTGTTGTTGGGCGATATGCCTTGACTGAGATGTACCTTTGCCTTAGTTGGTGTTGTTCTTTTGGCCGACATGGTGCTTAGTAGCTATCTCTATTTTGTGCCTTGGGCAACATGGGTTGGTGTTTCCCGAGATGGTGCTTGGGTGGTGAAACCCTACATAGATGCCTTAGTGGTGACCGATATGAAGTGCTTAGCTTAGCTTAATGATAGCCCTCTTTGAGCGCCATGATGTAGTTTGTTTGAGGTCAGTGGTGTGCTTGTGGGGCGTTATGATCTTGGCCTTGGTCGAGATGGTCTTGGGCATTTTGATGATGTTGGATGCCCGACATGAAACCCTAACCCTAATGGGCGATAGGGTCTTGGTCGTTAGGGTAGGTTGTGCTGCCCGACACATCTTTGCACTTGGATGTCTGTTATCACCTTCCACTTGGGTGCACGATACCCTTCTGGACCCAGTCGCACGATACACCTCTTGCTCTTTGGCAGCACGGCACAACTCTTGGGTCTGGTTGTGCGACACACATCAGGTCTAGTTGCCCGACACCCCTTGTGCATGGATGCACTCCTTGGTTGGCCGATATGTGTGGCTAAGTGCCCTAGCCAATAGGCCTTTGGTAAGGGATGTGATCCTACCTGATACCCCTTTGGGTGAGGGATGTGTTGCCTGCCACACCTATAGTGAGGGTAGGCATTATCTTTGGTAAGGGTTGCACCTAGCTCAGAAACCCTAGTTTTGGTGAGTCGTTATCTTGTAACCGCCCCTCTGTTAATGATGTGTTATGAATGATAGGTTGTAACCAATGATGTGTTAAAGTTGGTGCTAAGTGAGATGATAAGATACATGTTTATGTTCATAAGATAAAGGCATAGTGGATGCTCATGGTTTGATAACAATAATGTAATTTGTCTACAGATACAGCTTTGTGCTTCATGTAGCTATGATCATGGATGTTGTTCCAATCATGTACCTTCAACCCTAATAGCATGATAATCATAAAGATAAATGTTTGGTGATTCCATTATTTCTTTTGATATGCATACTAATCATACAGGTGAATCAAGTGAATTCATAGCCAGGTAAGAGATATGAGGTGTATGTGTTCTGTATAACACTCAATGATGATAATCCTTGTTGATAAGATAACATGTATCACTGGTATGATGTGAAAGGTATGTTGACCTGATAAAGGCTGAGTGCCTAGTTGAGGTGTTATCCTCTAATGTTGAGATAAGGGATTGTTATCCCATGGTGATGATGTAATCCTTGAGAAGCAGTTGCATTTTGTGATGAGGGATTGAGATCCCATGGTAATAATGCAACTCAATGTTGTTTATGTTTTACAACTTGGTTGCCTCAACAATCCACTTAAAATATACTAATCAGTTATAGTGGAACATATCATGTAGTTTGCCCTGGCCATAGATCCATCATCGTCAGTAGTCGGTGATGGTGAAACTGTTTGTATATATGCCCATAGAGCCATCCCAAGCGATTGCATGGAGTCAGATATTAATTAATCAATTAATGTGATAATTTGGTTAATTAATGAATTCCAGAATATTTTAATTAATCCACAAACGTTTTAATTAACGCAGTGTTTCTATTTACCAATGGGTTTAGGAAACCCTACTTCCCTTCGTCTCCTATTTAAAGGAGGTTGACGGCTGATATCTATATAAGATATCGAGAAAGGCTTTTCAGTTTATGCTCACATACGTAAACCCTAGCCGTTACCATCCTCAGGGGAGAAAGGAGAGCAACGAGCTGCTAGCACGCCGCCGCACAGACACGACTCCTTCCCGCCAGCTTAGAAAGCCCGACATGGAGTTCCAGTCCATCCGCGTGGATGAAGTAGAGATGCAGACGCTGAGATTCTTGCGTTCAGAGGACATCAACGACCATCCGCACGTGTTACGAGTGGCGTACATCATCGCACAAAAGGAGCATCGTCGGATCTTCCTGCGACAATGAATGGGAGAGAAGTTATGTCCGTGTAGGCCAGCGATGTTGCACACCTTTGTGCAGCGGGACATCACCGTACTTGCTTCGTGATAAGATATATCCCGCAAATACTCCTTCCAAATACGTTGTTGTTGACGAGATCTTGTTTCGGGTTGAGTGGAATTTTTTTTGTTGCTTCCGCCGCGCATATTTTATCCACAAAACCCAACAGTGGTATCAAAGTAGCGTTGATCTACGATATATTTGGATTCATTTAGATATGATCGAATCACTATATACTATTTTTATGTTGCATACGATGCGAATTAAACTGCTAATGTGCAAATCTAAACCTAATTCCACATACGTCGCATGCTTCTGTTTTTTGACGTTTTAGACGGGGTCGACTATGGAAAATATTGATTTTCATAAGTGCATGGAAGTAAAATTCCATAGACCTTTCAGGGGCGTTGCCCCTGTGTATCCTGCATAGTCTGCGTGGGAGTCAAAATTTTATTTAATGGGGAATTTCCCGCATTACAAGTACTGCAATTTTAATATGTATATATGTATATGTAGATATACCTATGATAGCATACACGTCGCCTTTAAAATCTATTTTATGTGGTGAATGCATGCACGGTTATTGCCTAGTATCCCCTTTTGTGAATTTTGTGAATGAATGTGGATGTCGATCTTGTAAATATGTTGGATGTACAATGGTTGCATATGAATCCTTTGTATAAAGTATTCGGGTTGCATGCCGAGCCTCATCTCTTATTTCAAAGTGTAATTAATTCTTTCCCTTTATATTTGTACTCATAAGATGTAATAGAGATAGGCTTAGTTTTAGTTTTTTTAAACTTGATGTAAGGAGGCCACTTGAAGATCCAAATCCAAGGAGCGTTCATGGAGAATCAACAAGAAGATCCAATTCCAAGAAGCAACTTGAAGTTCCAACCTCACAAAGCATCCATGAAGTTGTTCATTGTAATGTTGATCATTACATGCTTACAGGTTGATTCACAGGTGTTGCATGAGATGCATAAGACCATAGGTGGACCGTAATCATTTGTTTCTCCAAAAGATTACAATAGTATGGTCATAATTGATGTATTTGTGTTTGTGATTGCATGTCTATCGTTTGTGGTTGTGGATATAGTAGTATATGATACGTACTATAAGTATGTGGTGTTTGGATATGTATATGTATTAATAAAACCCCTCAATTAATAATATTAAGTGTTAGTTGCCTTCCATAAAGCAACACACATGAAAATCTTTATCGACTATGTGTGGGTACGGCTCCGCGTGGTATACTGTCTATCTCGTGCAAGTGTGATCGTGGGTGTGTGGGTCTGCCTCCGCAGGGTGAACACTCATCGTGTTGGCTTATGGGTTGGACTTAACTAGGGAACTTTGATAGGATCAAGTACCTAGAGGCACAAAGATGCATCATGGCAAGGAGTTGTTGATGGAGCTAGAACTTACACCAAAAGATTGCTCTTCCAATGGAAGTCCTAATATGCACCAAAAACCCTAGGGAGTTGATGTTCTCTCTAGGTTTACCTACAACTGGTGCTAGATAAATGCTCCAACCCCACAAGAGTGTGGAAGCCTTATCATAGTACAGATTTAGGATCGAACCCAAAGGACAACGTTAAGAATCTGAGTGTCTTTTGCTCGTTTCATATCGATCCAAGTTAATAATCTAAGACCAAGAGCTTGCTTTGAGTTATTTAACCTAAAACATGCAAAAGAAAAGGCAAGAATAAAAACCAGTTTGAAGATTAAAATCTAAGATTAGCAAATGATGATGGATCATTGGGGTGATGCGGGTTTTCACCACCACTACACATGTATTGTACTTGTACCAATCATAGCAAGATACATGGATGTTATACAATACCAATGTCTTGTAGGACAAGAGTAATGCACACATCGTTCACGGGTTGAGTAACTCTCATCCGGTACATGTCTACATGTCAATGAAGAGATGTAGTCTCTGAAGAGAGAACCTTACTCAACCTCGTGAAACGTGCATCGGAAAACTAACAAGTGAGAAAAAATCATCAATTCGATTAGTATCCTTATATACTATCCCTTTTGAGGAAATAGTTATGAGAAACATGTGAGTGTTGCAATGTCACCCATTCCCGAACAAATGGTCAAATACCTTGCACCACTCCCTCCACAGAATGTGTTCCTCGACCCGTCAAGGTTGCACTTTCATACGTCAACTGATTCCATTTCATAGTGCAGAAGTGCAACGATGGAGGTGAGTTTACTCCATCCCTCGGGAAGCGTTCCTAGATACTGAAACGGGTGCGCGGTGGATACACACACCAGAAACCAACACTAAATCGGTATTCGAGTCCCAAGAGCAGTCATAGACAAACCACAACGAAAGACAATAGATGCATACAAGAATGTGGCCAACATTCAAGCATGTATGAAACAATTTAGTATTGAATCAGAAAGATAACATCTTTTAGTATGGATTACAAAACATGGGCAGCGGGGCTAGTCCTTGTGCCCCAGTGGATGAATCTACTCGCTCCTCATAGAGGGAGCAACAAGGAAAGAGAAGAGAGAGAAAGAAAGCATCGTCGGAGTAGAAGAGTAGATATGTGATAGCCAGGTGTCGATCATCGCAGTCTTTGGGACTGCTGCTCCGTCGTGGTCGATGACGTCCATCTCTCTACCTCGATTCTCGTGTCTACCTCCGGGATTATACGAGTAGAATGATGTGGAACTATAGCGGAGAAATGGTGGAAGTGGGCTGGCAGTGGAGCAGCCTTCTGGACTTCCGTCTCTGGTCCCAGTCCGGCGGCCTTGGGCCATAGTGAGATAGCTTCCCAAGACCATGCCTCTACCCTTCTATTTATAGGCTTGGCATGTGTCTTGGATGGATTAGGTTAGATCTGCAATTTGCCCAAATATCTTGGTCCATACAGTTTCCAGCCTTAAATGGTTTGAGAGGCCAAAAGGGACTTTACGGTCTTGAGACCGTGAGATGCTTCTCAGTTTTGCTTGCACGGTCCTGCGCTCACGGTCTTGACAGTGCTAGAGAAAATGGTCAATGTTGATCATTCAGTCCTTAGCCTTCGTTCATCCCAAATGGTTTGCTTCTCTAGTTCTGTTCGGTTTCGACGCTTGCCTACCAATCGGCCTTCGGTCCTCAGCCTTCACAGACTTGCTGCTTTGGTTCTATTCGGTTTAGAAACTGATTGTATAGCCCAAACGATCTTGGGTGTCTGTTGCTGACCGAACGATCTTGGGCGGTGGTGGGCAACGAGGTTGTAGGCGTAGCTAGGTTGTTGTGGTGCGGCGCAGCAGGTGGAGCTAGAAGAATAGGGTCAAGGCGGAGGGTGAGGTGCAGCTCTGTGGAGTTGCAGGTCACTGGAGGTAGGAGACGGTGCGCCACGACCATGTTGGGCCAACACGGTCGTGGTGAGGCTACGGCCCCATAGCCGTGCTGCGTCGCACGGGCGTGGCGGGTGAAGGCATGGGCAATATTGGTGGTGTGCCATGGCCGTAGCGTGGTAAACACGGTCGTGGTGATGCTTGCCCCACGGCTGTACTGCCTTGCATGGGCGTGGCGGGTGAAGACTTGGCACTATTGGCGATGTGCCACGGCCGTGGCGTGACCAGCACGGTCGTGGCGGGTGGAGACTTGGTACCGTTGGCGATGCGCCACGGCTATGGCGTGACCAGCACGGTCGTGGCAGGTGGAGACTTGGCACTGTTGGCGATGCGCCACGGCCGTGGCGTGGCAAACACGGTTGTGGCAATTGTTCTGCTTCATGATATTGACTTATTGTTGCACAGGCTTGAGTTAGACTCCAAACGGTCTTTGTTGGCCTATCGGTCTTGAGGCTGAATACGGTCTTGAGACCGAACGTGCTCAAACGGTCTTGAGACCGTATGGGCTCAAACGGTCTTGAGACCATTAGAGTCAAGGCTGTAGGGGTCATGACCATTGGCAATGGTTGAGGATGATCTGCGGGGGAGAGAGAATGTGAGTAGGGGAGGATGAGATCAAATAAACTGGAAACTAGGGTAATTAGAACTAGGAATGCACTATTTACACGAAACTGAAGAGATACTTAAAGTAAACCAAAAAAAGGGTAATCCAGTCGATATGAGGCACAAAATCCCTAGAATTGGCGACTGAGAGGATGAATCTGGGGGATTCATCACCACACCGAACTTAAGTGTTGCTCATCTCAAGGAGCGAAAAAGCCTAAGACGGTCGCCAAAACACACGTTCTTCTCATAAATTCCTCACCTTCGTGCAGAAGTTAGAAATTCCAAAAAAAATGAAAAAAAAATGAGGCAGAATAAAATTAGGGCAAAAACATCGGAAAACCTTTGAATTGGTGACTGAGGATGGATCTAAGGGATTCATCACCCCACACCAAAATTAAGTTTTTCTCTTCCTGAGGAATGGAAAACTTAAAGCAGTCGTTAATGAAATTGTTCATCTCATGGTTGCCTCATCCTTATGTCATATTATAATTTTGTTCATGGCTCAAATTGAT
Organism: Alisma plantago-aquatica; assembly: GCA_963693085.1. Classification (NCBI taxonomy): domain Eukaryota; kingdom Viridiplantae; phylum Streptophyta; class Magnoliopsida; order Alismatales; family Alismataceae; genus Alisma; species Alisma plantago-aquatica. The sequence goes on along the minus strand of OY856410.1, from coordinate 1,031,376,634 downwards.
ACAAAATCAAGGCTTCCTTAGACCACGGAATACATCTTATGATATCCTCGTTTCTGAGTTCATTTTACTAAAGTATTTCCTTCTCATTCTTTGATGTGTCAGTCATGTTTAAAAGTTTTATGAGACTTTGAAAAGACCCACAGAATCAAGCAAACTTGTATATGATCCGTCGTTGGTGATTCTAAGAGAAGGAAAGAATAGGGGTGTGATCAAGAGATAAGAGTCTCTCTAATTTATTCAAGACTCTTATTATTGGTGGATTCATCAAGATATTTTGAGTGTTTTGTGCACAATGTTGGTTGACTTAGCCTTACACCCAATTTTTTTAAAGGTAACTCAGAAGTGTGTATAGGTTGGCTTTAAGGCTTTTGGCTATTTTACCTCTTCGAGAGGAGGTAAGGGGTCATTTGTGGATCCTTAGGATCTCACTACCGGTCACGACACATCTACCTTTGTGAGGGTAGCTAATGTATCGATCGGGCAAGACCTTCATCAGTTATCCTTATTTATGGCACAACTCTCATGTTTTTATTCACACTCTGGCTTTTATTCATTCTCACTTGGCTTAGGAGACAGGGTATTTTGGATTTTTGTAAATTTGGGCTGCCAGACCTCTTTTTGGAATCAGGGTAGATTTTTCATCAACCTTGGTAAGTGCACAAACATCATGGTATACTCTTTGAATCAAAGTGAGAAGGTGATACGCCCATGTTATGTATTAAGGGGTATGGAAGAAGTGGTAATGGAAAAAGAGGTGTGGTGTACCACACCGAACTTAGAGTTTGACAGAAGTGTGGTTTACCACACCGAACTTAGAGTACGGTGGAGGTGTGGTTCATCACACCGAACTTAGAGTTCGGCAATGTTCTAGTTTTCACTAGAAAGGAGTGTGGCGTGCCACACCAAACTTAAGGCTTTGGCATGATTGGTGAGCGGAGGGGTATGAAAATGAAGGAAGAAGTGTAGAAGAGAGTTCGGATCATAATGCAGTTTTCTTAGCGATTCCACATGACGGGTTCTTTTTCACCATCACACTCTGCTTAAAAGGTGACAAGATAGAGCTTCGAATGAGAATTCCATACGGCTGATCCATTAATCAAAGAGAGGCACGATGCGTTTGATCTATTTCAGACTTATTGAAGCTTATCATTCTTATGGAGGATATGACATTTAGGGTTCATAGACTATACAAGATGAAATCATTTATCGGTTAGTTTTAAGCGTTGGTTCCTTGCAGATTTGCAACGAAAAGAGGCAATCACCTCAGATTTGAAAAGCAAAAGTCGGCTAGATAAAGGCTTTATTAAGAAGAGAAACGAGAAATTGGAAAATTGTGAAAAAGAACTTAGAAAAGAGAAACAGAAAGCAATAAAGGTAGAGGGTGGAGTGAGAGTCATACCACCCACCCTCCACCTCGAACTTATGAGTTTTCCCATTTATGAACAAATACTAGGTTCGAGGTGGAGGGGAAGGGTTATGCAGTGTTAACCAGGTGGTCCTCGTAGTTGGTAGAAGGTCCGGCAAAGATGTCTCATAATAGCCGGTGTCGAGAGCGAGGAAGTGGTCTGAACAACCTGTTGACTGGGTGGTCGTGGAAACTCGAACGGGTTTTCTGGATGACTTGGATGCACATTTCTTTCACCTCTTTGTCCGTCCAGAAGAATCCAGAGACCTTCCCCTATCAGCGGGGGAGGTGAAATATAAGAAATTGAGACTGGAGGACTAGGTGAGTAATCGAAACATTGCTTTTTTGTGTTCTCCAGCTGTGGCTCGCATTTAAGATTTAAAGTGAAACTTCTTTCTTCAAAATCCAGAGCAGTTGATTGAGGGTCGGCCACTTGAACTTCCTCCTATCCTGGATCAGGTGGCGGATCCGATTCAGGCTTTATTTCATCACCTAGCTTTTCTTGTGTAGGATATGGTAGTCAGGGTGATGTTTCTTCATCAGAGGAGTTGTTTTGAGAAGTATCCTCATCTTTATCAATATTGAAATTGATATGAGTGTCATTCTTCTTTTCAAAATTTTGTTCAGAATTTTCCTCGTAGAACATCCTTAATTCATCCAAGTGACTAGAAGAGGGTTCGACTGGTGGAACAAACTCTTGCTCAGTTAAAGGAATCATGGGATTCCGAGGTAGAGGTTCCAATGATGTCTCTTCATGGGAAGGATTAATCCATGAAAAAAATTGAGGACTAGAATCTCCCGATGACTCCATTTCTTCGATGTTAGGGCTAAAATACTCCATTTCTGAGTCAGGTTGTTGTTCCAGTACTTCTTCATAGTACTCCTCCGATTCTATTAAGTGCTCAGGAAGGGCCACTATGGGAAGAATGAAACCTTGTGCATGTAATGGAAGTATTTCATTATCTTGAATATGTGGTAGCTCAGGAGGGGCTTCTTCGTAGGGATGAGTTGCTATAAGAGGGCAAGTTTGTGGCTCGATGTCCTCCCACGGGTCCTTTTTGTCATTATGAGAGTCTACGGAAGTATCGTAATCCATTCCAAAATCAAGAGATGGTTCATGTTTCTCTCCGTAGTGCACTATCAACTCATTCAAGTGACGAGAGGGAGATTCAATAGAAAGATCATGCTCTTGTTTGAGAACCGACTCCGTCAGAACTTCTTGTAGAGGTGATAGCTCTAGTAATATCATCTTATGGAAAGGAGTTGTAGGATTGTCATCTTGAAACTCATAATCCTCCCTTGACTATGATTCATTAGTGAGAGTGGTATGGTCCATTTCTGAATCAAGATCTTGATCAGTCCTATCCTCGAAGTCTGTTCCTAGATCAGCCAAATGATCAGAAATTTCTTCATAAGGACAATTCAGATCTTGTTCCAGAAATGGAGACATTTGATTCTCTTGCATAAAAGACATATCCTTATCTGAATCAATCACACATTCCTCTGAGTATGACTGTGAAGGAGTGTAGAGTTCTTGTGACATAAACCCTTCTTCTATGGACTTTATTGAAGAGACAGCTGAAGTTGAAGAAATTTTTACATTTAGGGATTCGATCATTACTAATTGATCCTCTATAGTTGGATCTGGGTCTATGAAGTCAGAAGGTAGGTGAGTGTTGAAGTTTATCTCCAATTGATCTTTTGACTGTAGAGAATCCCCATATTGGCTACTCAACATTCCCTCTAAGAGCATAGTGCATGAATCTTTATCCGAGTCGAACCTTGGCTCAGAAAAAAAATTCTTTCTCTTGTGATGTTGTGAGGAAATCATCTTTGAGTTCAGTTATTAGCTCTGGGGATGATTCCTTACTCTGCACTGATGCTTGAAGATCATTGGAAGGCATATCCCACATGATTTCATAATCATCATCATAATCAACATGTGGGTTAGGGATGTGCTTAGTTGAAGTTTGTGCTTGTTCCACATGTTGGTCGGAAGCGTTGCAAATTGTGTAAGTTGTTCAAGATTGGCTATCAACTTCTTGGTCGCGGCTGTCTTATCAGCTAGTTGTTGAGCCACTAATTTTTGTAAAGTTCCTAGTTCTTTCATCAATATGTGTTGATCTTCATGAAAAGGCTATTCACTGCACCCGTTGGGTTGATGTTGATAATAGCTCTCCTCATCATAGTATTGATCTGCATTGTTTTCCGGGTTCCCTCCTACATTGTAGTCTACGCCTTGAAATCTATCATAGTTGGGTTTTTCATAGTAGCTTCTAGGGTGATACGGATTATAACTTGTGTTATATCCATAGTTGTATGAAGAGGCTGCTTTGAGTTTCCCAGCTATACGATTCGCGACTACTTGACATAGAGCCATCACGTAGAGAGGAGGGGCGTTGAAGTAGTAAATCGACATATGAGAATAGTCACCACATAGTTGACATCCAACGATTGGTGGTGTCGACTGCTTCATTTTGAAGAGAGTTGGTACCTAAAACCAAAGAAAGGGTTTATCAGGTTTGACCAACCACCTCAAGTTCAAGAAGATATGTGAAATTAAGTCATTCATTGTTTTAGGTTTTTGAAAAGAAAATGGAAAACCCTAGAGAAACCTAAATCGACACGGAATTTGAAAAAGACATTTCTTACACCGTTGTCCCCGGCAACGGCACCCATTTTTGATGGAGCTAGAACTTACACCAAAAGATTTCTCTTCCAATGGAAGTCCTAATATGCACCAAAAACCCTACGGAGTTGATGTTCTCTCTAGGTTTACCTACAACTGGTGCTAGATAAATGCTCCAACCCCATAAGAGTGTGGAAGCCTTATCATAGTACATATTTAGGATCGAACCCAAAGGACAACGTTAAGAATCTGAGTGTCTTTTTCTCATTTCGTATCGATCCAAGTTAATCATCTAAGACCAAGAGCTTGATTTGAGTTATTTAACCTAAAACATGCAAAAGCAAAGGCAAGAATAAAAACCAGTTTGGAGATTAAAATCTAAGATTAGCGAATGATGATGGATCATTGGGGTGATGCGGGTTTTCGACTACACATGTATTGTACATGTACCAATCATAGCAAGATACATGGATGTTATACAATACCGATGTCTTGTAGGACAAGAGTAATGCACAAACCTTTCACCGGTTGAGTAACTCTCATCTGGTACATGTCTACGTGTCAATGAAGAGATGTAGTCTCCGAAGAGAGAACCTTACTCAACCTCGTAAAACGTGCATCGAAAAACTAATAGGCGAGCGATAATCATCAATTCAATTAGTATCCTTATAGATTATCCCTCTTTCGAGGAAATAGCTACGAGAAAAATGGGAGTGATGCAATGTCAGCCAAACCCCGAACGAATGGTCAAATACCTTGCACCACTCCCTCCACAGAATGTGTTCCTTGACCCATCAAGGTTGCACTTCCGTACGTCAACTGATTCCTAGTGCAGAAGTGCAACGATGGAGGTGAGTTTACTCCATCCCTCGGGAAGCGTTCCTAGATACCGAAACGGATGCGCGGTGGATACGCACACCAAAAACCAACACTAAATCAGTGTTCGAGTCCCAAGAGCAGTCGTAGACAAACCGCAACAAAAGACAATAGATGCATACAAGAACGCGACCAACATTCAAGCATGTATGAAATGATTTAGTATTGAATCGGAAAGATAACATCTTTTAGTATAGATTACAAAACACAGGCAGCGGGGCTAGTCCCCATGCCCCGTTGAATGAAACTACTCGCTCCTCATAGAGGGAACAACAAGGAAAGAGAAGAGAGAGAAAGAAAGCATCATCGGAGCAGAAGAGTAGATCTGTGACAGCCCGGTGTAGATCGTCATAGTCTCCGGGACTGCTTCGTCGTGGTGTATGACGTCCATCTCTCTGCCTCGATTCTCATGTCTACCTCCGGGAATACACGAGTAGAATGAGGTGGAACTATGGAGGAGAAATGGTGGAAGTGGGCTGGCAGTGGAGCAGTCTTATGGACTTCCAGCTCTGGTCCCAGTCTGGCAGCCTTGGGCCGTAGTAAGATAGCTTCCCAAGACCATGCCTCAACCCTTATATTTATAGGCTTGGCATGTGTCTTGGATGGATTGGGTTAGATCTACAATTTGCCCAAATATCTTGGTCCATACGGTTTCCAGCATTAAATGGTTTGAGAGGCCAAAAGGGACTTTACAGTCTTGAGACGGTGAGATGCTTCTCGGTTTTGCCTGCACGGTCCTGCGCTCACGGTCTTGACAGTGCTAGAGCAAACGGTCAACGTTGCTCATTCGGTCATCAGCCTTCGTTCATCCCAAACAGTTTGCTTCTCTAGTTCTGTTCTATTTCGACGCTTGCCTACCAATCGGCCTTCGGTCCTCAGCCTTCACGGACTTGCTGCTTTGGTTTTATTCAGTTTAGAAACCGATTGGATAGCCCAAATGATCTTGGGCATCTGTTGCTGACCAAACGATCTTGGGCGGTGGTGGGCAACGAGGTTGCAGGCGTATCTAGGTTGTTGTGGTGCGGCGTAGCAGGTGGAGCTAGAAGAATAGGGTCAAGGCGGAGGGCGAGGTGCAGCTCGGCGGAGGTGTAGGTCGCTGGAGGTAGGAGACGGCACGTCACGGCCGTGTTGGGCCAACACAGTCGTGGTGAGGCTATGGCCCCACGGACGTGCTGCCTCGCACTGGTGTGGTGAGTGAAGGCATGGGAAATATTGGTGGTGCGCCACGACTGTGGCGTGGTAAACACGGTCGTGGTGATGCTTGCCCCATGGTCGTGCTGCCTTGCACGGGTGTGGCGGGTGAAGACTTGGCACTGTTGGCGATGCGCCACGGTCGTGGTGTGACCAGCATGGTCATGGCAGGTGGATACTTGGCATTGTTGGAGATGTGCCACAGCGTGGCGTGACCAGCACGGTCGTGGTGGGTGGATACTTGGCACCGTTGGCGATGCGCCACAGCCGTGGCGTGGCAAACACGGTCGTGGCGATAGTTCTGCCTCATGATCTTGATTTATTGTTGCACAGGCTTGAGTTAGACTCCAAACGGTCTCTGCTGGCCTATCGATCTTGATACTGAATGGGCTCAAATAGTCTTGAGACCGAATGGGCTCAAACGGTCTTGAGACCGAATGGGCTCAAATGGTCTTTAGACCGTTTGGGTTCAAACGGTCTTGAGACTGTATGGGCTCAAACAGTCTTGAGACCGTTAGAGTCAAGGTTTTAGGGGTCATGACCGTTGGAAATGGTTGAGGATTATCTACGGGGGAGAGAGAACGTGAGTAGGGGAGGATGAGATCAAATAAACTGGAAACTAGGGTAATTAGAACTAGTAATGCACTATTTACACGAAACTAAAGAGATACTTAAAGTAAACCAAAACAAGGGTAATCCAGACGATATGAGGCACAAAATCCCTAGAATTGGTGACTGAGAGGATGAATCTGGGGGATTCATTAGTTGTGCATGATCATCTATCCAAGAGTTGCATATGATGCAATTGGCAAAAGTTGCCTACCTTAGTATTTGGTCTTTGACGCCGGCGTTGGCTGGGCATTGATCCAATTATTTTGGATCTTGGCTCACTAGAAGGTTGTGCGTTGCAATATTCCGAGTTGATAGTAAGGGCTATCAATTTGAATAAAATAGTGGGAGTGTACTTAATTAAAGGCCTAATTAATCTTGTTTATCAAATCTTTGCATGTCAATATGTTTTGGACTAAATGCAAATTTTTCTTTTGTAGCAATCAAATGGCAAACAACACTCTCACTTTCTCGTTGCGATCGGTCCTTGAGAAGGACAAACTTACCGGAACTAACTTTCAAAACTGGTTTAGGACGCTGAGAATTGTTCTCACACATGAGCATAAGTTCTATGTCCTTAAAACACCAGAGCCAGCGAAACCCGTCGTAAATGTGCCCAAGGCTGAAAAGGATGCTTACAAGAAGCACCTTGATGATGTCATGGATGTCAAGTGCCTGATGTTGTGCTCAATGAACTATGAGTTGCAAGAGCAGCATGAGAACATGAATGTCATGGAGATGGTAACACATCTCAAGAACATGTATCAACATCAAGCAAGACAAGAGAGATATGATGTCTCAAAGGCTTTGTTCGGGAGCAAGATGAAAGAGGGAGACTCAGTTGGCACCCATATACTCACTTTAATTGGGTACATGGAAAGCCTATCCAAGCTGGGATTTCCCCTAGATCAAGAGTTGTCCACTGATGTGATTCTACAATCGTTGCCTTAATCATATAATCATTTTTTCATGAACTACAACATGAACAATTTTGACAAGCCGTTGTCAGAATTGTTGGGCATGTTGAGGACAGCTGAAGCACAGATGAAGAAAGACAAGCCCAAGTCTGTGATGATGATCAGCAAGGCAAAGGGAAAATCAAAAGGCAAAGGTAAGGCTAAGAAAGGTTCTAAAGCCAGGCAGAAGCCAAAGTCATCCGCTCTCAAAGCTAACGGTGGGATCTCCAAAGAAGGAAATTGTCACCATTGCCACCAGGTTGGACATTGGAAAAGAAAGTATCCTCTCTACCTGGAGGAACTAAGGAAGAAGAAGCAGGGGATAGAGATCTCCACTTCAGGTATATACGTTATTGAGATAAACTTAAATACTTCTTCATCATGGGTACTGGATATCGGATGTGGATCTCACATATGTTCTAATATGCAGGATCTGATAAGAAGTAAGCCTTTACGAAAGGGCCAAGTCGAGTTGTGGGTCACTAATGGAGCAAGAGTTGCTGCCACCGCAGTTGGAGTTATTTGTTTAATATTTTCCTACGGGCCTTGTAATAGAATTAGATAATTGCTATTATGTACCTGCCATTAATAGAAATATTATTCAGTATCTTGTATGGATAAGAGTGGATTTGAATTTCACATTAAGAATGGAATTATTTCTATTTCTAAAGATGAGATCTTTTATGGAAATGCCCCTATGTCTTATGGTATCTACTTGTTAGAACTTGAGACTAGCATATACAACGTAAATACTAAAAGGTTAAAACTTGACAACTCAAGCAAAACATTCTTATGACATTGTCGTCTTGGGCACATAAACGAGAAGCGTATATCTAGACTCATAAGGATGGTTATCTAGACTCTTTTGATTTTGAATCATTAAAGACATGTGAGGCATGTTTATTAAAGAAGATGACCAAGACTCCTTTCACTGGACACAGTGAGAGAGCTAGTGATCTACTAGGGCTCATACATACTGATGTATGTGGACCTTTTAGATCAAATGCTAGAGGAGGCTATCAATAATTCATTACCTTCACTGATGACCTCAGTAGGTATGACTATGTATATCTTATGAAACACAAGTCAGAAACTCTTGAAATGTTCAAGACTTTCATGAATGAAGTAGAGAAGCAACTTGGTAAGAGTATTAAAGCACTTTGTTCAGATCGAGGTGGCGAATACTTAAGCCAAGAGTTTGAGGACCTTCTGAGAGACCATGGTATTGTATCACAATGGACTCCACCTGGTACACCACAACATAATGGTGTGTCAGAAAGAAGGAATTGTACATTATTAGACATGGTACGATCAATGATGAGTTTAGCCGAACTTCCAATATCGTTCTGTGGATATGCTCTTAAAACTGCAGCATTACACTTAACCGTGTACCTTCCAAATCGGTTTAAAAGACACCATATGAGATATGGAATGGGAATCATCCCAATTTTTCTATGTTAAAGATTTGGGGATGTGAAGCTTATGTTAGGAAATAATTTCCTGAAAAGCTTGGACATAAATCAGAAAAATGCTATTTTGTTGGATACCCCAAGGAAACTCGGGGATACTACTTCTACACACCAATTGACAACAAAGTGTTTGTTGCTAGGACTGCTGTATTTCTTGAAAAGGAATTTATTTCCAAAGGAATTAGTGGGAGGAATGTAGAGCTCAAAGAAGTTCGAGACCAACAAGAAAGCAGAGAACCTGAAGAGGTACATAAGGAACATGAAGACTCACAAATTGTTGTCGAATTTTAAGTTCCAAATGTAACACATGAACCTCGTAGGTCTAGTAGGACACGACTTGAGCCTGAGAGAGTTGGATTTCTCGTGACTCAAGACAGTGACAAATTGGGCATTGTAGATGAGCCAACTTCCTATCTAGAAGCTACTAAGGGACCAGAATCTAAGAAATGGCTCGAAGCCATGAGATCTGAGATGGAATCCATGTACACCAACAAGGTATGGACCTTGGTGGATCCACCCGAAGGGGTAAAACCCATAGGGTGCAAGTGGGTCTTCAAGAAGAAGACTGACATGGATGGAAATGTTCAAACCTATAGAGGTAGATTGGTTGTGAAACGATTCCGTCAAATTCAAGGTGTTGACTATGATGAGACTTTCTCACCAGTTGCCATGGTTAAATCCATCAGGATCATGTTGCCATTGCAGCTTATCATGACGATGAGGTTTGGCATATGGATGTTAAAACAACATCCCTTAATGGGAATTTACTCGAGGATGTGTACATGACACAGTCTGAGGGTTTTATCGATCCAAAGGAAGCCAATAAAGTTTGTAAGCTACAAAGGTCAATCTATGGATTGAAGCAAGCATCTCGGAGATGGAATCTACATTTAGATGAAGTAGACAAAAAGTTTGGCTTTAGTCAAAATGATGATGAACCTTGTGTTGACAAAAGGGTTAGTGGGAGCACAATCGTATTTCTTATATTGTATGTGGATGACATACTATTGATGGGAAATGACATCCCTACTCTTCATACAGTAAAAGGTTGGCTAGGGAAGACCTTCTCTATGAAGGATTTAGGTGAAGCATCCTATATACTAGAGATCAAGATCTATAGAGATAGATCTAGAAGGCTTCTAGGCCTAAGTCAGAGCACATACATTGACAAGGTGCTAAAGAGGTTTAGGATGGAGGGTTCTAAGAGAGGTAACTTGCCCATGTCCCATGGGGTTACGATCTCTGAAACCCAATTTCCTAGTTCATGTGATGAACGGGCACGCATGAGTAAGATTCCATATGCATCAGCAATTAAATCTATCATGTACGTGATGTTATGTACTTGTCTTGATGTGTCGTATGCTTTGAGCATGACAAGCCAGTATCAGTCAGATCCAGGTGAATGTCACTGGACATCCGTAAAGAACATCCTAAAGTACTTGAGAAGGACTAAGGATCAATTCTTAGTATATGGTGGTGAGGAAGAGCTCATGGCAAAGGGTTACACTGATGCTAGCTTTCAAACTGACAAAGATGACTATATATCGCAATCTGGATATGTGTTTTGCCTAAACAACAAAGTTGTGAGCTAGAAGAGTACCAAGAAAGAGACGGTTGCGGATTCTACAACAGAGGCTGAATATATTGTTGCATCTAATGCTGCAAAGGAAGTTGTGTGGATCAAGAAGTTCATTTCTGAACTTGGAGTGGTTCCAAGCGCTGGTGATGAAATTGAGTTGTTTTGCGACAACAACAGAGCAATTGCACAGGCTAAAGAACCAAGATCGCACCAACATTCCAAACATATTCTATAGTGGTTCCATCTCATACGAGAGATCGTACAGTGAGGAGTTGTGAAGATTTGCAGAGTACCTACAGAAAGTAATCTGCCTGACCCGCTCACAAAAGCACTTTCATAGCAGAAACATGACGGACATGTTCAATCACTTGGATTGAGATTCAAGAGTGATTGGGTATAAGTGCAAGTGGGAATCTGTTGGTATGTATTCCCATAGAGACTATCATTCGATGATTGTAATGGGATACTATTCATGAGTGATTGGGTATAAGTGCAAGTGGGAATTTGTTGGTATGTATGCCCATAGAGACTATCATTCGATGATTGTAATGGGATACTATGTAAACAATTTGTAATACTACATTGATCATATCAATAAAGGCAAGTTTCCAATCTATATGTTTGTGTTTTATAGTGTGAGATGACCATAAAACTTATAGATGTCTATAGAATAATATACTCAATGGCATATGTCTTCGGGTTGATGACATGAAATGTGAGATCATATGTATGCTAAGAGTATGTATTCTTGTTTTGTCCCTAATCAGTTGTTATTGCAGAAATATCCATAGACATCAATAACACATAAGATTAGAATGTATGTTGGTTGATGGAAGAATCTCATTATCCATGATATGGAGATATCAAACCAAATACATAGATACTTGTTAGAGAATAGTGTATCGGATGGACCCACCTTGAGAGTGACACATGGATACCATGATTGGTGGTTAGAGTCACATCTCATAATGATGGTGGTGATTGTGGTTCTTAAACCTGAAGTCACTACATTTATCACATGTCGTTCAGTGTACTTTGACATCATCTATTGTGGTCTTGAATAAGTATTGTCATTAATATGGTGCTTGGATGCACTGTGACACATGGGGGTGATTGTGAGTGATGTAGATGGAATTTGTCCTTCCTACGGGAGTTTGATATTTCGGCCACTTGATAAGCGAGACTAAGAAATGCATGGCCATGCTGATGTGAGTAAATATATGATATTGAGCTTAGATATATCTCAGACAGTCTGCTCTAGTTCAAGGAACATGGATTGAACATCGAAAAGGATAACAATTCCATGACTCGAGTTCAATCTGGATATCAGCGACAAAGGAACTATACAATCAATATAACACCAGTCATGAATGATAGGTTAAGTTGTTCTCCAACTTCTCCAATTACTTGGGTGGAAATGAAGTCTTGCTAGATACCAATCATTGCTTGTGAAATCATAATATGATTATGAATATCACTGCCAACGTAATTTGGAGCCCACTGGGTCACACGCATAGGATGTGTTGGAATAGGAGTATAATTGTGGATTTGATTGGAATTGCTCTGAATCACATTGATTATTAAAATGTTTATGTAATCGATTAGAATAATATTGTAGTGACTGGATCTCAGTGCAAGTGGGAGTCTGTTGGTATATATGCACATAGAGCCATCCCAAGTGACTGCATGGAGTCGAATATTAATTAATCAATTAATGTGATTATTTGGTTAATTAATGAATTCCAGAATATTTTAATTAATCAATGAGCATTTTAATTAACGCAGTGTTTCTATTTACCAATGGGTTTATGAAACCCTACTTCCCTTTGTCTCCTATTTAAAGGAGGTTTACGGCCAATATCTATATAAGATATCGAGAGAGGCTTTTCAGTTTACGCTCACGTACATAAACCTTAGTCGTCGTCATCCTCAAGGGAGAAAGGAGAGCAACACACTGCTAGCACGCCGTCGAACAGACACGACTCCTTCCTTCCATCTTAGGAAGCGCGAAGTGGAGTTCCAGTCCATCCGTGTGGACGAAGTAGAGATGCAGATGCTGAGACGCCTGCGTTCGGAGGACATCAACGACCATCTGTGTGTGTTATGAGTGGTGTACATCATCACACAAAAGGAGTGTCACTGGATCTTCCTGTGACAATGAATGGGAGAGAAGTTCCATTCATGTAGGCCAGCGACGTTGCACACCTTTGTGCAGTGGGACATCGTCGGACTTGCTCCACGATAAGGTATATCCCGCAAACACTCCTTCCAAATACGATGTTATTGATGAGATCATGTTTCAGGTTGAGTGGAATTTTTTTGTTGCTTCCGCCGCGCATATTTTCTCCACAAAACCCAACAGAAATGGGTTCTCCTGTGGGTTAATCTGGAAGTGCATATTATTGAATATTGTGGTTGCTCCTAGCCAAAAATAGGAGGATTAGAGTGCAACTTCAGTTGTAGACTCCAGAGCATGGTTTCAGGCCCCTGGATCAAAATGAAAAATCATGGTGAACAGGCCCATGGCTCAGAATGTGTGATAACAGCATGGTGAACAGGCCCATGGCTCAATGATTATGGAGCATGGTGAACAGGCCCATGGCTCAGATCAATAGTGTTGATACATGTACCAAGGTGGGCTAGGTAGAGGGTAGCCTGATCCTATGTGGCTACGGCCACCTAAGCATGAGATTGTGGTCCTACTTGATTAAGCACTCGTGCACTGACCAAGAGGTGTTGAGGTCGTGGAGTCCAGCTCTTCCATTGACCTTGTATGGCACCGGTCTGGGCTCCGCAGCCGATGGTTGGATTTGATCGGTATGGCTCACTTCCTCATGTCATGATAATATGTAATCCAGCTGAATAGTATATACTACTTAGGGAAAAACACGAAACATTGATTGAGGCCTTTCTTATATAGTTGATCTAGTTATACCTTGCAGTTACTTGTATGATCCTTATATTTTGTGATAAGTTCTTAAAAAGCTTATCTTGTCAATCATGTTCCATAAAGAATATCTGGTCATATGCCTCCTGGATACTCTGGTAAGATTGTTAATAATATAAGTCATCTGCTTATGATCTGCTAACATCAGTTATCTGCTTTACCTACTTTTTTTTCTAAAGTTTTATAGTTTTGGCGGGGAGTTATGTTTCTCACAGGGACTGTGTGTCTTGCCCCGTTGATTTACAGCCTTTTTAGGTGATCGTGTTAGATGTGGTGGTGGTCGTGAGGTTGCGGCCGAGCAGCAAGAATAGCAGTAGGAGGCAAGAGATGGATATGTTGTTGTTTTGGTTATTTTGTAGTAGAGTCCTAGAGTCATCCATGTACTCTCAGGTCCTCAGAGGTGTTTTGACGATGTTTTACGATGTATAGATGATGTAGCCTTGTATATCTTGTTGATGGTCGTACGTGACCCATGATGTATGTATAAACAGGTGATGAACTCTGGTGCCGACGGGACAGCTGGTTCCTATAGGCTGTGGACATATATCCATGCTTGTGCATATTTATACAACATGTTTCTTTATAGGATGAGGATTTGTATGTAATGTTCTCTTTTATCTATTTTCCGCAATTGGTTTTAATTAACACGTGTTTTTGGTAATATGTGGTTTATGGTGTTTCCGTGCATTTTTGCATGACGTCTCATTGTCTGTGTGATGGTGGGATGTCACAGTTAGGACAGGAAAAGATTTTCGACTATGATCTACATAAGGGAGGGAGAACTATGATTGATAGTGCAGTAGGTTTTTCCTCAATAACAAACCTACCCGTTGTCATGAGATTTTGAAGAACATGTCAAAGAACCAGACATTGGGAGATGAGAGAGAGAGAGATCCCAGCCAACCTCAAAAGTGTCAGAGAGTCAAAGGTCATCTCCGCCTTGAATGAGAAGCTTGACTTAATTGCTAAAAAGTTGTGTGCTAAGGATGGACCACCTTCGGAAGGTGAAGAAGAGGAATGCAAGTTTATGCATCATCAACAACATTATAGGAACAATGACTACTCTTGGAGGAAGGATCCTAAGTTTTCATGGAAGGATCCTAACAATTTTCAAAAAGATCTTTCACATGCACAACAACCCAAGCCACAACAGTTTAGTGGCCAAGCACAATATCAACAAGACAGCGATCCCGCCAAGATTGATTGTATTGAAGAAATGCTCAGAAATCTAGTTAGCCATAATGAAGTGCTTATCGGTCAAACTCAAAGAGAACTCCAGAACCATGGGGCAAAGATCCGCATCATTGAAAATCAAATTTCACAAATAGAAATGGACGTGGTCACATTGAAGCAGCCAAGCCAGTAGGGATTCCCAACTAACACTAATGTACCTTTAAGAAATCAACACGTCAAGGTAGTTCAAATCCACAGTGATAGGAAACTTCTAAATGGTGCACCATCAAGTTTAGATGTAGGTGATTCTACAGGAGCAACAAATCAGACAGTAACAGTAGTTGTAGATGAACCAGATGTTTTAGAAAAGGAGAAGACAGTTGAGGAGTTGGTTGATGATGTTAAGGGGACAAGAACAAAAGCATATATCCCACCTCACCAGAGGATAACAGTGACTCCAGTGCCTTTTCCAAATAGTTTGAAGGTGAAGAAAGTAGACCAGAAGTTCAAGAAGTTCCTAGATGGTTTCAAGAAATTACTTGTCAGCATTTCACTTATTGATGCAATTAAGCAGATGCCTTTGAATGGCAAGTTCTTGAAGGATATTATCACCAAGAAGAGGAGGATACCTGAAGCTGGCGTGGTAGTGTTAAAGGAATGGGTGAGCACTTCCATTCTGGGAACACTACCTCCAAAAAGACAAGATCCAGGTCGCTTCAACACTACTTGCTTCATAGGGAAGACCAAGTTTGGAGAAGCACTATGTGATTCAGGGGCAAGCAGCAACCTCATGCCTTGGTCAACTTTTAAGAATCTAGGACTTAAGGAGTCTAGGAAAAGTAGTATGACTATCCAAGTGGCAGACAACTCTATGGTCAAGCCATACGGTATTTGTGAAGATGTTCTAGTGAAGGTGGACAGATTTGTCTTCCCTACTGACTTTGTGGTAATGGAAATGTAGGATGATCATGGTAATGAACTCTTACTAGGAAGGCCATTTCAAGCTAAGGCTGATATGATTTTGGAGATGGGTAGAGGGAGTTTGACCATGGGTGTCTAGGATGACCGGTTTGAGATCAAGATGCACCCAAAAGCTATGGGGGACAAAGCACAGTGCCGCATGCTTCAGCAAGTGGAAGGAAAGATTTCTTTACTTGTGGGGAAGCCATTCCTTGATATGGCCCATGTGATGACTAAGGTAGATAAGGGCACATTAGACATTGATATCATGGAAAACACCAAGGTGATCTCATTAGCAAAAGCAGTGTGTTACCCAGAGGATGATGAAGAAGATTATTATCTAGCCACCATAGAAGAGGTTGTTGTGGATTCCATTGTGCAGGCATATCCAAAGTTACCTTTATAGGAGTGCTTGATGAATATACAGGATGACAATATATGCAGCCACTCTCTAGAAGAGTGTGAAATAATGTTGAAGGTGGTACCCTGTTCCTACACAA
Organism: Alisma plantago-aquatica; assembly: GCA_963693085.1. NCBI lineage: Eukaryota > Viridiplantae > Streptophyta > Magnoliopsida > Alismatales > Alismataceae > Alisma > Alisma plantago-aquatica. The sequence continues at coordinate 1,031,360,340 of OY856410.1, read as the reverse complement.
AACATTTTGAAGATCTTGGACCACCTCCTCCGCCATTGGTTACATCTATGTTGAGCCCACCTGAGTTAGAGTTGAAGCCATTACCACCACATTTAAGTATGCCTTCTTAGCCATAGAAGAGAAACTCCTAGTTATTATCTCATCATCCTTGAGCAGTGAGGAGGAGAAGTAGTTGCTTGTACTTCTGAAAAACCACCAAACTGCATTTAGGTGGTCGATAGAAAACATAAAGGGAATCTCTCATAGATTGTGCCAGCCAACGTGAAAGTTCAACCTCAGAGGTGCCTCAACTCGATCATGACTGGGGTTGTGAAGAAGTAGGTGGTCAAGCTCCTATCAGCAGGTATAATTTATGCTATTTCAAGTTCTATGTGGGTAAGCCCAAATCAAGTAGTTCCTAAGAAAGGGGGGATCACTGTCACAAAAAATGCTTCTAGTGAGTTCATATCGACTAGGTTAGTGACGAGGTGGCATGTATGTATAGATTAACAACGTTTGAATGTCATCACTTTAAAGGATCATTTTCCCCTTCCTTTCATTGATCAGATTTTGGAGCGACTCTCCAGTCACTCACATTTTTGTTTCCTTAATGGGTATTCTGGTTATAATTAGATTTTTATTGAGCTAAAGGATCGGGAGAAGTCTACTTTCACCAACCCTTACGGCACATTTACATAGAGATGGATGTCGTTTGGCCTATGTAACACACCCACCACTTTACAGCATTGTATGCTCACCATTTTTCTGATATGCTGTAGTGATGCCTGGAGGTGTTCATGGACGATTTCTTGATGTATGGAGAGTCATTCGATGATTGTCTATATAATCTAGATAGGGTTTTATAAAGGTGTGAGGACACCCATTTGGTCTTGAATTGGGAGAAATGTCATATGATGGCGAGTGAGGGCATAGTGCTTGGACGCAAGGTGTCTCATAAGGGCATGGAAGTCAATTCGGTTAAGATAGAGGTCATCTCCAAGCTACCTCCACTGACATCGGTGAAGGGAGTGAGGAGCTTGTTAGGACACGGTGGGTTTTATCATCAGTTTGTAAAAGACTTCTTAAAAATCACAAAACCTCTTTCATATTTACTAGAAAAAGATGTCGAGTTCTGTTTCGATGAAAGATGCTTGAAAGCTTTTGAGATATTAAAAGAAAAGTTGATTTATGCACCCATTGTGTAGGCTTTGAACTGGATCCAACCATTTGAACTGATGTGTGAAGATCGGACTATGCAGTGGGAGTTGTGTTGGGTCAACACCGAGGAAAGGCACCTACATTCATAAACTATGCATCTAAAACTTTAAATGATGCTCAACTTAATTATACGGCCATAAAAAAATAACTTTTGATTGTTGTTTTTACCTTTGAAAAATTTCACCAATATCTAGTGGGGGCCAAAGTGATTGTTTGGACAGATCACACTGCCATCAAATACATGTTACAGAAAAAAGATGAAAAACATAGACTAATTAGGTGGATATTACTGTTATAGGAATTTAACATAGATATTAGGGATAAGGTAGAAGTGGAAATGTGGTATTCGCTCACTTATCTAGGTTGGAAAGGATGAATGAAAAGGATTTAGATATCCCATTTTTTTAGGAATTCCCTGATGAACAACTTTTTGCTCTTCAAACCAAGGATCCTTGGTTTGCAGAGATTGTCAATTATCTAGCATGTAAAGAAATGCATGCATATTGGGGATACCAAGAGAGGAAGAAGTTTTTCCATTCATTGAAGTTTTACATTTGGGATGACCCCATTTTGCTTAAATAGTGCAGGGACGGAATTCTGAGGAAGTGTGTACCAGAATGTGAGTTTGAGAGCATTTTGTCACATTGTCACTCTCTACCCATAGAGGGGCATCATGCTAGCTCTAGGATTGTGACAAAAGTCTTAGAGAGTGGTTTTTATTACCCAATGATATTTAAGGATGCATATAACTTCATTCTTCATTGTGATGCATGTTAACGTGCAGGAAACATATCTAAATGACATGAAATGACATTGAATGTTTTTTTAGGAAATTGAAGTGTTTGGTCTGTGGGACATCGATTTTATGGTCCCTTTTGTGTCGTCGAGTTCTAATCTATACATTTTTCTTGTTTTTTATTATGTGTCCAAGTGGGTGGCAGCAATTCCAACCCGCACCAATGATGTATAAGTTGTGTGTCATTTTGTTAAAGATCACATTTTCTACAGATTCGGTGTCCCCCGATTGATCATTAGTGATGGTGGATCACATTTCACTAATAGGTAATTTAGAGCTTTGTTGAGTAAGTATGGGGTGAAACACCGAGTGGGTACTCCCTACCACCCACATACGTAAGGATAAGTTGAGGTCTCCAATAGAGAGGTGAAGAAGATCTTGGAAAGGACGGTCTCAACTAAACAGGACACGTTAGAGTTTTGTGATGAATGATGCTCTTTGGGAATATAGGATAGCCTATAAATGTCCTATAGGAACTACACCATTTAGGTTGTTTTATGTATGTGTTTGCCATTTACCAGTGGAGCTTGAGCATAAGGCAAAATGGGCTTTGAAAAAGCTAAATTTTGGATTGGATGAAGTAGGTAGGATAAGATTGTTAGAGTTGAATGAGCTAGATGAACTGAGGATGCATGCCTATGAGAGTTCTTGGATTTATAAGGAGAGAACTAAGAAGATTCATGATATGTCACTTAATCAGAGAAAGATGGTTCTTTTATTCGACTCTAGACTTAAGTTACATTCGGGCAAGCTGAGGTCCAGATGGAGTGGACCATTTGAGGTTTTGTAGGTCTTCCCTCACGGTGTGGTGAAGATTGGAGATGGGGTGAGGTCATTCCTTGTTAATGGCTAGAGATTGAAACATTATTTTGGTGGGGAAGTGGATAAGTGAATAGAAGAAGTGCAACTCATTAAGCTCACATAAATTCTTGCTCTTAGCCATGTCTAGTCTAAGACGTTAAACAATGATGCTTGTTGGGAGGCAACTCAACCTTTCTTTCTTGTTGCTTATGTCAATTTTCAGTTCCCTAGTTGTTGTTTCATCTTTGTTTTACTATTTTTTATGTAAAAAAAAGTACCTTGACTCATTTGTTTGTGTAAAGAAGCTTACATATTTGGTACTACCGGCTCCACAAGTTGGTAGTACTAAAATTACATCAGAGGGACATCTGAAAAACAAAGGAAAACTCAGTATACCAACTAGACAAGTCAGTACCATTGAGTCATTAAAGATTTCAAATGCCTAACTGATAAGCATTTGGTATTATCGACTATCAAAGTCAATACTACCAATTTTTTTGGGCGCTCCCAGTTTTGAGATATCGAGATAATTTTTAGAAATATAGAGAAAAATGGGCAGCTTGGTACTACAGACTGACATGTCAGTAGTACTGACTCATGACATCAGCAATCCCCATGCGTCTAATTCAACAGCAGATGCAATATTCATCGAGTAGTCGGTAGTAGTGATACGCACCACAAGTCAGTACTACTGACTTGCACTCGATACTATCGACATTGAGCGATCCACACTCAAGTCATCAGCAAACGTCAGTCGTTGATACGACCAAGCCACAATTCATGCATATATCTCGGTACTACTGACTCTGTCGTTGTTGGGCGGCCCTGGCTATAAAAGGAGGGGTGGGTAGTTCAGTTTCTTCACACCTTCATCATCAACTCCTCTTGCGACTCTGAGCAAGATAGCATCGGGCGTCAACACTCTTCACCGAGCTCCTTTTTTCTCCATCACTCTTCTTGCATCATTGCCATGGCACCAAGGAGGGGTGCATCTTTGTTAATGGGGCAAAGAGAGTTGGTCCCTCGACCAACCTGCATCCAACATCCCACTCCAGAGATCAATAAGATCTATGATGAGCTTATGTAGAGGAAAACATTGCCAACGTGTTATGGAGATCGTGCCCTGATAGAGCGACTGGGATTCACCGAAAACCTACGATGGGTATGTCAGCATCAATTATTGGAGGTGGATGACCCATTCTTCAATGACTGGATGACCTATTCGGAACTCATTTGCAAGTTCATGGCATCGTTGGAGGTCCTTGTCTCCCCCGAGCAACAATTGGGAGGTGAATGGAGAGAAGGCAAAGTCAGTTTCTGTCTCTTCAACAGCAACCACTCCATCACCTTGCGGGCATTCAATCAAATCTTCAACTGGCCTCATGTCCCAGAATGCCCTGCTCCTTCTGACTTCGACTATGACCTTGCATGAGAGTGGCTAAATGAGGTGCCATAAGGTTTCGGCATCAATTGGCACATCAACTTCATCACCAATATCAAGCACCATTTTCACAGATTCTACATTGCCTCTACACCAACACATCTTCTCGCACTTTGCCCAAGCCCAAGGGAAGGTCTAAAAGATGGACCTCTTCTTCCTTTACAAACTATTGGAGGGAGAACCCGTTAACTTTGGGTCCTTCCTTCTCTTATACATGGTCACAGTTTGTGCATGGTGTAAAGGAAAGTGTCAATTGTTTTTGGGGGGCTGATTACCCCTATTGTATTGCACCTCTATCTCAACCTGTCCACTTTCACACTTGTGGTATCTTTGAAGATGTTGAATCTCCAACATTTTCAGAAGGCGGGTATCCTCAGCATGCACTATGACACAGTGTATGTGTGTTGTACGATGGGAGGAAGGTACCAGGAGCATAGCCTTCCCAACCCTATTTTCAATCTAAGAGGAGTTGAGCATCTTAGGTGGTCGGTCGACGATGATGATGACAACAATGAAGAGGAGGAAGTAGCCCATGACGACCCCGAGAAGCCACATGATGATGACAATGACGTTGTGGAGGTGGAGCCCACCATCCCCATTACCTAGAGACCGGACCCACATAAACGTGTGTGCACATACGCTACCTCGAGATCATCTGCCCCTCCACCTTGTCATGAAGAGCATGACCCATATGACATGGAGGATATGTATGGGATGTTGCAAGACATTCAGACTGGGCAACAACAACATCAAGTGGCACTGGCTGGAGTATAGGATATCCAAGGACGGTTGCACCAAAACCAGTAGGCAATTTTTGAAAAGAAATGCCTTCTCTTGGCCAACCAAGAGACTATCCATATACACTTGCAGCAGATGGAGCAATATCAGCAACCATTCTTTGACCACTACTAGAATTAAGATCACTTTGGAGGATTTTTACAGCCACCACAGATGTTGCCATCAGATCTATCTTTTTAGGGGATGTTTCCTCCCCATGACCCTAACATGCCACATCCACCACCTCCTCCATTCTAATCATGGTATCGTTGTTCCACCTCTTAAGTTAAAATGTTGACTATGTGGACATAGTCACATTCAAGCTTGGGGGTGCTGGAACAGCCATCTATCTTAGTTTTTTTTATTTTCATTTCATTTCATTTTAGTTGTTTCATTTTTATTATAGGATCCACATCTATCTAGTGTAAACGTGGAGCAGTAAATGGCATGGGTTCTAGAGTATATAGATTGTACTCGTAGGTGTCTTTGAAAAAAAAAACTTTTTGTCACATCCTTATAGCTTGGTTGCAAGATCCTTTTGCAACACCACTTGAGGAAGTGCTTGGATTAGTCAGCTTCAGGACCTAGGATATGAATGAACATATAAATCAACCATGGAATGTGAATGAAGATGATGTTGAGCCTAAGATGATCAAACATTTGACAAGATCTTGAATGGAAATCTAAGAAAGAAACCTTAAGATTACCCTATGCACAAGTCATTAGAGAGGGACATATCATAATCTCATGAAAGGCATCATCCCTTAGTTATGTGATTCCATTTATCTTCCATCCATTTTTTGACTCACACCTAAAGATGAATGAGTACTCCAACTTATTTCCTTTTGACTAAAGTTTATAGCATGATAGGTGACATTATGAGTTAGCTTATTCTAATTGCATTTGAAGAAAAAAAAACTGCATATTTATGCATGGACAATTTTTGTGCATACCATTTCAGTTGCATAAAAAATTCATGTAGATTACATACATTCCATAGCATTCAACTATCTTTGTCATGTGGATTTTAGTCTCATTTTATAAAGATTGAAGTGCAGGGACATACCTCCTCATCTCATAAAAAGGGGAAATAATATGTAATGAAGGCCGGAGCATAATTTCAATCATGCTGGAAAAAAAGAATAAATCGTGGGATAATGAAAGAAAGAAAAAAATAATATGAAGTTTGTATATGTTTAAATATTTTGAGGGAGAAAGTATTCCTTAACCCTTCATGAAGAGATGAAGTAATTCACATGGTGCATTCTATTGCTTTCTTCTGTCATTCTCATTGATTGATGAGATTGCTTGATCCATGCATCATGCTATATATAAAAAAGAGAGAGCGAAATAAATCACAATATGCATTAGGATTCATGCATGATATTTTTTTCACTCATGTAGGTTCATCATACTTTTGCATAAATGGGTTGGATATACTTGTGATTCTTTAATTTCCACCTATTTCATACTATCAATTGCTCTTATTGGTAGGCCACCTGAATGATTTTTGTCCTCATCCATTCTTATAAGGAGATCTTCTTCCAATTAGTTGGTAGTTAGGAAAAAGAGTAATTTAGAATAGGAAATCACATAATGCACCAAGTGAATGCCTAAATTATTATTATATCAACTGCTTTCTTGATAGTGTTCATTGATCAAAAGATGGACAACTTTTATGGAAATTTTTGGTCGATGTATAGAAGTTATTGTTTCAGTGGTCAGTGAAGGCCAGTTTGGGTATTGTTTGGTGTACATGATTAAGATAAGAATTCATGTGGTATGTCCTTTTGCTAACTTTTATCAAATAGATCCAAGAGTGTGTTTCCCGAGGATGAGCAACATTCAAGCTTAGGGGAATTTGATGCATGGGTTTTTAGTCGTTCTCATAGGCATATTTTCTTTGGTTTTATGTATTTATTTATCATTTACATGATTAATTATGCATGAAATAATATAAATAGCTTGTCTCATCTAAATGTATCAAGATTGTGTGATTCTACTATTTGAAATAGTTCAAAGTCATCCCGAGTAAATATGTATGTTGTCGTGCTCTTTCATGTGCAACAAAAGTTCCACATACTAGGTACTACCAACTCCACAAGTTGGTGGTATCGAATTCATGTTAGTAGCAGACCAGGAACTTGCACAAACTTGGTAGTACCGACACCAAAAGTCAGTAGTACTGATATAATGTTAGAGAGGCATAAGATGTGATTCGGAGAAACTCGGTATTACCGAGTACACTTGATTGGATACTATTGAGATAGCATCAGAGAGATAGAGCTGGGTCGGAATAAAGACTCGGTACTATTGATAGAGTTCAGTAGTACCGACATTATAGGAGTACGCGTCTAACCTAGAAACTTAGTACCACTGACATCACAGTCGATACTACCGAGTCTGCCCGATCAGGCAATCTAAAGGTAGCGGTCTAATCCAACAATTGGCATTATTTTTCATATCCTAAGTGGCTCTTATGACAAAAGGAGAGTGCGGCCAGACCTAACCACTCATCCATTTCCATTTGCATGACACTAGAGAGAGAGAGAGGAGAGGAGAGGGTGGCATTAAAAGCTACATCTAGGACAGTGCGAGCACCTCTGGTGGGTGATTCTACAGCCGAAAGACAACAGATCACACGTACGTCGAAGGGGATCATCTAGATTGGCTATTCTCCCGGGGCTACTTTAGTTTTCTAATGTTCCCATGTTTTTCTCCTCCCTTACCATATATTCATCTATGTAAAACATGTGGGGATAATCCCCTTAATTCCTTAGGATCTGGGAGTAGCCCAGATATGCATTGTACCTAATTTTTATGCATTAATATCACTCTTACTCCTAATTTCTAGATATAAATCTATGAGATTGTTATGTTCTATTTGTGCTTGATCATCATAAATAGATTATTAGATCATTAATTGTTTCAAGATAAAGGTTAAGGGTTGGAAGAGTATAGGTTCACCCATTTACTGTTCCCTTTGGGAAAGGTGGAGCATAATCGGGAGGAGAAACCCAGAGTTTATCGTAAAACACCTAACTAATTAATCAATTGTTATCTAAATGGAATTGGCATTAGAATAGGTAGTGAACTACACTGAAAAAGTGGGTAGTTCTTGGTACATGCTCTTTATCCAGAGATAGGGGTGACAAATGTTAGTGTGTAGAGGCTAGCTGTTGTGTTATCCATGGTGACACCACCATCCTAAGGAATTTTTCCACTCTGAGTTTACTTATTCTTTAATTTTTTTCTCATTTCTACATTTTTTTTCTTTTGATTAAACCATTTTTATTGGTCTAGATGATTAGATCATAGTTAATAGTAGTCTATGGGTTATGTTTCCTAGTGTTCGACTTGGGCCTCACAAGGTCTATATTACTCGATACGTTCACTTGAGTTCAACGCACGATAAACATGTGTCACGTCTTCATACAATTTTCCTAAAAAACCAGAGCTTTGCACCCATTTCCAAGAAATAAAAAAACAATTATCACATCTAGTGCAACACAAGTCTACCCCCAAAGTCACCTCATTAATTTCCTTCTTTTCCTTCTTATGTTTCCGAACTCCAACTTCTTCAGTTGGTCATCAGAGTTTTTGAGGGAGCTTCCACATATCTGAACTTCACTAAAACAATCCAAAACTCATCTAGGTTCCCACACAATAATTTTTGGGCCTTTGATTTTTAGCTATTGAGGGTGTGTTGACATTCCCTTTTTTTTCATTTGGTTCTATGTTCTTTGATCCCTAGAATCCAATGCATAGATCTAGTTTGTTTTTGTCTCTGATTTTCGTAGCTAGTGGTCGAGATGGTCCTCATGGATTCATTCATGGTGGCAGGAGAGAACTTTGTTGCCTCTAGCCTTGCCCCCCATCACCAAGGATTTGAGTATCTAGCTATCTTGTTTTTTGGTTTCAATGGGATAGGGAAAAAGAAGGGTAATTGTGGTTTCATGATTGTTCCCCTGGGGTTGGTTGATCCACTAAAACATATTGTTTGGGGCATTTTGGTATTTTTATCTAAATTTATGACTCCAACAGTGTGTGTGTTTGTTGGGTCTTGTCTACGTGGACACTTTTGAGTGGTCCACCTCATAGAGTTTTTCCATGTAGATAAACGTACACATGGCTTTTCTAGATATCTGATTGGATGTGCTTTCCAAAAAAACATAACTCTTACTTGGCAACTCAAAAAAATATAATAAAATATATTCTTGAATCATTTGATTTTTTGTACGTGCTAGTATGGTTTTTCTTACCTAATTATAATATATTGAGTATGCGTTTTTAAGGATTATGCTAATTGGTTAGAATATATAAATTATTGTTGATAATATATACGCCATTAAAATAAAATAAAATATGATATGGACTCAAAATATAATCTACAAGATGGTGTGCTTGTGGTGACCTAATTAATGATATATTGAACCTAATGTTATATATATGCTTAATAGGTTGTTTGAAGCCCTGATGTGGATCTAGGGCTTAGCTTGGATCTTGGTATATTGGATATGAGGTATGTCACATTCCTCTATGAGTCATATTGATCAATTACCTTGTTGATTCTCTCTTTGGACCTTTATGAGGTAGTAGATTGTTGGAATTCCTCTCTCATTTTTTATTGTACTATAGGTATTTGGTTTACTAATGATCTTAGTAATTTGATGGATATTCTTCTTGAACTCTAGATTGTATCTTGTTCAACCTTTTCCATGTGCTATGTCAAATTTTGGGATGGAACTAAATGAAATACAAATTATAATGTGATGACCTATTGTGGTCTTATGATGAATCTAAGTTGTTATGATGCACTTTTTTCCCACTTTTATGGTGGACGTCTTAAACTATCTATTTGTGATGGAAATATCATTGGAACTATATCATGACTAAACCTTCACTTGCCTCTACATTATTGCATACTTTTCAATTCAGTAGCCCCAGAGTCATATGTGCTTTGGATTTTGGGGTTATGTGCTCATGTAATATTTTGACATGGAGGTTGTGCCCCATACCCGATTTATGTGCCCACCTTTATATTTATGGGAGTTTGTTTATGTGTCTTTCTGTATCAGGTTTTGAGTCATGTGCCCTAACCACCATTGTTTATTTATTTTACCAGTGCTATGTTTATCTCACCTACATGTAGACTGATTATTATTGACAATGGGTTGTGTTCCCTAATTGATTCAATTGTTCTTATGTGACACATGTTGATATGTTTATATATGGCAGGTGCATATATTGCATACCTTATATTGTTTCTCTTTGATATCCAATTTTATGCTAACAACTTCCACTTGTCTTCTTTGTGTGATATGCCTCCAACCCCTAAGGTGAAGGACATAGAAGACTTGGCATGATGAATTGGACTTGACTAGTGGATCTGACCCTTAGGAGATAAACTTGATGTAGTTCATACTTCTCTCAGCTTAGATTTTGAAGTTGTTGATTCCATGCCCCTAATATATTATGATGTAATCTTATGAATTGAAAATAATCATCACAGTTTGTTCCATTGTTATTCTTGTACACCATTCACTTGAGAAATAAAAAAAATACATCTATTCTAAGATACTTGTTAGTGTGTTTGGATTATATGGGTTTAGTCCTCAGTAAAGTAAGGAGTGGATCCCCTTTTGGGTCCCACTCCTTACACAATTTTTCTTTCATGCAAACACATCTTCTAAGAATGTAAAGAGTTCATTTCAAAAGAAAATTTGCATATGTCATCCATAAAAAACATCTTAAAAACCTTCTTATTGAAGTCACTTGAGTCTGAACTTGGAAAATATCCTCCTACTCTATATCTAGTTTATCTTTGAAGGTTTATGGACTATATGTACAATTGGAGAAAAATGCCCCACAATATAGAGAAGAATCCTTGATGAATTTATAAGCTTCATGAGATAGGTTTGCACACACAAACTATGGTGTCTAATCTCTGGAAGATTACAACTTAATTCCCTAAAACATGTTTTTATGATATAGCTAAAATCTTCTTCAAGATACTAAAATCCAAATTCCAATGTCCTATCTACCAAAATAATGCTATTATGTAGAAAGAAGGATAGTTATTTGAACCTGGAAGGATGGTCAAATTCCAAAAATTAATACATGAGGTGGTATTCCCATAGGCATCAACCCACATCATTAGTGGAAGCCACCAACCATTAGGACGATCATCCTCAATCATGAGAAATTCTAACATTAGTCACTTAGAAGAATAATCATAAATATGAATGATATTGGTGCCTCAATTTTAGTGATTAAAGAAAATATGCTCATCCCAAGTAAACCATATCAAAAGCACGTGTAGTGCACCACCTTCACCAACTCCCATAAGTTCAGCATGTGAAAATTAGTTGTTAAATTTTGATAAGACCAAGGGAACAATTCTACCACTGGATGAAATATTTCATTGAATGAAAGAAATTAGTAAAACTTGATCTTTTAGCAATTGAAAAACATATTGTAGAATAAGGATCTCCAATAAGAAGACATGTGGGACTGAGTGCTCTTATTTATTAAGAGACAAGCATATAATAGGAAGAAATCCCTCATCTTCACCAAGGTGCCCTTTGGAGTTCCAACTAAGGAAATTGGATGGAACCTTCTTCTTTACACCAAACAAATAAGATAGTAAGTGCAATTGAGAATTTTTAATGCATCGTGATTTTTATATACCATAAAATGTAGATAGGTGATGGAGATGATGAATGCATATTCATATCAGTTTCAATCACATTTTTTTGTCAATTTTGCAATTAGATCCCTACATTTATGTTTGAATTTACCTCTTTATACTTTTCCTTACTTTGATGTGAATATTCAAGATTGTGATTGAATATTTTGGTTTCCATGGCAGGATTAAGCTTCACAGTGTGTGCACTAGGTTAGTCCAAGGTGGTCCCGCTAACCGACTAGCAAGCCGAATAACATATTGATGTTTAGGATCTAATTTTCCATGATTCGTCCCTTTGTTGACCCATGGCCTCGTCAACATGAACTTTTGTTGATGCAAACTTTTGATGGCATGTTAATAGCCCCCCACCCCACCCCTGAGGGGTTGAGTCTAAACCAAAGAAGAACCATCATTGACTAATGACACACAAACATAAATGCTAGATCAACCACCACACGAAGACCCTCTGAACACTCATTGGTCATCACACGATGAAGATTCATGGCATGCCCTATGTCCACTCTATGCTCTCATTGATCACCTGAGAAGGCTCAGACAAGCCCACCTCCTGAAGGTGTGTCAGAAATCCACTCTTGATGAAGCTTCTATGACGTAAATCCAGTATCTCTTCGACCGGCATGACTTCAGTTCCAAGCTCAGACAGGTTTCTTGCAAGAACTGACTGATGAAAACTCTATGCTTGATAGGATCCTTGTACGACAGATTCTTTGAGTTCAATGGGCGAGCAAGAGCCGCCTTCCAACTCATATCACCTGACGATGTAACTACAATTCATAATCGTGATCAGTTCCAACGTAGAGGGAAGGACAAAGAGGATCATTGCCTAATGAGAGTTCATGCCACTCCTTCATCCTTCAGTTGCATCTGGTTTCTTCATTAGGCATTAAGAGATTGATATTCACATTGAGCTATTTTCTTTTTACCTGTTGTTGTGATGAATAATTCAGCCTTATCCCTTTTTGCTTATGATTGCATTATGATGGGCGAGTAGTCCTTCTCACTGGGGAACATGGATTAGCCCTTTTACTCATTCTTACATGTCCATTTCCAATGTTTTGTGGCTTGTTCATAACTCTTTCAATTCAATGATAACTATCAGTGCATGTATTGTGGATTGATCACCTACTCTACATGATCTATTATGTTCCTTTGTTAAGATAATTTTAGTGCTTAGGTTTTGAACATAGATCGTCTGTTTGACGTCTGGACGAGAATTTTAGAAGGCGTGTCTTCATAGCAGTAGATATATGACCCATGAGTAATGAGACATCTAATTCATGGAGATATCTATGCAATTTCCCACACATTAATAGGTGGATCTCGCTTTCTCTATTTGAATGGTTTTATGTAGCCTGTATTGTTGGATCAAAGGGCTCTAGGGAGTGAATAGATCTAAAAACACTTGCACCAAAATCATTAGACCTTCCAGTTACTTCAACTAAGCACAATTACAAATAGTGAATTTGATGGCAATCTAAAGATGCATAGAAAGGATGAGAAAGATGGAAAAAAGCACTTGAACAAGCTGTTTAGAGTGGTTTTTCTATCCAAACTAGGAGAGAGTCAGTCCACTACCTAGAGAGGTCAAGCTCTAGGATTTTGCAACCTATGTATACTTATACTCCATTATAAGACATACAATTGACCTTCCTTTCCCGAGACAAAGATACCCAGCTTCCCTTTGAGGTCAAGGGAGCCAATAACCTTACAACCAAGGTCTTACCTATCCAAAAATTGGAGTCTTCTACCTCACCAAGATCTTACCCACTCTTGCAAATAGTTGGACACCTTCGCCAAGGAGATCCCCTCTTTGCACTGAGTCCTTTGCCTTGAAGGATTTACCCACTCCATTCTTGTATCTTTAGCCTTGTCCTCCTCCTTCACTTGGAGAAGATTTTTGCACCTTCTTATACATCTTAAAGAATCTTGCACCTTTCCCTTCACTCGAAGAAGCTTTCACCAACTTGATCTTAAAGAGAGGGTTGGGGAAAAGAAGCTTTAAGAGCTTTACAAGTATACAATGAAGTATCTCTCTCACACAGATCCTATCTCACTCATATGGATGTTTTGATTTGCAAACAAGAGAGGGAAAGGGATTCAAGTGGACTGGATGCACTCAACTATAGCTAGGCGCTTGAATAGCATGAACTCTAAGAGGTCATATTTATAGTTGGGGGTGTCCACTAGAGGGGTATGAGCACTAAGGAACAATTTGTAGACATTTTGAGGGTTGCAACGGATATAATTTTGAGTTTTGCAACACTCCAACAACTAGAATCACTTTTTTTGCACTTTTTGTAAAGTGCATTCAGTCGAGTTTTGATGAAGTTAACTTGACCGATTGCACTATACACCAAATCCAATTTGAACCATTGGTCGAGTTTATCCTGGATGAAATTTGAATGAATGATTAAATCAATTTTGGTGTAGGGATCTCTCGAGTTCTGTGAGTGTGCAACTCGACCAAATCTGAGTTTTCTCAAAATCCAGTAAGGGGATTGGTCAAGTTTTGTGAGCGTAAAACTCAAACTAAATACTCCCTGAAATGAATTTTGAAAAATGTCACTAAAGTGATTAAACATTCGAATTTAGGGCTCTTGGTTTTTTCTCATCTTAGTTGCAAGTCATTACATCTTACAAATGATTACAAAAATCATCCTAAGGGTTTTAGGGTGTTTTTCAAAAAAGTGCATTTGGATAGCTTTTGATTTGAACTAGATCAAGCTAGGGCTTGATGAATTTGATCCTTTTTATGTACCTAATGCCTAAAATCAATATCAAGTGGACATATTAGATACATATAAATGGAATGGTAAAGTCTTTATCAAAATATGGACAATGTGTAACACTTAGGTCAACATTCTTCCCCTCTTTGACAATGAAAAATGATTCTTTAACATATTAAAAGGGATATCAACCTTTAACTTTGAGAAGGGATGTGAAAGTAAAACTTTACCTTGTGAATTGCAAGGAGATACATGAATGAACAATGTTAAGTGATCCCCCTCAATTAATGCTTACCTATTCCTGCATGGTTAGTCTTTCCACAAATAACCATAGCACATATATATACAATATATGTTCCTCTAGCAAGTCACATGATATGTAGATAATTGACAAGAAAAGGATCATACAACAATATGGTTGAGGTCATTTCTCCCCCTTTGTCATATCAAAATGGCGGGGGGTAGAAGAGCTAAAAGCATACGTTTTCTCCACATGCACAAACCAAACAAGTATCCATATAACACACACCAAACAGAGACAAAATAGAGAGAAAGAAGCAATCCAGAGACATAACCAAAATATGGGATAACATACCAAGAACGCATAGGATATAGTCAACCAAAGAGTTACGATACATGAGATTAAGATTATAACACAAACCATTTCCTCTCAAATTAAGAACTACAAACCAACAAAAAGCAACAAGATGATTAGTATGCCTCAGATACACAGTGCCCAAATGTCTAATACATGATAGTCTAATATATATATATATATATATATATATATATATATATATATGAACACTCTAATAGACTATAGAACTAAAAATCTACGACATATACTACATCAACTATATCCTCATCTTCCTCATCCTTAGGTTGGTATTCCTCATCATCATCAGACGGTGTTGTAGTGGAAACAGTGGTAGCCTCACCATCATCAACAGAAGAACCAACAAATCCATCATCAGAACCATCATCATCCTCGGCATCATCAACCTCGTCCTCATCCTCAACATCCTGGTATGGCATCGTCACATCAGTAGGAGGTCCAAAAGCACGACCAGGCCACCTGGCATTTGACACAGCCATGACATGCCACATGCATGTAATGCATTTACTTTCTAAAAAGAGGGAGAAGAAGTCCCATCAAAACTAGCAAGAAGAGTGGAAGCAGGACCAATAGGCGGAGCCAGAAGAGGAAGCGCTCTGAGGGAAGGTCCTCCATAAGCAGCAGTAGGGGTTGTAGAAGAAGCAGCAGGAGTTTGGGTCTGGGTAGAACTAACTGTGTGTATAAGAGGCATAGTCAGTGCATGGGTACGCCTGGTAGGATGGGTAGGGTTAGCTGCAAGATAGGTTCATGTGTGACATGATTTGGCAGAGGTCTTGGTGAATATAACCATGAACCCTAAGGTTGTATTCTTGTTGATGCATGATGTACCCTATGAGGGCTTCATTTGATACTTAAAATGAGGTGTGGCTAGGGCGGAATGGAGGTGGAGGGGTCGTAGGAGGAGGAAGAGGCACCTGGTGTGGTGGAAGAGGTAGGAAGAAAGGTCTTCTTGATGGTTGTCTCACAAATGGAAACTCCTCTACAACTTGGCTTGTATCCAAGATCATGAAAGAGGGATTTTTCATTATGGCAGGAAAATACGCCACAGATCGGGTTTGGGTATGGGAGATGGTTGTATGAGGTGTTCTTCCTAGAGTCAAAGTAGGTCATATGATGTAGAATGTAACAATCTCACTTAACTCTAATATCTTTCAGCAGACAAACATGATCACTATCATGTTCTCTACAATCTCAGTTTGATTCCTCTTAGGATGAATATTGTAGTTTACCTTGATATCTAGGGAATATAAGGGAAGGGTATGATTCTTCTTATAAGATACATGTGGTTTCTTCAGGAACCTATGGATGTCTGGAAGGGTAAGCTTGGGTTCAAAACATTTGAAGAAACATTTAGGGTCCAAAAGGTTATGGAATTGGGAATAAGCAGCCACCCAAGAACCAACGATGGTAGAATCATATAAATAGGTATTCAGAGAATCCTCTGAGATTGTTATTTTGATTTTTGTGATCATCAAGGTCAAAACAACTTGGATATCCAATGGTGGGACTAGGTAGGTGTAGTTCCATGTCAAATTGGATAGAAGTCACATACAGCCTTTGTGCTTGACATGGCATTCAAAAAGCATGAACGCTCTACACTTATGGCACTTGAGTGATGTGCTTTAAACACCCTAGATACCTCCTCAATCACCTCAGTTGTAGAAAATAGAGGTTCAAACAAAGCTCTATATGGAATAGAGTTCTAGGAAAGAGCGCCTTCTACCTATTCAAAGCTTGTGTGGAGATTAAAGAGGAGTCATCGAAGGACACATGCCTTCGGGTAGCTGGGGTAGAGGTAACTCTAGTTGTGGAGGACCTACTTATTTGGTTTGAAACCAACTAGCTCAGAGATGGAGGAGATAAGTAGCAAACAAATAAGAACCGCACAAGGCAGGTCAAGAAAACCACCTAGATCATTAGGGAAGAGGCAGGAAGGAAGGTTCTAGGGCTAGGAGGGAGATAGGAGTGGATGGTCTAGCCTAGGGTTGAGGATGAATTGTTGGAGGTTGGACATTGTTCAGATTTTCTCTAGTTGAGAGGGATAAAAGTCAGTTGATCCCCTTTTAATTTTCATCCAGTCATGCGATCGGTTGAGTTATGTGTGTTGGAAACTTGACCAAACCGGTTTTTTAGTTCAAACCTCGGATATCGATTGGTCAAGTTTGTATCAGGAAAAACTCGACTGAATGGAAGCTTGTGAAAAAGACAAGAAATTGAATTCTAAGCCTCTAGAGTGCTATATAAATTTAATTTTCTATCCTATCATGTGTTTTAAACATATTGGGGCACATATCACTCATTATTGGCTACTATTTTGTGATAAAACATTCATTTGCAAAAAAAGCCAAAAAACAAGTGAAACAAGGCATGAAAACATAGCAATTATAGCACTTAGAAAGTATAAGGTGAGCAAGACAGGAGTAAAACATATAGGAATGATAAAATCTAGCTAGATTGCATGTCAATATCATCACGAGCAATTATAAGAAGTTTAAATCAATGAAAGTAAATTTCTCTCTAGCTAGAGGTTTAGTGAAAATGTTTGCAAGATGATTCTCTGTGTCCACATGCATGATATAAATATCCTTTTTGGAAATATGGTCACGAAGAAAGTGATGACAGACCTCTATATGTTTTGCTCTACTATACAGTATAGGACTATAAGACCAACTAATTGCACTAGTATTGTCACAACAGATAAGAGAAGCATCAAAACGAATGTTAAAGTCCCGGAGCATTAGCTTCATTCATAGTAACAACTCCCAGTTGCAATGTATTCAGCCTCGATAGTTGAAAGAGCCATTATGCTTTGTTTCTTAGAGAACTAAGAGACTAGGCATGGTCCTAGGAAGAAGCAAGTGCCACTTGTGCACTTTCTATCAATCAAACAACCTACATAATCATCATCACTATAGGCAGTAAGAGTAAAGTCCCTTGACTTACCATAGTCCAAAATTTTGAGTTTTGTATAGATACCTCAAAATCCTCTTAACTGCTATGAGATGTGATTTTCTTGGACTTGATTGAAAGCGAGCACACAAGCCAACACTAAACATTATATCAGGTTTAGAGGCAGTTAAGTAATGTAAACTTCCAATCATACCTCTATAGAACTTCTCATTTACCTTTTCACCTTCCTCATTTTTGTCATGCTTGTGGTGTTTGACATGGGGGTGTCCATCAGCTTGGTGTTCTCCATCCCAAAGTGCTTAAGTAGTTCATTGGTGTACTTGCCTTAGTTGATGAAGTATTCATCTTTCTTTTGTTTGATTTGAAAGCCAAGGAAGAATATAAACTCTCCCATCATGCTCATATCAAACTCACTCTGCATAAGAGAACTAAACTCCTTGCAAAGATCAAGATAAGTTTCTCCAAAGATAATATCATCAACATAAATTTTAATGATTAAGAAATTGCTAGAAGTATGTTTTAGAAACAAGGTATAATCGACTTTTCCCATGATATAGCCATTGTCTAGCAAAAAGTTCTTTAGTTTCATGCACCAAGCTCTAGGGGCTTGTTTTATTCCATAGAGATCTTTTTGTAACAAATTAAGATGGCTAGGCAATTGATCATGTTCAAAGTTGGGAGGTTGAGCCACATAGACTTCCTGTTCAATTGTACCATTCAAAAATGTATTTTTAACATCCATTTGATAAAGCAAGAAATTCTCATAGCTAGTAAAAGCAAGTAGCATTTGAATAGATCCAAGTCTAGAAACATGTTCATAGGTTCATCAAATCATTATCTTCATATTGGTTGTAACCTTGATCTACTAAACTTGCTTTGTTCCTTACCACTTTTCCACTTTCATCAAGCTTGTTGCGGTAAACCCATTTGGTGTCAATGATCTTTTTATCACTCAGTCTTGGCACTAAGTTCCACGCCTTGTTCTTCTCAAACTCTTCCTACTCTTCTTTCATCAATAGGAACCATTATCATCCTTGAGATCTTCTTTGACATCTATTGGCTCAAGTTAGAGATGAAGGCATTGTCAGCTTGTTCTTTGTTGAATGCAGCCCGCGTCCTCACCCTTTCAAAAGGATTGCCTATGATGAGCTCTTTAGGATGATGCTTTGCGAACCAAGGAGTTGGATCCTTCTTTTCTTTTTCTTTCTCTTCTTTATCAACTAGCACCTCATTTTCTTTATCAACAATGTTGAGCTCTTTCAAGTGAGGGATCACCTCATCTACAACATCATCATTAACAATATTCTTGGAAAAAGAGGGGTTAGTCTCAGTCAAATTTAACATTAATAGATTCTTCTACTTTAGACAATTCAATGTTAAATACTTCATAAGCCTTGCTAGTAATGCTATATCCAAGAAAGAAAGTCTTGTAATATTTAAGATCAAACTTGTCGAGGGAATCCTTGGTGTTCAAAACAAAACAAGGACAACCAAAAACATGAAAGAAATCAATGGAAGGCTTTCTACCATGCCATAACTCATAGGGGGGTTTGTTCAAATATGGATGAGTGAAAACCCAATTTTGTAGAAAACATGAAGTACTAATGGCTTTGGCCCAAAACTTATTTGGAGTATCATACTCTAGAATCATAGTCCTAGCTATTTCATGTAGTGACCTATTCTTTCTATCTACATCCCTATTTTTTTGAGGTGTTCGAGGTGAAGAACAGTTATGTGCATACCCCAATTCCTCACAAAATAGTTCAAACAAGTCATTTTCAAACTCTTCCCCATGGTCACCATGGATAGAAACAATCCAGAAGAAGCTTTGTTTTCAACTCATTTGCAAAAGGTTGAGAAAACATCAAGAGTAACACTTTTTGAAACAATAAAGAAGGTCCAAGTATTGGTAAAATTCATCGACAATCACAAGACAATACTTGCTACCATGAAGCGATTGCATAAGCATTGGTCCTAAAAGATCAATTTGAAGAAGTTCAAGAGATCTTTTATTACTAAGGATTTTTTTGGGTTTGAAGGATGACTTGGTTTGCTTTCCTTGGGTACAAGGTTGACATTCCTAATACTTTTCAAAGTTGAATTTAGGAAGTCCCTTTACCAATTCTTTTTTCTCAACATCTTTGATTGATGCATGTTTACATGACCAAGCCTACGGTGCCACAAAGAAATATATTATTTGAACCAATAATAGGCTAAATAGAGTCAAGAAGAATAGCATATAGATTACCGTTTCTAGTTCCCTTATATATAACATTGTAAGAAAGGGAATCTAGAAACAAGAATTCAAATGAGGTAAAAAGAATAAGATAGCCATTATCACATAATTGACTAACATTAATTAAATTGTGATGTAGGCCATCCACAAGAAGAACTTTCTTGATGAATAGTGAATCACCTACATCACCCTCATCTATCACTTTACTTTTTTGTCACCAATCCTCCTTTCTTCTTTGTGAATTGGTTGAAGTGGCTGATTTCACCTGTCATGTGCTTTGAGCAGCCACTATCAACAATACATTTTCCTTTTACCTACAAGAAAGGAAGATGGAAGTGCCCAATTCAAACCTTGGGATCCAGTGTTATCTTGGGGATCCACTTCATCTTTGGGTTGGTCCCCTTCTCTCTATAAGGACAATAAGTAGAGTAATGGTCATCATTCTTGTAATGCACACAAACCATAGGTTTCTTATAGTCGAATGACTCTCCATGGAAAATAGGAGGTTCCTTACTCTTTTTCTTACCCTTTCCATTGCTCTTTCTCTTTGCATATCCCCCTACATATCCCAAACCACTAGTACCAACTTGTTTGGTAGAGTGATCTATAACTTCATTGAGGTACTTTTTCCCTTTGATAAATTTCTACAAGGAAGCTCTTATAGTTTGTGATTATCATCACTAAGAGTAACGACAGTAGAAGATAAGCTAGCAAGATCACTTGTTCATGAAGTAAGTCGGCCTTGAAATAGAGGTCTTTAGTAAGATAAGAATATTTTTCTAAAGTAAGACTAGCAACTTCATTACTTGGCAATAAAAGTCTAGAAGAGAGATCATTAACTTGAGCAAGAAATCTAGACTTTTTAGTTCTAAGCATAACAAACTCATCAAGATAAATCTTATTCTCATCCTTAATAGCATCACAAGCAAGCTTAAGATCATCATTTTCAGTCCTAAGTAAAGCAAACTCATCTACTCGGCCTTGGTTATATTCCTTAAGACTATTGATGTTCTTAAGGTACATGCCATTCTCTACTTCAACTCCATTGTATTAGAGCTCAAGATCAAGAAACTTCCCTTGCAAGGAATCAATGCTATCAAGATGTGACTTCTCATTTTGATCAAGGATATCAATTTTTTCATACAAATCATCTATGATCTTCCATAACTTCTTCTTCTTAGATTTGCATTCGGAATAAGAAGAGTGAGTAGCATTAAGAATGTCAATGAAAGTTTCCTTAGATAACTCATGTAAACTTACCTCACTTACCTCACCAATGTCTTCACTTTTATAGGCCATGAGTCTAAGATGGCATTCTCCTTCAATGATGCTTGTGTCACTAGAAGATGAGTCTTTCCATGCGGCACAGGTTGCATATTTACTCCTTTTGTTCTTCTTCTTGTACTTTCCATCCTTCTTACAGACCTCCCTTTTCTTGGAGTTACTCTTGTGGTAGGAATTCCTAGCCCTAGGGCATTCATTCTTGTAGTGCCCCTTTTGCCCTCATATATAGCACCTTGGAGTGGAGTAGGAGGGTCCCTTGGTAGTTTGTAGTTTGTTTTGTGGTCACTAAGGGCTTCATCTTCACTTCAGGAGGGAGGAGAGGGCCAACAAGCAAGTTGTTGTTGGAGAATCAATGCCTCCATTTGAGCTTTGAATGTGTTATCTTTGATCTTCTTTGATTCGTTCTCCTCTTGCTTGTCATCTTCTTCTTGTTTGTCTAGTCTTGGCTCATGGGCTTGAAGGATGCCAATGAGTTCTTTGTTATCTATGTCACCAAGGCTTCTAACTTCTTCAATGGAGGTCACCTTTGATTCCCATCTCTTGGGGAGAGACCTTAGGATCTTGGAGTTGATAGTCCCTCTATCCATGGTGTGGCCCAATTGAGCAAGTCCATTGATGATGGTGTTGAGCCTTGTGTATATCTTCACCACTCTCTCCTTTCCCATCTTGAAGTTTTCAAGGATACCCTTGAGTATGTAGATCTTGGACTCCTTGACTTGCTTTGTTCCTTCATAGGTGATGCACAACTTGTCCCAAATCTCATGAGTTGTGTCCCAAGAAGATATGTGGTTGATTTCGGAGGGGTGAGGGCTGCATAGATGATGCTTATTGCCTTTTCATTCAGTTGTGCCTTCTTAACGGTAGATTCATCCCAAGTAGATATCTCCCCCTTCGGCTCTGTGTATAGAAGAATCATCACCTTCCACATGTTGTAGTTCATTTTTTGAAGGTAGAACTGTATTTGTCGTTTCTTATAAAGGAAATTTGTGTTTTCGAAGACCGGGGGTCTCATGGAGAAGCCTCCCTCTAGGTTAAGGGATCCAAGTAGGTTATCACCCATCTTATTGTCTCATGGGAGAACATGTCGGAGAATACATTGGATCTGATACCACTTGTTGGTTTAAAGGGATCTAGATAGGGGGTGAACAGATCTACAAACACTTGCACAAAATTGTTAGACCTTCAAGTTACTTCAACTAGGTACAATTGTAAATACTGAATTTGATGGCAATCTAAATATGCATAGAAAGGATGAGAGGCATTGAAATAATCACTTGAACAAGATGTTTAAGGTGGTTCTACTCTCCAAACTAGGAGAGAGTCAGTCCAGTACCTAGAGAGGTCAAGCTCTAGGATTTTGCAACCTATGTATATTTGTACTCCATTGTAAGGCATACAATTGACCTTCCTTTTCTGAGACAAGGATACCCAGCTACGCTTGGAGGTCAAGGGAGTCAATAACCTTACAACCAAGTTCTTACCGATCCAAGAATTGGAGTCTTCTACCTCACTAAGGTCTTACCCACTCTTGCAAGTTGTTGGACACCTTCACCAAGGAGATCCTCTCTTTGCACCAAGTCTTTTTCCTTGAAGGATTCACCCACTCCACTCTTGTATCTTTTTCCTTTTCCTACTCCTTCACTTGAAGAAGTTTTTTGCACCTTCTTCTACGGCTTGAAGAAGCTTGCACCTTCTCCTTCACTCAAAGAAGATTTCACCAACTTGATCTTGAAGAAAGTGGTTGGGAAAAAGAAGCTTTGAGAGCTTTACAAGTATACAATGAAGTAGATCTCTCACACATATCCTATCTCACTCATACGGACTTTTTTATTTGCAAACAAGAGAGAGAAAGGGACTCAAGTGGAATGTATGCACTCAACTATAGCTAGGATCTTGAATAGCATGAAGGAGCAACCTTGGAATGAACTCGAAGAGGTTCTATTTATAGTTGGGGGTGTCCAGTAGAGGGTAGGAGCACTAAGGAATAAATTATTGCCATTTTGAGGGTTGCAAGATATATAATTTTGAGTTTTGCAACACTCCAATGGCTAGAATTATTTTTCTACACTTTTCGTACAGTGCATTCTATTGATTTTTTATAAAGTTAACTCGACTGATTGTACTATGTGCTAATAACAATTTGAAAAATCATTCGAGTTCATCTTGGATGAAACTTGACCAAACAATTAAAACAGTTATGCTCAGTGTAGGGATCGATTGAGTGAGTGAGCAACTTGATCGAACCTGAGTTTTCTCAAAATCCAATAAGGGGATCGGTCGAGTTTTGTGAGTGTAAAACTCGATCAGAAAACTCCCTATAGTGAATTAAGGAAAATGTCATTAAAGTGATTAAACACTCAAATTTAGGGATCCTAGTTTTTTCTCATCTTAGTTACAAGTCATTACATCAATACAAATGATTACAAAAATCATCCTAAGGGTTTTAGGGGTTTTTTCCAAAAAAAAGTGCATTTGCATAGATTTTGGCTTGAACTAGATCAAGATAGGGCTTGATAAATTTGATCCTTTTCATGTACCTAATTCCTAGAATCAATCTCAATTAGATACATATGAATGGAATGGTAAAGTCATTATTAAAATATGGACAATGTGTAACACTTAGGTCAACAAGGATATGTTACAAATGTGTTTGAGTGTGTAGTGGTGGTGAAACATGATTCCATCCTAGTGACTTCCATGATTAATCTAAACCCATTATTATCATGCACTTCTACTTTCCTTTGCTATAAGCTCAACTTGATCCAATCTAATCTTCGTTCTAAATATCAGTCTTAATTTAATTGGATAAACTAGCATGGCTCTTAAAAACAACATATCTTGGGATTTGATCCCAAACTATACTGCAATGAGACTCTTCCTCTTGTGGGTGCTATTAATGCATGTTGTTTTGGTAAAAACTTAGGGTTTTCGTCCCTTTGTTGAATTTGTATGTGTGATAAAAAAACTACATCAAATTCTGGTAGAAAAATGGAATCGTCTAGTTAATCCACTTCTATTAAGATTAAGTTATGATTTAACTTTTATCATTGACATTGTTAAGTATTCACTTGAAGTTAATCTTTCTATGCCCATCAGACTTGTGAAAGATTTTTCCATCTTAGGTACCACAAACTATCGCATGCAATGCTCTAATAGCATCAGCCTTGCATCAAGCTTTGATCCTAAGATAGATTGACCTTTTCATCATGGGAACAAAGAGAATCAAACTAGAATGGACAAGGAGGAAGTCACACAAAGGGTAAATCTGGTCATTGCACCACAGAGTGAGAGGCATATATAAGAATCCTAGCCTACTATTCAAGATTAATTTCATACAATCCAAGTTGTTGTGCAAGAGGTCGAGTGACAAAAGGATCTTAGGGAGTTCTTAATTCCTAAATCTACTGATGTTTGAAATATAGTACAACCACCTCCTATGTATGCCCCTAACTTAAAAATCAAGACACATTAGATCATGTTGTGGTTAAGAAACCCATTTTTATGCAAACAAGAATAAGTTTTTTAGGAGCACATTCTGAAATTTGTGGATCTATGTGCAATGACAAAACAAAATGGAGTGCACATTCTGAAATTTGTGGATCTATGTGCAATGACAAAAAATGGAGTTTTTGATGATGCTATTAGACTCTGTCTATTCAAATATTTACTTGCAGATAGAGCAAGGAGTCGGTACAATTCCTTGTTAGGTGACCCCATCACCACATGTTAATAACTCATGTACAAATTCCATGAGAAATGCAATCTTCATTCCCTCACATACACCATTAGAGGTCAAATAGTGAAATTCACACAAGTACATGGTGAAACTCTAGCAGAATCATGGAGAGATACAACGACCTTCTTCACAAATTTCCACACCATGTTATTTCTAAAAATCATCTCATCGAGTTCTTCTATAGAGGTGTAGATGATGATATAAAAAAATTGTTCGACTCCTCATCTGGAGGAAACTTTATGCACGAAAGTTATGATAGTGCACAGAAGGTAGTCACCCTTGGAGCTTAAACTCAAGCCAATTGGGACAGATCCAAAGGCAAGGGAGTGTTAAAGGTAGTTATGGCAGAAAGTAGTTCTGAGTTGAAGTCTATTATTGAAACCCTAAAGCTATTAGCACTTAAGCAAGATAGTCTTGAGAGAATCCTACATGCCTACAAAAGAAGACACTCACCACCATGAAAAAATAATAGGCCAAAGAACTAACGCAATTATATGAAGCATGCAAGGGCATTTATCACTTGATTTTGGGTTGTAGTATTCATTTTGATGTGGTAATCAGTAATGTTGCATATCAAGGAGACAGGACAACTAAATGGAGGATATGAACTCCATTCATAATATCTTTGGCCAATGGTATTATACTCCCAATCAAACCATAATTTATCCTAGTTTTAGTTTGGCGGTCCTATAGGAGAAAAAAACTCATGATAGATCTACAAGATAGAAATAAACATTGAGGTCCTCTAGGATTCCAGAACAACAAACAACAAAACTTCAAAAATCAAGGAAACTTTAGATGAAATTTTTAGAATAGGAGTTACAATTAGTACCAGAACCCCAACCAGGTCCCAGAACAATAGCAACAAATGGAACAACAAGATAATGTCCCTTCATTCGATGATATATTGCTATCTTTCGAGAAGATGTTTGATGCATTGAATATTATTCGCTTTTCACATACTATTTTAGAATGTATTTCATGCATATTTTCTCATTTTGACATTATATGTGCATGGTTTAGCATTATTAGCCTGTGACACACATTTGCATCGAGTATTTTCTATTTCTACCATTTCATATAGTTTTATCATAATTTATGGGACTTATGTTCTTCCTTGCTAAATTTCAGGTAAGTTGACAAGTCTTGGATCAGCTTGGTGTTATCGACATTATTGTTAGTGGTGCTGGCAATTGAAGAAAAGGACAGACATGAGTCAAAGAAACTCATTGGTATCGAAAAAAAAATTGGTGCTCAACTTGGTCAACAGTAACACAAGCAAAGTGGTTCAGTTCCACTGACCTCCAGTCTGTGGTACTGACTTGTAGCTGGGAAAATCATCAGGAGATGTCAGGGAGAAACTTGGTGCTACCGACACCTCAGTTGGTAGTAACAACACTCACAGGAAGTCTCGATCTAGAAGAGGACTCGGTGCCACTGACATCATGTTGGTGGCACCAACTTGTCATGGTCAGACGAGATCAAAGATTGCGACTAATCCAACGGCCAAGACTTAATGATGCCCTAAGTCAATCTTATGACTAGGGAGATTTTGGACAAACGCAATAATCACATGGGAGTTCATTACATGATAGAGGAGAGTCATGTGAAGAGAAAGGAGAGGAGAAAGCTACATGTTGGATGATTCGAGCACATCCAATGGACAGATTTGTAGTCAAAAGACAGCCAATCACCATGTTCGTTAGAGGGAGTCAATTGGATTGTCTTCTCTAGGGGTTTAAATTTATTCTTTAATGTTCTCCTCGTATTTTCCTTCTCTATCTATTTGTATGGAAATTGAAATCATGTGGGGCTAATATCCTAATTCCTTAGGATCTGGGAGTAGTCAAGTTATGTGTTGTACTTGACAATTATGAATTGATATTTATGTTTTTCCTAATTCCTGGATGTAATTCTATGATTGCTTCATGAATTATCTATGATTGATCACCATAGTTGATTTCTTAGGCAGTTAATTGCTTCGAGAGAGGAATTAAGGGTTGGATAGGTCATAGATTTACATATCCTAGACCGCACCTCGAGAGAGGGCTTACGATTATCAAGGGTGCAGCCCAGAGGATTCATTAAAGCACCTAACTAATAATTAGAGAGTGGGGTTTGCATTATATATGTAGTGAATTACTCTACGAGAGTGGGTAAATCTTGCTACAGGTCCCTAGTTCTAGGGTTAAAAGAACTAAATATTAATAAGTAATGTTAGTTGCAGTATAAACCATGATGAAACTGTATTCCTAGGGAACCCATTCCATTTGTGATCACAACCTTAGTAATTTAGCTCTAATTCTTACAATTAGTCACTTAATCACTCAATCACCTTTTTCAATAGTTCTAGTTGATCGGGTCATAGTTATCAGTAGTCTTTATGCTCATGTTTCCCTGAGTTTGATATTCAAGCCTCTTTTGGCCTATATTACTTCTATATGTGCACTTGTGTTTAATACGTGTAGTAAACATGCATCAATGTTGCAGTTGTAGAAAATGACAATTTTAGATCAACAAGCTCATTAGAAAGCCATTGAATCTCAACTGGCCCAACTTTCAACAGATCTTTATCCACATGTATGAGAATTTGTAGGACATTCAGAAGGTAACCCCAAGCACCAAGAACAACTAAAGGTTGTTGCAACATGATCTGGAAGAGTCTTTACCCATACATCAACCAAGTCCCTTGTGATTGACATAGACAAGGATGATTTTTTAATCATCAAGAGTCAGAAGTACCTAAGTCAGTATCACAAGAACCAGTGATGCAAAATGTAGAAGTACCAGACACTATAGTCACCAACAACACTATAGTGATGCCCCACACTTCCTTCTCCCTTTTTGGTTCTAGTATCATCATGATGAGTGAGTAGTCCTTCTTGCTAGGGCATGGAAATTAGCCCCGCTACCCATTCTTGCATGTCCATTTTTAGTGTTTAATGGCTTGTACATAACTCTTTCAATTCAGTGTTATGTCTATGTTTTGGCAAATAAATATACAATTGCATAAATCACTCTCTAAGGTGTAGGATAAATTAAAATCCAAACTCCATAAAAATAAATGAGAGGGAGGCATATTTGATGAGATGTTCATAGCTTGTGTATTTCAAAATGGGACTCCAAGTTTCAAGTATTTCACTTACAAAGTCAAGAAGTCCAAGATTTGATAGAAATGGTTGATATTTCAAAGGCCCATGGAAATAAACCAAGATTTTGCATGAAATCTCTAATTTCTACCAAACTTGACAACAGTCTTCCCTTCAAAATCAATCAACATATAAATTTTAAAACGGAGTGCTAGATGAAGTGTTAAGAATTTAAAGCGAAGAGAGAATTTTCAAGAACCATAATATATATGTATATATATTATATGTATGTATGTGTGTGAGATAGAGGAGAGTGGCTCAAATCCAAAACTGATGGTTTAAGATTACAACAAACAATTTCTACATTTCAGCCCCTAAAGATTTCATAAAAGTACAAGTGTAGTATCTACAACTCATAGAAGTTTGGTGGAATAATTGTGGGTTGACATCAACTTTACGAAAAATATAAATTTATATCTATATGTGATTCATAAATATATCAAGTCAATGTTTTTCATGTATTCCAATTTACATGCATCCATGACATAAAGAGAATGTGCATCGTATTTGTCTCTACCCTAAAGGAAACTCGGCATTGTTATATTGAGGTCCATAATAGTAAATGTACGTCCAATATTGTGATAATATAGACATACCTTCCCCTCAACATTATAAGTGGCATATGTGACCACTTTAAAATTCAATCACTTAATAGTGAGTAAACTTTAAGAATGGCCCATTTCACCCATCCTAGAGAGAACTTAGGTGGAAATTCTCCAGTCACACAAATAAAACTCCATAAGATGTGAAATATGTTAAGATCATGTCCCTCATAAACAAGTAGGTACATATAGACAATTCACCTATACTAATTCCAAACATGGTTATATTACAAAACTACCAAAAGAATCCCAATTTGTCCAATCTTTAACTAACTTTCTTGGATCAATTCCTAGTGTTGACCATACATGTTCAGAAAATCCAAAAACTTGGCATGGATCTCTACCAATGAACTTGGATATAGTTGATAATTCAAATTATAATTATATACCTATAAAATGTGTTAGCTATTGAATGCCTCAAGTAATAGATATTTTCACTACTTAACCCAATTTATATCAAAATGGGAGTTATTTCCACATTTGGCTTTCCAATGTTTAGCATTTTGTTGGTAGTCTACTTTTGCTTACCCACACTTATTACAATTTCTCGATTGTGATCTAGTTGTTAAAATCACTATATCTGACTGGTAGGTTAGAGTAAATAATTAATCAAAAAAATGAAGTCACTTTGAATATCAATGTCCAACATAGCCAAATAAAGTTAAATCTAGTGAAGTTTGGAAAAAATGCACATCTACCTAAATGTGTATGAGCCAAAGATGTAACTAATATTTGTTTTCTATGTAAAATATATGTAGGATCAAGGTTCATTAAGAGTGACAAATTCTTAAACAATCCACAACATGTAGTAAAAGAAAAATCAACTTTCATTCCATAAGTACTTGATACATCAATCTTATATCAAATTACATAAGATACTCTTTTTAAAAATGCAAGAAAAATAAGAACAAATATGATTTCCTTAGGAATTTTTTCATCTAGTCATCATGGGAAAAAGACAAGGATTGGCCCGAGTGAGATGCAACTGGAGTAAGATTTACATCCTTCATGAGCATACTCACATCCTCATATTACTTCTCATCTTCATTTTCATCTTAGTCCACTGATCACTCACCATCTCCTCAAAAAGAGAAGGTCAAGTACCTTCAAAGAAGATAGGCTCATTAGACTAAGTATATTCCCTTACTACATAAGAATAGTGAGTCATCTGCTCTGTCACATCTTGATGATCAAAGAAGCTAATGCTTGAATATTCTAACTATGGAGGAGACATATAGTATTTTCAAGTAGACACTTCACTAACCCTCCTTTTATGGAGAGTGTAACCAAGAGGTCACCTTATGCTTCAGTGAGCAACATCCATTCAATATGGACATGTTCTACATGGTTTCTTCTCAATGTTGCAGGATAACTATCATAAACCATGTATAGGTTTACACTAGTTGTGAAGTACATGGTGCAACACTTCTACATGAACTAGATGAGGAAACTAGGAGGTTACCTCCTCATCAAACTCCACCCTCTATACTTGTAAAGTCAAACAATCAAATTGTTACATATAGAAAAGCATGATTGTAGTGCAATCTCTCATCATGTCAGGAATATGTATATGTCAAAAAAGGTTTCGATAGTACATGGATCTTGTTGAACTCGACATACAATGAATGATAATATAAAGAGGAGGTGGGGGAATAGTGTGTCATTTATGACCATTATTAACAAACCACCCAATCTCTTTAGAGAATCATGAGGGAGACCTTATTTCACCAACCACAAGCATGCTACATTATCCCCTAAGTTGACAAATATTATTGTGGAAGTGTAATGAAATCTATCCTTGGACTACAATGAATGGGTACATGATATTGTAAACCCTAGATTTTGAACCCCCTCCATGAAATTCCAGGGATAGAAACAAGCCTACAATCCACTATAGAGTTGCTAACAAGCAATTATCAACATAAATGAATATGCCATCCAGATCAGATAGGTGAATCTAGAACCAAAACTGATTATATACATAATCTCTTCCATAAAGTAATGTCATAAATATGTACATGCAATTGAACATGTGTAGTGGATAGGGCGGCCCAAATCATAGGTGTGATTGAGCTCCAACTATACCTAGACTCCCCAATGTGGTAACAAACAAGACGACTGATAGCATTAGGAATAATACTACATGAGCACTAGAAAAGTGTGTCTATGGCATCACTAGTTCCCTCTTATCATTACCGAGCATTAAGGATGTCCTCACTAACCATTATCCATATCCTTCATCCATACAATGACTTTGCAGAAAATCTAACTTATATATCTTGTGATGAAATGAGTTTTCAAAATAGTGCCATTTTAGAAACAAAAACCATTACAAGTTCCACAATACCAAAACAACTATTGATATTCAAGATCATACTTTTTCACCGTTGAGGGTACCCTTGTGGTGATTCTCCCACCACAAAAAATATGCATTGGTGTGAATTTGTGAGGATAAGTTGGCTTCTGACCTGAAACTCATAAAAAGATGAACAGGAATAGTCAAAACATAAAATGTGAAATAATACCTATCTCACCTCAATTCAGCCAAGGCAATAGCTTCAAGAAAAATATCATCTCTCCAAAAAGATCATGCAACGTCAACTTTGTCAAGTGTGATTACAAAATAATATAATTTCCTATCTAAACTCTAGTGTCAAAAGTCAAATTAAATCAAACTTCTATTTCCAAATATCATTCATCATTGGGACATTTCCATCTCTAAGGGGTATAACTACAAATGATTATTTTACTCCACAAAATGTTCAAAACAACCATGGGGAATCACTACCACGAGTGAATAAGAACTAGCGGACTTTACCTTGAAATTTATCAAAACTAAAGGAGATACTTTCATGTGAGGATATATGGATAGGAGATGGGAAAAAACTAGATCTCCATAAAAGGTGTAACAAACAATGATTCAAGCTTGAGTACATAATTTGAACACTTAGGAACATTTCATTTCTACCATAGATCTTATGTGATAGTTTTTTACAGACAAAACACAAATGGTATGTGTGTCTTCACTATGTTTCAAAAATAGTGTGGTGGCATTCCACTCACATAGACAATGTGGAGAGGACGAGGTGGAAGTTGGAGTGACCACCATGATTGTGCGGTAAAACAAAGAAGACTATTGTAAAATTGTGTTAGTTTTATTAGTGGGCACACATCCATCACTAAATACTTGAGTAAGGCACTGGGTTAAATGTGAAATGGTGTTAGGCATACCCACACACCCAAACTTTGTATTGTCATTCTCAACTAGGAAAGCATATCTTTTATGCATGAAAGATGAGGTCAAAATGATAGTTTGTGTCATGCAACTCAGAAATACATATGAAGTGTTTAAAAGGGGTTAGTACATTTATATTATACAAGGAATCATCAATCTTGGGTGCTTGTATCAATGGGAAGAGAAAGATCTAAATTATGATAGGACCACTTCCTGGAGATGAAGGAGAGGACAGATTATCCTCCTTCATTATTTAACAGGAGTTGCATTTTTAAATGTCGTGGAATATTGCTTACCTTTCTTGGTCCCTTCAGGCTCTACGCTTAAGGGTTACTTTAGGATTTTGGGGTTTGAATATGATATATGGGAGAAGTTTAAGGATGTAGAGCGTTAGGGTTTGGAACAACTCTAAATGATGGTCGGGGGAGTCCTTGTATAGATACAATAGGGTCTCATAGAATTGAATCATGGGGACCTTGTCTCCCTTTATATTCATAAAATTATCCTAGAAATTGCACAAGTGCATGCCTCGGATGTGCCCATTGTGCATGTGATTTCTTAGACGTTTGTTTAACAAGCTTGGCCTAGATCGTTATTACACAATAACTAAAAGTGTGTTTTGGGAGTTCATCCCTATGTATACTTAGGGTATTGATGCCATAAAATTAGAATAATGATAAATATTTGGTTGGAACTTAGTCACTCCAAATAGGGTGTCCACAATGGATGCCCAATTTAACCTTGATCTTATAGAATCCTAGTCCGGCTGACATGGCAAGTGGATTTTCATGGGAATGGAAATATGGGATGTGACCAGCTCTATGGGTTCGGCCTCTCTGTATGTGAACTTAGGGGAGGTGGTTGATGTGGTCTTTTTAGTTGATTATAATCGGGTTAGATAGATTTGACTTTGGAATTTTTAGCTAGGGCTCAGGTGTAGAGGTGGATCTTCATAAGGGATGGGGGCATGAACCCCCTAGAATTTATAAAAAAAAATCTATGCATAGATACCATGCTTGACTTACAATATTAATACTATGTCATATTATGCCATGATTCCCAAGTATATTGAATATTATAAATTACATGCATATCACAGTGGAGAGTAATTGTTCAAATAAGAGTCAGATGTTACAATGTATTTACACTATGTTTTATTTTAGTCAAATATAAATACAGCAATAAATGTGGATGACATAATAAATAAATTTAAAATGTATTGTTGTTTTATCAATATCTTTCCCAATGATGGATGCAGATTGAGGAAAGAAAATTCCAAATTAAGCGCTTAACTTTAAAGTTGAGTTGACATAAAGAAATGGATGATTATAACGCTTAAGATGAGAAACATGCAATGTACTAGGTAAAATAAACAAGAGAAAAAAATTATATCGAGTTGATCAAAAAGTTTAGATGTCTAAACTAGGAAACAAATCGCCTCATTTCATCAATTACAATCATATACACACCATTATTATATATTGTCTTATAGTTTAATTACTTTATCTTGGAGATTCTCAATGCCTTTGCAGTTGTGTCTGGGTAGATTGTCTCTAAGGACAAGTCCATATGCTTCTTCTCAGAAAGCACTGCACAAGCCGATAAGCGTGCCTTCTATAGACATATCAGCATCGATCATACCGATGATCTAGGATGATACCTCAGCGTGCCAATCCTCCACCACCATGTCAACAAGTCTACTCACCAACAAATTTCTACAACTATCAAGGAACACATGACGAGTTGGTCCACACTACATCTCTCACTTGTAGGGAGAATCACGCTTGCAAAATCAACACTATAAGAAATCCCTTTGTATGCCATGCAAACCATCTGCCTCTCGCCCTACTTGTGTGACGACATCAACAGGCATGTCAAGAATTTTATTTGGTCAGGTGGAAAGGACCAACATAAACTCTCATTGGTATCCTGTAATAAGATCACGGCATCTAAAGAAGAGGGAGGGTTGGGGATCAAGGATGCATGCAACCAAAATACTTCACTTATGCTCAAGAATGTTTGGTTCTTCATCAACCATAGCTCAGCCCTCTGGGTCCAGGTGATGAGGGACAAGTGCATGGCCAGTGATAGAATAAGCAAGAAGCCTTGCTCATCTGCCTGGGCCTTCATAAAAATAAACATTCATAACCTCTCAGAGTGATGCATCAAGACAATCAATATGGCTCTAGCATCAATGTTTGGATGGACAAATGGATTCTCGAAAAGTCAGTCCTTGATTATGACCCTTCTTGGAGAATACCCGTTGAGCTTACTGACCTCAATGTCAATGCAATGCAGCTTGACGATGGTGAGAGGGACATGGACTTTATCCACTCGATCTACCACCCCCCAATCTGGCACTTAATTCAATTCATCCCTACACCCATTGCCTCTCCTATCCCAGATACATGGTCCTAGCCCTATGAAGGTGATGGAGATTTCACTATAAAATCATCTTATGCCCTAGCTAGAGTTGGTAAGTCCCCATCTACCCCTGGAGAGTGGACCAATGTATGGCAGCTGAAATTGCCAGATCGTCTTTGCATCTTTGTCTAGTTGCTCCAACACCGTGCTTTGCTCACCAATGTGGAGAAGTTATGTCGCCACCTTGATGTCGACATCACATACCCATTATGCAACAATGGCCCGGAGACACTCCTGCACTTCCTCCGCGACTGCCATCATGTCCGGCCAATCTGGGATGGCCTTACCACCTCCGGCCGCTTCAACGACCTTGAGGAAGATGAATGGATTAAAAATTCTCATCCTAGCATGCAGCAACTCAGAGAATGATACTCACTTGGCTATTGCTTGTTGTCACATCTGGCATGTCCACAATGAGAAGGTGTACAACAACCACCGACCCAACGCACAATATTGCATTACTTTCATCAAGGAGAGAACGACATCAATCCAGAACTTCCCATCTCTGAGTGTGCATGTTGCCCCAAGGTGTCCGACTGGTTCCTCCACGGACATCAACTATGAAGCAGCTATCTTTGTAGATGCTTCCTTGGATGCCACTTCACAAAAAGCTACAATTGGTCTCCATGATGTAGACAACCGGGGCAATGTCTCCATGGGGAATGAGTTCCTCTCCACTCCCTTTCGTTGCTCGAGGTAGAGATTTAGGCCCTCCTCTTTATCTGCAAACTGAGTCGAGACGTGAACCTTGACAATGCCATGCTCTTATCTGACTCCAAATAGGCGGTAGCACTTCTGAACAATGAGTCACCCCCCTCGGTAATGATCCTTCCCCATTGGAGAATATTTCAACACCTGAAGTCCACTATAAGTCAGATCCTTGTGCTCTATGTACCAAGGAATCTGAACCTCGTGGCTGATGGTATAGCAAAACACACCCTTCGCAATTGCCTTCCTTGTAATTTTGCTTCCAATAAGTCTAATTGGCTTCGAGTAGGCACCAATGTTAACCTATATTTACTTTGGCTTGCACTAGAGAGTGAGATGAATTAAATTAATCTCTAGCCCACAAACAAATTTATTAGATACAAACACGTCAAGTTTGGTATGTGATGACTATGGAAAGAGAGGGAGGAGAGATATAAAGATATACATATTTTTTGTAGTTGATTTTTATGAGGAGTGAAATATAACGGTATCATAGAAGTAAATATATTATTTATCATAAGAAGTTGACTATATGGACATTTTACATTGATTGTGGGATACATATGTATTTCCACATCCAAGTTACCTACAAATTTGTAATCAATTATTTACATTTTCCTTCATATTTTTAATCAAATTTACATCTAACTTTTCTACCAATACTTATTGTAGATTATATTATTTCGTCAAACATTTTCTGATGTTATTATTTAAAATATATCTTCATATAAAGTTCTCACTCCCAAGTATTGCTCCATGATTTCCAACATAAATTTTCTTCTAATTATGTTATACCTCCAACCATAGATACCTTATTTTATTTGTATACACACTAATTTGGAAGAAAAAGATGTGGTAGAAAATACATAATAATATGTCCTATAGTATTTGAACTATCCCCTTCTCTTACATATTAATTTGTCTCATCATACTATATTTTTTATCTTGTCCTCCCTTTTCCATCATTACTCTCCTACCACAGACCAATTGATTGGTTATTTGTATAAACATTTTTCTATTATTTAGTATTTATCAATCCATTTTTGTAGATGTTTTAACTTACTACTAAATGCATAGTAGTCAAATCTTATCGCGCCACTTTGTATGTTCTGAGTTTCAGAGCAGCGTCTTTCAAAGAATGTATGAATGTTGAGCTTCATGTACATCATCAAGTTTCTTCTTTAATAAATATAACATTGTGTATGTATTTATAATATACACGTGTTTGTCTTGTTTTGACTCTATTTATTTCTATTAATTTGTAATGTTCACGAAAATATTTATCAACAGAAAACTCCACAATAATATAGATGGTCAGTTTCTTGTTGATGTTATGGTTGTTTGTTGTTAAAGATATATTATCAGTTAATAATTAATTGGTTATTGGTTACTTCAAATATCTAAAGAAACAAATGGCATAATGTAAAAGTAAAAAAGAACATATATGCTAATTTCAAAACTATTTCTTAGTTTGTAAAATCTATCTTCAATGGTTACTATTTGTGGTCTATTTTAAATTTTAAAACAAAAGAAATTTTGCATTGACATGGAAGAAAAACAGAAAACAAGCCAAGTCATGAGTACTCTTTGGATTGCAAAACTAATGCATAAGGTAAGAGAGAAACTACATTATCTATAATATTAGTCAAACTTTAATAATATAGGCATATTTGTAGCCTCCCAACATTTATTGTCAATATATGGCATTGCTCATGGGTCTCTTAGTGATAGTTTCTTGGAAAATTAGTCTAACACAGAATATACTTTGATTAAATGCATTTCTCAATTCCTTTCTTCCAATTATGGAAAAAAATTATTTTACAAATATGATCTCAATAATGGATGAAATTGTTATCTTTTTTATTATTTTTGCTTTATAGCAATCATTGTAGTTATTTAATCAGTTTGATGTTTGATCATGTATTTAGTTAGAACTCTCATGGTTTTTTGGAGAATTATATAGAATAATATTGGTCTTTCCTAACATCTTTCAAGATGTAACTCACGAACTTAAGATGTTCTCATTTC
Source organism: Alisma plantago-aquatica (assembly GCA_963693085.1). Lineage (NCBI taxonomy): Eukaryota > Viridiplantae > Streptophyta > Magnoliopsida > Alismatales > Alismataceae > Alisma > Alisma plantago-aquatica. Next base: position 1,031,322,965 of record OY856410.1, on the reverse strand, counting down.
TTTATCCCATTACGATGCATCCTTTAGTGACTTACGGTCATATTCGGGTAAGTATGCTTGCACCTGTAATTTACTATTATATTTGTACTATTTTGAATATGACTCGTTATCACTTAGTTGACAATTGTTGTGATTTCTAATGAATTTGATTCTCAATTTTTAACAGGCCAAGAATACAGTGCCAACAATGTGCTACCTACAATTTTGGCAAAATCCAAAATAATACATGCCTAGTCTGCCTTGTTTGAGCAATCAGTTGCCTACTCAAAACCCTCAAAAGTTACACAAATAAATAAAAAATCTTCCATCATGATAAGTGAGTTTTGACCATATACATGCATATTCAACTAAGATATATTTTACAAAATAAATCAAATATGTGAAAATTCACAAGAAAAAACCACAGATATATTCAAGCATGCGTGTGTGCACACATACATATAGACATCAAATAATAAGATTGTCTTGAGAAATGATATTCATCAAGTGATCATGTTATGTAGACCCCCGCAAGATGTGATTTAGATCAAAGTAATGTAGTTGTTCCCTATTGTGCGCTTTTCAATCAAAATGAGTGAGAAGACCCTATCAACCCTGTTTAATGTCCTTTGCAAAGTCTAGGTCATGTACAAATCAACTATAATAATGTCTCTAGGTTTGAAGATCATAGCGATCCTCTTAAAGTCTTTCAAGAATGTCAAAAAGTTATGTGCCATTTTTTTGGTCAAGCAAGCACCTTACTCTCATCTAATAAAATGGGTGGATCCAACACCACACCCCAAACGAGAACAAGGAAAAGTGCAGAGTCCAAAGAAGATCAGGAAAGGGGGTCGAATATACAGCATGAAAAGGAAAAAGAGAAAAGGGGAGGGAAGGGAGAAGACATACATGAAGTCTATCAATATACAAGAAGCAAAAATAGAGGCAGAAGAAACTTTTGTTGATCACTAAACATTCTTCATATGCATCCCCAGAGTTGAGCTTCAAAAGAATAAGAAAAATCCTTCAAGAACTGCAATAGCATAGGTACCCACCTAATCAATAATAGTTCACAGATCCATCCATCCCAAACAGAGAGACTATATAACAGGGCCAAGAGACAATCCAATCACAAAATCTTCAAGAAAATAGATCATCAAGACATCACTTCATATCACAAGATCACCAAAAGGATTCAGAAAGTAAACCCAGCATCTCCCTTAGGCAACACAACCTGATCTTAGACAAGATAGTATACCTTAAATTGTTTATATCATGAGTCCAATCTTCAAAAAACACTTTATTTCAATATCACCAGATATAGTACAGAATACAAATGCATGAGTAAAAGGACCTTTTGCTCACATGTCTCAACATATCCTCGATGACAGGGGAATCCTATCAATGAGTTTACACTCAACAGCCATACCCCGATGAAATCAGCTACATGGAAATTAAAGAATAAATGAATGATAAATTCATTAGAACTTCTACACATCAAACATATAGAAGTATAGAAAAACCCTCTTTTTTTAGGTTGTTCGTCACTGAGATGTTGTTTCTAGTAATCTTTCATAATAGGATTTTAAATTCTCAGGAGCATGGTGTTTTTGTATCCATCTGGCCCATGAAAAGCTAGGCCCTTTAACCCTACAGCACTCCCAGATATCTCTAAGCCTGATTTGCACTTTACCATTCAAGGAAATACAATCACGCTTATCAAAAATTCTAACATTCAATTCCAAGAAGGATTTGAGGGATCCTAATCTTCTAGAGTCTGGAATAGACCAAATACCATTATAGATGATAGAGATCATTCTTATGAACTTCCCCTTGCTAAGAAAGAAACACAAGTTTGAATTAACATTCTCATCTAGGAACTTGTTGTTCTTGATCCATGGATCTCTTCAGAGTATGACATTCTCATCATTTCAAATACTTAAGGAAATACAGCCGCAAATTTCCTCTTTAACTTTCATAATACTCTTGGACAACTCGGAGTGATACACCTTCACAATGTTCTTCCATACAGAACCATGCTTGATATACCTTTCATGAACCCACTTAAACCAAAGGTTGCTTTTTTGTAGCTACATTCCAAAATTTGAGGAAGAGACCAGCCTTATGCAAATCCTCAGTGCAGTAAATTATTAGGCTCCCTTCCTCTTTTGGGATGCAAACTTTATCCCAACTAGCTAGGTGAACAACAGTTTTACCTTCCTTATCTCCTAAAATAAAGTTTCTACATATTCTATCAACCTCTTCAATCACTGTCCTGGGAAGAGGGAAAATGGTTGTCTAGTAAACACTACAAGCTAATAAGGTGGACTTAACTAGTTAAACATGACTTGCCAGAGATAATATTTGGTCTTCCAGCTGTCCACTTTAGTCTTCAATTTATTAATCAGAGGATTACATAGACTGTTAGTGAGCTTACCACAAAGGAAAGGTGCTCCCAAATATTTAGATGGAAATAAACTTTCTTGGATATCAATGTTGTTCAAAAATTCTTCCTTCTTTGCATTCTTGCTGAAATAAACTAGACATTTATTAGAGTTTATCATAAGACCAGATATTCTACCAAAATTGGTTAGGATTTGTCTTAGGCATCTAGCATTAGCATAATCAGCAATCTCATAAACCATAAGATCATCTGCAAAAATAGTGTGGGACACAAAAAATCCTTAGAAACCTTCAAAGGGTTGAAAAAGCTCTGCACTACATTGAACTTAATCATGGCAGTGAACCCTTGCATACATAGATCAAACAGGAGTGGAGCTAATGGATCTCCTTGCCTCAAACCATTCTTGGTATTGATAGCCTTAATTGGTTCTCCATTAATCAGAACCTAGTAACTTGTGGGTCTAAGAATCTCATTGATCCAGCTATACTAGCATCTTGGAAACTTCATCACTTTCATGATATCAAGAAGATCATCCCATCTTATAGAACCATGTGCTTTAGTAACATCAGCTTTGAGGCAGAATTTAGAAGCACTATTTGGCTTATTGAAGTCATTAACCAGTTCATTAGCAAGCATAATAGCATCACAATTCCTTCTATATTTAACAAAGGTGACATGGCATTTATCAATTATAGCTGACAAAATATCTCTCAATCTATTAGAAAGGATTTTTGAAATGATCTTGTAGACGAAGTTACAAAGGGATATAGGTCTCCAATCTTTTATATGTAAAGCATCCTTGCTCTTAGGAATAAGAATAATAAAGGTTCTATTGATTTCCTTCATTAAATAACCTTTTGCAAAGAAGTCTATCATAGCCTTCGAAATATCATCTCCAATAATATCCCAAGACTCCTTAAAGAAGGTGGCATTAAAATCATCAGGATCCAATGATTTGTCACCATTAGAGTCCTTTATCGCTCTATCAATTTCATCCCTAGTAACTAGCTTAGAAATGGACTTAACCTGATCATCCGTCAACCCATGCATAGACCATTTATCATCCCACTTAGCCCTCAAAACATTTTGTTTATTGAAAATATTTGAATAGAAGTCAAGAATATGTCCCTTAATCACCCCTTGATTAGTAACTTGATTATCATTGATGACAAGATATTTTATATGGTTCCTTTGTCTTCTACTTTAAAAGAAGCGTAAAAAACTTAGTATTTTTGTTGCCCAAAATAAGCCACTAACTCTAGATTTCTACTTAATAATAGACTCTTCTAACTCCATAGTTTTTAGAGTTTTATTTCTGGCTTCCACAACATAAACCCGAAGACTGGCATTCATGGGATCCCTATCAGCACCTTCTTGGGCCTTTAAGGCTTGAGACTCTGAAGACCTAGCCTCATCACTAATATTACCAATGCACTTATTGTTCCAAGCTATCAAATCATTTTTAACCTGTTTTAATTTCTTCAAAATTCAAAACATATAGCACCCCTCAACTTCCAGAGACCATGCTTTCTTCACAAAATCATGAACACCCTCCAAACTCACCCAAAGATTAATAAATCTGAAAGGAATACTATTATACATTTAAAAGATATATGAAGAATCCTATGATCACCATAGACAGTAGAAAACACTTACCCTAGATAGTTGGGCCATTCCATCAAGAAATAGACATTAAAGAAAACTCTATCAATTCTAGATGTAGTGAAATTAATATTGTGTTGCCTGTCATCCCATGTATAGAACGGCCCTTTCATACTGGCCTTAAACAAACCAGCATTATTTAGGAAAGAATTAAAATCTCTCATTGATATACCAAAAAGGTTGGTCCTTCCTAATCTTTTTGAAACAACCCTGACAAAGTTGATTTCTACACATATAAGCCAAGGAACACCCATATTATTAGAAATATTGTTCAAGGAAGCACATAGACCTTCTCTCTTTTTATCATCATTTTATTCATATACAGCAGTAAGAAAGAAACAAGCTCCATCCTAGGAACAACAACAATGAATCATCTGATCAGTTTCACTGATGATAGATATATTAACAACATTTGGATCCCATACAAGTATAACACTACCAAGAGGGTGAGAGTTATGATTAGAAAACTAGTTATTAAATGGCCAAAATCTTTCTGCATGACCTTAGAAATCTTCTTCCTCCTAATCTTGGATTCAAGGATATATAGGAGAGTTAACCCTAGTACACTCAACATGGACTATATGTTGGTGGTAAACATTATTTAACCCCCTAACAGTCCATAAAGAAATAGAAAAGGTGTCAATCACTAACACTAGGGGTGGCCAGAGTCCTGCTAGCCTCAGTCATATAGCAGTCATAATCATTTAAAAACTCTAGCTCTTGAAACTTATTTGGAGTAACGTCAATTTTCTTTGATATATGAGGATACTTCGCCTTTATGTGTTTTGATAATGCAGTTTTGCAGAGATCTAGATTTGAATTTCACAAGTTTGAATCCATCATCATTATTATGGACAGGCATCGAGGAAAACCCCAAAAGGGACACATTAGTGGAATGTTGGATCTACTTTAGTTATCTCACTTTCCTACCCTTCATGTATACTCCTTCATCATCAATTTCAAGACAAGCAAAGGTGACCCCAATAGAGCAAGTAGGACAACTACATGCCTTACTAGACTAATCAGGAACAATACCTTTCACATGAACCAAAATCATTAAGATCTTTTCAACATCAAGGGCATTGGTTACATTCATGCCATACGAGTTATCTTTAGTATCAGCATCACTAGTGATCTTACTATTAGCCAGGATTTCACCACTTTTCCTAGTAACACCAGTTTTTGTCTTTTCAACCCACACCTTCTAAACTATCAATTTTTTTAACTATCCTTTAGGTTGTGAACCACTGCTCTCTTCTTGAACCTGCTTAGGACACAAGCTCTTCTCATGGCCAAAGGAACCACGGATTTAACACTTCCTAGGGATCCATTCATATTTGACATCAATAGAGTGTTCCACACCAGAATCACTAACAACTTTGATAGATTCGGGGAAGGAAGATTCAGTCAACATTAGGACAAAAATGCGAGCAAATCAATTCCGGTGCCAAATTTCGTCGCTCTATCAACATCAATCGGTTTACCAAGATAGCTTGCAAGTCTACTAAACATCATTTCACCCTAAAACTCTAGAGGAATATTATATAAATGCACCCAAATTGGCACCTATTTAAGAGTAGATTTCTCAAGACAATCTTTGATTTGCCATTGTTTCATGATGAGAGGTTTACTTTGATGAACTATGGGTCGGCTTCCAACGCATGCATCATACCAGTAGAATCTGAGAACTTGATGATGGAAATCCATGTTGTTGAGCTAGGATTTCGATCTGACCTGCTATCTTCTACAATTAGGCCAGATGTCTCTCGAGAGCAGGAAGGTGAACTTTTAGATCAATCACGTAGCCAGCCACTGCATTCCGCCATTTCCTTGCATTTTCCTCAGCTTCCACTTTTGGTTACATCAACGTTCCTCCTGAGAACTCCAATGGAACAGTGTAGATTCACACACCTTCCTCATCACTTTTTGCCCCAGACTTGAAGAGATCCACTCAAAGAGACAAGGACGTAGTCTTCTCCGCATCAGGGTGGATCAATGACGGCGAAATCCTAGCTTCACTCGCCACTGAATCGCCCAGTAGATCGCCTTTCAAACCCTTTTTTGGTGCTCCCTCCATCGAATGTTAATTTTGAATTCACATTATCATCCAAATAGAATGATTTATGCGATATTTTGTATTAATGTCTCTAAACATACATAACAGTTACTAAAACCATTTTCAAGTCCCTTAGTTCGGGTTACCACCTGATCAACCATGAAAATATCTCTAAATATGAAATTTATTTTCATCCTTTCAGTGTCCCTTATTTTATGTCAACTCATTTCCTAATCATCCCAAATAATACTAGCCGAACATGACATTCATTGAAATCATAGAAGTCCTTTGTGAAGGCCAAAGTTTGACCTTATCATTCATGTGTGAATGTGACATTTGTTTTAATACTCTTAAAAACATGTAAGAAGGTTGGATAATTGCTCGTTTACTCATAAGTCACTTTTCAAAATTTTACTTTTACTATGGGTCTTTAATTATCAAGTATGAAGAATGAACTTAATACCTCTATGAGGTAATATTGTCTTACACATGTCATTGGTTTCCCCTAATATATTTGTAGAATGCCTCATTATCTAGCATCATTATAAATGTTGTGGTCATGAGTAGGTCACATGGTAAAGACCTGAATCCTTACAATTATTGGTGTCACAATTTTGAAGTCAGATAAAATTTTTGGAAATACGGTAAGACATACCAAAAAAGATGTCTTATTGAAGCCACAATTGACATGTACACTTGTAGTATTGAGTATCACACCAAGTCTTGGGAGAAGCGTCAATAAACACCCGACCTTAGATCATCTTGATTTTATGAATCAAGAATGTGACGTAAGGATTAAACTCATCGGAAAGAATTAAACTCATCGGAAAGAACGATGGAAATCTAAGAAAACTCGGGCCAGACAATGTCTCTAAGATGCAACTCCACCTTTATTAAAATATACAAAACCAAAAATAACATTTTAAACCTAGTTGAAGAGCGTTGAAGAATTGCATGCACACCACCTATCCCTAAAACACATTAACCTTCCCCAAACCCAAAATCTATCACGTGTACATATTGTTTGGTCCATAAAGCTCACCACTTTTTAATGACATCCAAACCATCCTTGACCTTATCACGAAAAGTTTTGAGACCTAGCGCCTAGCAGATGTGTGCACGTAAATATTAGTCTCATAACATCATCACATTAACAAGAAAACCTCTTGGTAATATCAAGATCTTATCGTGAAATTTTTAAAGCAAAGTCTACTGAATGTCCGACAATTGTGGCAAGCACCTGTAACCTTAACACAGTCCCTCAAAACAATCTTGATAGGATTTTTGTTGGATGATATTCTTATCTCTGAGATGCAATATAGGCGCCCAACATATTATCAAATTTTGACCACTACAAAAAAGACTGCTTAAATCCAAATAGATAGCATGTAAACCATAGCATGTCATTGAACCATCACCCTCTAGCCAAACGAAAGGGATTCTTGGTTCTCTTACCCAAAATTTTAAAGAAGAATTCTAAGGGAACTAGCTTCAATTCTTAAGAAAACACCTTGCGATTGAGCCTCCTCAAAATCCCAAGAGGAGAGTAGTGTATTCGGATTGTTCCTTAAATTTCCCTCAAGAAGATTGAAAGGAGACATCCTTCACTATTCAAACCATCATGTGTTTAATGTAGAAAAATAGTCTTCGTTCCAAAGACAAAATGATGTGGTACTTAACATCATCCTAACACGTAAGGATGGTGCTTTATATAAAAAGACTTTATCAAAGATCTACTTTTACCAAATTTTTCAAAGTAAGGGTCTGAATATCTAACATTTTCCTTATAAACATCATGGTGATTCCCTACTTTTCATTTTTAATACAAGGACGCCCTTTTATTGAATGATACTACTTTCTATTAGTCATTTATTATATAGCTAAGAACCTGGTAGACCCTAGCTCTCACTCCAACAACTATTCCAACACTAACCCAACGTTTTGAACAACTATCCAAACACTAACCCAAATCAAGACATAACATTTTTTTTAATTCTCTCATTTCATTAACTAAAGTGTCAAATGTTAATATTATTGTTTGCTGGCATTTAAATTGTATGAAAAAATTAAATTTATAATAAGCAAGGATGCGATAGAGGTGAGTGGCCTCTCTTTATCTTTATAAAAGTAAAAGAGAGAGCACAACGCGCAAAAAAATAGCTGATGAAATGGTTGATGGGATTGGTTAGTCTGGGTTAGGGTTGTCCAACCGAGAAGGAAATTATGGAATTTCAAAAGGACAAATGGGGTTGTGTGAGAACTCAAAATAAAAGAGATCATCATCAAACAACTAATCAAGCAGATCAGTGTTGACGCAGTCTCGGCGGAACTGAACTGTCATCCCACCACCACCCCACGTTAAGTACAAACGCAAACAAGCAAACGCCTGGCATCCGTAGCCCAGTAGGGAGCATCTAGTTAGTATAATAATCAATAGAATTGTATGCACCAATAAGCAAATTGCTACCTCATTTATGGAAGCTGATTGATATTGCTAAGTGCCTAAATCCCCTCAACCCTACCCGATATAGAATACCCATTCCCGATACGAGTTGTATTTCAAGAAAACGCATGGCATCGATTAATAGTATTCTTCAGTCCAAATTTCTGAATATGAGGATTTAGAGAAATTACACAGCAAGATAAAGGAAAACTCTTGCTTTCCGCGCGTAAACAAAATATAAATCACATTTTCAGATGTAGATAATAGCATCAAACACTTTTTAGTGAAGTACTCTATCTACATTGTCAGATAAACACCATCAGCAGCAACAATTTCTAGTTACGTGTTTTATTCTCTCCACACATCTGCAAGTTCATCACCTTCCAATGCATTCTCTAGTTCATGCATCTTCCTCCTGGTTTTTGCTTTAATCTTTTTGACGTACTTCCCAGCCTTTTTCTTCTTTTCTAAAGCTCGGATCTGAAGAAAATCAAACAAGTCTTTTATGTAAGGGACGAACTAGATTCAAAGATACCATCCAAAGTGGAACCGCAGAAGAATATTAAAAGGCACAGAATATTGCTACAAAAAGCTAATATATTACTTCGATGCTGGTTGTACTGCTTCTAAACCAATTGAAAAGGAAAAAAAAACTATATGCATCTATATCCTGCGCATGTTGTTGAAATGAGACCACAAGGACCACTATCATGTCTTTCTCATGGTCCACAAGGTCCAGACTCTTTTTAGTAACATAACGATGGTCAATCCCCATCCGCCCCCAAAGACCAACCAAATCCTAGATTGAGCAGCGGATAGGTATATTGATGGTTCCCAGTAATCTAATCTGGATCGCTTCATAGTGGATGGGAGGGCAGGAGTGCGTGCAAGTAGAGTCGACTATGCAATTATGGGTGGCGACATCCCAGAGTGTGGGGGTCACTATGTTGGGCTCTTGCTGGTTGTGGGCTCAGCATCTGGAAATTGGTCGTGGAAATGATACGTGCAGAACATATGCCCATAATTATGGATAATACTTTGAAGGGGACAACCGTACAGCTGTCTTCTAGGTTATCCAGTACTGTCAACAGTATGCCAACGCCATTCAGGCATGGGGTAAGCTCACTCATCGACTTGTCTAAACAAGATCCCAAAACCTCTGCCACTTCTCAAGCTGCATGTGCCAAGCATACATGGAGCAATTCATGGATCACAAGCAAGGTACTCAGTGCCGCATCCTCACCATCCTCGAATCCAAGCACCAAAATGCCTTATTGTCCTGTTACCCTCTACCTCTTCCATAACCCCAGTTGTAACGCACATGCCCTTTGAGCAATTATGTGGCTCACGATATTGATAAAAGTATAAGGTAAAAGAATCTGAAATTAATTTAGATTTATTTCTTAAGAAGTCAAACGAACAATCCTAACACAAAACCTGCTGATATTATTATCATTAAAGTACTGACAATAAGATATGAATCAATTTGGATTTATCTACTCATGAAGAATTACGGGAATATTATCAGAATAAGTGACAATGACTTCATTATTGACGAATCCGTTAAGTGCAGTCAACTGCCATTGCATAACTCATTTTCTGCAAATCAATCTGTCTTTCTCCTAAATCCTATCCTTACAGCTAGCTTAACATACTCATGAGATAAATCCTTCACATCGGCTAAAAGATACACAGCCAAATAATTACAAAGAACAGGTTAGAGGAAATGTTGTACCTGGTTGGGTGATACATAATAGGGATTCTCATATAAGGTAGGGCCGCCAAAACTTCCTCCAAATATTCTTATAGTATTCAAACAGAATCTCGGACCAACCTGTTTATATAAAACACAGATAAGAAGACAACCAAATTTCTAAGGTAACCCAGAAAATTGATGAAACATTTTCGCAGACCTCAACAAGGGTCATTTTTTCTATGTCAGTGTGACTAATAATCTGCAAAAGACAAATGAACGGTTAGATAAATCAGTGAAATCTAACACACTTCACCAGACACCACTCAGTGAAGAAAAAAAATGGAAAGAAAAGAATGCAGAAACAACTGTCTGATTCTTTTCTTGCTGACTACTAAGTAAATTTATAGCTTGACCAATGAAACTTCGCTGATGTGATTGATTTTACAGCAAGCCAAAACTTATAAGTACTGAAGTAGATCTGGAGATGTTTGGAGCCTTGGGCGGCTATTTAGACCAATTTGATACACAATTGCCTTGATATAGTGAAATTGATTAAAATTAAATTTAACTCATGCTAGAAAACAGTATAGGGTCTCAATCTTGGTGCTGCAATATAATAGAGATACAAACAGTTCACTCAAGGAAATACATTAAAATCAAAAAGACTGAACTAATCTTTGGAAATAATTACGAAATAATGTTTTATAACATTATACAAACTCTACTCATATATAAAAACTAGGGAGAAGTGTGCAGTTTGAAGGGTTAACTAAAGGGCCACTAACCAAGGCCAATTACAAATCAACAAACAATTGACAACCATGGGGAAAAAGACACGCCTCGAGGCTTTGAAGGCGTACGCCTTGAGGCGAGGCGGCCCCTAATGCGCCCTGAGGCGTGCGCCTCATTTTTGGCGAGGTATAAAATAAGTGTTGCTCCTTTTCCGAGGCATAAGCCTCAGTTCAGACATCAATTTAAGCCTCATATGCACATGTATAATCTCTCTCTCTCAATCTCAGTCTCTCAAGAGAGAGAGTCATACTAGAATACACTCGAGTGTACAGATCACAGCATACACCCCAATGGTGTTTTCCTATGTAGACCATGTTTTTGCAAAATCTAACCCATTAATCTTTATGGCTACAATAATATTAGGCCACATACAAAATTTGAACTCATTTGGATGAGTGTAAGTCACTCATCTAAGCACAACAAAATCGAAGCACAAAACAAATATGAAATGCATGATTTTTGCCCCCTTTAGATGCATGACCTATACGTGTCCAAATGAGATGAAATTTATTATGTAGTATGTTCTTAAAATATTTAAGATCAACGGTTAGATTTCCAAAATAATTGCTCCGTAATGGAAAATGACTGAGGTGTATGGCGTTTCCAGTACACTGGAGTGTATTCCAGCTTTACTCTCTCTCTCTCTCTCTCTCTCTCTCTCTCTCTCTATATATATATATATATATATATATATATATATTTGTGTATATATTTATATTTATATATATACATATATATTTATTTATATATATATATATGTGTGTGTGTGTGTGTGTGTGTATATGTGTGTGTGTGTGTGTGTGAACTGTGAACACATGAGGCTTACGCCTCGTGCCTTTTTCAACCTTGTTGAAAACTCAATTTATTCACACACACACCCCCTCGAGTTTACCATAGCATAGATTGTCTTAGACATAAAATGAAGCAAGAAAGCAAATAACCAAAAAGTTCATACACAGATAGTCGGTATATGTAAAACTCACAAAAGTAATCCTCAACAATTACTTCAGATAAAAATTTAGCCTCTTAAGCAAGTTGAGATATGCATGTGGTGCAGTAACAGGTAACAACAGTAGTCATCATTTTAAGTCACCAGCACCGTTCAAATTCAGAGCGTTAGTGAACAAGCAGACAGAAACTAGAGAGTGTTGGTGAATTCAGAATGTCAAAACTAGATAACGTTGGTGCATGCATGTAACTTAGAATTATCCTCTGTGTGTCTTGCGTACCTAAGTATATGTAACTTAGAATTATAATTTATGTATGTGAGTGTGCGTGACGGAGCTCAACCTAGATGCAAGCAATTACCTGGTCCTTGATTCACACTACTCAAAAATTGTTTCATGATCAAATTTATGCATTTGCCGCTTTGTGCAGTGTCTTCAAAAACTAGCCAAAAAATTTCTAGAATACAACAATCGTGATGTTATACGTATATGAAAACCGATGTTATATGTGTATGAAAACCGAGGGCAATCGAAAGGCCTTGAACCTACCACCATTAGCGTGCCATGTACCATTTTTTTATTCTGGTTGGATTATGCAAGAGAGTTGATAATTTATGTCAAATTGGGTTCGATATAAGGAATTCACAATGCTCTTTGGTACCAGCTCCTTGCATGTGAGCATATTTTAAAATGTCTGATTCTGATTTCATTCGAAATAGAAACAAAAATTTTGACAAAAATTTCAACAAACATGTTCCTATCTGCACAAGCTTTCCACACATGATTTCAACAACCAAATAAAGGAATTAGATCACAAAAGTTATACCATGGTGATCTACATAGATAAATACACCTATTTGTGCAATAATATTTTATAGTGATATATCGGGCGACGGTGCTCCTCAATGTGTGACTGTAAAGGAATCCAAAGGTTTTGATGGGGATTTCAATTATACAAAATATATATTAAAGGGCACATTAGCACAAGTTAAAATCAAACCATATTTGTAAAAAAATCATCATAACAACATCATCATCTTAGACTAGCAACTAATGGGCCAGCAACCCAAGCTCATATACATAACGAACCAATTAAAACTATATTGGTAAAAAAAATCTCAAGAAAGACACTTACAATACATATTAAAGGGCACATCAGCACAACTTTTTTTTTATTTACGAGAGAACCGCCCCCGTAGAAGTGCCACTTTTGTGACCCCCCCCAGACAACGTAAACTCTCGAGGCATGAGAGGGTGTGGTCCGATCACCCCCCTCCCACGCCTAATTAGGGTGGAGTGTCTTTCGCAGAGCACCCTTTGGCGTGATTCGAACCCGGGTCCTTCATCTGGACTTACGGAGCCGCAACCAGTCAGGCTACTCTCACAAGTTAAAATCAAACAACTTATTCCAATAAGCTATTATTATTATTATTTTTATTATTATTTTTACATCATTAAGAGAGAATTGGTGGTCGTTTACAAATATAATTTCTAGTGGAAAAAATTTGTAAAATAAACTTGTTTGTTCAAATAAAGTAGTTGTGTTTTAAACAATAGTAATGTGACTTGTGTTTGCATTAGAACGTCAAAAGAGATATCATAGTGTTTCATTGGCTTGGTTATTGTCTACTTTTGAATTGTGATGTGACATCACTTATCTAAGTAATCTTTCTTTATGGTTCATAACAGATTGTCACGACTCCACTAATATAAGGGTATTGGGCACATTCATTATAACATAAACTTTCTACTGAATTATAGACATTTCATAGTTCAAGTCCTGCTAATGTGAAAAAAGATGTTAGAAATAATGGGATCAGTTGTATTATTTCTATAGAAAAAATATATGATATTTCATGTATGTGACAAAACTACCTTTAAACTTTATTTGAAAACTAACATGGTTGCTAATGTACCATACCCTGGCATTTGGCATATAAATAACTTCATTTATCTTAACAACAACATAATATTAACATCAAAAGCTACTAGATTCAAGGAGAGCAGACTAATATTACCATAGAATGAATTTCCTCAATGAAAAAAAGACTAATTCAAACAACCTTAAAAGTATGTGCCATCCTTTTAGTTGGAATGCCAATTCAAATTAAATGATGGAGAGAACCAGCAACAGTAGGCAATCAGCGTAAAATTTTGTGAACCCAGGAACCACAAATGCCCAAGAATAGCTGGCAAACAAAGATACCTGATAATTACGAAACCATATATGGTCATCTGCAATCGTGAAGGAGAAAACATGGTCAAAGAAGGGCTTCGTCTTTCGATGATTCTTGGGCGTACCAAATATCTGCATAAGGACTGTATTTAGATGAGCTTGATCCAAGTCTCAGAAAAACAAGAGTATATGAGAAGAAAAAAAAATCAATGAACCAGAGAAAGAACATAGAACGCTTGAGCAAACAAAATGCCTTCAAATATTTAATTCACACTAGAGGCTTTCATTAATACCCATCAAGTACATCAAACTTCGGTAACAACAAAAACCAGAAGTGATAGTAGCTAGGCTTGACATAATGAGGTCAATCATTCAAGGCATTTCATATAATCCCATGGATGGGCACTGTATAACTGTACATGCATGCAACTTTCATCAATACCCATTAAGGATATCAAACTTCAATAACAACGAAAACCAGAAGTGATAGTAGCTAGGCTTGACATAATGAGGTGCATCATTCAAGGCATTTCATATAATCTCATGGATGGGCAACTGTATAACTGTATATGCATGCAACAAGAGCTGAAGGCAGGACGGCAACCAGCCACCTGCATATGAACATAGCTGGCATGTGCTTGTTTCAGAATGTGATTGCATTCATCTCCTGAATGGCTAACAGGCACCTAATCTAATGATTAGTAAATAGTGACAAAATATATTGAAATAGTTTTAGAAATATAAGGAAAACTTACAGCGCACTTCTAAAAAATAGTATACAGTATACACTTAACAGTTTGTACATGCATATTGATAAATTGCACAAAAATAACAGTCCATAAAAATTGCTTTTAATCTAGGAATCCAGAATGACTTTTTCCATCAAAACATTATAAAGATAACACATATGGTTAAACATTCAAATGATGGAAGATAAAAACTAGCCTGCATCAACATTTCTTTCAGAAGCTGCCAACGAGGCTCACTATTGAAGTTTGCTGAAAACGTCAATAGTGGCCTTGAGCCTTTCAAATGATTTCCAGTTAGTTTCAATTCTTCCATTGTGTGAACTGTTGCATGACAAAAACGCCCAGTCAGAGGTACCAAGCTAAAAGAGAAAAGGTAAACATAAATACAAAAAAATAATGATAACAACAAGAATAACAACAACAAAAACAATATACAAAACAAATCAAAATTCTGAGAATGCTTCAGATAGGTAAACAGAAGTTTACCCATAAGAGACATAGCAAGTGACAAAACAGAGTATTACCTGCACTGACCAAGAATTTCACCGATGGCCCATTAGGGCATTTGGCCATCCAAAGATACATATCCTTCAGCTTCCTGCACTGGTATGAAAAGAATATGGAGGATCAGAGCAAATATCCATATATTGTGAGAAACACATCCCCATGGAATAAAATTTCGATCCAAACAACCAGATTTTGGTTGAAATTCCCGGTTTTTTCTTCAATCGGACATCAAAACCTAGAATCATACATCAAAGCGCACAAACACAGGAACTGGGACATATTTCACAGAATTTCGGACCTAGGTGCGAAATTTCAAAAACAAAAAACCTAGTTTCAGCCGAAATTTAAAATCTTTTGAAAATCACATGATACACAAACAAAACTTAAATACTTAAATACTTGTTAGTTATTACTTATTACTTATTAGTTACTAATTACTAGCTACTACATATACTTCTTACTAATTAAGTGATTATTACTCTAAATTAGTAGTTACTATTTAGGGCACGTTTGGTTAGCTGGATTTAATGAAATCATGTATTATGTTCATCCCGTATTACTGAAATGTTGCATTCTCTAAATCCCACAAAGTAAAATATTATGTTTGGTTTGCTGGATTTTGTAAATGTGGGATTTATCTTTTTTCGTGTCTGTTGTCTTGCCCGTGATGGATTTTGGCGTCCGGGAGAATTTTGATGGAGACCAAAATATGGGATTCATATTCTGTCTGAAAATCCCGAAATTAGCCCCATTTCTCCAATTCCGCAAACCAAACATAAAATTGACAGAATTGCAGTCCAAAATACAATCCAATACGGCAAAATCCATAACCAAACGTGCCCTTAATGTATCTTGGTGTTTAGAACATCTTGGTAAATTTTCATGATTTAATTCACTCATTTTGGCGTCGAAATTGTCAAGGCCATAAATAATGAAATTTTGCTCCAAATTTCTATGAATTTATGTATTTGGGCCATCTGATACGGCGTTGAAGTTGGATATTTAATTCTATGCACTACCTTTGGCTTCTTGTGTATCAAAAAAGACTTACAAAGTCTGTCATATTGAGACTGTATAATTCATTTTTCAAAATGTTTGATTGGTTTAAATTTCAAGATTCTTAGAAATTAGTTGCTTATAATAGTTTAACAAGCAGTTCTCTAAGGCACTACCCCTTATGTTTGTAGACTATGAGTGTGCAGATGGTCACAGGTGCAGAAAATATTGATTGGCTGCAGGCCATACACCAATATTGGCGAGCATTAAAACTTTTTGAATCATTTCAGCATCCCTGCCTAGTGATGTGTTGCATATATGTCTAGGTATATAAACAGGGCTTCTTGATTCATCACTGCCCAGAAGTGACAAAGGAGAAGCAGGGTTTCCACATTTTATTGGTTCAATGGGTTTCCACAATTTAATTATGCATGGGCAAAGAAGTCAATCTCATGGTATGAATGTTTGCATTCAAAGAAGAAATAGCAAAGTTTCTGCATGTCTATAGAGAATAGACAAAAGGCAGATATAGAAGCTAGTCCTAGCTAATTATATAATTTGGGGCAATGGAATGTATGGAATCTCGGATGTTCACAATAGGAGGTCCCAAACGAGATAGTTAACAATGATAAGAAGAAATATCAATAAATCATATTTATTAGAGACCAAGTGGGAGTGTGAGATGTAGATATATCACGCTTAGACTTTCTCATACAGGAATTTAATGATATAAGAAATGGTGTGGAAATTATTGAAGATTAGGCACTTCAGGATGATGGTACCAACCACAGATGGATAGGATTACAGTAATAAAACCTATTCACAGGAGAGAATTGCTAATGTCATCAGAAGCTTATGCTCACAATGTTGCCTTAAACAAAGAAAATATGAGTACAAGTCCATGCAAGTTTAGAGAAAACGCATCAGTTCATGCCGGGACATTCAATAGATGAAAATCATGATTATCAGTGATTCAAGCAGTCGTATATATAGCACGAATCTAAGCATGAGAGGGTGCGTGGTGGATTAGGATATAATAGTAGGAACGTCGGAGATAGAGCTATATTGACCTACTGAATTTTACAATGGACTTGTGACAGACAGGACCTTCATATTTACCCATTTACAAAGATGGGAATCATAAAAGATTACAAGAATGATTTAATTGCTGCCAAAAAAATGATAAAGGAAAAGTTGTGTAGACTGTAAGTTTATCCAAATAGGACTGTTGAAAAGTGAGGGAAACTTTCTTGATTGATATTAGACGTCACACCCAAGTCCTATATATAGGAGAAAGGTGGAAACATGACAGACTTGGGACTCAAGTAAAGCTATATGGGCCGAGACACTTGAGCGCATATACATATTAGCCTATTGACTAAATCGGCCAACAATACTTTTTACCACTCCCCCTCAAGCTTGAGCATTGGTGAAACACGTCCTAACTTTGACTTACATGACTCAATTAGACGATATGTCACAATTAGAAATAGATATATCACTCCCCATACAAAAATTATCACTCCACATTAAACAATACTCCCAAACGATGACACCTCTGTAGAGTTGTGTTCTTCAGGCTGAAAATAGTCGTGCTTTAGAGGTGGTCATTTGAGGAGAGAGTCCATATGAAAAGTTTTAGAGGACGTCATGATTTGAACCGTAATGGAACACATCGTGTTTGTATAGCAGCACTGCCGTCTCTAAAGATGACACGTCGTGGCATCGACCGGCACGCCGTGTTCTCTAAGGATCTTGAAGCAAGAATTAGAAACATACTTCTTTGGATACGCTGTGTGGAGTATTGTCACGGCGTGCAGGCCTTTTGGTCGAAGATGACAGGCTCCCAACAATATGTAATGTGGGAATTTTGCACCGTGTAAGGTGTCGAAGACGAGAAACATTATTTTGCCGAGACGTGTGTGGAAATCTAACAAGCCTATAAGATGTCAAAGACGAGAATCAACCTTCCCATTAACACACCATGTGGAAATCTGACACGATGTGTATCTTTAGGTCTGATAGACCTCTCAAACGGGTGGGTGGGTTGGGTTTGGGTTGGGTCGTTGCGGGTGCGGGTCAAAAAGATACACTTCTAAACGGGTGGAAGAAAAGCACACCTAAAGAGTTAACTTGTGTAAAACAAATAACATATTTTAATAGGTGTATGTGTATATTACGTATATAAATATATTTGCTTCAGTTACCCGCAAGTCACCCATGAAACCCGCTATATAAACTGGTGGGTATGGGTTTGAATGATTTTCAACGAATGACAGATTTTGTCACCCAAACCCAACTTAAACGGGTCGACCCATGGGTGCCCGCAGATTTTGATCCAGTTTGACAGGTCTAGGTATGAACAAATTATGTGCCACCAAGGACAATTGTTGGACTGTGATACGTCGCGTCAATTGGACAACACGTCGTGTCCAACGCCGTTGATGCAAGATTTGATGGGAATCGATGTCATCAGGATAAAACAACCCCGAGAAAACATACAGAGGGTGATAAAAATTAGCACCATCACTTGTGATGGATGATACGAATATCGAGCAGCAACAGCCCCTTGCTAGACCACAAACAGACATGGACGGGAAAATGCCAAGAAAAGACGTCCTGAGAAAATGCCCCGAGAGGTGGTCGAGGCTTTTGTTGTTGCTTCATCAGCATAGGAGATAACCAGGATGACACCCAAACCTTTATAGGATAGAGGCAACGGCTTTTACGGTTCAATCGAGTTGGAGATACCCTTAGGCAAACTCGGTTGATTATGGATGGGGTGAACAACACCTGCAAATGACCTAGAAGACAACCTCGAGGAAGCAATGATGTGACTCAAGGGTGACAACCATGAGGGAGACTTGGTGATTGCCTTTGACTATGAATCGGAGGAGCGTAGAGAAGTCTATAGATGAATTTCTATATGAAAGAAGAAGAGAAACGCCCATGGAGGCCACGAAGATGCATGGCGGGCGACTAGACAAGGCAAGGAGAGACAGTGGTCGCCCGCACACGTAGACTCTCTCTTTTTCTCTTTAGACTTAGAATCAATGCTTTAATACCATGTTGAAAGTGTGAAGGATACTTACTTGATTGATATTAGACAGCACATCCCTGTCTATAGGAGAAGGGTGGAAACATTCAAGACTTGGGGCTCAAGTAAAGTTATATGGGTTGGGACACTTAAGCCCAAATACATATTAACCTATTAATGAAATAGGCCAGAGGGGGGGAACATTACAGACTTGGGACTCAAGTAAAGTTATATAGGCTGGGACACTTAAGCCCAAATATATATTAACCTATTAATGAAATAGGCCAATAATACTTTCTAACAAAGACTTTCCGCACAGCATAGCTTGGTAATTTTGGATGTGATACATTAGGATTCGTGAATGTAAGTATTAAGAAATAAACATACAATTCTCGATGCAAGAACCTATGAAAAGTGTGAAATCCTAGATGCAAGAATTATGACAGAAACATATAAAGGAACCTAAGTTATAATTCAGAAATTGATGTTAATGATTGTATAAATGAATCGACAACAAAGTTTGATGGGGATCAATCGGTACCAGTTGGTACAATGAAAAAAGAAATCTAGAGGTGTTTAAATATTTTGATGATAGATCCTTTTGAGAATAAATGCTAGCAAATATAACGATAAAAAGAAAATAGTGGATCATTTTAAAAATTCTAAATTTATATATAAAATTTGAAAAGTCAAGAAAGAAAAAGGATATTGTGAAACGGCCGCCTTAAGCGGCCAAGCCCCTCAACCACTTAAAACAGCCCCTAAGCAGCAATTAAGCTCTTTAAAAAAATAGGCCGCTTGTTGCCCGCTTCACCCACTTATTCCGAGTTTTTTTAATATTGCTGTAAGCAAACATTATTAATTTATATGGTCCAAGTAGTATTGAATATACCAAAATGTAGGAGCAAAACTGAGTATATGCATTGCAATCAAATGGATTGATGATTAGTAGGAGCAAAACTGAGTATATGCATTGCAATTTCAGCCAATCTCGTAGTGTGAATGGTGGAGCCAAGTTGGACGGAGTAGATATACCAAAATGTGATAAATTTTGTTACTTGGTCTCTATCATTCAAACAGATGGCGATGTCAAAAATGACGTTTGTCATAGGATCACTGCAGGATGGTTGAAATGGAGGAGTGCAACTGGAGTACTATGTGATCGGAAGATCCCTCTCAGACTAAAAGGCAAGTTTTATAAAACTGCTATACAGCCAGTCATGCTCTATGGGAGTGAATGTTGGGCGGTGAAGAAACAAGGACTCAACATGAAGAACGTGGCTGAAATGTGTATGTTGAGATGGATGTGTGCGAAGACAAGAAAAGAACGCCTGAGAAATGACTATATCAGGAATAAAGTGGGGGTGGCGAGCATTAGGGACAAGTTGCACGAGGGTCGACTTAGATGGTATGGACACGTGCAACGCAATCTGACTAATGCACCTATACAAAGCAATACTATTGAGGCAAGCACAATTAATAGAAGAGGAAGGCCGAAATTAACATGGGAAGAGCTTATAAAGAGATATTTTGAATCTCTACATCTCAACCAGAATATGACCCATGATAGAGATGAATGGAAAAGAAGGATCCGTGTAGCCAACCCCAACATAGTTGGGATTGAGGCTTAGTTGATGACGATGATTATGATGTAGTAGTATGACTATAGTATATTAAACTTATATACATTAAATGTTTTATGATATATCTAGCTCTAATTTAGAATGCATATTTTGTATGTATGTTGTATTGTTGTAATGTATCCAAGTAAATTATATGTAATTATTATCTTTTTTGAAATGCATACTTTGATTGAATGTATTGTTGTAATGTATGATAAATGGATGATATGCAAATGTAGGAATATGTTTGTAAGGTATTTGTTAGAAAGTATTAGCCTATTTAGTTAATAGGTTAATTAGTCTATTATGTACATGGTACTGTTTGCCTTGGCCCATTAGGGTTTAGTCCTCTTCCTTGTAATTGTGTCCTCTCCTATATATCGGACAGGGGTGTACATATCAATACAACAACCATTATAGTGTCCCACACACTTGTCCACATTATCAACGATGAGTCTATTGTTTATTGTTTAGCTATGTAAACATGTGATACAAAATTGTTGTTGTATCATGTATATACACTTATTAATTTATAGTTGTGTAGGGTGCTTTATTTATGACAAGTATATTGTTTACTATATTATATAGCTATTATAGTTTTGTTATAGTTAGAGTTATAATCTATTTGAGTGTTTTATATTGTTGTGTACAATGTTTAGATAAGTATAGAAGTTCCACAAATATAGTATTTCTATACATATGTATGTGATTTTGCATAAAAAATTATAAGAAGTTAAAACTTGCTTTTTCATAAATCACCAGCTTAAGCGCCCGCCAAGCGCTACCAGTTACAAGGTGTCGTTCGCACACTTACCCCACTACGCTTTTAAAACATTGCATCCTTTAAGAATAAATGCTAGTAAATCTAACGATAGAGGGCCATTCGAAGAATTCTAAAATTATAGAGGATCGTTCTAAGAATTCTAAAATTATATATAAAAATCAAAAAGTCAAAAAAAGAAAGATATGTGAAACGGTCATACAAAAGAACAAAAACAAACATAAACGAATTGGTGTACCAACTAAAATACTTTAAGACAGAAATAGTAGTGTGTACCTAATCAATGATGGCAAAAATATCGATGATAACACCTTTTTTTCAAATTTGAGAGGATATGTTAACTAATACAATAAAACATAAAAAATCATCCACACCATGTGTAACAATCAAGTCATTAAATGGCACTAACAAATCTCAAAGCATGAAAGGCATGTTGACCTACAGGTATCTCTTCTGTAATAAAAATGAGCATTGGAAAGCAAGGAATGATGTTTTAGAGGATGCATCTATAAAGAGAATCTAGACATAATGGGTGACGCATGAAGAATAGTGCTAGATACCAAATTGTAAATCAAAGGAATACCTAACATTGTATGTACTCCATAATTAAGCTCCTCCACAGGAAGATGCTTAGGGAGAGAAACATGGGAGAAAATGTTAATATCTATATTTCAAATCTTAGATAACTAATTAGACTTGATGTTGAATGACCGCGTATTAATTTCAACTTTTAGGCATATAAAATAGCATGTTCATATGATTGGTGATAGATATTGGAAAAGTTTGAGAAAATAAAGAGTGCATTGGAAATTTTTAATAAATCTTCCCCTAGAAGGGAATCCCATAAATCCATCTATTTAGAATCGGTACAACTGGTGTCAAGAGACTCAAGATTACATGATTGGAAACAAAAAGTTTCTTATTACAGTTGTTGTACACGAGTGTCAACTCCAAGTCCTACGCTTAATGATCAAAAATGATCTCATTCTAAGTCTTTGTTTATCATTTTAATTATGAATGAGCGAACCGAATAAAATCAATATGATATTTATTTGTATATGTACTTTTTAGAAGATATAGTGCTAATAAAAGAAACTAGAAATGGGTTAGATTGCAAGCTAGATGCATGTCCATCAATCAATGAATTTTGAATTATAGAAGCAGCACATAGCATATAAATTGCAAATTTTCTTATTCTAGATAGAAGCATATAAGATATGGTAATGAATGGTGTTACTTGGTTTCCATTAGTTATAGGGAAGAAAGTAAAGATTTCCCACATACCATAGAACAATGGATGGAGCGTTGTGATTGGAGTATCATGTGACATTGGATCCTAGTCAAATGAAAGATATTGTTTATAAAATGGCTATGCATGCGGCCATATTCTATAATAGTGCATGTGGGGTCTTCACATCATGCGGTCATATTCTACATAAGCCACCACTTCCCACATCACAAATGTGTCTCAGAGGTGGTTGTTAGCAGCCAATTGGTCATGCCATTAACATACAAGATCGATATTAGAAATAGAGGTCATAAGTGAAGGGGTTGCAAGATAGGCAGATGTTGACATTGCTAGATAGGTATAGCAACTTCACTATGCTCAGTAGTAGAAAAATTAGGAGACAACAATGGCCAATAAATAAACCATATGAATTGTAAATAAACAATGTATTGAAAAAACAATTTCCTACAAGAGTCAATGCCTAAGTGGCAAGAAGTTCCTTGTTCAGGCGAGCAGACTGGAGGATGAAAATTTTGAATCGGAGCTCATATAAGTGCGGGTAAATAGACTCATCTTGATGAAGACTAAAGAGACAGTATGAGCTATTGCTCCTACATTTTACCTTATGTGTTTGTGTGTGTGAACATTGATCAGAAAAGATCCATGTACGGGCAGACAGTGTACTTAATAGAGTCTATGTGGTATACGGTAGTATATGCATTTTTGGATCATTATTTTTTATATAAATTAACTCAATTTTTTATAAGTTCATTTATTGACCATTATATTTCTCAATTTGTGCGCATGGAGGTCTCCGTCTTTATTCTCTGCGACAAAAAGGATCGCATTTTTTTTCACTTCGTTCAAAATAGAGTTGTACCCATACGGAATTATTCTATTTCTAAGTATGATCTCTATCATCATCTCTATTCCCTTTATCAATTTGTCATCCTTGCACAAGGGTCATGCTAATCTTCTCTATATCATTCCAATTTTATCGTATGTCTCTGAATCGACACGTATTGATCATATATAGTTATACACTATGTATAGAGTGAACAATTACAAATGAGGTAAAATCAACAAGACCCAATACTCTTCAAGATTGCACTTGAAACATTAGACAAACAAAACAACACAAACACAAAAATCAATAACCAACATCGATACATTGTTACAAATTATGGAGGCCACAATAATTTAACCTTAAGCAACAGTAAAATTAGAAATTGGGAATCATAGAATTAAATGTCCGATTTCGATGCCGTGTCCGATGGCCCAGAAACAGAAATTTTTCGAAATTTCGCACTAAATTTCGATATTTACGGCCCTAACGATTTCGACGACCAAATAAGCGAATTAAATCATGAAAATTTACCAGGATGATCTAAACGCCAAGATCTACTCAAATATGCTATAATATTTCATATTGGATATGTAGGGGGGGGTCTCCCATATTTGTAAGTGAAGGAAGCTGAACAATTTCGACAGAATTTCGATGGCAATTTCGATGGCAAAATGAAGGAATTAAGCTTTGAAATTCTGCAAACACAAAGTCTAGACATAAACACACTAGATTATATAATAAATCTATATGTTTAGAGGTTAGGGTGGGATCCATGTCTTGATGAGTGAGTGCACAAATGAACAGAATTGTCAAGTCCGTTAGTCTGTAAACAGCTTACAAACCCACAATTTACCACTTAGACCTTAAAACTTACAGTTGCAAGTTACAGACTTACATGTTACAACTTATATAAGTCTAGTGTTAAAATTTAGTTAGGTTACATGGGTCATGTATACATAGATCAAAGAAATTGCATTATTTTTAAGTCATTTTATGTATAAATATGTGTAATAATAACAAATTTATTGTAGAATTGCAGACTTAATACTATTATTTCATAGATCCTCAAGTTTGTTTGTAGTTCATGTGATTTTCGAAAGAGAATCGCCAAAATACCTAACATGTAGCAGCAACACTTAGAACTTTGTTATTTTTCATAGTATCTCTTCACATCTTTTAGAAGAGTGTAAACATAGAAAGAGGTATACATGGGCTAGAGATAGGGGAAACATACCTTAGAATCAAAGAAAATAGCCTCTATAAGCAAAAGATACAAAGAGAATCGCCAAAATACCTAACATGTAGTGGCAGCAGCCTTAGGAACAAATATCTCAAAATTTCTATCGAAATTTTGTGTCATTTGCAAAATTATGGCCCAAACTGGGCGAAATTTGCACTGTTTTGCGAAATTTCGCACCTAAGTGTGAAATTTCTGCGAAATGACGTCCCATTCTCTGCGTACATGCGTTTCGATGTCCGATTGAAAAAAAATCGGAAATTTCGATCGAAATTTCGCAATTTCGATCGAAATTTTGTACGATGTTGGGAATCAATCATGAATTAAAATCATAGTCAAAACAATATTAAAATCTACAATAATCTGAAAGGAGATCAACCATATATGGAGGCAACTAATTAATATCTATATGAACTTCATAATTTGATAATGAAAAAACAACAATAAAACCTGAAATTGGAAAGACATGGGAAGAAGATAAATGGATGAGTAGGGCAGCTAGAAGTTGACTGGTGCATAGTTGACAGGAAAATGGAAAAGTAAAGATGAAATAGAAGATAAAAAGATGTGGATCGTCCAGGTGGGAATAGGAGGACTAGAGAGAAGATATTAGGGCGATGAAGGAGAAATGGAACATATGGATAGTGATTAGGTGGAAGAATCTCTTGTTCGGGGTTTGAAGAAATGTGGAGGGGGAGATGCAAAAGAATAAACAGCATATGAAGAAGAGAAGAGTAGGAAACAACAATAAAAACTGAAATTGGAAAGACATGGGAAGAAGATAAATGGATGAGTAGGGCAGCTAGAAGTTGATTGATGTATAGTTGACAGGAAAATGGAAAAGTAAAGAGGAAATAGAAGATAAAAAGATGTGGATCGTCCAGGTGGGAATAGGAGGATTAGAGAGAAGATATTAGGGCGATGAAGGAGAATTGGAACATATGGATAGTGATTAGATGAAAGAATCTCTTGTTCAGGGTTAGAGGAAACATGGGGGGAGATGCAAAAGAATAAACAACATATGAAGAAGAGAAGAGTAGGATGACATATTTAAGTGATTAAACAAAAAAGTGGGCATCGTGCAAATGGAGGTAGGCGGAAGTGAACTGAGGAAGACGAAGAAAGGAAAAATGGAAGACATTACATGTCGATGGGTGGAATTGAGACGACTGGACAATGCTCCTCTTCTCCCAATCAACAGCTCCTCTAATGGTCTCCTGCCGATAGGAGATGACAAGGGAACGACCACCAAAGAAGTGGAGCAAGTTATTGTTGCAGCCGCAGGGAGGAGTGTCGCATCCTTATTTAGCAGTCTTAAGGAGAACCAGCGCCTTCTTCCTGCCTTGCTTGATCCGTTGGAGCTAGGGAGGCATGGAGCGTTAGGGTTGGGGTATCGGGGTCAAAGAGTCTTTGGATATTCGAAAATACCAGGAGTTAAGTGGGGTTTTCTTTTTTTCCTCAAGTGTTGTCGCATTTAGAAAATCAATGAATAAGCTTCCGCATAAACAGTAATCGGTTGAATAATCGGGTCTAATATGATCATTGATCGCTTTGACATGTGGTGTGGCTCTCTGTCTGAACCACTTAAGCAGTCACATATGCAGATGCACGAACCGACCGATTTCATGAACATTGAGTGTGAGTGAGTGTGCTTGAGGTAAGAGTGGTCATAACTCATTTGTGGTTGCATGTACCTCTACCTACCTTAGATTACTTCTTTTTATGTACCAAATGTGTGATAGGCTTCTCGTCTTTAAGTTACAAGATTAAGATTTAAATCATAGGAAATATATAAGTTCTAAGGATCCACATCATAGAAAGAATGGCAAGGTTTTATGAGTAACTATCAACCTACCACCAACTATCATATATTTGGGCTTGGGGTTTTGGCTACATTTTCTCAAGATGTACAAACGAGAGTGTGTCAATTGAATGCATTATATTAAGATACAAGATTAAGATTTAAATCATAGGAAATATATAACATCCAAGGATCCACATCATAGAAAGAGTGGCAAGGTTTTATGAATAATTATCAACCTACCACCAACTATCATATATCTAGGCTTGGGGTTGGCTACATTTTCTCAAGATGTACAAACGAGAGTGTGTCGATTGAATGCATTATATTAATCACAGACATGTATGACAGCTCAACTACCAATCATCAAGACTCTTGGAGGAGAAACACCAAAATTTGTTGTTACAATTAATGTACACCAAAGATCGGCTCCAAGGTCGTATATACTATATATTCAACCGTGTTATGGATGATCATGTTCAGTATGACATATCTTGGTCTATTTTATTTGTTGATGATATTGTGTTGATTTATGAAGCCTATCAAATGATTGAATGACAAAGTTAAACTGGGAAATTTACATCAAAATCTAATTGGATCTAAGATTAATAGAAGAAGAACGGACTAGGTGAATCAGAATTGTTAATAGTGGTGCCAGATTTGATGTGTCAAAATATGATAAGATTTACTATTTAAGGTTCCTATTATTCAAATGGATAGTGATGCCCAAGAAGATGTTTGTCATAGATCACATCATGATGGTTGGATTGGAGGAGTGCAATTGAAATAATATATGGTCGTAACATTCCACTTGGTTTTTAAAGTAAGCTTTAAATAACATATATACGAGCAGCCATATCGTACGGGACCCATTGTTGCACATTGAATGAACAAGGTGTCAAAAAGATGAATGTGGCCAAAATGTGTAAGCAAGATGAGTATGCCGCAGATTAATACGCCGAGATGGATGTGTGGGACAACAAGGAAAAATCACTTGAGGAATAAATATATGAGAAATAAAGTGTGACTTGTCAAAGTTACCTGAGGGTATAATAAATATGGTATGACATGTGCACTGATGCACCAAATCGAAGAAATTCTGATGGGGTTAGGCACTGCTAAAAGGAGAAGAGGTGGGCCTAACCTAACTTGGAAAGATCTTATATGGAGATCCTTACATATCAATGACACTGTGACATGTAACAGAGCTGGCCTTAAAAGAAGGATTCATGCAGCTCACCCCTAACATGGTTGAGAGTGAGTCTTAGATGCCAATGATGATGGACATATATGAATTATTAAATATACTAATGTCTGGAGTGAAACATGCAACAAAAGCAGTTGAATCAGAGGTGGACGCTTATATGGCAATTTTAACTAAGCTCTGCAGCGGCAAAATTTTGAAAGAGGAACCGAAAAAATATTGTGTAGTGTATAATCCATATTTGACAAAACTATTCCGGTAAGAGTCCATGTCTGGCTTTGAGACGTTCAGTGTTCAGGCAGGCAGACTAGAGAAGCGTTAAGGATAAATATTTAAAAGGGAGCTCGCTTTATTAGTAGGGAAACAAAGTACCTCGAAGAATAGGCAAGAAGAGCAGTTACGCAGCTCCACCAGTTCGTTAAGGGTGGCCCCTTTGCTCTCTTTAGATTCGACCTTATTGTCCTTCTTGGAGTGAGGCAGCAGAGATACTATATTCAGCATCAGGTGCCGGTACCTGACCCCCACAATCCGAGGAAGAAACATCAGACGATATATCAGAAGAACCTGGCAGTCTAAACTCCGCACAGAAAAAGAGGCTCACCTAAAAGTGATTCGACGAGAGCAAGTGACCAGAACCTTCTCCTTGTTCCGGAAGACCGGCTCACGTACGCCGTCGTCCGCTTCCTCCTTGTTGTCGGGTGTATCTTTCCATCCAAGGAGAGTCCTCTTTGGGCGCTGGTCGGCAGAATCATCCGCCTCCGTCGCGTCCTTCGACGCACCGGAGTCTATCTGCTTCCTCTTCTTCCCCATTGCGGGCGCACCGAGATGAAATAACAGCTCTCAAGAGTAGTCGTAACAATCAAAAAAGAAACGAAGAGAGGGAGAGTCTATCGCTAGGAAGAGAGTGGACTCCAAAGAAAGATTGGAAGTGAATCGGGTTTGTACGCAGCGAAGGCAGGGTTTAGGGTTGAGATTTTTCCTAGAAATCTCCTGTCTTTTCACTAAATCCGTAATAAACTCATCTTTTTCGGGAATAAAAAATACACCCCTCCTTGTAGCCACAATTCCAATTAACTCCTAAGTTGACCGCGGAGATGCAGAATAACCTTTACTTTTCAGGACAGGAATACCCTTTCAGCAAATCCCAATAAAATACACATATCATGCTCATGGAAAACGATATGGATCCAGTTTTACGTCAAGAACAATACTTGCATCAATAACACGTAACAATTTAGATATTTGTTAAATCAACAACATGTATTCAAAAAATTTAAAAAAAAAGATATAACTTGTAATCAAACCATTCAAATATGTAAACAAGCCATCGACACGTGATGTTGCTAGAAAAATCATGTTTGTGTGTGAAATGATTAAAAAAGTGGGAAAATATCATTAGCATCTGAATGTTCAAACACAAAAAGAAGATCTAAAGATGCACATTAGATAGGACAGTATTGTTTATTATCCACACATTGATCAAGATATACATGATTAATTTTACTTCGACATCTATGGAAATATGTCTTTACAATTCAAATATTAGAGTTAGCACGAAGACTATTGAGACAATTTTAAACTAGTTTTATACTTCAAATATGCAATCAAAAACTTGTCATGATTATCATTAATTGTCAAAAGAAAAAATTAGATTACAACTCCAAAGAATAGATGTGAATATATAGATTGTGAGGTCGATTGCTAACATCACGGGACAAATCCACATTCAACACAATATGTATATGTTTTAGATATACATATACTACCCTAATGTAAGGAAGGTGCCCTATATGTAAGGAAGTGGTGTGCCTACGATTTCATCCTCCATTTGGATGGTTTGATCACATCTTAAAGTATTTTACAATTAAAAGTTAATAGCAAGGGTAGCATAACATAATAGTAAAAATATATCTTGTCCTTGTGTCATTCATATTGTCAAGGCTCCATATGATCCTGTGAGCCTGACTTAGTCTGACTTGAAAAAATTGATTCTAGATTTGGATTTTGTCAGCCGATCGGTTCTAGGCTTGCAAATCGATGTCTGGACGAATTGAGAATAGGTCGGTTCTGAATCTGGATTTTGCCTATTTGTGTCAATTTCGAGTTGACAATTTTGACAATCATGTTTTCAAATCAAGTGCAAATCAATATATTTTGAATATATAAATAAGATTATAAAATGTGGGCATGGTTTTAGATAAGACAATATAAATATGGGACTTTTTCATATTTTCTATCTTGCAAAAGATTTGCTCAACGATGAGAAGAAGGCAACTACGTGATTTATAAAAATATAATTGTTGATATTTTTTTAGTTGGTAGAATATTTGGATGCATATAATAAACATTATGTTATTCATTGTTTAATGATTTCATAACTTGATGTATATGATTATAGATAGTTTCATACAAGTGAATTTCATTACATTCAAGAAGGATGGTAGCTTGGTTCAACTATATAGTTATGAAAGGAGCAACTTTGGACGAACTCTAGAAGTCAATGATCCAACCCATGACTTAACACTTATAACATGACTCGTTTGTGGTACACGACACTTACATGAGCATTGGTCAGATTTTCACAAGCATTGGACAAGGGTCAAAGTTAACCTGACGTAAAACTTGGAAACTCGGATTGTTACGTATACATATAACCATCATTTTATATAACACGTGTACCATTTATTGATATAATCCACTACATACTTCTCATATTAGATTTTGTGTCATTTTGGGCATCTTGTCTGCCTAATTTAAAATTTTAATGAATATGATGGTATTAAAAAAGTTTGTGAATGTATCTGTGCAATTGTGCAGGTATACATATATATATATGTGGATTAAAGAAACACATGAGTGGTGTGCACTGTGAAAGCAACCTTAATACTTTTTTTATCCAAAGGTATGTTACCATTTAGTACATGAGATTATTGTACACAAAATTTACATGTACAATATATTTATTCTAGAATTTAACCTATTCAATGGCATAGAGTGATCGGAGACGTGTGTTAAATTGAGTATGTTTTGAGTATAAGCGAGATTTGTAGATGCCCATGTTGATTTCTTAAGTGCATATATATGATGTGTCGTTCTAATATATTTTATAATATATTATGTATATATATCACATGCTTATCAAGTGCACTTCGTTGGTTACGTAGACACGTGAAAATATAAATGACTTATTACATTATTATTATTATATTTCTTACAAGCAACCTAATGAATGAAGCTTTTTATTATTTTCTCTAGATTTGAAAATTATTGGTTCTTATATTATATGGCATGTATCAGATTTCAAGCCGGATATTAAAAAAAATGTCTAAATTGGATTAGATATCACACTTTGCAATTTGGATTCGATTCATTTATTAGGCCTATTAGTACTATAAAAACTCTTCTACATTAACTTGGGTATCATGTAATGATCAAAATAAATATATATAAACATATTTTGGCTCCAAGATATCTTGTATGTAACGGGTAGTGTTCTTCCCTAGTACGTTTGGACTACTATATATGAATTGTGTGTTAATGATGTAAGTTTCCTAGTATACATGGTTATGCTTGACATAGAAATGAACTTTAATATTCATGGGCTTATTAGCTAGATGACAATTGGCACATACAATTCGTTCAGTTGCTTCATGTGGATTTTCGTAACCTGATGTGCAAAAAAAATCACCTCTACCGTCAACAGATTTATCGAATCATTAATAACATGACCGAATAATGTATTTTATGTTGTTGGATTTATTCATACTTCAAAAAAAAGATGGTGTGTCGTATGCATAAATGCAAAGGCGATTAGCACATGAGGGGATGAATACGTAAAAATAAAGGGGGTGCATGGTTTGATAAAAATATAGGGTTTCAATGAAAAGGCAACGAGTTTGGTAAAAGGTGTTAAGGGTTTATTGGTCAATAAGATTGTTTTTGGCATCAGACTAGATAGAGATGAGGCTCTGGCATTTTATGTCAACTAAGCTTTGTTTTTGGTTCAAATTGACATACGAAATGATTCGATCAATTACATCGAAACAGGAGACAAGCGGGCAACAAGCTGCGCCGCTAGTCCTTTCTGGACGGCAAAGCCAATCATTTGAAACACTACATCCATACATATAGGAGACATTACATTACTATTCATAACTTTTTGGTCCCTCTTCAGAAGCTTCACAACTTCTGGTGCTAAGAATCCAAAAGTATCAAAAGCTTTGTTTGGTCTGAATTTACACGTTATGCATGTTCTGGACAGTGGAAACATGTAACTTGGACCATCTCAGTCGTGTTGGAGCAGGATTCCAAGATCCACTCATGATTAGTCCTTGTCATTATTGAGGAGTCCAGGAGTAAATCTACACCGTTAAGAAATCTCAATATACCTACTAGTGAAACATGAATTACCTACTTTAAGTTAGGATAGGATTCATGAGTAACAATTAACCCTATATGATTCCTATGAGCCCCCTTGTACCCTAGTGAACCTATAGTACACATATTATTTACTGATTTAGGAGTAAACATCCATTTGGGATACATATGACATGAAAATATTTTATATGTAAAGATCATGGAGTGATGATTAATGCAGGTCTCTAGAGCCTAAACTTTGGGTTTAGAAGATGTTTGATTAAGTGTAAATATGTATCATGTTAGTCCAGACCTAAAACCTAAGTTATGTTCAACTAACCCTAACATATGTATTCTTGGTCCCATTTAAGATATATTAGGGATAGGTATTTTAATCACATATACACTTAAAACAGACCTAATAACCTAAATGTGACTTATATGCATGTCCAACTCATTAAACGTGTAATACTTGTCTTGTTCTTCATGAACGTAATGATTAATAAGTAATTGAATGTAAATAATTTACATGAATTGTTGATGTGGGATGTAATCTACCTAATATATACGAGTACTTATGGACATTAACGTAAGAGAAGATAAATATTGTGCCTTATGTAACTGATTGAATTAATAGATACAATGGATTAAATAAGTAATACTTGATATTCCTTGGAAGAAAATATAGTATAAATTTGTTAGTAATGATTTGAAGATATGGAACTCAAAATCCTAAGTGTTGAGAATTATTTATGATATAAATAATAAATATTAAGATAATGTGATTAAATCCTAGTTTAATTAGAACTCATAGATGGAAAGTTAAAATACAAATTTAATTCCAATTAAGATCTACACAAATTATTCAGGAGACCTAATTTCAACCTAATTGGATAATGATAGTTACCTTTGCTAATCAAAGAAGTTGCACACACACATCAGGCACACATAAGCTTTTTTTAATCAATTGCCCAACTTTTATCATGGAGTTGTGGTGGCTATACATGGAGGTGGGAGGATTCATGTCACTCAAGTGGGGTGGCCTAGGGTTACTACAGTCGTTCTATGAAGAATGACCATTTTGGTCGGCTCTCACCATAGCCATGTTGAAAAGAACGTCTGTGGTGGGTGATTTCCTATAAATTTCAGTTCAGTTCAGCTTTCTTCTTCTTCTCATCTTGTATCTTCTGATGGTTTGGTCACTCTATGGATCATTATTCAAGCTAAGTTCATGTTCTAAGATGAATCAATAACAATAAATTATCAAGCATAGTATGTGTGTTTCTAGGAAGTATTAAAATAAAAGTATAATGAAATAAATATGAGGTATGAGGTCAAAATCTTACAAACCAACATGGGTTGCCTCCCACCAACACTAAATTTATCACCTTCGTCCTCGCTTGGTGTCTTTCTCATTAAACATCCATTTAAAAATCTAAGGGCCACCTTCACGTAATAGACTATTCTTTCATTGGAATTCAATAGTTGTCCCTTAATCCAATGGTCATGTGTGTCCTCGATGTTTCCCTCATCAGCCTTGTCCTTCTTCTCATATTGTGGTGGTGAGGTCTTCAATATGTTGAGAGTCAACCTCATGTTCATGAAAGTAACCATTATTGTGTTGTTGTGCATATGGACACTGGCATCGATTGTATCCAAGAAAAAGTCTTCCCAGGATAATGGGAATTTTCTTGTCCTCTGGCTCCATATCAAGAACAATGGAGTTTGCTAGGAAAATTGTTGTCGTGTCCCTATGTCAAACATCACTAGCACATAATTCACACTACCCCTTGTAACCTTAATATATTAATCAACCAATATAGGGTACATTTTGCATGCTTCAATTTTATCCCATTTCAAGATAAACACTATATGATAAATTCACACTAGACTGTAAGTCAATCAAAGAATTTTCAATGATATGGCCACCAATTTGGCATGGAATGAGAGGGCATATTGGGTTCTTTTTCTTTGAATGGGGTCATGTTGCAAAATAAGCTAACTTCTCACTGAGCTTAACTTTCTTGGGCATTCTCTCTATTGTATTTCTCTTAAAGGTGCACATATCTTTGAGAAATTTCACATAAGTTGGAATTTACTTGATTGTATCAAGCAATGTCATGTCGACCTTAACTTGTCTAAGAACTTCAAGAATGTTCAAATTATGCTTCTACCTCCTCTTGGATGAGGTATCGTCCAAAGCATTGAGGAATGGAGGCTCATTTTCACTTAATTTCCTTGCTTGAATAAGTAGACACTTCTTGGAATATCACAGGAGGAACTACTAGAATCACAATCAAAATATAAGGAAGCACTATAGAAAATTCAATAAAGGTCAAGGACAAGTAGTTAGGGATAAAATCCATACAAACTTTACTTTATCTAACAAGGCCTATCCTGACTACAAAATGGTAAATTTCAGACCGCATAATCCCCCCTATAATTCAAACTCTTCATATTCTAACACCTTACCTCAAGTCTTTTCTATGCTATAAACCAATTTATTTCCCACCCAACACACATCTCCCTGTTCCAACCTATTACCCTCCTCCCTTCATCCTGACTCTCTCATAATATGCATGTTTGTTGCGCTTCCCCTCTTAGTTAGGCTTGTGTTGTCATTTTCCTTCCTCCCCTCTACCTATGTGCTTATCATGCCTCCTCCGCTCTACCTACCTACTCTTTATTCTACCAACCACTGTCCCATTCATCGTGTTCTAACTCTTCATCTCCACCAACTCTTGTAGGTAACGAGTAAGGCCGGATCCAAGGGGCAAGTAGGGGCCATGGCTCCTCCCAAGAAAAATGGAAAAAAAAGTCTATACATATTTATATAAATATATACACTTACATGTTTTGAGATAAAATATATATTATGTCAATGCATACACAATGCATATACAATCACAGGTGGCTTTTGGCACAGTGGGGCGTGGCTAATATTCTGTATTGGCCTATGCGAGTTTGAATCCAGACGACCACAATTTTAATTTTCCTTCTCAGAACTTCTATAGTCATATATATATATATATATATATATATATATACATACATTATTATATCTTATCATGGATTGTAAAGTGGTATATTGGCATACACTTAGTTCCTTGAGCAACTTGTGCCTAGTTTGAGTTGTTTTGTATACACATTAATTTTTTTCTCGATTAAATTTAACAATTGGATATAGAAATCTACTCTATAAGACATAATTTGGCCCCCAACATTCAAATCCTGGCTCCACCCCTAGTAATGAGGTCTCTGCCTACTAAGGAGGGCATCATCTCAGCCCTATGCAAATACATCAGTGGTGAACTATTTGGTGGACCGTCTTCATATTGGACTTAACAATTGTATAACTATAGGAATAGCCACACAAGTATGATAAATCTTGAGATCATAATGGTCGAGCATCCTTTAGACTTTCATTGATACATTTATATGACTGTAGGATGTTGTCCGATAACCAATATTTGGTGTTAAATTTGTGTAGATAGTTACATATAGAAAAAGCCTTTTCTTTCTTAAAGGACGTTTCTGGCTATTATCCTATGGATACAACCTGAAGCTGTCATCATTAATGCACAAGTTGTCAAGCAGGAAGCGAGAACGTATAAAAATTGTATGAGCGTGTTTCATTTACTTATCTTGTTAAATTGTACTAATGTTAGTTGCTTACTGATTTCCTCATTTATATACATTATAAATTTCTTCATTTGAGATTCACTTTGTTATATTAGTCACTTGAAGTTATTTTGAGTTAATTAGTTCCTCAAATCCATCTACATTGTTAAACATTTATGGTTCATGTGTTTTTCACTTCAAGTTATTGTTAACGATGCAAATTTAATTATTAGCAGGGCAATTCATTATATATGATTACTTTTTTATTAGCTTGTAAGTATGTACATTAACAACTTATTATTGTTGTTTTTCAATGCAGGATGTTTAGAATACCTCACAAAGTAGATGGACTGATGTAAATGCTAGATAAAGTTCCACGATGGGTGCAAAGAATGTCAAGTTAGAGAAAATACTTGAAGTAAACTAGTTCGAGTGGCAACACACAAATTTATTTTTTAGTTGAAACAAATACTGAACAATATGATATGACATACAATGTATATGAATGCTATGTTAGAATAATTTTAGGGGGGTGACTTTATTTTTAGACAAATATGATTCTCAAGCCATGTGTTTGGAATGCAAACAATTTATATAATACTAGATTGGAATGTTCTCGCGTGTTGTCATGTAATGAATTATGATTGTTTTCATGTATCCTATTTTTAACATTATATATATATATATATATATGGGCCCATCTTTATTGCCCGCGCGGGTAGCTACCCGCCCACCCTTCCGACCACCTTTTTTTAAAATTCGAAATTATAGAGGACTATTTTGTCTAGTTCTCCAAAAAAATTTAGCCAAAAATAATATTATTTGCCCCTCCAAAATAAAAAAACTCGTTCTTATATATCTGTTGTATATTTTATACAAAGTTATTCTTTTATTCGTGTAGTTACTTTATGTTCACCATAGTTACTTTTTTTACAACATAGTTACTTTGGGCTAGGAGAGTTACTTTTTTGGCTGCCGGGTAGCGAAAATCCAGGCTACCCGCGCGGGAAACTAATGAACGCCCTATATATATGTGTGTGTGTGTGTATATATATATATATATATATATATATATATATATATATATATATATATATATATATAGTCAGGATCGAATACACTCAAGTGTGTTTGCACATCAAGACTATTTTTTACAAAATGTAAACCATTGATCTTCACTGTCATACTATAACAAGTCTACAACTCTACATACAAATTTTGAGCCCATTTGGATGAGTGTAAGTTACTCATCCAAGGGCAACAAAATCGACACGTGAGACTAATTTGAAATGCATAATTTTTGCGGTCTTTACAACATGACCTACAAATGTCTAAATGTGATCAAATTTTGTATATGAGCCATTCACAAGATGTTTAAGAAGATCAATGGACTAGATTTTTGAAAAAAAATATTGCATCATGAAAAACTATTTGAGTGTATTCTGCTCCGAATACACTTGAGTGTATTCTAGCCAGAGAGAGAGAATCAAGCTAGAATATACTCGAGTTTATTCAGAGCAGAATACACTCAAGTAGTTTTTCATGATGCGATATTTTTTTCAAAAATCTAGTACGTTGATATATATATATATATATATATATATATATATATATATATATATATATATAGAGAGAGAGAGAGAGAGAGAGTCAGGCTAGAATATACTCGAGTGTATTCAGAGCAGAATACACTCAAGTAGTTTTTCATGATGCAATATTTTTTTCAAAAATATAGTCCGTTGATCTTCTTAAACATCTTGTGAATGGCTCATATACAAATTTTGAGCACATTTGTAGGTCATGTTATAAAGACCAAAAAAATTATGCATTTCAAATTAGTTTCGCGTGTCGATTTTTTTGCCCTTGGATGAGTGACTTACACTCATCCAAATGGGCTCAAATTTGTATGTAGCCTAGCTGGTTTACATTTTGTAAAAAAATAGTCTTGAAACACACTTGAGTGTATTCATGCAATCTGTACACTCGAGTGTATTATAGCCTATATATATATAATATGTCTGATATCCTTTTCAATAAGAGAATGATGATTGAGGTGATATTGTGCTTATGTTAGCCTTGTTCTAGAAACGTGAGTACCTTGAAAACTATCTTTATGTTTGAGGTCATACTATATCTGTTTAGATATAGATCGATATGGTTTTTGTTTGTTCCCACTTGTGACATCATTAGTGTGTGATTATGCTTTTTCTTAGTTCTTGCTAATCTGATCATGTTGTTTCAAGTTTTTGGTATCAGCTTTTTGGTGCTAGTAATCCTTAACCTGGCACTTAAGATTGATCAAGGGTGTGGGTTTTATAGTTTTTTGTAAGTGTTGATTTCGGTGGATATAAATGGGAGAATTGTAAACAAGAAATGATACTATAGTTGTTGAAGTGTGCAAGTATGTACTGTTCTTAAGAGTATTTTTGTTTTATTCATAGATGAATGGTGATGCAGCAGTAAACACGACAGCTACTCTCCCAAGATACAACAATGTTGGAGCGGCAATACATGGGATGCTACCCTATTTTAGGGCTTCGTCTTGTATCATATTTCATTTCAATCACATCTATACCTGTTAGATTACGTTATTTCCCCTAATATGCATATTTGTGTAAAATGCACTTATGGACATTATTTGCATGTTTTTCAGACATTTGGACCATGGTTGGATGAGAGAGAGAGAAAGAGTGATCCTAGGGTTTCTCTACCCTTAGAGAGGCCTAAAGTGAAGTCTGAGGCTCCCTCAACCTACCCTAGTGGCCAAAGCTCCATTATAGCAAAGATGTCCAAGAATGAACAAAGAATCAAGTCAAAGTGTTGCAACAGAGACCACCATGGTTGTGGTACCTCATAATGGCCGTTCTGGCTCATTTAAAGTTAACAGAGTCACATTGAAGCAAAGCAGGAATCACCACGGTCGTGCCACTCAAAATGCTCGTTGTGGACTGACCCCACGGTCGTGCCACCTTGCACGACCGTGTGACAATTGATGCAAAACAGCCATGGAGCCAAGAACGGGTAGTGTTTTCCAAGCCACCATGATTGTGGTAACCACCACAATCGTGCCACCCTAGCCTCACCACGACCGTGGTGACCACCACGATCGTGCTACTTCATGTACAAATTTGACCTAGTTATTGTGATTTTTTTCCCATTTCTCACCTCGGTCGTTCTACTCCTCCACGATCACTCTCACCCCTTCCCACCACGACTGTGGTGACCACCACGACCGTGCTACTCACAAAAACCTAGCTACTTTACACTACATT
Source organism: Alisma plantago-aquatica (assembly GCA_963693085.1). Classification (NCBI taxonomy): domain Eukaryota; kingdom Viridiplantae; phylum Streptophyta; class Magnoliopsida; order Alismatales; family Alismataceae; genus Alisma; species Alisma plantago-aquatica. Next base: position 1,031,283,552 of record OY856410.1, on the reverse strand, counting down.
TCCCACTTTACCCCTACTTGACCTATTGCGTCCGCCACACCTATATATACCTAGGTGGTGGATGGAGAACAAGGTTAGCCACCCCTATCACCCTTCTACCACTCCATTCCCCCCATCCATTCCACTCTATTTCCACCTCCATTCCACTCCATTCCACCATTTCCACCACCAAAACCCTAGTTTCCTAGTATTTTGACCCTATTCCACCATCATCCCATCCCATGCCCTTGCACCTTGGAAGGAGGAGGACATAATGCATTAACTGAAGTGGAGGATTACTCCATCTACACTGGTATTCATGGCTTCTTCTTCCTCTTTCACCTTTCTTTTTGTATTTTGCATTTCCATGAGTAGCTATGCCCCTTGGGTGGGTTGTTTGGGGTCAACAATGTTACTTTGATACCATGTTTGAAATGCATAATTTTTTCGGTCCTTATAACATGACCTACAAATGTCCAAATGTGCTCAAAATTTGTATATGAGCCATTCACAATATGTTTAAGAAGATCAATGGAGTAGATTTTTGAAAAAAATATTGCATCATGAAAAACTACTTGAGTGTATTCTGCTCCGAATACACTCGAGTGTATTCTAGCCAGAGAGAGAGAATCAGGCTAGAATACACTCGAGTGTATTCAGAGCAGAATACACTCAAGTAGTTTTACATGATGCAATATTTTTTTTCAAAAATATAGTACGTTGATATATATATATATATATATATATATATATATATATAGAGAGAGAGAGAGAGAGAGAGAGAGTCAGGCTAGAATATACTCGAGTGTATTCAGAGCAGAATACACTCAAGTAGTTTTTCATGATGCAATATTTTTTTTCAAAAATATAGTCCGTTGATCTTCTTAAACATCTTGTGAATGGCTCATATACAAATTTTGAGCACATTTGGACATTTGTAGGTCATGTTATAAAGACCGAAAAAATTATGCATTTCAAATTAGTTTCACACGTCGATTTTGTTGCCCTTGGATGAGTGACTTACACTCATCCAAATGGGCTCAAAATTTGTATGTAGCCTAGCTGGTTTACATTTTGTAAAAAAATAGTCTTGATATGCAAACACACTTAAGTGTATTCATGCAATCTGTACACTCGAGTGTATTATAGCCTGACTATATATATATATATATATATATATATATAATGTCTGATATCCTTTTCTATAAGAGAATGATGATTGAGGTGATATTGTGCTTATGTTAGATTTGTTATAGAAACATGAGTACCTTGAAAACTATCTTTATGTTTGAGGTCATACTATATCTGTTTAGATATAGATCGATATGGTTTTTGTTTGTTCCCACTTGTGACATCATTAGTATGCGATTATGCTTTTTCTTAGTTCTTGCTAATTGATCATGTTGTTTCAAGTTTTTGGTATCAACTTTTGGGCGTTAGTAATCCTTAACCTGGCACTTAAGATTGATCAAGGGTGTGGGTTTTATAGTTTTTTATAAGTGTTGATTTCAGTGGATATAAATGGGAGAATTGTAAACAAGAAATGATACTATAGTTGTTGAAGCGTGCAAGTATGTACTGTTCTTAAGAGTATTTTTGCTTTACTCGTCGATGAATGGTGGTGCAGCAGTAAACACGACGACTACTCTCCCAGGATACAACAATGTTGGAGCGGCAATGTGTGGGATGCTACCCTATTTTAGGGCTTCATCTTGTATCATATTTCATTTCAATCACATCTATATCGGTTAGATTATGTTATTTCCCCTAATATGCATATTTGTGTAAAATGCACTTATGGACATTATTTGCATATTTTTCAGGCATTTGGACCATGCTTGGATGAAAGAGAGAGAGAGAGAAGGAGTGATCCTAGGATTTCTCTACCCTTGGAGAGGCCTAAAGTGAAGTCTGAGGCTCCCTCAACCTACCCTAGTGGCCAAAGCTCCATTGTAGCAAAGATGTCCAAGAATGAAAAAAGAATCAATTCAAAGTGTTGCAACAGAGACCACCATGGTTGTGGTACCTCATAATGGCCGTGCTGGCTCATTTAAAGTCAACAGAGTCACATTGAAGCAAAGTAGGAATCACCACGGTTGTGCCACTCAAAATGCTCGTTGTGGACTGACCCCACGGTCGTGCCACCTTGCACGACTGTGTGACAATTGATGCAAAACGGCCATGGAGCCAAGAACGGGCAGTGTTTTCCAAGCCACCATGATTGTGGTGACCACCACAATCGTGCCACCCTAGCCTCACCACGACCATGGTGACCACCACGACCGTGCTACTTCATGTACAAATTTGACCTAGTTATTGTGATTTTTTCCCATTTCTCACCTCGGTCGTTCCACTCCACCACGACCACTCTCACCTCTTCCCACCATGGTCATGCTACTCACAAAAACCTAGCTACTTTTACACTACATTTTCCACTTGACCCCTACTTGACCTATTGCTTCCGCCACACCTATATATACCTAGGTGGCGGATGGAGCACGAGGTTAGCCACCCCTAGCTCCCTTCTACCACTCCATTCCCCCATCCATTCCACTCTATTTCCACCTTTATTCCACTCCATTTCACCATTTCCACCACTAAAACCCTAGTTTCCTAGTATTTTGACCCTATTCCACCATCATCCCATCCCATGCCCTTGCACCTTGGAAGAAGGAGGAGGACATACTGCATTAACTGAAGTGGAGGATTACTCCATCTACACTGAGATTCATGGCTTCTTCTTCCTCTTTCACCTTTCTTTTTGTATTTTGCATTTCCATGAGTAGCTAGGCCCCTTGGGTGGGTTGTTTGGGGTCAACAATGTTACTTTGATACCATGTTGGGGGGAAATGATATGTAAACATTGTAATTTCGTTTGCTAATGATTATGTTCTATTTCTATCTCACTCTTCATGAATTTCTTGTTGGTTTGTGCTTGAAAATACCTAGGAACTTAAGTAAATTGCTTATATGTGTGAATTTTGGGATTTACTCCTAGGTCCGATTCTTGGATCCCTAGCTAGCCACCCATCCTCCTACATGCTAACCAATTCTCCTAACCCTAGTTGAGAGATCTAAGTAGCTAGTTTAGATGAATTTGGTGTGCTTAGCATGGAGTTTTCTCAAGGTTAGAATGTGGGTGATGGGAGACCTAAAACCTCACTTCCACTCCCATTACTAACCTCAGCCCCTAATCATCCTAAGATCATATAAACTAGAAACTTAGGCTTGTTAAGACTCTAATTGAATTGCACCTAAATCCTAACCTAATTGAGCCTTGCAAGGGTAGTAGGGGGTGTTAGGGACTAGTTCCCCCATACACAACCTAGCATATCCATGGCCAATTAGTAGTTTAGGATAATTCATTGGACTCTAGCTTATTGTTTGGTTTTATAATCTAAATGGAATCTTTATGTTCACATGTCACCCCAACCTAATTGATAAGTGCATCCCCCAAACAACCCACACATCCCTTTATCGCTTTAAAACCCTAATTGCCTTCTTGCTTAGATAGTGTTAGCTTAGTTAGCTTCTTGCCTTGTTGCTAGTTTAGGCCTTTAATTACCCTTTTGCCCTATTTGCTCGCTTAGTGTAGTATAGACTTCTTCTTTCCTACCTTAGCATAACTTGTTCTCTTTCCTTACTTGCCTTGTCTTTTCTTACTTAGTAGAATTAACTGTCTAGGGTTAACTTAGGTTTTATTCTTGTTTATCTTCCTTTAATTGCTTTCCCGCTAAACATAGTATAATCAATCAAATCACCTTTAATCCCTTCAACCCTAGAATCCGCAATAGGAACCTAGCACAAAAACTAACATAGCTCTAGTGATCCCTTTTCTCCGTGTGGATCGACCCCATACTTGCAGCCCTCATATACTACGTCACAACCCTGTGCGCTTGTGGGTGTAGTGTTTTGGTGTATGTGAGTATGTTTGTGTAGGTCCTTATAAATTTTGAAAGTGATCCCCTTGTGTGTTTCTGTTCATGGACATGCATCTATTCAAACTCCAATTAAGCAGTGTGTTATGCCATTGGCAGTGACGCACCAAGCTTTCTGCCACCATTGTCGGAACAGAAAGTGCAATAGCTACCTAGTGGTTGTGGTGTTGAATCTCCCCTTTGGCACCATCTTTTTCCAATTTACTTGTCTTCTCACCACGACCATGGTACCTTGGTATGACCATGGTGAAATACATACTAATCGAACAACGCCCTTGGATCTAAAGAAAATTGAGATAAATTGACAAAATGAGCCAACACGGTCTTGCCATACAACACAACCATGCCATGTAGCACAGTCATGTTGCATCAAGTCACCATGGTCGTGCCACGTAGCACAGTTGTTCTGCAGCCTGACCCAACACTTAAATAAGCCATTTTGTAAAATTTCATTTCAGTTGCTCATTCATTCTTCACAAACAGAATGACCATCTCTGTGCCCTAGCGGCCATGCAGTACTTTGTACCCCCTCTCCAACCCTCAAATCACCACCAAATGACCCCCAATCTATCTCCAATCAATCTCCCATCATTTCCACTACCTTAATCTACAAATTCCACCCATTTTCATCCACAAATTCCCCCATTTCTCTCCAATCTGCCCAACAACCCCTTTTTTTGGAGAAAACCAAAAATTTCAAATTTCTCCACCAAAATCTGTTCAAGATGAAGAAAATGGTCGTGAAGGCAGTAGAGAAGACCAAGGGCACACATGCATACCAACACCGACCCAAGAATGGATCGTCTTCAACTCCAGCGTCTACTGCTCTGCCATCTGCCTCTAGCTCTGCCGAAACCGCCCATGTGACGGAAGCCAAATTGGATTCTTTGATAGATCCAATTGTGGAGGAAGTGTCTTTATAGTCATGGCGCGCACCACCACCACCCTCGCCAGCCTAACCATCAGTTACAATAGCTCGATCGTCAGTTTCAATGGCACATCCTTTGTCATCCTAGGGACTACAGTCACAGCCACAACCTCAACCTCAAGCACAAAGACAATGAATTTTAAATGATGATGATGAGGCGATATCAGATGCACCACAGCCAGAGGCACCCCATCAACAACCTGAGAGAGAGCCTGAGGTAACTAGCAGTCAGGTGAAGAAACCAAATACCCAGAGTGCTTAACATGCAAAGTGATTTCCACCCGTTATGTGTGTCATGCAAGGATGGAGATCAAGGGTTTCTATGCCTATTTCCAGGGCATAATGGAATCAATGGGCCTTTTAAACATCTTGAAGACACCACATGGCACTTATGTGGAGCTGACACGTCAGTTCTTTGCCACTTTAGAGAATATTTCTGATGATGGCGAGGATTCCATTAGAGTGGTGATTGGAGGCAAGCATTGGTTATTACTTCAAAGATGTTAAATAAGTGTTTTCTCCCAATGATGAAATGGCAACCCTCTTGGATGGGGGAACAATAAAGAACGACTCGAGTACTACCTACATCATCATGTAGAAGTACTTCACATTCTGTATGAACTTTGTTGGGTGGGGATCCAAAACAAGCATGATTCATAATCCATTCCTCAGCTATGTACAAAAAGTGCTTGCAACACAATATTTGGCAGGTACAAAAACTAAGGCAGCTGCACAAAGAAAGATCTATTGTCTTGGGTTGGCTGATTAAAGGAAAGTTTGTAAATTTGGGTGCTTTACTGATAGATCATCTGAGGACAATCTCCTCCAAGAGCAAGAATCCATTTGTTATGGGAGGGATTGTGACGTACATTGTCGTTTCCCTAGGTCATGATGTTTATGGATATACCAGGATAGAGGGGGAAAGTTAGTGGACATGCACTACTTGGTTCCTTCTTCTATGATTGTAGTGGATTCAAAAATCATATATCAGGTCAACCCCTCGTATCTAGGTGTCTCACTGGATCTACCCTACCACACTCTGCCTCTCTTAGAGGAGCATGGGCATGCTCCAAACTTCTTAGAGACCATGAGGAGATACTAGGAGGAGCACCCTAGAGAGGAAGGAATACCAAAGGTGCTATTGGATGAGGGACTAGGAGAGCCCTCATAGACGATAGATCAGTAGAGGCAGCAAATGCACATCGAGTCAGGAGACAAGAGGTGTAGGCATCACAACAGCCACTGCAGCCCACAACGAACGCATATAACATGTCCACTATACATGCACAACTGGAGGGCATCCAGAGCACACAAGACATCATACTGAGAGCCTAGGAGGGAATTTTGAGGGCACATGAGGGTTTTGAGAGTACCCAGGATGCTATGTGGTTAGACCATCAGTAGATGTGTTATAAGGTCAACCACATGTATTAGTTTCAACACACCCAAGCCCACATGAACCTCCAATGGTGGGGAGATTGGTGGAGCACAATGTTAGTATATCAGGATAACTACCCGCCTCCACAGTCGGACTACTGGGGTTCCTACTACCAACATGCTCCACCACATGGAGGGCCACCACCGAGGTTACCACAATGATCATCTATCCTATCACTCCTATACTTTAGTGTCATGTTGAGGACAACATGATTCAAAAGTTTGGGGTGGTAGGGTGATATGTCTTTTTTCCCATTTCACTCTTTTTGCATTTCACCTATCATTTAGTTTTGTTTTCTTGTTTTTTTGTTGCTCTTTCTATCTAGATTAGATTTTACATGCTTTTCATGCTTGCATGTCATATAGTTTACTTTCTATCAATTTTTGCATAATTTTTAAACTTTTTGCTCTTTTTGCCATGCATTTCACATCATGTAGATTTTTGGTAATTTTTGCATGTTTCAACTAGGATTTTCTTGTTTCCTGCTTTATTTTTCTATAATGAAGGATTAGATGTTATTTAAGGCAACTTGGCACCGTTTTGGACAATTTTTCCCAAATATAGAAATTCTTGCTTAAAAGTGTGTTTTGTCCCAATCTCTACTTCTTGATTGAAAATGATAACCTTGGATAAATGCGAGTGAATTATCATGGTTTATTTCTAGATGGCCTCAATCTTGACTTTTTACATATGCACCACCTCTCTCATGCTTGTGAACTATTTGGTTGAATTGTGATTGAAGAAAACCACTAACGCTTAGATTTTTGTAGAATCTCATGATAGAAATGTGGTTTTAATATTGCTCATTCATGTAGTATGTCATTGCTTGATGAAATTGTTGGAATAGTTTTTATGCAGGAAATCTCATGTTGATATCCTCACTAGTAACCCCTCTCTAACCTGACATTTCTTCCTCCATCTTCTTACCTCTCTGCCTCATGAAACGATGCCAAAGTGCACATATCAGCTTTGGCCACTCCCAAAAGTTTGGGGTGGTCATATCCATGCCCCCCGCTTCACTCTCATCATCATGTGCCCTATCCACATCAAGGGCAAAGAAAAAAAAATGCAAAAACAAAATAAAAGATGCTCCTATTTATGAGCATCTAAATAAAGAAAAGATGAGTGTGTAAAAAGCACTCCAAACTCTTACTGTAACCCTTTCTTCCTTTTGCATGCCCATGGAGCTAGGAAATATTAAACCTAGCTCATTTTGCCCTTTTTCACAGCAATGTGGGTTACTTAGTGTGGATGGACATATGAAATTGAATGCATGAATGTGAAACAACCAAATTAGTAATTTTTGGGCTTTTCTACCATGAAACGGTTCACCAGAGTGATATGACAGCCATATGGATTGATTGTGTTTTCTATGCTCTATATTTGAAGTTTGCAAGCTCATTGCTCTAATCATGATTGGTTTGTGAAAGAGGAGAGGAGAGAGGTGCAATGAATGTACTTAGTCATCCTTGATCCCATTTAATCAATATTTACCTATTGCATTGCATTTGTCATTTCTTGATATGGAAAACTTGTAGAGAGATTAAGTTGGAGCATACTTGAGGGCAAGTATGTTTTAAGTTTGGGGGTGGTGATGCAACCCTATTTTAGGGTTTCATCTTATGTCATATTGCATTTCAATCACATCTATACCTGTTAGATTACATGTTATTTCCCCTAATATGCATATTTGTTTAAAATACACTTTGGACATTGTTTGTATGTTTTTCAGGCATTTACACTATGCTTGGATGAAAGAGAGAGAGAGAAGGTGTGATCCTAGGGTTTCTCTACCCTTGGAGAGGCCTAAAGTGAAGTTTAAGGCTCCCTCAACCTACACCTAGTGTCCAAAGCTCTATTGAAGCAAAGATGTCCAAGAATGAACAAAGAATCAACTCAAAGTGTGGCAATAGAGACCACCACGACCGTGGTACCTCAGAATGGCCGTGCTGGCTCATCCAAAGTCAATAGAGTCACATTGAAGCAAAGCAGAAATCACCAAAGTCGTGCCACTCAGAATGGTGGTGGTGGACTGACCCAGAACGGCCGTGCTACCTTGCATGGCCATGTGGCATCTGATGCAAAATGGCTGTGGAACCTAGAACAGGCAGTATTTTCAAAGCCACCACAGTTGTGGTGACCACCACGGCCATGCCTCCCTAGCCTCACCACGGCCGTGGTGACCACCATAGCTGTACTACTTCATGTACAAATTTGACCTAGTTACTGTGATTTTCCCCCATTTCTCACCTTGGTTGTTCCACTCCACCATGACCGTTCTCACCCCTTCCCACCATGGTTGTGGTGACCACCATGGTCGTGCTACTCACAAAAACCTAGCTACTTTTACACTATATTTTCGACTTTACCCCTACTTGACCTATTGCTTCCTCTACACCTATATATACCTAGGTGGCAACTGGAGCATGAGGTTAGCCACCCCCAGCTCCCTTCTACCACTCCATATTTGCCCCTATCCATTCCACTCCATTCCACTCCATTTCACCATTTCGACCATCAAAACCCTAGTTTCCTACCGTTTTGAGCCTATTCCACCAATCCCATGCCCTCACACTTTAGAAGAATGAGGAGGGCATCCTACATCAGCTGAAGTGAAGGATTACTTCATCCACATCAAACTCCATTGCTTCTTCTAACTCTTTCTCCTTTCTTTTTGTATTTTGCATTTCCATGAATAGCTAAGCCCCTTGGGTGGGATGTTTGGGGTCAAAAATGTTACTTTGATACCATGTTGGGGGGGGAATGATATATAAACATTGTAATTTAGTTTTCCAATAATTATGTTATATTTCTATCTCACTCTTCATGAATTGCTTGTTGGTTTATGCTTGAAATCACCTAGGAATTTAGGAAAATTATTTATATGTGTGAATTTTGGAATTTGCTCCTAGGTCCAATTCTTGGATCCCTAACTAGACACCCATCTATGGGGTCAAAAAGCCGAGGCAGACTCCCCATTCCCTAGGGCTCCTATATGATAATCAATTTTCCTAACCCTAGTTGAGAGATCTAAGTAGCTAGTTTAGATGGATTTGGTGTGCTTATCATGGAGCTTTCTCAAGGTTAGAATGTGGGTGATGGGAGGCCTAAAACATCATTTCCACTCCCATTACTAACCTCGGCCCTTAATCATCCTAAGATCATCTAAACTAGAAACATAGGCTTGTTTAGACTCTAATTGAATTGCACCTAAATCCTAACCCAATTGAGCTATGCAAGGGTAGTAGGGGGTGTTAGGGACCAGTCCCCTATACATAAGTAAGAATATCCATGGCCAGTTAGTAGTTTAGGATAATTCATTGAACTCTAGCTTGTTGTTTGGTTTTATAATCTAAATGAAATCTTTATGTTCACATGTCACTCCCAACCTAATTGATAAGTGCATCCCCCCAAACAGCCCACACATCCCTTTATTGCTTTAAAACCCTAATTGCCTTCTTACTTAGCTAGTGTTAGCTTAGTTAGCTCTTTACTTGCTTAGTTAGCTTCTTGCCTTATTCTTGCTTTGCTCTTGCTAGTTTAGGCCTTTAATTGCTCTTTTGCCCTATTTGCTCACTTAGTGTATTGTAGACTTCTTCTTGCCTGTCTTAGCATAACTTGTTCTCTTTCCTTGCTTGCCTTATTTTTTCTTGCTTAGTAGAATTTACTGTCTAGGGTTAACTTAGGTTTTATTCTTGTTTGTATTCCTTTAATTGCTTTCTTGCTCAACTTAGTGTAATCAATCAAATCACCTTTAAACCCTTAAACCCTAAACTCCAGAGTAGGAACCTAGCCCAAAAACTAATCTAGCTCTAGTGCCCCCTTTTCTCCATGTAGATCGATCCTATACTTGCCGCCCTCCTATACTATGACATAACCTTGTGCGCTTATGGGTGTAGTGTTTTTGGTGTATGTGAGTATGTTTGTGTAGGTCCTTATAAATTTTGAAAGAGATCCCCTCGTGTGTGTATGTTCGTGGAGTTGCATGTATTCAAACTCCAATTGATTAGTGTGTAATGCCATTGGCAGGGACGCACCAAGCTTTCTAGTGTCGTTGTCGGGATAGAAAGCACCATATCTACCTAGTAGTTGTGGTGTTGAGTCTCTCCTTTGGCACTGTCTTTTGCCAATTTACTTGTCTGCTCACCACAGTCGTGGTACCTTGGAATGGCCATGGTGAAATACATACTAATCAAACAACGCCCTTGGATCTAAAGAAAATTGAGAGAAACTGACAAAATGAGCCAACATAGTCGTGCCATGCAGCACAGTAGTGTTGCATGAAGCCACCATGGTCGTTCCACATAGCACGACCGTGCTGCAGCCTGACCCAATCCTTAAATCAACCATTTTGCAAAATTTCATTCAATTGCTCATTCATTCTTCACAAACAGAACAACCATCTCTGTGCCCTAGCAGTTGTGCAACACTTCACAACCCCTCTCCCTCCCTCGAATCACCACCAAATCTCTTAAAAAATGTATTCAACTTAACTCACTACACATTATTGGTTACATCATAAGAATGAGATACAAAGCATTACAATATATTGAGTCGACGATAATTTCATTTTTCCCATTGAACCTCCTTCACGGGATCTTCGTTCATGAAGGTTTGGTGTCTATCACATTAACCTTGGGTATGGGCATAACTCCATCCTTCTCTATGTGTTTCTCATAAGTCTTTGACTTAATGGATTTTTCAGAGGATCAACCAAGTTCAACTCTAATTTCACATAATCCATAGATATTATCCTATCACATATAAGCTGCCTCACGACATTGTGACATAGACAAATATGTCTATTCTTTCCATTATAAATTTTATTTTTAGCTCTTGCTATAACAGATATCACAGTGTACAAACACTGGCGGAGAAGGTCTCCCACAAATGGGAAGATCCATTAGAACATGTCTCGGCCACTCAACTTCAGTTCCAACCTTTTCTAAGGCAACAAACTTGGATTCCATAGTGGAACGAGCTATACATGTTTGCTTGGTGTATTTTCAAGACACAACACCTCCACCCATGGTGAAGATGTAGCCACTTGTAAATTTCAATTCATCTGAATCACAAATCTAATTAGTGTCACAGTATCCTTCTAGCACAATTGGAGATCCACGAAAAATAAATTCATGATTAATTGTGCCTTTTAGGTATCTTAAAACCCTATGCAGAGCATCCCAATGATCCTTGTTAGGATTTTGAGTATATATACTTAATGTCCCCACTGTATATGCTATATCTGGATGAGTACAATTCATTAAGTACATCATGCTTCCAATTACTTGCGCATATTTGACTTGCTGAACACTAGTACTTTTATTTTTCTTAATATTGCAATTAGAATCAAAAGGTGTGCTAATTGGCTTACAATCAAACATTGAAAACCTTTTGAGGGTTTTCTCAACATAATGATCTTGAGAAAGCATGAAGCAAGCATCACTTATAAGAAGTTAAATTCCCAAAATTACATTTGCTTCTCCCATATCTTTCATGTCAAAATTATTGTTGTTCCTTCTAAGAACCAATAATCTATATGCCTCGCTATTTAGAGCATGACATATACAAATACAATCTAGAGTTCTAGATCCCAATTTTCATTTCTTAGGTTCAGTTAATGAACCTTAGCTAAACACCCTCACACTTTGAGATATTTTAAATTAGGAGGAAATCCTTTCCATAATTCATATGGAGTCTTATTCGTCTTCCTACTAGGAATACAATTTTAAAGAAAACAATATGACAAAACTGCTCGCCCCCATAAGTTGTTGGTGAATTAATTAAAATAGATTTCACTTCTCTTTTAATATTTCTATGTTTACATTCAACAATATAATTTGATTGAAGTGAATATGGAAGAGTGTATTCATGTATAATACCATGAGTTACACAAAAATCAATAAAAGGAGCGCAATCATATTCACCATCCCTATCTGACTGAAGACATTTTATTTTCTTATTAAGTTGATTTTCTACTTCTATTTTGTATTTAACAAACACCTCCAAGGCTTCATCTTTTGAACGCAATAAGTATCGTTTTGTACAGTGTGAGAAATCATCTAGAAAAATGATATAGAATGTTTTCCCACGTCTAGATAAATTTCCTTTAAAATTTCCAAGATTTGTATGAATTAAATCTAGTAGGTCAAAATCTCTATGTAAGACTTGAGGACACAATTTCTTTGTAAATTTAGTTTCACACATACTTGACATTTGTTATTTAAATCAACAACGTCATTTATATCTTTTAACAAACCTACAGACTTCATGTGTTATACATATTTAAAATTAACATGTCAAAGTCTATTGTGCCACTATCAAAAGAGTCAACCATATAAGTAAAAGTGGAAATTTCATTACCAGAAGAGTAGGGTGCATTCAAAAGAAAAAGGATATTTGAACAGTACTCCATGCCAACGTAGTCCCCTGACTTAGGAAGAATGACCTTGTTTGATTCAAAAGATACCTTGACCCAAACTTAACAAGTTGAGAGATCGAGATCTTTAACCTTTATGTTTAGAACATACAACACATCTTTGACCAGCAAGATTTTTCCAGAAGTCATCTTGACCATGATATTGCGCTTTCCGATCACAAGAGAAGCACTTGAGTTGTCCATGACTACCCGATGCTCGTCCCCTCCTACTTCTAAGTAGGTCACAAAGGCAACTTCGTTGCCACTGATGTGGCGACTAGCCTCAGAGTTGATGATCCAATCATGATGCTAAAATGCTCTCATGATGGCCATGCTGATGTATGCCACAAACACATTCTCTGTTACTAGGTTGGTTCTTTAGAATCCTAGATTGCTTGCTTCTTCCTATGCCTACATTTAGAGAGGTGTGGCCAGGTTTACCACAAACATAACAAAAACATTCTTTTTCTTAATGTCTTAGTTGCCTTTATTTTTATTTTTGTATCTTTTCCCTTTCTTATTCTTCCAGTTATCTTTAAACTGATCAAAAAATTTATTATTTTGTTTAACTTCTTTCTTAACAAAGTTTGCAGTACAAAACAATTCTTTATTCAAATCAGATTTTTTCTCTAGTATGATTTTGATCTTCAGCACGGATATGTATTATTACATCATCCAATGATATTGTTTTTCTTTCGTGCTTTAAATTGTCCTTATAATGTTTTCAAAAACTAGGTAATAAATTTTCGAGTAGAAGCCTCTTCCAGAATGTATTTGTTTTTTAGACTTTCCCAAATTTCATATGCAATTTAATTGAAAAATGTGTGTCAAACAATTGATTACAAATAGTTCTTAAAATTACATGTCGACAAATCTGATTAGCCTTTTTCCATTCAACAAAATCATTTTCTAGTTTGGGTTTAGACATGGCAAATACTACTTTAGAAACTTGTAAAGCAGTATACACTTTTTCTTGCCAACGTCGATAGTGCGACCCAATAAAAAGTTCAATCTTAGTTACATCACGCAAAGGAGTTATTGACACATTCAAAATAGTGACAATCTGATTATTAGAAGCGGATGGCGTAATAGGAGTAAAAAGTGTTTCAAATCCTTCCAAATTAGTACCCATCGGAAAATATATTACTCTTAAGATTGTTGATTTCGGTAGATATAAATAAGAGAATTGTAAATAAAAAATAATACCAGACTCGTTGAGGTGTGTAAGTATGCATTTTCCATAAGAGTATATCTGCCTTACTCGTCGACGAGTGGCAGTGCAACAGTAAATGCGGAGGCTATTCTCCCAGGATACAACAATGTTGGAGTGATGAGGCGTGCACACGCAAATCATAGTCTCTTACAAACAACAGTTGATCCTTCTTCCAGCGATCACATGGAAAGCATTTGTGGCAACAACAAGACATGGAAGGAAATGAGCGATAGAGAATTTCATTTTTCTTATAATTAAAACACTCAATATTGTTTTTATTTTATAAAAGAGTAGCGAATGGTTGCCAACAAAATAGACACATATAGTTGGTCTCTTCCAAATAGTCCCAACCACAACTTTCAGAAGTTGCAACACATGTTAAAAATGTCACACAGACTAAATGGGAAAATCGAGTTGAGGGTGTGCCCATGTAAGGGGCTCGAGGATGCCGAATTTGCACCCCCCTGCGCACATGATGTGACGTGTGCCAATGTGCCTGATTAAAGGGTTTTTGGATCGAATCGACCCAAACCCACTTGGGTTGTCCCACCATGCGCGTGCGTAGCCTATTTTTTCATTGATTCCTCGAATATCCTATGGATAAGAACCCATATATAAGGAGGAGGAGAGTTTCATAATTTCCTAATGTGGGACTAAAGCAAATGTATTTTAGTTTGAATTACAATAGAAAATAAAACAATATTACCTTAGGTTTAGTGAGTGTGTGTGGTCAAGGATGGGGGGAGGGGGCCTCACCCCCAAAGTTTGAAAATAATAGAATTTATTATTATCAATGAATTCCTAACTGTCTCTCTCTTTTTCTTGTTCCTCCTTTTTGAAATGTCAACTATTTTGTTTCTTTCATTTTATTCGAATCATCTCTTATCTTTCAACCATCCTTTTCTCTCATCCATGAATATACATAAAATTTATAGCAACATCCATTAAAAAGTATACTTTTAATAGCAAGTTTTAACATTTATGCAAAAGAAGTACCTAATGAACTAAAATTAAATGATAGTAATACTAGTCATGGTTAATTAAGCAAATCAAACTCATGATTCTAATTGACAGGATTTTCTAACTTGTTGAGAAACCACCTCATGTATTTTAAACATACTTAATTTTTAAAAATCCAAGTATATCCACTAAATCAAACTTTTCCTCAATCTAGCACTGGCTTTTTGTGGAAGTTAGAATATATTTATATGCTGCATGCAAATATTTTTGTTAGAATGGTATCACAGTTTAAATCAAATTTCCTCACATGCAACAAATTCTAGAAGTCATATGTTTTCCTTTCCACACGGTCCATGGGGAGTCAACTCCATTACTATGTGCACACATATGGTAAATGCAAACATTTTCTTCAAAGAAAAGTTGTCTCACCGTCACATTCTACTATCTTTACATCTTTTTAATATATACATACATATATATATATATATATATATATATATATATATATATAATTGACTATGAATTTAACAAAATGGTATAAAAATCACCATTAGTCCGACTTCATATGCTTCAAGATCTAATATAAATTAGAAGTAGAAGGATACAACTTATTATATGTCATCATTATCTAGTTCTCAAAGAGTAGTGTTCATTGACAAAACAAAAAAGGAACAAGTGCATATATATACTTTCGTGTCGAGAAGTTGTCACCTATACGTAGATAACAAGTTTCTTGAGTTCTCTAAACGGTGAAGAAGGTACAAATCTATCTTCATATGTTTTGCTTATTATTATTTTTTAAATTGCTACATCTCATTGGGATACATAAATTGTTGATATATTATTCATTTGTTAAATCACTCCCAAGACAACACATGTATGATGTATTCTTTAGAACAACTAGTTAGATAATATTATTATTGATGAGTTCTATACTATGAAGAATCAAAAAAGCAGATCAAATTATTACTTATAAGAATGTTGTCAGAATAATAGTTCATTTTATGCATTTTTCCCTTCAAATTCAGGTCCTTTACCATCCCCCAACCTCAATTTGTTGGCTCTGTTCGTATGCATGGACATTAAGGACTTAAGATATGTGTTGAAGCAACATTAAGGGTTTAGATGTGGTATGTCTAGAATTTTGGTTGACGGGTCAGGAAGCTGCATTGGTTTTGTTTGTCATCACTCTAACTTGTTTAATTCTAAATGCATTTGATGTTATTCTTTCCTCATTGCAAATATGATTGATAATATAGAAACTTGGAGGGAAGGACAACAATATGAACCTAAGCATCCATCTCATCCTAGATTGCTACTTCTTGAGAGGTTAGTGGATTTCTTGTTGGTAGCTATAGTTGCAATTTCCTAACTCTATGGAGCATAGAGATTCCAGGATGACAGATGAGAGTCTTCTCCATTTAGGAGCCACACATTTTTTAGGAAGTGCTAACCTAAAAGAGGCTAATACGTGGATGAGAGAGTTAAATAAGCCCATCAATATCATGAAGATACCTAAGGAAGATAAGATCTTACATCTTGTCTACCTTTTGAAAGGAAGTGTGAACCACTGGTGGTCTATGGAAGAGGCTAATGGATCAGGTTTGTCTTTAATGTGGGATGATTTTAAAATAGAGTTTGAAACTCGGTACTTTCCTAGTCATTTATAAGGAAGAATATTATACAAACCCATAACAAGGGGATATGATAGTAAATGAACATGGGGTGCATTTCCATGAGTTATTGGGTTTTTTACTTACTTGGGATTGAAAGATGAAGATAATATCATACATTTTGAGGATGATTGGACTGTTGAAATTGAATAGTGCACATATATCATAAAATCTCACAAGAAGTTCACAATGTTTGTAGAAGCTTCAAGAAGAGTTGAGAGAACTTTGTTGTTAGACAAGGCAGAGAAGGTTATAAAGAAGGCAATGCATGATGTTATGTACTTTGTGTTGAAGCTTTTCATGAAAGGTGAAGATAGTTGAAGGCATTGTACATGTGGAGGTATAAGTCAGTGTGAGTGGTGGCACTATTTGACTCTCAGTTGTATTTCTAGTTGTGAATGACATTGTGATGCATTCCTATTTTAGGGATTCATCACATGTCTTTTTGCATTATAATGACATCTAAACATTATATATTGCAAGCTATTTCCCCCAATGTGAACTTTTATGTCAAATGCACTTATACCTCCTTTTGTGTGTTTTTCAAGGTACTTATGCATGCATTGATGCAAGGGAGAGAGATGAAGAGCATCTTTGGGTCCTTGCACTCCAAGATTGAACCTACCTCTTCCCCGAGCTCTCTTTGGACACACAAGAATCAATTCAAAGAAAAAGGAGGTCAAATGAAGAAATTGAAGTTAAAGTCAGCAGAAAGAAGCCCCAAAATGGCCATGGGAAACCACCATGGCCGTGGTGAATTAATCTCTAAAAGTTACAGAGACTTTGCCAATTTTGTACATGAATGACCACAACCGTGCTCAGCAAAACGGTCATGGTCATTGAAGACACAACAATCGTGGTCATCAGAATGACCGTGGCCAGGGAGCTCTGACTCGCTCGTGGCCCACACCATGATTGTGGCTAATTATTCCCCAAAATCCCAAAAACCAATAGTAACTCAACCGAATTTGTATGTGAATGACCAAGGTCGTGGCCATGAGCATGACTGTGGCCAACGAAGGCCACCTCGACCATGGTGACCGCCACGACCATGGAAATCAGAAGACAAGAAGACCCTTAGAGCAACCTCACCCATGGACACCTCCTCCAACACTGTTGTGCTACCCAACACGACCATGGTACCCTCTACCCAACACGACCGTTGCCACCCATCATATACTTACACCTCACCTCCACCTTCCACCTCATCCATGTCCATGGCCCACAACCACACCATCTAAACCCTACCACGGCCGTGGCGCCGCAACACGGCTTTGGTGACCTCCTAAACCTACCCATTTTCTCCAATATTTCTCCCATTTGCCCCCACTTACCCTAGTATTCCTCCACCACATATATTGTAACATCCCTGACCTAGGTTATGCCTTAACCCTATATTTTTTGCTTAATAAAGTTAATTATATGCTTGCTCTTATATGTTAAAAAGTAATTAAGGCTCAAGAGGAACTTATGTTTCAATTTTAGTCTTTTTGAATAATGTTGAAACAATGTTTTGCATGTTTTGGACAAAAGTGCAAATTACCCAAGTTGAGGGGTTAACTTGCAAATGTTTTATGATAAAATGTTCCTCAGATGTTAAAGCATTATAATAATGAAAATTATGTAGAGGTATGGCTGCCACAAGCCTGATTACCAAGAAAGAACTTGTTGAGCTATGTTGTGCATTAAAACATAGTTTTGGTGTAATGTGCAAATTACCCAAAACCTAGGGTTCAATATGCAAAATACCACCTCTAGAGAGTCTCTAATGTTTCTTGGCATCATGTAGAGAAAATAAAATGAGAGGGGCGTCTCATTTGAATCACTTTGGAGGAGAGAGAATCTTGATATTAAAATAATCAAGATTTAAGCATAATTGAAAACCCTAATTCAATTTAATGCAAAAATGAATATATTAATTGAATTGCCCTTCAACCAAAAATGGGATGGTTGAATTTTCATAATTTTGGACGTCCTTGTGCCTTACAATGGACACGAAATATCTAAAGTGAGTGGAGATCCCACTCACATTAGTTAACTAAAAAGTAATATCCACTCAATTTTGGATATTATTATAATGGTTA
This sequence comes from Alisma plantago-aquatica, assembly GCA_963693085.1. Lineage (NCBI taxonomy): Eukaryota > Viridiplantae > Streptophyta > Magnoliopsida > Alismatales > Alismataceae > Alisma > Alisma plantago-aquatica. The sequence continues at coordinate 1,031,264,921 of OY856410.1, read as the reverse complement.
AGGTGCTTAATTTGCTTTCTTTTAATTCATGGATAATGAAGAGGAATTACAAGGTGGGGGAGATGGCTTCGTATTCAAGGGATGGAGGGGAGTATGTGGCACCAATTTAGGGAATTAAAAGATTATTATATCACTTTCTCTCTCATTGAAATTCCCTTATAAACATCTCTTTTCCAACTCAAATGAAAGGCTTTTTCGACCCTTCTTTCTTTCCTTGCTTTGGTTGAACACAAGCGAGCTTAGGAGAAATAGGAGGACGTGCCCCAACCTATAGGTAATCTCCATAGTCATCTTCAACCTTGATTTTATGGTGGAAATCGAAATTCAATGCTTAATTTCTTCTTTTCTCCATTCAATCTTCAACCTTGGTCATTCTTTTCACTCAAAGACTCGAGGATGAGCCTTGGGAGGTTGAGAAAGCTTCATTCACCATTGAAGGCATGAAACTTGAAGTTTGATTTCAACTTTGAAGGTGGGTTATATAACTTGAACCCTTAAACATTGTTATTGATTTCATTTTGTTATCATATGTTGATTCCTCCTTTACTTTCAGATTTCCTTTTAATTTGTTTCTGAATTCACCACAAGAATCACAATGGATTTCGAAGGTTTCAAGCTTGAATATGATAATGTCTTAATCACACACCTCAACTTAGAACATGTGCAAACAGTTTTGCTTTTTGGTGATCAAACAGTCTCAAGACCGTTTGACACCAAATGGTCTCAAGACCGTTTGAGGGCAAACAATCTTTGAGGTCAAGAGGACTCAAACCATTTGAAGTTCAAATGCTGATGTTGTTGGATGATAATCTAATAGTTACAATTAATTGAAATTTAAAAGGTTCCATGAAGGTATGATCCACCAATTGCAAGCCCTAAACGATTGAATTGATTGAAACCCTAGTTGAGGGAATCAATTTCAAGGTTGATTGACCCAAACGATCTCAAAAGTATTTGGAGGTCAATGGTTGATTGTGGCGGGTGGTCGGAAATCCAAGGGCTACAATCTGATGTACTTTCAATAGTTTAATTGATAAATGGTTCAATGAGTACAAATCTTAAATTGATTGGATGTTGGAAACCTTAATTGGTTCAAACGGTTTCAATCAATGGTTGATGATTCAGTTTCAAGACTGAATGGATAATTTGGTTTCAAGACCGAATGGATGATTCGGTTTCAAGATCGAATGGATTGATTTGATTTCAAGACCGAATGGGTTGATTCAGTTTCAAGACCGAATGGGATGATTCGGTTTCAAGACCGAATGGGTTGATTCGGTTTCAAGACCGAATGAGTTGATTTGATTTACAATTGGTCAAGACCGTTTGAAGGGTTGATCAAGACCGTTTGGAGGTCTAAACCGTCTCAGACCGTTTGAAGGGTTGATCAAGACCGTTTGGAGGTCTAAACCGTCTCAGACCGTTTGAAGGTTCAAACGTTCTCAAACCGTTTGGAGGTGTGCATCCAAACCGTTTGAAGGTTTATTAGTCAAAATTGTTGAAGGTTCAATTGATCTTAGAACTAAATGAGTACTATTAAAGTAACTCAAGATTGATTATAATGGTTGTACCTCCAAAGTGCTTAGGTGATTAGTACCTTTAGATTGGTTAACCTTTGATGCTTATGGAAGCAATGACTTAATACACTATGTCAACTCTTCTTTCAAGTTGATTCAATCTAATCAAGATTAAAGTAATTAAACCTCCTAGAGAGGATGAGAGACAGGAACTTATACATGAGTGACAATCATGTAGTGATTTATCCTCAAACACTTCCAACATGATTAAATATGTAATTAGGGTTTGATCCATGACGATGAGATCATGAAACCCTAATCGAGAACGTTGATGAGCTCTAACCCTAATTTAAGGTAAAGCTAGGTGAAATCCTAATCTAGGGTGGTGGTGTAACCCTAATTTGGGGTAATGATATGAGAAACCCTAATTTCGGGCATTTTAATGAAAAACCCTAATTTAAGGGGATGCTTCATGAAAACCCTAATTTTGGGTAAAGCTACATGAAACCCTAATTTTAGGGGAAATGTTATAAGAAACCTTAATTCAAGGTAAGGATGTAATGTGAAACCTGATACGGGATAATGTGATGTGAAACCCTAATCCAGGATGATGCTATGTATTATGAGTAACCCTGATTGATATGATTTGGGAAACCCTAACCCTAATAAGGGCATAAGTGGTGTTACTTTGTATAGCATGGTGCAAAAAATGTAATTGATATAATTGTTATCAAGTATACTAACCATGCAAGTATCATGAGATGATGAGCATAGCTAGGTATGAGTTATGATGTTTTATTTATTATTGTTAATGAGCCTTGTGAGCATTACATGCTTTGTTGCCTAGTGAGAGGTAATAAGAGAGGAAATGGGCTTTGTGAGCCATGTGAGATGCTTGTGTAGCAAGTATCATGTTTATCTTGGTCAGATGACCTGAAGGTATTAGTTACCTGACAAGTGGTAACAAGTGTTCCTTGATGAACTGAGGGTTTGAATACCCATTTTCTATAATTATGATGATGAGTTTGTGAAAGGATGAGAATGCTCCTAATGATATGAGGGATTGAGATCCCATTTCTTTATTAAATATTTGAACAGTACTTGATGAAAGTATTACACATTCTTTGTAGCAATTGTTAAAATAATTGATGTTTGGAAACTTGTTTGACGTTAAAAGAATATGGTAATACACTTATTTAATCAAGTGATATCATATAATGTAGTTGCCCTGACCACAGATCCATCAGCGTCAGAATTTGCTAAATGGTGAAATGAGTTTAACTCGGAGCACATATTTTTGAATATGTTGGGGTAATTGGGCAATTATATCCTCATGCCCCATAGGAATGGATGCGGGCTATGTCCTATGTACGGGATTGGTTACGAACCATACCCCAGTATGAGTATGGCTACATGCCATGACTTCATGATATGATACCATACATTGGCTACGGGCCATAACCCTGAAGAGAGTATATGTTGTAGGCTATAACTCTATAGCGAATATGCCAATATACCCTGGCAAGCTAATTGCAGTTTGACACGTGATGTCTCTGCTGAATAATCTTGTACTGACCGAGAAGGATGAGGTCTTGGAGTCCGGCTCTTCCATTGACCTTGTGTGGTACCGATGCTTTACGTAATCATGGTCGGTTGGAGCATGAACGTCATACTTCATCTCTTCAGGGCATTAAGTATGATTGTAAAATGTAATCATCCGTGTAGTGTATTTGATTAAGGTTGAAATACAAGAGTCATTGGTTGATGTTATCTTACTTAGCATATCCTAGATGGATAAATGTATACATTTTCTTCATATTCGTTATTGGATAAGTGACATGCTGCTTTATCAAGTTATAGCTGAAATGCTTTGAATAATAATATTTCTCTAACCCATTTTGACATTAATTTAACTACTGTTGAATATATATAATTCCTCTGCTCAGTTTTATTCAAATAAAGTGCAATAATAATGTTTCTGGCGGAGAGTTATATCTTTCGCCGGGGCAATTTCAATTGTCTCACCCCCGTGGGATCCAACTTTTTAGGTAGATGTGGAGGAAGAGGAAGAAACCCTACAGCAGGGGAAGAGCAACAACAACAGTAGGGACAACAGTGAATTCTCAGGTGGAGACACAGGATGTCATGTCTTGTATATAGAGTCCTATGTGTCGTCTCTGTACTCTCAGGTCCTCGGAGTCAATAGTTAGTTTAATAAATCGATCTGAGATTTTGGCTTGATGCCTCGAGGTTCTTATGCTGCCTATGTATAGTTTTAACATGGCAATTGATGTATGTGATTCTCGAGAAGAGATGGTACAAGATATGTACTTGTGAACCAGAATGTAATTGAATTACTTTGGAGTTTTACAATGTATGGATCTCTTTGTAACTGGTTTTAATTTTTAGTGATTTTCAGTAATTCCACTGATAATGAGCGCTTCCGCTTAGTCGACGTCGATTTATACATCACAATTTAGTGGTATCAGAGCTCTAGGTTTGCTGAGTCTACATAGACATAGGATTAAGGTTGTTGAGTCTGTTCTAATGTCTTCCAGTTATCTGATAGTGACTTCTGCTCATATACGAGGAGAAGAAGAACTTGAAGATGTCAGGATCACACAAAGAACATGCTGCCGAGAGCAGTGTTGCTGCACCAGGAGTAGGTGCAAGGGACCGGGCTAGGGATGAACCAGTCCCTGAACATCCTCAGTTTGACACAGCCATGATAGAGAACCTAGCTTTCCATGCTCTATTTGGGCAGTTTATGGCAACCATGACGCATATGGCGGATAGGATGCCACCACCTGCACCTAGGGTACTAGCCCATAATGAGGAATAGGGAGCTGGCAAAACTTTTGAGAGGCTTCGTCAGGTAGGATCCACAGAGTATGCTAGTACAACTGACCCAATAGATGTTGACTTGTGGCTGACTGAGCTGGAGAAGGCTTTCAGAATCCTCAATATCTTGGAAGTCGAAAAGGTGAAACATGTAATGTACCTTTTAAAAGGGAGTGCTAGCCACTGGTGGATAATAGAAGAGGGCAAGAGGCCAGGTTTCGAGGTCAAATGGGTAGAATTCTGACGAGAATTCGTCACTAGATACTTTCCCAAGACTTACCTAGATGAAAAGATATCTCAGTTTGAGAAGATAAGACAAGGACCGATGAACATTAGAGAGTATGAGGCTAAGTTCATGGAGCTTTTGTAGTTCTGTCCACATATGACAACTATTGATGAGGAAAGAATTCGACGTTTTGAGAAGGGGTTGAACACTGAATTGACCACTCCTGTGTCTGGTTTGGAGGACAGGGAGAGGTTTGCCATGTTTGTGGAGTCTATCAGATGGATAGAGAGGTCTGTGATTGAGAAGTGACAGACCAGTGGTAAGAAGGTGTACACTCAGTTTCAAGGACAAAGGTCTAAGGGCTTTAAGAAGCCAAGGTTTTCTGCACTGACATCACCATCAAGATTCTATATCCAAATGCAATGGATGTCAAGTAGGGGTAGGGGTCGTAGTTTTGTTCCGAATAGAGCCCCATCACAACATCAACATCAGCGACTGGACCTCATAGACCCTATCCTAAGACCAGGATCTGTCATCAGTGTAGACAAGTGGGACATCTGGCAAGGGATTGTCCAGTCGGGAACACAATGGTGACTCAACCCCAGAAGCAGAGTCAACAAGGATCTCAGAGGAGATAGTTTTCTAGTGGTGCTAGAGAATGTGGACAAGAATCCCAAGCTGGTTCGTTGGCACCCAACAACTGAGCACAAAATCAACAACAAGCAACAACGAGATTCTATGCGATAAATCAACCCGAAGCAGTAGTCAACCCTCGAGTTGTGACAGGTCAAATGGAACTATTTCATTCTGATTTGTCTTCATCCTGCTTCGTATCTGTTTTAATTGATCCGGGTGCTATGCATTCCTTTATCACTTGAAGAGTGATTCATGACTACAACATGACTGTCAGTCATAGAGTAGATAGTATGTTATTAGAAACCCCTTTGTTGGGATCTGCAGTGCTACGGGAGGTGTGTTCTCCCTACACTCTTTCCTTTTCAGAACATCACATTCAGGTGGAACTTATACCACTTGAGATGCACAGGTTCGACATAATTCTTGGGATGGACACCCTAGAAAAGTATAAGGTTGTCTTGGATTGTGATTCCAAGCAAGTTGTGTTCACTAATGATGGTGACACATGGATCTTTTAGGGAGATAGAAAGATTCTTCCAACCTGTCTTGTGTCAGCTATGGTAGCTGAAAAGTTGATGAGACAAGGATGATTTGCATTCTTGGCTCATGTGGTAGACACCACGATAGAAAGTTCTAATCTTTCTGAAGTTCCGATAGTTAGGGAGTTTGAAGATGTGTTCCCTGAGGAGCTTCCAGGTGTACCTCCATCCCGAGAGATTGATTTTGAGATTAGTCTAATTCCGGGCACGCAACCAATAGCACAAACACCGTATATGGCACATACTGAGATGGCAGAGCTCAAGAAACAGCTACAAGAGTTGCTTGAGAAAGGTTTTATCTGACCGAGTACTTCACCATGGGGTGCTCCAGTTCTCTTTGTTAAGAAGAAGGACGGATCAATGCGGTTATACATTGATTATAGACAATTGAATAAAGTAACCATAAAGAAAGAATATCATCTGCCAAGGATCGATGACCTATTTGATTAGTTGCGTGGTGCAACTATCTTTTCTAAGATAGATCTGAGGTCAGGATAATATCATTTGTGTATCAAGGATAATGACATACCTAAGTCTGCCTTTAGGACAAGGTATGGTCACTATGAGTTCATAATCATGTCGTTTGGATTGACTAATGCACCAGCTGCATTCATGGAACTCATGAGTAGAATCTTTCAACCTTTTCTTGATCAGTTTATAGTAGTTTTCATAGATGACATCTTGGTATACAGTAGAGATGCTCAACAGCATGAGCAACACCTCCGCCAGGCTTTAACTTTGCTAAGAGAGCATAAGTTGTATGCTAAGTTTAGTAAATGTGAGTTCTAGTTATCAGAAGTTTCTTTTCTAGGACACATAATATATGCCTTAGGTATCTGTGTTGATCCTAAAAGGTAGCATCTATCCTACAATGGGAACAACCAAAAACACCGACGGAGATACGCAGTTTCCTAGGACTGGCAGACTATTACAAGAGGTTCATTAAGAAATTCAGTTCTATAGCTTTACCCCTAACTAAGTTACCAGGAAGGAGGTTCCTTTTGTCTGGAATGACAAGTGTCAACATTCTTTCCAGCTGTTGAAAGAAAGGTTAACAAGTGCACCTGTGTTGGTGTTACCTGAGCAAGGGAAGGGGTATATAGTGTTCTGTGATGCATCTAAGAATGGCCTATGATGTGTGTTGATGTAGGATAATCAAGTGATTTCTTTTGCCTCTCAACAACTTAAGAAACACAAGGAGAATTATCCTACACATGATCTAGAGCTAGCTGTTGTGGTCCATGATTTGAAGATCTGGAGACATTATCTCTATGGAGAAACATTTCATATTTTTACAGACCATAAGAATCTAAAATATATCTTCTCACAACATGAGTTGAACATGAGACAACGCCGCTGGGTGGATTTAATCAAGGACTACGATTGTACAATTGATTATCATCCAGGGAAGGCTAATGTAGTGGCTGATGCACTAAGCAGGAAATCATCATCACCAGCCTTAGATAAAGCACAGTTGAACTCCTTAGTGTGCTTTAAAAGAGATATGCTTATCTCTTTGAGGCAAAACAATATACAACTTAAGGTATCATTGTTAGTCGGGATGTTAGCTGAGATGCACATAAAACCTACTCTGAGACAACAAATTAAAGAAGCATAGCAAGCTGATGTTGTGGTTTAGCAGATTAGGTCAGAGTATGGTAGTGAGAAACGGGATGGCTTTCATGAGTCATAGGATCAGTAGTCTGTTGTCATGGTAGGATGGTAGTACCTAATGCCAATGACTTAAAGAAGTTAGTCTTGGAGGAAGCTCATTCTTCAATGTATGTGATGCATCCAGGGAGTACCAAAATGTATCGTAACTTGAAGGATATGTATTGGTGGCCTGGATTGAAGAAGGATGTAGTTGAGTTTGTTATGCGGTGTCCGGTGTGTCAGCATGTTAAAGCTGAACATCAGAAGCCCGTAGGAACAATGCAACCTTTGCCTATACCGCAGTGGAAATGGGATCATGTGACCGTGGACTTTTTGGTTGGTTTGCCTAGAACAACCAAAGGTCATGATTCCATATGGGTGATAGTTGATAGGTTGACTAAGACAACACATTTCTATCCTATCAAAACAACCTACACTGCTGAGAAGCTTGCACAGATATATATAGATGAGATAATGCAATTGCACGGGGTTCCAACTACTACTGTTTCTGATAGAGGTCCCCAGTTCACGAGTCATTTTTGGGAACGACTACATAAAGCTTTGGGTACGCAGTTAAGGTTTAGTACTGCCTTTCACCCACAGACAAATGGATAATCTAAAAGGACCATACACACCTTGGAGGATTTGCTTAGGGCATGTGCCCTTCAGTTTGTAGGAAGTTGGGATCTACACCTGAGCTTAATAGAATTTGCTTATAATAATAGCTATCAACAGAATATTGATATGACACCATATGAAGCATTATATGATAGACGTTGTAGATCTCCTTTATGTTGGTATGAAATAGGAGAATATCAACTTTTGGGTCCTGAGCTTGTGCAGCAAACAACCGAGAAGATTAAAGTAATACAACAACAATTAAAGTTTGCACATGATAGACAAAAGTCGTACGCCGACAAACGACGAAGACCCTTAGAATTTCAAGTTGGATACAGAGTATATCTCAAGGTCTCACCTTGGAAAGGTGTCCTTAGATTTGGAAAGAAGGGAAAGTTAGCTACTAGATTTATGGGGCCTTATCCAATCATTGAACGGATTGGAAAGGTAGCCTATAAGCTAGAGTTGCCACCTAAGCTACATAAATTGCATCCAGTGTTCCATATCTCCATGTTGAGAAAATGTCATCCTGACACAGAGTTAGTTTTGCAACCTGTGGAGGTAGAATTAAATGATGATATATCATATGTTGAAGGACATGTGACGATCCTTGATAAAAGAATTAAAAAGCTAAAAAATAAAGACATATGTCTTGTGAAAGTTCTCTGGCATCACCGTGGTATTGAAGAAGCTACGTGGGAACTAGAAGAAGAGATGAGGAGGAAGTACCCTTCTCTTTTCTCTTGATGATTTCGGGGATGAAATCCCTATTAGGGGTGGATAATTTGTAACAACCCTAACCTGGGTTATGCCTTAACCCTAGATGTTTTGCTTAATAAAATTAATTATATGCTTTCTCTTATCTCTTGAAAAGTAATTATGGCTCAAGAGGAACTTGTGTTTCAATTTTAGTCCTTTTTGAATAATGTTGAAATAATGTTTTGCATGTTTTGGACTAAAGAGAAAATTACCCAAGTTGAGGGGTTAACTTGCAAATGTTTTATGATAAAATGTTCCTCAGATGTTGAAGCATTATAAGAATGAAAATGATGCAAAGGTATGTCTGCCACAAGCCTCAGTACCAAGAAAGAACTTGTTGAGCTATGCTGTGCATTAAAACATAGTTTTGGTGTAATGTGCAAATTACCCAAAACCTAGGGTTCAATATACAAAATACCACCTCTAGAGAGTCCTTAATGTTTCTTGGCATCATGTAGAGAAAATAAAATGAGAGGGGCGTCTCATTTGAATCACTTTGTAGGAGAGAGAATCTTGATATTAAAATAATCAAGATTTAAGCATAATTGAAAACCCTAATTCAATTTAATGCAAAAATAAATATATTAATTGAATTGCCCTTCAACCAAAAATGGGATGGTTGAATTTGCATAAGTGTGGACGTCCTTGTGCCTTTCAATGGCCACGAAATATCTAAAGTGAGTGGAGAGCCCGCTCACATTAGTTAACTAAAAAGTAATATCCACTCAATTTTGGATATTATTATTATAATGGTTAAGGTGCTTAATTTGCTTTCTTTTAATTCATGGATAATGAAGAGGAATTACAAGGTGGGGGATATGGCTTCGTATGCAAGGGATGGAGGGGAGTATGTGGCACCAATTTAGGGAATTAAAAGATTATTATATCACTTTCTCTCTCAATGAAATTCCCTTATAAACATCTCTTTTCCAACTCAAATGAAAGGCTTTTTCGACCCTTCTTTCTTTCCTTGCTTTGGTTGAACACAAGGGAGCTTAGGAGCAACAGGAGGACGTGCCCCAACCTATAGGTAAGCTCCATAGTCATCTTCGACCTTGATTTCATGGTGGAAATCGAAATTCAATGCCTAATTTCTTCTTTTCTCCATTCAATCTTCAACCTTGGTCATTCTTTTCACTCAAAGACTTGAGGACGAGCCTTGGGAGGTTGAGAAAGATTCATTCACCATTGAAGGTGTGAAGCTTGAAGTTTGATTTCAACTTTGAAGGCAGGTTATATAACTTGAACCCTTAAACATTGTTATTAATTTCATTCCGTTGTCATATGTTGATTCCTCCTTTACTTTTGGATTTCCTTTTCATTAGTTGTTGAATTCACCACAAGAATCACAATGGATTTCGAAGATTTCAAGCTTGAAGATGATAATGTCTTAAGCACACACCTCAACTTAGAACATGTGTAAACGGTTTTGCTTTTTGGTGATCAAACGGTCTCAAGACCGTTTGACACCAAATGGTCTCAAGACCGTTTGAGGGCAAACGGTCTTTGAGGTCAAGAGGACTCAAACTGTTTGAAGGTCAAATGCTGATGTGGTTGAATGATAATCTAATGGTTCCAATTAATTGAAATTTAAAAGGATCCATGAAGGTATGATCCACCAATTGCAAGCCCTAAACGATTGAATTGATTGAAACCCTAGTTGAGGGAATCAATTTCAAGGTTGATTGACCCAAATAGTCTCAAGACGGTTTGGAGGTCAAACGGTCTCAAGATCATTTGAGACCAAACGGTCTCAAAACTTTTTGGAGGTCAATTTTTGATTTTGGTGAATGGTCGGAAATCCAAGGGCTACAATCTGATGTACTTTCAATAGTTCAATTGATGGATGGTTCAATGAGTACAAATCCTAAATTGATTTGATGTTGGAAACCTTAATTGGTTCAAACGGTTTCAATCAATGGTTGATGATTCGGTTTCAAGACCGAATGGATGATTTGGTTTCAAGACCGAATGGATTATTTGATTTCAAGACCGAATGGATGATTCGGTTTCAAGACCGAATGGATGATTTGGTTTCAAGACTGAATGGATGATTCAGTTTCAAGATCGAATGGATTGATTCGGTTTCAAGACCGAATGGGATGATTCAGTTTCAAGACCGAATGGGTTGATTCGGTTTCAAGACCGAATGAGTTGATTCGATTTACAATTGGTTAAGACCGTTTGAAGGGTTGATCAAGACCGTTTGGAGGTCTAAACCGTCTCAGACCGTTTGAAGGTCCAAACATTCTCAAAACGTTTGGAGGTGTGGATCCAAACTGTTTGAAGGTTTATTAGTCAAAACTGTTGAAGGTTCAATTGATCTCAGAACTAAATGAGTACTATTAAAGTAACTCAAGATTGATTATAATGGTTGTACATCTAAAGTGCTTAGGTGATTAGTACCTTTAGAGTGGTTAACCTTTGATGCTTATGGAAGCAATGAATTAATACACTATGTCAACTCTTCTTTCAAGTTGATTCAATCTAATCAAGATTAAAGTAATTAAACCTCCTAGAGAGGATGAGAGAGAGGATATTATACGTGAGTGATAATCATGTAGTGATTTATCCTCAAACACTTCCAACATGATTAAATATGTAATTAAGGTTTGATCCATGATGATGAGATCATGAAACCCTAATCGAGAAGGTTGATGAGCTCTAACCCTAATTTAAGGTAAATCTAGGTGAAATCCTAATCTAGGGTGGTGGTGTAACCCTAATTTGGGGTAATGATATGAGAAACCCTAATTCAGGGCATTTTAATGAAAAACCCTAATTGAAGGGGATGCTTCATGAAAACCCTAATTTTGGATAAAGCTACATGAAATGGGCTTTGTGAGCCATGTGAGATGCTTGTGTAGCAAGTATCATGTTTATCTTGGTCAGATGACCTGAAGGTATTAGTTACTTGATAAGCGGTAACAAGTGTTCCTTGATGAATTGAGGGTTTGAATACCCATTTTCTATAATTATGATGATGAGTTTGTGAAAGGGTGAGAATGCTCCTGATGAGATGAGGGATTGAGATCCCATTTCTTTATTAAAGATTTGAACAATACTTGATGAAAGTATTACACATTCTTTGTAGCAATTGTTAAAATAATTGATGTTTGGAAACTTGTTTGATGCTAAAATAATATGGTAAAACACTTAATTAATCAAGTGATATCATATAATGTAGTTGCCCTGACCACAGATCCATCATCGTTAGAATTTGCTGAATGGTGAAATGAGTTTAACTCGGAGCACATGTTTTTGAATATGTGGGGGTAATTGGGCAATTGTATCCTCATGCCCCATAGGAATGGCTACATGTTGTGTCCTATGTATAGGATTGGTTACAGACCATACCCCAGTATGAGTATGGCTACGGGCCATGACTTCATGATATGATACCAAGCATTGGCTACGAGCCATAAGCCTGAAGAGAGTATATGCTGTGGGCTATAACTGTATAGCGAAGATGGCAATATACACTGGCAAGCTAATTGCAGTTTGACACGTGATGTCTCTACCGAATAATCTCATACTGATCGAGAAGGATGAGGTCTTGGAGTCTGGCTCTTCCATTGACCTTGTGTGGTACCGATGATTTACGTAATCATGGTTGGTTGGAGCATGAACGGTATACTTCATCTCTTCAGGGCATAAAGTATGATTGTAAAATGTAATCAGCCGTGTAGTGTATTTACTTAAGGCTGAAATATGAGAATCATTGGTTGATGTTATCTTGCTTAGCATATCCTAGATAGATAAATGTTATACATGTTCTTCATATTCCTTATTGGATAAGTGACATGATGCTTTATCAAGTTATAGCTGAAATGCTTTGAATAAGAATATTTCTCTAACATGTTTAGACATTAATTTAACTGCTGTTGAATATATATAATTCCTCTACTCAGTTTTATTCAAATAAACTGCAATAATAATGTTTCTGGCAGAGAGTTATATCTCTCACTGGGGCAATTTCAATTGTCTCACCCCTGTGGGATCCAACTTTATAGGTAGACACGGAGGAAGAGGTAGAAACCCTACAATAGGGGAAGAGCAGCAGCAGCAGGGATAGCAGTGAATTCTCAGGTGAAGACACTGGCTGTCATGTCTTGTATATAGAGTCATATGTGTTGTCTATGTACTCTCAGGTCCTCGGAGTCAGTAGTTAGTTTAATAAATTGATTTGAGATTTTGGCTTGATGCCTCGAGGTTTTTATGTTGCCCATGTACAGTTTTAATAGGACAGTTAACGTATGTGATTCTCGAGAAGAGATGGTACAAAATATATACTTGTGAACTAGAATGTAATTGAATTACTTTGGATTTTTCCAATGTATGGATCTCTTTGTAAATGGTTTTATTTTTTAGTGATTTTCAGTAATTCCGCTGATAATGAGCGCTTTCGCTTAGTCGATGTCGATTTGTACATCACATATATATACATAAGTGGCAGTTGGAGCATGAAGGTTAGCATCCCTACAGCTTCTCTAGATACTCCTTAGACATTTCCTTGCATTAAAGCCACTCACCTACCTCCTATCTTCCATTTTCACTCCATTTCCACCATAGCACCTGAGTTTTCTAGGTTTTCTACCATAATCCCCCATATTTCCATACTATTCGTCCATCTTGGAGGAGGTGGCACACCCTACAACTTCTAGGAGGTGAAGGAGGAAGATCTACCATGATCTCCATGGATTTCTACCTCTTTCTTCTCTTTTCTTTGTTATTTTGTCTAGTCATGTGTAGCTAAGCCCCTAGTGGTGGGATGTTTGGGACTAAAATGTTACTTTGATACCATGTTGGGGGAAAATAACTTGTAATGAACATATTTACATTCTATGATGATTCTCTCTTACTTCTATCTCATTTCCCATTATCTTACTTATGATTTGTGCTTTTAAACATGGATTGCTTGTTGTATGATGCTTGAAGACACCTAGCTTCTAGGGGAAAATGGATTGTATGTGGCTATCTTAGGAATTTCTCCTAGGTCCAATTCGTGGATTCCTAGCTAGCACCCTTTGTTCCTACATACAACTCCCTTCCCCTACAAGTAGGTGTGAGATCTAAGTAGCTAGTGTAAGAGTGATGAGTGCATTTGCCTAGAGTTTTCTAAAGGCTATATGGTGAGTAACATGAGGTGAAACACCCTCATCTCTACTCCCATTCCTACCTTTGGCTCTTAATTGCCCTAATACCACTTACCCTAGAAACCTAGACTTGCCAAGTCCTAGTAGAATTACACCTAGCCATAGTTCCCCAACTAGTAGCATAGGGTTTATTCAAATAGAACTTGCCATGTTGTTTGGTTTGGAAATCTAGATTGAAGATATAAGACTTGCATGCTATGCTACCCCACCCCCCAACTAATATCGTAGTTTCATTCCCAAACTAGCTAGGTCTTGTATGAATATGTAATTATCTTTTGAGATATCTTGTGTTAATCTTGTTAGCTAGTGATAACATAGATCATTGCTTGCTCTAGTGATTCAACTATCTTTTAGTTGTTAACTTGCATTGCTAGTCTAGTGTAGATAGTTGTAGTTCTTTGCTCTAGCTGAGTTACATGTTTTGTCTTGCTTCTTAGACTTAACTTCCTTAGGGTAATTGAAGGTTGTTGACAATCTAGTTCCATTCTTGTCTTCAATTACTTGTAATCTTAGTGTAATCAACCAAAACCACTTTTAAACCCTGAAACCCTACACTCCGCTTTAGGAATGTAGCTACCTTAACTTAGCTCTAGTGCCCCCCCTCTCCCTGTGGATCGACCCCCTTTGCTTGCCTCTCACCTATGCTACACCTCGTGCGCTTGCGGGAGCATACGTTAGTATTATGAGTGAACCTTGTTTAGGGTTTTATAAATTTGAAAGATCACACGTGCATGGAAAATCACACCAAGCTTTCTGGCATCGTTGTCAGGGAGTAGGACTGCTTGGCCTAGCTAGTTAGTGTAGCTTATCTTTTCCTACTGTCTCACTACTACTATTCTTTATTCTTTGTTTACTCTTGCATACTAGCCGTCTGACTTTGCTCTTGTTACTTGTTTGTGTATTGTGCAGGTGACAGCTGTGCATGAGCAGTATGCATCGGCTTGTACCGACTTGGTTCCCTATGACCCCAAGATAGGTAGAAGAAGATGCCAACCATAACATCCCAAGATTTGATGCCTCAGATAAAATAATCTAATAAGGAATGATTGGAATACCGATATCACCAAGGTGCACCTCCTTTTCTGGGAGCCCATATCTAAAGAACTCCATAGTTAAGCGTACTCAGCTTGGAGTAGTACTAGGATGGGTGACCAGTCGGGAAGTTGATCATGACTTGTGCGTGAGTGAGATTAAAGCGGACAGTTAAGGCTAGTGGTGGTCTGTGGGGCGAGTCGTCATTCCTGAAACTCTACTAGAGCCTAGGGCAGTGGGTTCGTACATTACAAATGGCATCAGAGCCACAACCCCTCCAATAGGTGGGGCCCACATGGGCATGTGACATGCCAGTCTTGAGCCGTGCGGTCTAAGCATGTAGAAAAGGGTTTTCCATGGTTGACGTAGCCACCCTTGCGCTGGTATTCTGTGATCGGGAGTTGGGTGTCCATGGGCCATTCTGAGTCTACACTGAAATGGGGTGATATTATGAGGCCATATAGTTAAGCCTTGATGAGGACGTCAAGAGTCTAAGTGGGGGAGATTGTAACATCCCAGGATTTGATGCCTCATATAAAATAATATTATAAGGAATGATTGGACTACCCATATCACCAAGGTGCACCTCCTTTTCTGGGAGCCCATCTCTAAAGAACTCCATAGTTAAGCGTGCTCAGTTGGAGTAGTACTAGGATGGGTGACCAGTCGGGGAGTTGATCCTAGCTTGCGCATGAGTGATATTAAAGTGCACAGTTAAGGCTAGTGGTGGTATGTGGGGCCAGTCATCATTCCTAAAACTCTACTAGAGCCTAGGGTAGTGGGCTCGTGAGTTACACCAACACCACCGCAAACAACACCAATTAGCTAAAATGGACAGTCATGGTCCTAATGGTGAAGCTCAACCACAATCCAACCATCGTCTCCATGAGTACCTCACCCTGGGGAACTACAACTCCCCAATTGCCACCCTTGTTGACCAAATGCCATATCAATAATTCTCCCTTCCATCTACCCTTCTCAGACTCCTTCCCACTTACTATGGGATGGAGAACGAGAATCCCTACCACCACATAGATGCTTTTCTTGAAACTTGCTCTACATTCCGCACACATGCCACCACAGATGCCTCAATATGAAGAACCCTCTTCCCCTTTTCCCTAAAAGAAAAAGCTAAGGAGTGCTACATGTCCAAGCCTAAGTTAGTAACCTGGAGTGTGGTGAAGAATGAATTCCTCAAGAATTTCTACTCAATCGCCAAGTTGACTCAGATGCGGAGATGCATTACCTCCTTCACACAAAAAGAGAATGAACCCTTCCATGAAGCTTGGGGAAGGTTCCAAAAGCTCCTACGTGACTGCCCTAATGATGATGCATCTATGTGGAAGCTTGTTCAGACGTTCTACACTAGGTTGGTTGAGTTGAGTTAGACTACAGTTGGTTCCTCATGTGAAGGTACATTCATGGCAAAGCCACCAGAGGAGTCTTGGGCCCTATTTGAGCATCTTGATGAGAACTCTCGCCACCAAGCCTCAAGTAAAGTGGAGCACTATGACTAGAACTACATTCCTCCCCCCTCCTACAACTCTAGTCAGAATAGAAGCCAACCCCCAAATGATGAAGATGATGGAGGATATGATGATCATGATGAAGAACTAAGTTGGAGGTTCTGCTAGCCAGTCTATAATGACAATAGATGTCGTTGATGAAGAAGTGAATGCTTTACATGCTTTTGGAAACCAGAACAATCAAGGTCCTATGTCCAACTCTTATACTCTAGAATGGAGGAACCATCCTAACTTCTCTTGGAAACAACAAAATGAAGAGGGGCAAGGACAACCAAGGCAATATCAAGGCCCTAAGTACAACTCAAAGTTTTAAGAGGAGGTGCTTGGGAGGCTAAGGAGCCTAGATGAGGTAAATAAAGATGTTTCCTCCCATGGGCAAATGATTAGCCTCCTTGAGAAAAGGCTAGATCAGATTTCTCTTTCACTTGCTCATCGTAAAGAAGGAAGGATCCCTTCTCAACCTATGCCTGACCCAAACAATGATGGTGGTTTTATGGGCACCACCCAAAGTACCTATGATCCACCATAATACCAAGGTCCACCCAACCCTTATGCTCCTCCACCTCTACAACCCCATTCAACTACCAATCCACTCCACCTCTGCCTCACTCATACCAACAATCCCCTCCGCAATATCACCCCTGTCCACTACAACCATTACAACCACAATCTCAGCCACAATTCATTCTCCAAAACCCAAATCCCCCGCACCTAAGACCACCACCACCTCAACATCCATTACCACCACCACAAGCTTCTTCTTCTACCACCCATGATCATGTGAAGGCAATGACAATTCTGAGAAGTGGTAGGACCTTAGAATAGCCATGAGACACATCTATTTATAGTGTAGCCAGTAATGACAGAGTTGATACTGTGATTAGAGATGGTGATTATAAGATTTAGGTTGAGGATACTGTGACAGGCACCCGAGTTGATACTGTGATGCAGAGAGATAATACTGTGATTGTTGTGATACCAATTGATGTTTCTATTGATTTGAGCTGACTGGAGCACAACTCCCTCCATTCTCAGATGCACTTGAGGAACCATCCACTAAAAGAAGGAAGAAGAAGCACACTAAAGACATCATGGAAACTTTTAAGCAGGTGAAGATCAATATTCCTTTACTTGATGCAATCAAGCAAATCTCATCTTATGCCAAGTTGTTGAAAGATTTGTGCACATTCAAGAGGAGAACAATAGGAAGAACACCAATGAAGGTCAATCTCACTAAGAAAGTGAGCTCAATTATACAACACACCATGCCAAAGGAAAAGGAAAGATCATGGTGCTCCCATCATCTCTTGCTACATTGGAGCACATCACATAGACCAATCTCTTCTTGACTTGGGTTCTAGTGTGAATCTAATGTCGTATGATGTGTTTGCTGAATTGCAAATGGGACAACTGGGCCTAGCTCACTGCACTTTGCAATTGGTTGACCGACCCGTTAAAATGCCTAGAGGGCGACGTGTTGGTGAGACTTGATGATGAGACCTCCACATTCTTCCCAACTGACTTCATCATTTTGGACATGGAAAAATACTCAAGAGAGGTGCCTATTATCTTGGGGAGACCCTTCCTGGCTACAACTGATGTCATGATTCATGTGAGGACCGATACCGTGTATGTGACCTTCATGCACATGAAGATCTGGTTGAACATTTTCAAGTCTTCTACTAAGGCCGAGGTGATAGGTGCTACAGAGGAGGATTGCTATCTTATCGAGTGTCTTGATGAGATTGTAGAGGAATGCTTACCTACATTGTGGATTCAGACTGCCATTTAGAGTAGAGGTCTAGAGACTATTGTGAAATTCCCAAATTATGATGATGATGATGATGAGGAAGATGAGACAGCCTTTGTGGATGTAAGTGAGGACCTCTCTTCCATTTCTGAACTGTTAAAGAATACTCTTGAAGAGCCTCCAGTTCTTAAGCTCAAATCTCTTCCTAAAGGGCTGAAGTATGCTTTCCTAGGCCCCAATGACACCCTCCTGGTGATCATTTCATCTATCCTTACTCTGGAACAAGAGGATGCCTTGATGTAAGTTTTGAAGAAAAACATTCAAGCCATTGGATGCTCCATTGTTGATTTGAGGGGCATTGACCCTTCCATTTGTGTTCATAGGATTTGTCTTGAAGATGATGCCAGGCCAACAAGGCAAATGCAAAGAAGGTTGAATCCAAAATTGAAAGAGGTCGTGTCACAAGAAGTAGTGAAGTTGCTAGATGTTGGGATTATCTACCCCATTTCTGATAGCCCTTGGGTGAATCCTATCCAGGTTGTGCCCAAGAAGGGTGGGATCATAGTAGTAGAGAATGAGGATGGAGAGTTGATTCCAATAAGAGAGCAGTCAAAGTGGAAGATGTGTGTGGATTATACAAAGCTGAATGAGAAGACCAAGAAGGACCACTTTCCCCTCCCGTTCCTTGATTAGATTTTGGAAAGACTTGCATGGCAGTGTTTTTACTATTTTCTTGATGGTTACCCAGGCTACTTCTGTTGGATCCTAGATGGGTGATTGGATGCTCTAGACCGGTGGGGGGGAGGTGAATAGAGCTTAATGCACTTAAAACAAAATTCATTGGACCTTCAAATTATATCACAAGATAAGGTTGCTAAATAGGAAATTTGAGTGCAGCTAAAACAAACACAACAAGGATGAGAGAGATTGAACGTGCACCAAATGACAAGCTATGTAGAATCGTTCCACACTTCAAACTAGAAGTATGTCAGTCCACTACCTATAGAGGTCAACCTCTAGGATTTCTAAGCGTGCCTTCCTCTATATATCCACTTATAAGAGTTACAACACATGACCCACCTAAGGACTTACCTATCCAATACAAAGAGTCTTCAACCTTACCAAGGACTTACCCACTTTGCAGCAAGTCTTCTGCCTTCACCAAGGACTTACCCACTCTTGTACGAGTCTTCAACCTTGTAGGGATTACCCACTCTTCTTGTATCTTCCACATTTTACTTCACCTTCACTCGGAGAATTTTTCACCAAGGACTTACCCACTTGAGCAAGGAGTCTTTTGCCTTCACCAAGGGCTTACCCACTCTTGTTCCAAGCCTTCAGCCTTGATCTTCACCAAGGGACTCCTTCTCTTATTCTTCTCCACCTCTCTTAGCTAAGAGAGAGAACCTTCATCTTCATGTTGAAAGAGAGATTGGGAGGTGGTGGAAGTGAGAGGCTCATAAGATATAGAAATGGAACTAGCTATCTTACATATTTCCTACTCATTCTAACGAATGTAGCAAGTGATTAAGCTTAGAGGGAGAGAGAAGGCTATAGGATACACTCAACTATAGAATAGGAACCTCATATAGAATTTTGCATTGAATGCTCAACCTTGGATTGAAGCCCAAGGGGTCCTATTTATAGTTGGGGATGTTGGGTTTTAGGGGAGATAGAGAAGGCAGTGGAAATCAAATTTTTCTTCTCCCAAACCCAGAACAAAGGAATCGTGTCAACGTCTATATAGTAGGAAGGATGGTTTGCAGAGACATACCTTGTCCCAAGGCTTGCTCGGCAACGTTACCTCACGGCTTGCGCGGTCTTCACCTCCGGTCTTGGACAGTGTGTGTGCAACTCCTAGTCACACCAGGACTGTCGAGACTGACAGCTGTCCTCCAAGTAGTAGAAGTCTCCTACCTCTGAAGTAGTCCACACGGACCACCTAGAACTCTGATCTCCTTGTCGTATAAGGAACCAGAAGGAGTCATACCATCATGTCGATGTACTAGTCACCGACACACTCTTCTGCAACCAGTTGCCTTCCTACAGTTGTCTTTCCCTCACTGTGCCTCCCTTATCAGGTAGCACTTGCTCGGGCTCTCCTGGTTACCACAACCAGAGAGAACGAAAACTTTGCAGAGCAATCGGTGTTCTGAGTTGTTGTACCTGAGAAGCCCCCAATACCCCTATATATAGGAGGGTCATGGGACATGGTTCTCTACTTCGGGCAATGTGGAATTAAAGCAGGAGTAGAAGGGTTCAGAATTTTCCACAAAACAACCAACTGCGCCAACTGAACTGATTGTTTCAAGCATGAAACAGTCGGTTGGGGACCTGAGCCGATCGGTTCACACCTGAACCGACCGATTGGGACACCTGAGCTGATTGGTTCAAACATGAGCCAATCGGTTTGTGGTCTTGGTCCAAATCGAATTGACTTTCCATGTTTGTTTCCAACTAATCAAATATTAGTCCTTGTCCAAATCAAATTTGTACAAGTGAAACAAATATGTATTTGTAAAAAGAGTTTTCTGACTTTCTAAATGATCTTAGCTGGTCACATGAATCGACCAGTTCAAAAATTGAGTCATCATTTCATTGACACATGAGCCGATCGACTCTCCACTTGAGCTGATTGGTTCATTAACATGAGCCGATCACTTCAACCCTATGAATCGATCGATTGGGGTAGTAAACTGTGCAAATCAGTCATTTGCAGTTCCAATCAATCCAATACTCTAATCAATTGGTCCAACACCTTGAACACTACGACACTGAGCTATCAATTGATTGTGTGTTTAATTGAACTACTAAACTCCTTTAGTAATCAATCTAAACATTGTTTGTGGATAAACTCCTCTTCCAGGTTAAATCCTATGTGTGTGACCCTACAAGCCCATTTCACGTTGGCAGTGAAAGTCCATAACACTTATAACTTCACAAGCAAGGAGCGGTGTCTAGTCGCACATTAGTGCTACCCAAGTGAAATAGAAAGTTGGAGAAAAACTTTCAATCCTATAATCTGTGAATGGTGTTACAGTGAATGTATAATTCCTTTGTCACTGATATCCCAAATGAACTCAAGGCATGGAACAATCATCCTGTCAACGTTCATTCACTTTCTTGATCTCAGAGTAGATTGGAGGAGATATGTATGACATCAATATCACATACTGATTCACACATGCATGCACACGCCTATCTCAATCCTAATCATCAAGTGTCCATGGATATCAAACTCCATTAGGAGGGACAAATCCCATATCTATCACTCACCCCTCAAAAGCCCCATGTGTCAAAGCCACCCAATCATCACCTTTATAACAACCCATGTTTCAGGGCTGCGTTTGATGATGTCAAAGTGTACCCAACGACATGTGTTGAGTGTAGTGATTTTAGGTCAAAGAATCACACTCACCACCATCACTGTGAGATCTGACTGTGACTACCATGTCATGGTTCCATGTGTCAAACTCACGGTGGGTCTGTTCGGTACACTTGTTCTCTAACAAGTACCTATGTGTTTGGTTTGATATCTCCATATCATGACTAACGAGATTCTCTCATCAACCAACACCACAATCTAGTCTTATGTGTCATTTCTATATATCTACCTTCCACAATGACATCCAACTAGAGACATAATAAGAATGTACAAACTCTTAGCATCTGTATGATCTCATCGTTCAGGTCCTCAACCTGAAAGCATATGTCATTGAGTATTGTCATTCTAGACATTCAATTTGTTCTATCATTTTCTCATATGACTGAACCATAAAGAATTGGAAGCTTGCCTTTGATGTTTATCAAATCAATCTTAATGTATCCCACCAATCATCCCATGATTGGCTCTCAGGGCATACATACCAACATACTCCCACTTGCACTGCGAGCCAATCACCCTTGAATAATATTCATAGTGATCTTCAAACATGTCCCACATGTTACTGTGTTGTAGTACTAACATAGTGAGTTATGGCAACACCTTGCCAAAGTCGGTATTAACTAAATGTCTCTCATCTCTTCATTGTATGTCACACATATGAGATGGAGTTCCCGTAATATGCAATCTAGTATTCCTTTGCTAACCTTTAGCCACATTACATGACCAAGCACTCCTAACTTGTCATCAATGACCGGAATATCTATAAGTTCATATCATGAACTTCCAAATCCATATAGTATTCACTAATGTTCTCTAACACATGGATACTCGATTTTTCCTTTTAAACGACTTTATTGAAACGTTTCCATTTATCAACAAACATTCACTTTTTATATATCTCATATATATTTTGCAATTAATTTTCTATCCTTTTTGAAAGTTCACATCAGTGTAACTCTTTACAGTGAACCCTTCCTTATTTCCATAGAACTAGTACTTCTCAAGTTCTTATGGTATTCCAGTAACCTTTACTGGAACTAGACATACATCCACTTGTCATGTCCCACATACAAGTCATCAGGATGAGCACATCATATTTCTACGTCCTACATACAAGATGATGAATGCATTTTATTCTTGCTATGTCCATACATGCAAGATAATGGGATTATTACATACATGATAGATCCATATCTATTCTTAGTGTTCCCATTCTTCATAAGAATTGGACACTTGGCCTTGGGATACTAACTCCATGTAACATGGAAAAGTTTTCTCCCACTGAATCTGTGCACACTGAACCCTTCAGTATAGATTGCCAATGTATGCTTTCTCTTTTTAGGTCAAGAGGTTTTCGAGAACTATCTCTATATATCTCTATTCCTATCACATAGGAAACATCTCTATATTCCCTAAAGACAATTTCCACTTTGGATTTCCATTCTAGAACATTTCATTCCTCATCAATATGTGGAATGCAAACACAGATCCCTTCTTTATCTCTGTCATATCAGTCAAACCCTTTGACTATATTATCAAAGTAAAGATCACAGTTTTGAGTTGCTTGTACTCCATCAATCACATTGATTCGTCCATTGTAACTTATAGACTTCATTTGCATTAATGGATTCATAAACCTTATAGGTTGTTTGACGTACACATCCTCGTTTTATTCCTCATAGGAATGCAGTTTTAGTATTCGTATGCCAAATGTCTTAGTCATTAAGTTGCAATCAACAAGCATCATCCTTCTCAAAATGTTATCCATGTGTCTTAATGCTTAAGACTCATTCACACTTATGGATTTCATCCCAATGGGTGCTACCATCAAGGTCATGCCTTATGATTCACATGGAAGTCATTTAGGATGTAATGGTCATAAACCATAACTCAAAATCCAGTTCCTCATATTCATCTAGATAGTTGACTCATCACATGACCAACTCATCACATAGATAATCGAGGTGTATCTGTCAAGGAAATAAGAACTCACAACCCTTTGTGATTCTTAATGTCCTTTATTAGTGTAGGGTATTCTTTATTTAAGAAGAAATTCGTTATTTGATAATCATCCTCTAACTCCTTAGAGTATGACTCCTTTTGATTTAGACATCACCATGCCTTAATCACGAGCTCACTATGATACACTATCATAATCACTCATAAGGATCTCAAACATTTGGTTCAAGTATCTCATTCATTGATCTCATCAAGAATTAACACCTGACCAAATTCGTACTTCATCTATGATATTCTTGAACACTTCAAGATATTCATATTGGTATTTCTCTAAACACTATTTGAAGTACCAACATTAACTCTAATAGGTATGTAAATACATCACATGTATTATACCTAATAGGATAATCATTCTCCCACTACTACTAGTGATGATTGATTAATCATGTCTAAGAGATTCATGTCTCTTACTGGTTCTCTAACCAAAAAGAGTCTAGATTTATCCATCATATGGAGACTAGAAATGAATTTCTCATGATTTATGCTAATTTGATTGTTTGAGCTATCAATAACTTTTAGGTATCACTTTGTCTTCTGCATACCAAGTATCACAAGATAAACAAGGCATTACCACCAAGATTGAAACATCAACTTTATTAATTGCCATCATTGTCATACAATATGCAAAAATTAAGGTGTTTATATCTATTAGAAAATATGAAATAGCAGTTCATAACTCTATTACATGCCTTTAAGGATAAAAACAAACTAAAGTACTCCTATATATGGCGGCAACATTTGCCCCATTTATTGGGTGCTTTACACTTTATATCTTGGTATCATATACCTCAAAAAGTGTTACACGTTTATTTTATGACACCTTCAGGTGGAGACGTCTGTCGCCTCCTTCTTCTTTAGTTCTTCCAGATAGAGTGGACAATTCCTTTTCCAATGTCCTGGCTTCTGACAATGGTGGAAATTGCCTCTCTTGGTCACACCTCCCTTGGCCTTGAGAGTTGAAGATGACTTGGGCTGCTGGCTAGCATCAGAACCTTTCTTAGCCTTGCCTTTGCCCTTACGCTTGGACTTGCCTTTCTTGTTGCTGATAATCATCACAGAATTAGGCTTGTCCTTCTTCATATGTGCCTCGACTGTCCTCAACATGCCCAACAACTCTGTCGACGGCTTGTCAAAGTTGTTCATGTTGTAGTTCATCACAAACTGACTATAGGATTCTGGCAATGATTGCAGTATCACGTCAGTAGCCAACTCTTGACTCAGGGGAAATCCCAGTCTTGTCTGGTTCTCCACATACCCAATCATCTTGAGCGTGTGAGGACCAACTAGATCTCCTTCTGTTATGACACACTTGAACAATGCCCTGGAGACATCATATATCTCTTACCGTGCTTGATCTTCATACATGTTCTTGAGATGCTGAATCATCTCAATGACACCCATGTTCTCATGTTGTCTCTGCAACTCGTGGTTTGTGGAGCACAAAATCAAGCACTTTGCATCAATGGCATCTTCAAAATGCTTCTTGTAAGCATCCCTTTCTACCTTTGGTGTGGTAGGAGTAGGTTCCTCTGGAGCTGGAGTATCCAGGACATAGAGCTTTCGCTCTTGAGTGAGAACAATTCTCAATGTCCTAAACCAGTCGTGGAAGTTAGTCCCATTCAGCTTGTCCTTTTCAAGGACCAATTACAATGAAAAGTGATTGTTGTTTGTTGTCATTTGTTTTATAAAAGGAAATATATGCAATTTAGTCCAAAACTCAATTTTGACTTATTTGATTGATTTGAAAGGTTGACGATATAAGTAGGACTTTAATTAATTATCACTCCCACTATTTTTGTTCAAATTGATAGCCCTCACCATCAATTCAGAAGGTTGCAGCGTACAATCTTCTAGTGGGTCAAGATCCATATTTCATCAAGTCATGAGTCAACTTTGGTTGATCGCCCACAATCTTGGCTATTTAGGTAGGTCATCATGCCAATTGCATCATATGCAACTCTAGATGAATGAACATGCGCAACATCTTGCCATGAACATTCCGTGCCTCTGGGCTTAGACGCTCTAAGAATCACCAATTAAGTCTAACCCAAAAGCCGACACGGTAAACATGCACCCTGCTTTGGCAGAACCTACATGTTTACCCTTCACACTTCCACAAGATAGATGGTGCACCACATTTTGGCGTAACCTACGCTTGGTCGATCAAGTTTTTCACGTGTTTTTCTAATGGAAGGCATATAAAACTTAATATTTAATGAGGGATTTGTTTTTTACAGGTACATATACATATCCAATCACCACAATACATATTACATATCATATACATGCTATATCCCAAAGAAAACATACGAAATGATAAAAGCGATGATTATGGCCATCCTAATGTGTTTCCTCAAGCCAAGAGGAAACATGGTCATCTAGGTCTACATCACATGCAACCTGTACAAGATGAACTCTGTGCTTTGCCTTTACTGGGTTTGATCAACTCATCTCCATGATTGATCGGCTCGCCATCAGGCCGGTCGGTTGGGTGCCACCAGCCGATCGATTGGCTCCTCCAACTGATCGGTTCGTCTGGTCATCATACATCTCCTCATGACTGCCACCCGCTCGTCTCGCTCCTTGAACCGGTCATTTGGATCGCCAACCGATCGGTTCATGCCTTGAACCGATCGTCTCAGTTGTCGTCAGATTGTCCTCCATTCTTTGACATAACAGGAAATAAAGGTTCTATCCTATTTACATTTGAATTGAGAAATCCTGAGTTACATTCAGGGGGAGCAAAGGTAGGAAAGAAATCTCGAGTTATCTCGAGTTACATCAGGAATAAGAGATAGGGAATCGGTGCACAGACCGAGATGCAAGCAACCACATTCAACCAAGCACACATACATAGGGTTTATTGGCCATAACCACGCTATACATCCACCACAAAACTCGTTTAAGGGCGACACGTGCATTCATATTACATATCATATATGTATAGTGGGATTTGTGGATTTAGGATTGGGCATGCATAAAGCCAATTTTATTTGCATCATATGCAAAAAATAAAGGCGACAAACCAAAATTGATCACATCGATAATCCTAAAGTATAGAGCAGTTGACGTGGCTCTGATACCACTGTTGGGTTTTAGGGGAGACAAAGAAGGCAGCGGAAACAAAAATTTTCTTCTCCCAAACCCAGAATAAAGGAATCGCGTCAACATCTATACAGTAGGAAGGATGGTTTGTAGACATACCTTGTCCTTGGGATTACTCGACGACATTAGCTCACAGCTTGCGCGATCTTCACCTCCGGTCTTGGACGGTGTCTGTGCAGCTCCTGGTCTCACCGGGACTGTCGGGATTGACAGATGTCCTCCGAGCGGTAGAAGTCTCCCACCTATGAAGTAGTCCACATGGACCACCTAGAACTCCAATCTCCTTGTCGTACAAAGAACCAGAAGGAGTCATACCCTCCTGTCGATGTACTAGTCATCGACACACTCTCCTGCAACCAGTTTCCTTCCTGCAGTTGTCTTTCCCTCGCTGTGCCTCCCTTATCGGGTAGCACTTGCTCGGGCTCTCTTGGTTACCACAACCAGAGAGAACGACAACTTTGTAGAGAAACTAGTGTTCTGAGTTGTTGTACCTGAGAAACCCCCAATACCCCTATATATAGGAGGGTCATGGGACAGGGTTCTCTAACCCATGCAATGCGGGATTAAAGCATGAGTAGAAGGGTTCAAAATTTTCCACAAAACAACCAACTGCGCTAACTGAACCGATCATTTCAAGCATGAAATGGTCAGTTGGGGACCTGAGCAGATCGGTTCACACCTTAACTGATCGATTGGGACAATGAGCCGATCGGTTCAAGCATGAGCCGATCGGTTTGTGGTCCTGGTCCAACTCAAATTGACTTTCCATGTTTGTTTCCAACTAATCAAATATTAGTCCTTGTCCAAATCAAATTTGTACAAGTGAAACAAATATGTATTTGCAAAAAGAGTTTTCTGACTTTCCAAATGATCTCGGTTGGTCACACAAATTGACCAGTTCAACTATTGGCTGATCATTTCTTTGACACATGAGTCGATTGACTCACCACTTGAGCCAATCAGTTCATTAACCTGAGCCTATCAGTTCATTAACCTGAGCTGATCGGTTCAACCCTGTGAGCCGATCGGTTGGGGCAGTAAACCGTGCAAATAAGTTAATTGCAGTTCCAATCAATCCGATACTCTAATCAATCGGTCCAACACCTTGAACACTATGACACTGAGCTATCAATTGATTGAGTGTTTAATTGAACTACTAAACTCCTTTAGTAATCAATCTAAACATCGTTTGTGGATAAACTCCTCTTCTAGGTTAAATCCTATGTGTGTGACCCTGCAGGCCCATTTCACGTTGGCAGTGAAAGTACATAACACTTATGACTTCATAAGTAAGGAGCGGTGCCTAGTCGCACATCAGTGCTACCCAAGTGAAATAGAAAGTTGGAGAACAACTTTCAATCCTATAATATGTGAATGGTGTTACAGTGAATGTATAATTCCTTTGTCACTGATATCCCAGATGAACTCAAGGCATGGAACAATCATCCTGTCAACGTTCATTCACTTTCTTGATCTCAGAGTAGATTAGAGGAGATATGTATGACATCAATATCACATACTGATTCACACATGCGTGCACACGCCTATCTCAATCCTACTCATCAAGTGGCCATGGATATCAAACTCCCTTAGGAGGGACAAATCCCATATCTATCACTCACCCCTCAAAAGCCCCATGTGTCAAAGCCACCCAATCATCACCTTTATAACAACCCATGTTTCAGGGCTGCGTTTGATGATGTCAAAGTGTACCCAACGACATGTGTTGAGTGTAGTGATTTTAGGTCAAAGAATCACACTCACCACCATCACTGTGAGATCTGACTGTGACTACCATGTCATGGTTCCATGTGTCAAACTCACGGTGGGTCTGTTCGGTACACTTGTTCTCTAACAAGTACCTATGTATTTGGTTTGATATCTCCATATCATGACTAATGAGATTCTGTCATCAACCAACACCGCAATCTAGTCTTGTGTGTCATTGCTGTCTATCTACATTCCACAATGACATCCGACCAGGGACATAATAAGAATGTACAAACTCTTAGCATCTGTATGATCTCATTATTCAGGTCCTCAACCTGAAAGCATACATCATTAAGTACTGTCATTCTCTAGACATTCAATCTATTCTATCATTATCTCATATGACTGAACCAGAATGAATTGGAAGCTTGCCTTTGATGTTTATCAAATCAATCTTAATGTATCCCACCAATCATCCCATGATTGGCTCTCAGGGAATACATACCAATAGGGGATGCCTCTTAGCCTTTGGGAATAGTTAAGGACAAATACTATCCATTTGGGATGTTGCAACCGGTATATTTTCGAGTTTTGGCAACACTCCAACGGTCAAAAACACTTTTCTACACTTTTCTAAAAAGTGCGATCGGTCGAGTTTGTAACTGGACCGAACGGATTGATCGAGTTTGTAACTGGACTGAACCTGGACATTTTCAAGATTCATCACGGGATCGGTCGAGTTTGTAACTGGACCGATTGACTATCTGTAATGACTTTTGGAAAATGTCATTAAAGTGCTTAAATATTAAATTTAAGTGCTCCTGATTTTTTATAAGCTTAATTACAAGTCATACAATCATTACAAGTGATTTACAACATGATTCTAATGGATTTACATCATATTCCAAAAACATGCACTTGTATTGACTTTGATTTGTCTTTTATCCCATTTGAGATGCGCAAGTTAGGGCTTTTGGAGTGTGTCTATACCTAATATGAAATCACTCAACTATAAGCATCAGACTCAATTAAGTGGAATGGTTTAGTCATCATCAAAATTAGGGTTTATTTAATTTAGAACTTTAGTCAACATTGACCTAGAGTTAATATTATCCCCCGTTTAAAGATGACAAACCATTCCATAAATGTATTGAAAGCATTGAAGTAAAGTCACACCTTTGGAGAAACCTTGGGGTTTCAATAGAATGTAGTTCATATGCCCCCCCTCAATTGATGCTCACGGAGTTCTCATACTCCCCCTCAATTGATGTTATTTCTCTTGCATGTTTAGCTTTCATAACATTTATAGAATACTATGTTTTCTACTCATATATGTTCTAGACATATATGTCTTCTCCCCTTTACCTTCTCCCCTTTACATAGACATGCTTATTCTCTTCATGTAAGATGTGCCTTATCCCTATTTTGTCAAAAGAAGACATACCTTCTCCCCCTCTGTTAATTCAAAAAGTGGGGGTATAAAGAGATAAGAAGCACCACTTGTTAAAAGAAAAGAGATAACAAAAGTTATAACAGACAACAAAAGAGAAAAAATAGGGGATTTCCCAAGCATAGAAATAAAAGAAAATTTAAAGCATGCAATTGAACAACCCATAATGCAAGATAAAGTGTTGCAATAAAACAATAAATCGCAATTTTGACCCTCAAGATGACGTAATCCACCCAAAAATTGTCAGGGCTCATCACAAAGCATGAGTATTTCTTAGAAGGTCATTTCTATATAAAAGAACACTAGTCTTGCATCAAAATATGACACTGGACTAAAATATGTATAAAATTCAAAGATGCTCCAATATCTACATACAATGTAGCTCTATATGTCCTGCATCACAATGCTATGTAAACAACTCAAGATTGTAGGTACGCAATTCAAGGAACACACTTGAGCAAGTACGAAACAAGATACACGCATAGCATATAGTGAGTACCACTTGATGAACAAGGATAGAACTACATGTATATGAACTGTTAGTAGATGATAACACAAGTTATGACTACTAGTAGGATATAGATCATAGCAAACGATGCACAAGATAAAGAGAAAGCTATGAGTAGATGTACATATATATCCAAACAGAGGGATATGTAATTTTAGAAGAAAGAAGGGATATAACTCACTAGCAAATATGGATCACTACCAAAAGATGATTACTACTAAGAACTTCAAGGTTGTATCAAAACAAGATATACTACTAGATAGATGTAGCAAGTTTGGGTACAACAGAAGCAATTTAGACACAACCAAAAGATCCAAAAAGATCATCATCAAGACCTGCAAAGCAACTCAACGCAAGTAATTACAAGATATAGATATACCAATTTAGTGCAATTAGAGAGATAGAGTTGTAAGAAATAAAGGCAATTTATAAGCATGTTAATATGCATACAAAAATTTACCAAGGGAGTGCCAAAGAATAAGGCTATTAATTGAGAAAGTCTAGTTGAGAGGAAAATTCTCATTCAATTAGCCAACTATATATTATGTGCACAGTGTTGTCGGTCAAGTTCTGTGTTATGGTGATTCAACCGACAACAATTGTTGGCAACACCCATTGGTGCCTATCGGTCGAGTTCAAACATGACAAAATTGCTATCAAAAAGCACATATATTTCATAAAAACATATTTAAAGGCATGATAAAAATATAATCCATATCCAAACATGTGTAAGCAAGTTAGTAATGCATTACGAAAGCATTAGAAATAGTTTTTGAGTGATAGTGTGAAGAGAATCTCAAAATACCACTTTTGACTCAAAAACCACATGCATAACACACACTAACTTGGCAAAACACACCGTGATTGGATATGAGCAAGAAAAACATTACCTCAGCGCTTACCATTTCTTTTCCACTTGTTATTACCCTCTATACATCTCACATTTCCTCTTTCATGTGGATTGAGAAGTCAAATTGCAATTCAATAGCTCAAGTCAACTCATTTGCAAGTACCTATAAGAAGAAAGATTAAATGGTCCCCAATCATGTTTTTGGGTCCGGAGGGGTTAGCTTAGCAACCCAAGTCCTAGTGCTCTTGAGTGCTTTCCTAAAAGGGGAACAAGTAGAATAATGACCAATTTCATTGAAATAGTTGTATGTGCCCATATCCTTGGAACTAGAGGATTCTCCATGGAAGATTTGGAGGTCCTTTACCTTTTTTGTTCCTTTAACTACCATCATACCCTAAACCATGTCTACCAATTTGTTTAGTAGTATGGTGTAGGATATCATTAAGATTCTTTTTACCAACTAAGAATCTTTGCAAAGTAGATCTCAAACTATGATTATCATGCATAAGAGAAGTAATATAGAAGACAAATGATTGATATTATCTCTAGAATGCAAAAGATTATTTTCTAAACAAAGAGATTTAGTTAGATAAGAATATTTCTCAATATGAAGAGAAAAAAGATTATTCTCTCTACTAGTAGAACTAGAATAAGATTCAAGAACAATGATTAAGGCAAGCAAGGAAGCATTTTCATTTTCAAGCAAAGCAATCTTAGAAAGATGAACACCATTTTCAGATTCTAATCCTTGAAAAACAAAATATTTGTTCTTGTTTTTGGATTTAAGAACATTAATGTCAAGCATGAGAGAATCCACAATGTTACTATGCTCTACATTAGCACTATGCATGAGAGGTTGAGCTTCAAGAAATTTAATCTTATCAAGAAAATTATCATTTTCAAGTTTTAGAGATTCTACTTGACTAAGATAAGCATTTTTATCATCAAGAAAGCAAGCAGTAGCATGTTCAAGACCATCTAATTCTACATGCATATTATCAACAATTCTAGCAAGATTTTTCCTTATCTTTTTAGAGGACTTAAGAGAGGCACAAGTAGCATTAATGATAGCAATTAAATGTTCTTTATCTAAATAGTTTAGATTTACCTCATTTTGGTCTTCACTTGTTGATGCCATAAGAGCAAAATGACATTCTCCTTCATCACTAGAGCTTGAGCTAGATCCTCCACTTGATTCTTCACTTGAGTTGGAGGAGTCACTTGAGCTTGAGTTGGAGGAGTCACTTGAGCTTTTGTGCCATTTTTCCTTCTTCTTGTACTTCTCTTCTCTTCTCTTATGATGATGGGTCTTTTTGCCTTGTAGACAATCTATCTTGAAGTGATCCATCTTTCCACACTTGAGGCACCAGATGGAGGAGGAAGTCTTGCCTTTGTAGAGTCTACCATTGGATTACATGGTATCTTCTTCAATATGAGAGTATGGAGAGGCTTGACCCACAATAGCTTCAATTTGAGCCTTGATTTCAACCTTATTCATTCTTTTTATCTCTTTCTCCTCTTGTCTTTCAACTTCTCTCTTGTCAAGTGTGACTTCATGGGCTTATAGATTTCCAATGAGCTCTTCAATGGGGATATCATCAAGAGACCTTACTTCTTTAATGGAAGTCACTTTGGGTTCCCATCTCTTAGGAAGTGTTCTAAGGATCTTAGAGTTGATCTCTCCTATACTCATAGGATAACCTAGGAAGGAAAGGCCATTTACAATTGTGTTGACTCTTGAGTACATGTTGGCTATCTTCTCCTCCTTTCTCATCTTGAAGTTCTCAAGCAGTCCTTTGAGCATGTAGACTTTGCTTTCCTTCACTTATTGAGTACCCTCATAAGTGATGCATAGCTTTCTCCATACCTCATGGCCGTCTCACAAGAGGAAATCCGATTGAACTTAATGGGGGTTCACAACTATGTAGAGGATATTGATTTCTCTTGCATTCAAGGTGGCTTTCTTCATGGTAGCTTCATCCCATTCTTCTATCTTAGTCTCTGATAGCTTGTATGGATGCTCCACCATTTGCTATAGCTCAAGACTTGATCCTTGGATGTAGAATTGTAGCCTTTTTTCCAATAGAGGAAATTGCTCCCATCAAAGATTGGAAGGTTGATCAAGTATCTCCCTCCTTGGTAGTCACCCATCTTGTCCTACTTGTTGAAGTATGCTTGGAAACCCGCTATGATACCAATTTTTGGATCCTAGTTGGGTGATTGGATTCTCTATATGGGAGGTGAATAAAGATGAATGCACTTAAACAAAATTCATTAGTCATTCAAATTATATCACAAGATAAGATTGCTAAATAGGAAATTTGAGTGCAACTAAACCATACATAGCATGGATGAGAGAGATTGAACATGAACCAAATGACAAGCTATGTAGAGTGGTTCCACACTTCAAACTAGAAGTATTTCAGTCCACTACCTAGAGAGGTCAACCTCTAGGATTTCTAAGTGTGTCTTCCTCTATATATTCACTTATAAGAATTACAACACATGACCCACCAAAGGACTTATCTATCCAATACAAAGAGTCTTCAACCTTACCAAGGACTTAACCACTTTGCAACGAGTCTTCATCCTTCACCAAGGACTTGCCCACTCTTGCACAAGTCTTTAGCCTTGCAAGGATTACCCACTCTTCTTGGATCTTTTGCCTTTGACTTCACCTTCACTCAAAGAAGCTTTCACCAAGGACCTACCCACTTGATCAAAGAGTCTTCTGCCTTCACCAAGGGCTTACCCACTCTTATTCCAAGCCTTCGACCTTGATCTTCACCAAGGGACTCCTTCCCTAATTCTTCTTCACCTCTCTTAGCCAAGAGAGAGAACCTTCATCTTCATGGTTTAAAGAGAGCTTGGGTGGTGGTGGAAGTGAGAACCTCACAAGATATACAAATGGAACTAGATCTCTTACATATTTTCTACTCACTCTAACAAATGTAGCAAGTGAATAATCTTAGAGAGAGAGAAGGCTGTAGGATACACTCAACTATAGAATAGGAACCTCATATAGAGTTTTGCATTGAATGCTCAACCTTGGAATGAAGCCCAAGGGGTCCTATTTATAGTTGGGGATGCTTCTTAGCCTTTTATAACACTTAAGGACAAATACTATCCATTTGGGGTGTTACAACATATATATTTTCGAGTTTTGCAACACTCTAATGGTCAAAAACACTTTTCTACACTTTTCTGAAAAGTGCGATCAGTCGAGTTTGTAACTGGACTGAATGGATCGATCGAGTTTGTAACTCGACCAAACCTGGACATTTTCAAAATCCATCAAGTGATCGGTCGAGTTTGCAACTGGACTATTTGACTACCTGTAACGAATATTGGAAATTGTCATTAAAGTGCTTAAATATTCGATTTAAATGATCTTGATTTTTTATAATCTTAATTACAAGTCATATAATCATTACAAGTGATTTACAACATGATTATAATGGATTTACATCATATTCCAAAAACGTGCACTTGTATTGACTTTGACTTGTCTTTTCTCCAATTTGAGATGCACAAGTTAGGGCTTTTGGAGTGTGTCTATACCTAATCTGAAATCACTCAACTAGAAGCATTAGATGCAATTAAGTGGATTGGTTTAGTCATCATCAAAGTAAGGGTTTAGTCAATTTAGAACTTGAGTCAACATTGACCTAGAGTCAACAACTTCCAGGTAGCATTTCATCCCACATATCAAGAAAAGACGACATTCACTTTTCCAAGTGGTACTTTTGCTTGCAGGAGAATGCCATTTGGGCTATGCAATGCGCCATCTACCTTTCAAAGATGTGTGACATGCATCTTTACTGACATGCTTGATTCGTCTCTAGAGATCTTCATGGATGATTTTTCAGTGTTTGGCAAGACATTTGATGACTGTTTTCTCCATCTACTAGTCATGCTTGAAAGATGCGTCAAGGTCTGTTTGGTGTTATCATGGGAAAAGAGTCACTTCATGGTTCTCTAAGGCATTGTTCTAGGTCACCGAGTTTCTAAGGCTAGCATTAAGGTTGATAAGGCCAAAGTGGGTCTAATTTCCACTCTCACTATTCCTTCCACCGTAAGACGTGCGATCTTTCTTAGGGCATGTGGGTTTCTACCGCCGATTCATCAAAGACTTTAATAAAATTTTGAGGCCGCTTCACCACTTGCTTGAAAAGGATGTAGATTTTGATTTTGATGACAAGTGTGTTGAATCCTTCAACCACTTGAAGCATAAGCTCATCTCTTCTCCTATTATGCAACCTCTAGATTTCTCCTTGCCATTTGAAATCATGACCGATGCATCAGATATGGCAGTGGGAGCTGTGTTGGGCCAACGGATTGGCCGAATTTCGCATGCCATATATTATGCAAGCAAAACCCTTGATGAAGCCCAAAGGAACTACACCACCATAGAAAAAGAGTTGCTTACCGTGATTTTTGCTCTCAACAAGTTCCATTCTTATCTCTTGCAAAACAAGGTGGCGGTATACACAGATCATTCAACTTTGAAATATCTCATGGCAAAGAAAGATTCCAAGCCAAGGTTGATCCGATGGATTCTATTGCTTCAAGAATTTGATTTAGAAATTGTTGACAAAAAGAGAGTGGGAAATTCTACAGCTGGCCATCTCTCCCGCATTGAAGCACCTTATGATGAAGTTAACCAGATCAAGGAGATGATGCCCCACGAGCAACTCTTTTTGCTTGACTCGACTCAAAGACCATGGTACAAACATATAGCCAACTTTTGGCAAGTGGGAGATTACCAAGCACATGGACTATAGAAGAAAGCAAGAGGTTGTTCGCCATGGTGAATAATTATGTTTGGGATGACCCACATCTATTCAAGTATTGTACTGACCAGCTCATAAGAAGACGTGTCCCTAAAATTGAGAAATAAGAGATGCTATCCATGTGCCACTCCAACGTGTGTAGAGGTCACTTTGATGAAAAATGCACAACCGCCAAAATTCTTCTAAGTGGATTCTATTGGCCAACCTTGTTCAAAGATGTTAATGAATATTGCATATGTTGTTTGAAGTGCCAAAAGGTGGGCACTATCTCCAAGAGGGACATGATGCCTCTATCACCCATTCTAGTGGTTGATGTGTTTGATGTTTGGGGGATTGACTTCATGGGTTCGTTCCCTCCTTCCTTCAGATATGTGTACATCTTGGTGGCCATTGATTATGTGTCCAAGTGGATTGAGTAATTGCCACAAGGATAAATGATCACAAAGTAGTTTATGACTTTGTCAAGTCAAACATCTTCATCCACTTTGGTATATCACGAGCAATGATTACTGATAGCAGAAGCCATTTCATCTATAAGACCTTCAAAGGATTGCTAAAAAGGCATGGGGTGAATCATCACATGGCTACTCTTTACCACCCTCAAATGAGTAGTCAAGTTGAGTAAGATGATCGAGAGATAAAGCTCATTCTTGAGAAGATGGTGAGACCAGACCACAAGGATTGGTCTATGTCTCAATGAAGCTTTGTGGGTATATAGGATTGCATTCAAGACCCCGATTGGCACCATGCCATTCAAACTCATGTATGGTAAAAGCTGCCATTTACATGTAGAAATGCAACACAAGGTACTATGTGCATTGAAAGCCATGGACATGGATGTAGACATTGTTGAGTGAGAAGAAAATTGCAGATGTATGAGCTAGAAGAGATGAGACATGAGGCATATTAATTATCAAAAAGTTACAAGGAAAGGACCAAGTTTTTACATGACAAGACAGTTAAGAAGAAGGATTTTAATCCTGGACAATGGGTATGGTTGTACAATTCTAGGATGAAGTTCTTTCCTGGAAAGATTCGGTCTAGATGGGAAGGATCTTATCTAATAAAAAATGTATATCCATCTGAGGCTGTTGTGATATGTGAAAAGGACGGAGCAAAAGAGTTTACCGTTAATGGGCAAAGATTGAAAGTCATTATTGAAGTAGGTCCGGACAAAGCAAACCAAAGTTTTGACATTGTGATGTTAGTTGAGGAACACCTGGTTCATGAGGAGATGTGCTTAAATGCACATGAGAGAGACATCTACTACAAGGACGCATTAAAGGTTCTACAAGGATGATGGAGTCAATAATCAATAAGCCCGAACGAAGGCATAAAATTTAGCGCTAGTGGGAGGCAAACCACCTAGGTTTAGGAACTTTTGCACCCAACCTTCACTTTTTGATACTTTAGCTTTATTTTTACATGGTTCCAAGAATACACACACGCACACTTGTGCTTGATAGTTTTTTGTTTAGTTTTTATCAGATGCATGTGATAGGTTGAAGATAGAGAGTAAAATGAGTGCAAGCATGTTTGTGTGAAGAAAATGTGTCTTAGTATCTAAGGGATGCAAAAATATCAATGTTCTTGAAGTTGCATTAACAAAGTATAGAAGAAAGACCCACCATGGCTGTGGTGCATCAAAACGCCCGTGGTGGAATTAATTGAAAATGTTACAATAACATGGGAAGTTTTGTGAAGGAATGTCCATGGCCGTGGGGACAAAAACATCCATGGCACACACATGACAACACAGCCGTGGTGGCTGCCACAGGCGTGGCGACTTGATGGCAACACACCTGTGGAGGCCACCATGGCCATGGTGATTTAATTGTAAACGTTCAAGAAAGTTACAGTGACGAAGGTGATTTTGTGCATGAACGGCCACGACTGTGTTGACCACCATAGTCAAGGCGAGAGGAGGACACCACGATTGTGGCAAGGATTGAGCTGTAGACATCTTCGCCAACCACCACGATCATGGCACCCACCACCGTCATTTTGCCTAACCCCCACCACGACCGTGGCGGGGGCTGACCCCACCCAAATTTCACTTAAACTACGTATCCATCCCACGGCCCACCCCCATTCTAACCTTCATTCCGCACACCTCCTTGCCCATGGCAATGAACAACACCTCCTGCTCCTCCAATATTCCTCCTCCAGCCCTCATCCTTCACCAAATCGACCTCCAATCACTATATACACCTCCAACACCTCTCCCTCTCCCATTTCCACCCCAAATCCTCCATCAATCTAGCCATCATCTTCACTTTCATCCTCAACCCAATCTACAACCATCCCACTCAAAAATCCATGAAAATACAACAAATCTCGCCCAAAACCATTAGCTACTCCACCATCATAGCAACCATTCTAACCTATTCCACCCATTCCTCAACCTCCATCTCGCCCTCTCTCAAAAAATCCAAAAATCACAACCTTCATTCCACCATCACATCCACACAATGAAGGGGTTAGGAAAGGCTATGAAGAAGGGGGCTCAAAAGAGACTTGAGGTGATCAGCGGAGGCAAGGTGTGGACCAAGGGAGCCTCCTCCAATGTTTCCATGCCATTGCACACTCCACCACCATCAAATTCCATCTTTGCCTCTTTTGGTCGTGCGACATCCGTGAGTGCCTCCCGCACCTGGTCATTGGAAAACCATCACATCATTGACGAAACCTATCGAGAGGAGGAAGAGGCATCTGAGAAGAACATCGATGCCATGATCGATGAGGTGGAACCGGAGGTCACCACTCGCACAAAGCAAGGCAAGGGAGCAGCAAACCCATCTTCATTGAGGATCCCTCCATGGCCTATATCACCTCATCACTCTACCTCTTCACTAGGGGAGAGACCACAACAACGACCAAAGGCAAGGTGACAGTTGATAATTGAAGAAGATGAAGCACAATAATGATACCCTGAGCAACGAGTACTGCTCAATCTTGACACATTCTCGGGGTCAAGATCATACCAGGTTGATGATGAAGAAGATGATACTGATGAGGAGAAGCTAGATTCTGATCCAGAGGACACATTGGCCTACCTGGAGGTAGATAGATTGAAGGGATTTGGTAAATCTTCTGAGGGGACATCTTATGGAAGAGGCCAAAGAAAAATGCAAATCATCCCATCTACCCTGAATGCATGACTAGGAGAGTCATCTCCACAAGGTATGGGTGCAAGAAAGTAATTGATGATTTGGGCATTAAAGTAGTGGTGGAGATCAAGCTGAAGAGAATTGGGTTGTGTAAGGTTCTCTTCACGACACAAACAACCTATGCGGATTTGACTCAACAGTTTTTCACCACACTTGAAAAAGTCAAGGTAAAAGGAGAAGAAGCAATCAAGTTTGGGATGATGAATAAGATGCACACTCTCACTGCATCTCAGTTGAATTGCATTTTTGCCACAAATGCTGAAGAAGCCAACAAGATGAATGATGGCTTGATTGAGAAATAGACTGACTTGGACTATGGTAAATTCTAGTACAGCTTGACCGGGACTCCAAGATATACAGCTGGAAAGTCAAAGACTGTGGCAATCAACAATCCCTTGGTCAGATATGCGTAGAAGGTCTTCACCAACACAATTGTGGGGATATATGACAACCAGGGTAGCATTTGACCTCTTTGTTTTGCATGGGATAAATAAAAGGTTACATCTTAACCTGGGGGCACTATCAATAGACCATATGAGAACAATTCCTTTCAAAAGCAAAACTCCATTTGTTATGGGAGGACTTGTAACTTCAATCTCTCTAGCCCTAGGTTATGATGTCACTAGACTCAAAGAGGCTAAGGGAGCTCAATTTGTTGATCTAAAGTACCTCATTCACTCTCAAATGACCATGATATTAAACAAGAGGTTGATATATATTGTGAAGTCTGAAGCAATGTCAACAACTCTTGAGCTGCCCTACCATTCTACCCCACTCCTCTCTGCTTTGAGGGTCCCTGACCTACTACATGAAAAGTTGAAATAGTGGGACAAGGACAACCCCAAGGAGAACTAAAATGCCACTGCTGCACATGAAGAGGTGGGAGAATCAAATGCACAGGGGCAAGAAGAAGACGACAAAGAAGAGTAGGAAAGACAAGCCCGAATGGTGAGAAGAAGGGATGAGGCAACATCCCAACTGTAGGAGCCTTCAACAAATACCTATGACATGTCATCCATACATGTCGAGCTTGAAGGAATTCAAAAGACAGAATAGGAGATGAAGCTCACCCAACAATACATGTAGCATGACCAATAGCAAATGCACTATTAGGCCAACCACTTGTATCACTACCATCATGCTCAGGCACAGAGAAACCCTGAATGGGGTGAAGATTTCTGGGGTGGTATCTCGGGATATCAAGAGACTTACCCTCCTCCTCAGGATGCTTACTGGGGTCACTACTATTAGTTCCCTCCAGCCTGCCCAGGTCCCCCACATCCTCAATCAAGCCCTCATCAGTACCAGTAGACCAACCACAATAGGGAGACCTGCCGTTTGATGAGCCGCACCAACCATGATTCTTAGCCTACTACCCCTAAGCTTTAGTTTCATGCAGAGGACATCATGATTCAAAAGTTTGGGGTGGTAGGGCGGTATGCACCACCCTTACTCTAATTTTGCTTATGAATGTTTCACCTGATTTTGGATTGATTGACTTCACCCTTTCTAGTTTAGATTTCCTTCTATTTGCATTCATGTATACATGTAGGTTAATTTCATGCATTTTTGAGTAATTTTTCAAAAAAACCTCTTCCATGCCATGCATTGCATTTCCATGTAGATTTTGGTAATTTTTGTGTGTTTTAACTAGGATTTGCTGCTTTATGTTTTAATTTCCCTAATGTAGGTTTAGATGTGATTGGATGCAAATTGGCATCATTTTGGCCAAATTTTGCCCGAACTTGAATATTCTTACTTAATAGTATGTTTCAATTCAATCTCTATCTGTTGTGATGAGAATGATTAAATATTGGATAATGTAACTTGATTTTGATGTTTTTGGCCAGAACGAGTCCTATGTAGAAATTAGGCATGTGCTCCAAGCCTCTTGAAAAAATTTGTTGTTTTGATAAAAAGGGTGATTCTTGCAAGTCTTGAACGTTTTGGGTTTATTTGTTCTTTATAAAAAGGATGCAATCTACCACACTATTCATTTTATGCACGACTTGTTTGATTGGTGAGTGTTACATGGACTAACTTGCTTGAGTGATATTATACATGAATTTCCACTGCTTGTGACCCCTCTTTGACCTGACATTTCTTCCACCATCTTCTTACCTTCTCGCCTAATAAAAGGATGCCAAATTGCACATATTGGCCTTGGCCAATCCCAAAACATTTGGTGTGACCATACCTTTACCTCCCCGCTTCACTCTTGTCATCATATGCCCTATCTACACCAAGGGCAAAGAAAAGAAAAAAAAAGAAAAGAAAAAAAAAAAAAAAAATAAAGGGTGCTCATGTTTAAGAGTATCAAAATAAGATAAGATGAGTGTAATAGCACTCCACTCCCCTTCATAACCATTTATTCTCTTTGTATGCATAGTAGGGCTAGGGTAAATCAACTCTATCCCTCATCTACCTACACAAGACTAGTGGGTCATGAGCAATGAAATGAAGTGTATGAGGTATTTATAGCAAGTGAAACTATAATTCTAACCTTTTGAATGTATTTCATGCATGCTGCGATTTACCCGGAGCATTATAGAAATTTCATCACTTGCATATGTGAAGGGTGACCCATATTCTAAGTTCTTGTGATCTGTGCTTGATTCACACTTAAAAAAGGGAAAATGAGTAGAGAGTAGTGGATTGCATGCCTAATTCCTCATGTGAACTCATTTTAGCCAATAAACATCACAATGATTGCATTATCCTTGATCCTTGATTGAATTGAAAGAGAGATTGAGTTGGAGCATACTTGAGGACAAGTATGTTTAAGTTTGGGGTGGTGATGCATCCCTATTTTACAGCTTCATCCTGTGTCTTTTTGCATTATAATCACATCTAAATATTGTAGATTGCAAGCTATTTTCCCCGATGTGAACTTTTATGTCGATTGCACTTATACCTCCTTTTGTTTATTTTTGAAGGTACTTATGCATGCATTGATTCAAGCGAGAGATGAAGAAAATCTTTGGGTCCTTGCACCCCAAGATTGGACCTACCTCTTCCCCAAGCTCTCTTTGGATGCAAAAGAATCAATTCAAAGAAAAAGGAGGTCAAATGAAGAAATTGAAGTTAAAGTCAGCAGATGAAGCCCCAATACGGCCGTGGGAAACCACCATGGTTGTGGTGAATTAATCTCCAAAAGTTATAGAGTCTTCGCCAATTTTGTACATGAATGACCACGACCGTGGTTAGAAAAATGACTATGGTCACTGAAGACACCACGACCATGGTCATCAGAATGACCTTGGCCAAGGATCTCTGACTCTCCTATAGACCACGCCACAACCAAGGTGGATTATTTACCAAAATCCCAAAAACCAATAGTAACTCAATTAAATTTGTACGTAAATGACAATGATAGTGGCCACTAAAGGCCACCTTGATCGTGGTGACCGCCACAACCATGACGATATGAAGACAAGGTGACCCTCAGAGCAACCTCACCCGTGGCAACTTCCTCCAACACGGCCGTGCTACCCAGCATGGCCGTGGTACCCTCTACCCAACACGACCATGGCACCCTCCACGACCGTGTCTACCTATCATATACTTACATCTCACCCCCACCTTGGCCATGCCCGACTATGGTGACAACCTAAACTTACCCATTTTCTCTAATGTTTTTCCCATCCCCCCCACTTACCCTAGTGTTCCCCCACCACCTATATGTACATAAGTGGCAGATGGAGCATGAAGGTTAGTACCCCTATAGCTGCTCTAGCTACTCCTTAGCCATTTCCTTACATTAAAGCCACTCACCTACCTCCCATCTTCCATTTTCACTCCATTTCCACCATAGCACCCTAGTTTTCTAGAGGAGGTGCCATGCCCTACAGATGCTAGGAGGTGAAGGAGGAAGATCTACCACAAGCTCCATGGATTTCTACCTCTTTCTTCTTTTTTCTTTGTTCTTTTGTCTAGTCATGTGTAGCTAATCCCCTAGTGGTGGGATGTTAGGGAATAAAATGTTACTTTGATACCATGTTAGGGGAGAATAATTTGTAATAAATATATTTCCATTCTATGATGATTGTCTCTTGCTTCTATCTCATTTCCCATTATCTTACTTGTAATTTGTACTTTTAAACATGGATTACTTGTTGTATGATGCTTGAAGACACCTAGCTTCTAGGGGAAAATGGATTGTATGTGGCTATCTTAGAAATTTCTCCTAGGTCCAATAGTGGATCCCTATCTAGCACTTTTTGTTCCTACATACAACTCCCTTCTCCTACAAGTAGGCATGAGATCTAAGTAGCTAGTGTAAGAGTGATTAGTGTAGTTGCCTAGAGTTTTCTAAAGGCTAGATGGTGAGTAACATGAGGTGAAACACCCTCATATATACCCACATTCCTACCCTTGGCTATCAATTTCCCTAATAGCACTTACCCTAGAATCTTAGACTTGCCAATTCCTATAAGAATTACACCTATCCCTAGTTCCCCAACTAGTAGCATAGAGTATATTCAAATATCACTTGCCTTGTTGTTTAGTTTGGCAATATAGATTGAAGATATAAGATTTGCATGCTATCTTAACCCCCCAACTAATATCATAGTTTCATTCCCAAACGCCCCACCTATCCATATCATTATATGAAACCCATCTTGTCCTCTTAGCTTGTTAATACTAGTTTAGTTAACTGCCTTTGTTGCTTCATAGCTAATTGCTTAGTTCTAAATAGCTAGGTCTTGCTTGAGTATTTAATGCTCTTTTAAGCTTTCTTGTGTTAATCTTGTTAGTTAGTGATAACCTAGATCCTTGCTTGCTCTAGTGATTAACTTATCTCTTAGTTGTTAACTTGCATTTCTAGTCTAGTGTAGCTAGTTGTAGTTCTTTGCTCTTTCTTAGTTACCTATTTTGTCTTGTTTCTTGGACTTAACTTGCTTAGGATAATTTATGGTTGTTGATAATCTAGTTTCATTCTTGTCTTTAATTGCTTGCAATATTAGTATAACAGCCAAAACCACTTTTAAACCCTAAAACCCTACACTCTGCTTTAGGAACGTAACTACCTCAACTTAGCTCTAGTGCCCCCTCCTCTCCCTTTGCTTGCCTCTCACCTATGCTGTAACATACTGAATTCTA
Organism: Alisma plantago-aquatica; assembly: GCA_963693085.1. NCBI lineage: Eukaryota > Viridiplantae > Streptophyta > Magnoliopsida > Alismatales > Alismataceae > Alisma > Alisma plantago-aquatica. The sequence continues at coordinate 1,031,220,575 of OY856410.1, read as the reverse complement.
GACTTTTTACCTTTTTGGTCCTCTTTTCCATATTTTCCTTTCATTTATACCCTCTTTGGCCTTTTTGTTTAATTTGTGGAGAATATAATGGTCTAATTAACATTTGTTCACCTTTTTATTCCAATATTTGGGTTTATGCAAAAATACCTCAGTGGAGGCTTAGTAATGGGTCAAATATGCAAAATATCCACTTAAGTGATAAAAAGAATAAATAAATTCGTCCTATAACTTTCTAGTGCTTTTTAAAATATGAAAAAGAAAGAAAATTTCGAAATATAAATAATCGAGATGATAAATGCAATAATTGGGGATAATATAGAATATTTTGTATAAAAGAAGATAATGAGGAATATATTTGTCCAAAAATCCTAAATAGAAACCCAAGAAGATAATATGGATAATAAATATATCAATTTCGTTTTCTTGACTTAAAAGTTGCTTAATGGCCAAGTATCATTTAAAGTGGAACATAAATGTAAATATTAATGTCATTATCAAAAGAAAATAGGAAATAGGCCAATAAAGTGAAATAAACTACTTATGCTATCAAATCAGAAAAATAACTCCAAATTCGTATTTCGAAACACAAAAATAATCCTTTGAGCAAATTTGCATTTAATTTGGTCAATGTTTAATATTTTATTTTATTCAGGAGAGAGAAAATGATTTAAAGATAAAAAAATATTAAATATATGTTGATAAAAATTAATTAATGCAAAAAACGTGTTCCTAATGTTTATTATTATGTGTAGACCAAGTTTTATATTTTTAGGAAGTTTTATATGCCTCTAATAAATTAAAAGGTTAAATAAGTGATAAAATTTAGATGAATTAAATAAAACAATAAAATTCTTTTAAAAAATAAAATGATGCCAAATTCGTGTTCTACATGTTAAAATAGACATTTGGATGAATTTCGAATCAATTTGGAAAATATTTGATGAGAAGATAAATTAAGGAGAGGGAAAGTGTACAAAACTTTCAAATCATTATTTAAAATAACAAACGACTTCAACAAATGGAAATAATACCAAATTCATGACTAACATACTTAATATGAGTTCTGGGTGAAGTTTTGTAATTAATGGATAATCATAGAGTCATAAATAAAGGAGGAAAGAGAAAATGTGTTTTGAATTATTTAACATATTAAAGATTCTCAAAAGGCAAAACTAATTCCATATTCGGATTCTACATGTAAAAATAAGTCATAATATATAATTTGGTAATTTTTGGATAACGTTTGGGCCTCCAAACGAAGAGAGAGAAATTCATTTAAAGATTTAATGCTCCACTTTATTTGCAATCCGATTTGGATAAGGACTTTAATTTAATATGTTGTGCGAGCCATCAGTCATTGGATCTTGATTTGAGGATCCACGGGTCATCATCTACCTCAGGCCAAATAGGAAACTGGCTGCGGTTTTGGTCGATTTTAAAATTGCAATATCTCTCTCATCTCTCAATGAAATTGACTGATTTTTGTTGCTATAGATTCCTCTCTCGATTCCACACAGGTTTATCCCAAGAATATTGTGTTTTGACAAAGATTTGAGAAATGCCCAAAGCTTGAGCGCCGCCTCCCTCTACCTCTATCTAGTTAAACTCGAGGTCCCTTGCCTATAAATATTTAGGCCCCTAGGTCCGTCGTCACATTAGCAACTAAACCTTGCCCTTGATTTCACGTTTGGTGGACGTTTCAACCCTTGTCTAGCCGCCGAAGTCTCTGGCCTTGCGGCGCTCCCCTCTCTCTTGTCTCCGCGTCTTCGTTCAAATTAAAGGTACTGATGAATTCATATCGTTCTCCTCTTTCTTTTGCATACCTGTGCGTCGAAATTGGTCGAGAATTGGCTTTTTGCCCAAAATCTACCATGGCCTCAGCCTGCTACTCATGCAGCCATGGCACGGGCTGGAGGAAGGGGATGATCCTCGGTATTTTACCTCTTTACCCTCCGCTCGTTTCCCCCCGACCTCTCTGTCCCACGCGAGGGATTGGTCTGTCCTTTTCCCTCTGTTTTGACCGAGATAACCCGAACTTGACCGCGTGACTTGGCCGCCCCTTATTGGGCCAAGTCAGCAGGAGGGCCTGACTCTATCTTCTCTCTCCGGTTTTAAACGACTCTGCCTACGTGGCGAGTTCTGATTGGCTGATATTGTAAAATTAATATCTTTTTACTCGTTTGTCCAAAAATAGAAATAAAATATGTTTTGGAATCAGGAGAACAAGATCTATCTAACAAAAATACTTTCGTGGTTTGATTCTGAGTTTTTTGAATATGTATTTTTCGAGTTGATTTAAATAACTAATAAATATGGAAAATAATCTAAAAAGGTAGTAACTTGAAAATATACAAACGTATATGTTATTTTGATCAGAAGAACGTAACTAAGACAGTAGTGAGGTTTTTAGAGTCTAATTCGATCGTTTGTGAAAAAATTTCGATGTTTTGAGGTTTTAAGCCTTTAATGAATATACATATATCTAATACATAAATATGATGATCATATTAGGGAAAGTGGATCTGATCTCGTGTAAAAGTTATGAAGTGGTTCTAGGATTCTAAAGATTAAAGGTATGTGCATCTGCCCTTCAGTTGGGAAAATTTTATACCAATACCCATATTCCCTAATGAGGCTTAATCTGAACTAATTCTTGATTCTTGAAACCTAAATTGTTTATGCCTCAAAAATCAGTTGTAGTATTATCTTGATTGGGTTTTTACATCCCACTCCCATGTTATTTAAATCTTTTGATTAATCTTGCCATAACTCTTTTTCTAGCATGTTGATTTTGTTAGACTAATTAACTAGTGTAGTGGTACTTGTATGTACAACCACCCATGGTTGGGGAATGTGTTATTTCTCCCCTGGGGAACATGTTATTCTCCCCCGCACATGAAATATGTGCAGGTGACTGGGAATGTGTTACTCTCCCCTCACTCTTTTGGTTGAAGGTCCAGTAGGTGCCTCAACCCTACATAGTTAAGATAGTCAATATTAATCATACATGCAAATCCTTGGTTATAGATTGTTTATGGCAAGCATCTATTGAAATATTCTTTTATATATATGGCCTCATTCTCTTGATTGCATCATCATCTTATGATGACCCCTAACCTACTTTTACATGCTTTTCTTATCTTGCCATCTTAGAACAGTTTTTGTAACACATATTTTTATTTTTCTTTCCCTTTTGCTGGGTGCCTTCCCAACCACCCAGATGTGGAGCAAGGTGATGAATAGGACTTGAAGATCTTAGCGTTGACATGGACTAGCTGATGGATATGTTGCTTGGAGACAAAACTGGAGTAGTCTAGACTTCCCTCTACTTAGATCCTCTTTTTGTATAAATCATGTACACCCATATTGGGGAAAATTTTTATGTACACTTTATTTAAATTGAATATAGTCTTATCTTCCGCTGCTATCCCAATTGGATTTTGTTTACCATTGTTATTAGTAGAGAGGTGGATTGATATTTCACCTCTTTACATATGCTATGACATGACCCCGTACGCTTACGGGAGCATACTTTAGTATTGTGAGTGAACCTTGTTTGGGGTTTTATAAATTTGAAAGATCATACGTGCGTGGAAAATTGCACCACATTGCTGTGTTAGTTGTTTCTCTCGTCATTGGCAATGTCATGCCTATTGCAGCTCAAGTGGCTAGATGACCTGTCCCAGTTGAATGTGTCACCATGATGGACTATGTTGGGGAGATATTTTGAAGGGTGTTTCTTATGTGGCAAGTCCTATCATTGAGGAAAGATTGTCTACATATGTTCTTTTCTAAACTGAGGTCGATTCATCAAGGTTGTTGTAATTTTGCTCCCACTTATCGATTTGCAAGACAAAATTCTTTAAGGGGGTAGATTTTAAATAGATTTGTTCTAGTTTGTCAGTTAAACCTAGTTTGTGTAATATGATTTCTTTACTTATGTTTATTTGATGATTAGTCTTGTTGTGACATGTTCTATGCTTGTCTCATGCTTATGTAAGAATTATATGTTTCATGAATATGTTAAATGTGAAATTAGATTGAATATAGTTGAATCATGTAAGTGTAATAGGAACTAGATTGATATACCATAGGTTGAGATAGGGTCTAGGTTTCTAGGTTTTCTAGGATGAACCCTTAAATCATGAAATGTTAAGAATGCCATATGTACATGGTGAACTATGATGAAAAATATGGATATGTGATTAACCTTAATGAGACACAATGATCCCTAATGAGACATAGTATGCTTGCATGTGATCATGGATCTCTTAATGCATCTTGTAACACCATAGTGAGTTGTGGGCTTATGTATGTGTACATATCCAGAGTAGGGTATGATGTTATATGCATGCATATCTAGAGAGAGTTGGCATGCATAGTTGGGTTGTGGTTGTTAGATGATGTGAATGGTTTCCCTAACCTCATAACATGACCGAGTTGATTGAGAATCAACTAAGTAGGTAAATGAAATTCACTTTGTGTGATTTTAGGATGAACCTTAATGAGAAGGGTCTAAGTTTTTAGGATGAACCCCTAAATGATGAGATGATAAGCATGTCATTTGTATGTGGTGAACTATGATGAAATATAATGTTATGCAATGAACCTTGATGAGATACTATGATCATTAATGAGATATGATACGTTTGTGTGTGATCCTGGATATCTTAATGCATCTATTGACACCATAATGAGTTGTGGGCTAATGTATGTGTACATATCCAAAGTAGGATCAGATGTTATATGCATGCATTGTTGGGTTTTATGACCTCAGAGTAGGTAGCATAAACAAAAATTTTACAGGACATTAACCCATAACAGGAGATCGCATCAATGACTATGTAATGGGAAGATGGTTTAGTGAGATATACCTGGTCTTGGGCTTACCCAACGACAATACCTTACAACCATGTGCAGTCTTAAACGCCATGTCTTGGATGGTGTCTGTGCAACTCTTGATCTTTGCCATGGACTCTAGCCTCCACCACGGATTGCGACTGATGTGTCCTCCTAAGCGGAAGGCATCTCCTACCTCTGCAAATAGTCTACACAGAACACCCAGAACCCCTACCCTTCCAGAAGAACTGGTAGGAAGGAGACGACCCTTCTGTTGGTGTACTAGCACCAACATGCTCTCCCGAACTCAGACTTCTTTTCTGTAGTTGTCTTTCCCTCACTATGCCTCCCTAGTCGGGTAGAACTTGCTCAGGCTCTCCCAGTTATGAGAACCAGAGAGGACAACAAATTTTCAGAGCAACTGATGTACTTAGTTATGTGTTCTGAGAATCCCCCAGTACCCCTCTATTTATAGTAGAGGGTAGGGTTAGGGTTCCCAATTTGTTTGAGAGTAGAAGGATCCAAAAATTCCATGAATAACTTACACTGTGGCAAGCGAATCGATCGGTTCACAAGTGAACCAGTCTGTTGGGAGTGTGAGCCGATTGGTTCATCCAGTGAATCGGTCGGTTGGGAGTGTAAGCCGATCGGTTCACCCAGTGAACCGGTCGTTTCACTTCCCAGACTTGTCTACAATTGACTTTCCTCAATCGTTTCCAATTAATGCAAATATTAATCCTTATTCCAATCGAATTGAACAAGTGAAACGTGAAAGTTTTCCTCCAACAGAGCAAATCCCAATTTCTTCAGTTGGTAGGACTGTGAGCCGCCCATTTCACCAAGTGAACTGGTGGATTAGTTCACACCATCCGATCGGATCACCTGGGTGAACCAGTCGGTTGGCAGTCTTGACATTGGCAATGCAGTCTCCAATTGACCTGACACTCTAACCAGCTAGTTCAACACTTGAACTTGATAGTTCTGAGTCCAGCCAATCAATTGTATGTTTAATTGAGTACCTAAACACCTTTAGTATCAACCTAAATATTATTCATGGACAATCTCCTCTTCCAGGGATATCCTATGTGTGTGACCCTACATGTTCCAATTTACGTTGGTAGTGAATGTCCATAACAACTTATGACATCACAAGTAATGAGCGGAATCTAGTAACTCATCATCGCTACCTAAGTAACTCAAAAAGTTGGAGAACAACTTAAATCTACAATCTGTGATTAGTGTTACAATAATCATATAGTTCCTTTGTCTCTGACATCCAGATTGAACTCGAGGCATGGAACATCATCCTCTTCAACATTCAATCCATGTTCCTTGATCTAGAGGAGACTGTCTGAGATGCATGTGAGTTCACATATCATATATTGAATCACATGAGTATGGCCATACAATTCTCAGTCTCGCTTATCAAGGGGCCCTAGATATCATACTCCTTGTAGGAGGGACAAATCCCATCTCTATCACTCACAGTCTATCCCCATGTGTCAAAGTCACCCAACCATCACATGTATAACAACCCATGTTTCAGGACTACATTTGATGATGTCAAAGTGTGCCCAATCACATGTGATGAGTGTAGTGGTTTTAGGTCTAAGAACCACAATCACCACCATCACTATGAGAGATGATTGTGACTACCATTCCATGATATCCATGTATCACTCTCACAGTGGGTCTGTTCGATATACTGTTCTCTAACATATATCTGTGTGCTTGAATTGATATTATATATCATGACCAATGAGACTCTATCATCAGTCAACAGACACTCTAGTCTTATGTATTATTGTTGTCTATTTTTCTTCCATAGTAATATCTGACTAGGGACATAACAAGAATGTTTGTACTCTTAACATACATATGGTCTCATTGTTCAGGTCCTCAACCTGAAGACATATGTCATCGAGTCACGTCATTATTTAGACATCTATCATGTATGTGTCATCATATCATGAGTGAGACAAACATAATAGATGGAATTACCTTTATCATTATCAAATCAAGTATCATATGCCTCATTGCAATCATCATATGATTGGCTCTCTGGGTATACTATACCAACATGCATGTCTACATAGAGTTGGAAAGCATAGTTGGTTATGGTTTTTGGATGAAATAGATGGCTACCCTAACCTCATAATATGATTTAGTTGATTGAGAATCAACTAAGTAGGTCAATGAAAGTCAGTATGTGTGATTGGTGGGAATCTACTAAGTGGAGTTATTATTAGACCATGGATCCCTATTCTTGGCTACATTTAAAGCTAGTTTGGCCAATATATAGCAACATTATGATGGTAAGTTGATAGGGGTTTTAATGCTCAATATTTGTGACTTTAGTTCGACGATGGTTTATTGAATATTATGTATTCAACTAAGGTAAATATCCATGAAGTGCATGGTAGATAAAAGAACATGATGCTGAGACCTTTAGGTTGCCATGCTATAAACCCAAACTGGGTTAGCATGAACCCAACTAGGTTGCGGGTCCTTGATAACACCAAATTTTGTGATGTTTTTGTCCCTTATTTCGTTGTCAAATCTTCCATTTTAAACTATTTTCCTCTCCTTTTTGTCATGTTTTTGAATAAACAGGCCACACTACGCTCTTAACTCAATTTTATCATCTTTTACAGAGTTTTCCTCATTTTTCCACTCATTTATCAGCAAAAGGCTTGTCCCGGCCCATGAATGTGTTCTACCTGCATCGGCCCTCCTACCAGTCGTCCGACACACTCACTGTCCGACATACAGCAGCCCGATACAGCTGTCGCACGAAATGGGCGTGCCACACAAGGAAGATCTGACGGGCGATATGCCACTTACCCGACAGGGAGCTGTACTCGCCACGACTACTGAAGTGTGTCGCATGATACAAGCCACCCACCGCCAGGCGCCCGCTCGTTACAACACCCAACACACTTACAGCTCGACACCCTCTGTGCCGGGCGACACGCATATCGGGCATCCCTGAAGCCACAATAACAGAGCTGATGGAGGACACGTGGCGCCCGGAGTACCGCAACTTCTTCCAACCGCTACCTATAAATAGCAGCTACATGACTCCGATGGGATGGGTCAGAATCTTGCGAAAGCTAACTTGGGAAAGCACCTGGAGCTAGCGTATCGCGTCCCAGAGGTGTACCAGGCGATACTAGGTGAGCACTTCCCTGACCCGAGAGGGCGGGAATGGTTCACTTAGAATCCGCCCCGATCACTGAAGCAGCCCGATATCGACCAAAGAGGACACCCGATATGAGTAACCTGATACCCTAAGAAGTCTCTAGCCCGACACGATACCGAGACCGATACGAATCACCTGTCACGGTGTGTCGCTCGAGAGGGTGGCATCCCGTCATGACCGTATCGGGCAAGAACGCTTTGGTCGGTACGTCTGCCCGTCATGGCCAATCGCCTGACAGGGAGTGCCTCCTGACACAGGCATATCGGGCAGAGCTCCAAACCGGTATCGGGCTAGAGGAATCTTAGGGATCTGCTGCTGCATGTTGCTCTTCTAAATCAAGGAGACGATACTTATCTTCCCTTTTTCAGTCATTTACTTTCTTTACTTACACAATGTAACCAAACACTTTTATATAATGATTATGCTAATGGAATTAGAGGAGCTTTAAATATCTGTTGCTTTATGTTTGGTTCCTTTTTGTTGGATGATTACTTTGTTTAGCGTCCAAACTCTAGCTTGTATGCTTGGATCATGTTTTGACTAGCTATCGAATCGTGTTTCCCGTTGCAGCAATCTCGAGAGAGGTGTTGTGGCTCTAGTGTTTGGTCCGATCAGGGGGGTACGAGAGTACCCAGGATCAGAGTTGCTTTAGTGATCTTACCACTCTAACCCAAGTCCAGCAACCTTGAGAGATGTGTTGGTGCCTAGTTAGAGGTACCCTCTTTAAGAGAAGGGGTACTGGATGTTCCTGCTGCCGCTTGTTTTACCAAAGTTTCCTCCTTCATTCCTTACCAAAGAAATAGTTTTATATCCTCCGGTTCTTTTGCACAAAACCCCTAAAAACCAATAAATGCTTAAAAATCTTAATTTTCCTTATAACTCCAGTTGGAGATAGTTTTCTTTTATTTTATTGATCTTTGCCTATTGTTCCCTTTGGGAACTGTATCCTCACCTTAACCTTGCCAGAGTGTAATGTGTTGATTCTGAGTTCTTAACACTACCACCCTTGTCCCTGTGGTTCGACCCCGATCGCTACTTCGGACCCCGTCATCGTTGTGGGGGCCTAAGAGTCGGGTAATTTAAAAGTCCGACTACTTCAAATCCGCTCCTTTTGGACGCATGATTTAGGCCGGTCAATTTTTTGGCGCCGTTGCCGGGGACAAGGCAAAATGGTACTGTTAACGAACCTGAATCCACTAACTACACTCCTGTGCCTCAAGCTTAGAAATGAGCTTGACAACACTTTTTCCTTTTTGATCTTCTAACCTAAAATGAGTATGGAGTAGTTCGTTTTATTAATACAAGTTTTCTAACTTGATTATACGTGCTATTCAGGTACTCAGGAAAGAGGAATTTTGCTCAGTTGAGCACCGACACTGCTAGTCATGCCACCTCGCGTCAAACCACCTCTTTCAAAGGGTGAGCCAAATGCTAGAGTTAGACCCCACTCACCTTCGTGTGGGAACAATGACCGTTATAATGGTGATCAGCAACAGGAAGAACCTGAAACAGAACAATTCAAGGATGACCATCGCCATGAGAGGCGTTGTCATCACTACGGACACTGAAGAAATCAAAATAATCAGGAGCAGAACCATGGAAACAGTGACAGTGAAGACTCGAACGAAGAAGAAAAGACCCTCAGGGAGTTGGCTGCCACAAAGGCCAATAACTCAAGATGTCATGTTGTTATCCCGAGGTTCAACACAACTAACTTTGAGCTAAAACTGTATGTAATATCTATGATCCAAAACAAGAGCTTCCATGGGAATTCAAAGAACGACAACCCTTACCATCATCTTGATGCCTTCAAGAATATCTGTGATACCATTAAAATGCGGGGGGTTCCACAGGAAGTGATCTACTGCAACAGCTTCATCTTCTCCTTAGAGGACAAGGCCCTATCATGGTACCTCGGGCTACCGCATCAAGATCTCAACGGATGGAATGCGTTGGCGGACGCTTTTGTAAACAAGTTTTACCCTTCGGAGAAAACTGTCAGGAATAGACAGAGGATCACGTCTTTTATGCAAAAGCCGAATGAGAATCCACACAAAGACTGGGAAGATACCAAGAATATCAGAGGGACTGCCCTCATCACAACTACAAGAAGGGTTTCCTGATAACCACCTTTTACAATGATCTGACCCCTGAAGAAAGGGTTTCGATGAATGCAGCTGCAGGAAGCGACTTTCTGGGGAAGAAGCCCAGCAGATCCAAAAAGATCATCGAGAAGATGGCCGAACTACAAGCCGACACTGACTACGACAGATCGGATAGAGGATATGCTAAGAAGGCCGCTAGCGAAGGGCCCTCCGTCGAATCCAAAGCTCTGGAAGCTATTACCACTCAAATTCAGAAAATAGCCACTGATGTTAGACAATTGAAAGAATCAGGTGGAAAAGGGAAGAAACATGTTGAGAAAGTCATGAAATGTGTCATCTGCGGAGAGGGTGGACACGGGGTTGATAACCATGTTTACCCGACCTGATGAGTCAGCTGAAAGTGAATTCGAAGCAGAGGAAGTCGAGAACGTCTCTTTTGTCCACTTCAAGAGACCGGATCACCCTGGTTTTAACTATGGCAACAAGGATGCAGCTGAAAACTCGCATTAGCTGAATAACCCAACCAAGCAACCGCAAGGTTTTGAGAAAAGGGGCGGGCAAGGTCAGTTCACCAGAACTACCAATTTCCAATCGAACAAGGCAAGATTCCAAGGGCAAGGAAAGTACCAAAGTCACCAAGCAGCTAACCCTAGTCAAGGCCAGGGTTAAGCTAAGGAGAAAAGTCAGGATAAGAGCTCAAACCAACCAGAATTGGTGGGCCAATTGTTCGATTTTGTCAAAAGACATGATACTATCAACAACCAGCTGGCGGAAAGCGAACTGTCAAATTCAGGAGTTCTGAACACGATGCAGGTTCAGATGGCAGACATGCAGACTCACCAATGCCAAATCGATCAGCAGTTGGCCCAGATGGCCGAGTTAATAAAGAATCCCTCGGGTAAGATACCTTCCAACACTGAATCTGCTAAAATGGCAGTGCTGAGATCAGGGAAGACAGTAGAACGCTCTGAAGAAGCCAGACCCGAGGAACCTAAATCGAGGACTGCGGTAGAAAATCCCGTAGGGGAAGACAACCAACAAGCTCATGATAGGGAGCCAGTTCCAAGATCTATGGAGGAACTGTTTGGTAAAAGAAATCCTTACTCTCCTAAGTTGCCTTTCCCTTACAAACTGGTAAAGGCACATCTTAAGAAGCGTTATGAGAGGTTTATGGAATCAGTAAAGAAGCTTCACCTCGAAGTACCCTTTCTGGATGATTTAGAGGAAATGCCGACTTGCGCTAAGTTTTTCAAAGATCTGATCACCAAGAAGAAAAGAGGCAGAAGGATTGAGACTGTGAATCTAGCTAGTATGTCTTCTGCTTTTGTCAAAGCGGATTTACCCTACAAGAAGAAGGATCCAGGGGCTTTCACCATTCCTTTTGCCGTTGGAAATAACATCGAGCAGAAAGGTCTTGCTGATTTAGGGGCTAGCATCAGCCTTATGCCCCTAAGCCTGGTGCAACGTTAGGGTTTGAAGGATATGGTTAAGACCAACATGAGGATTGAATTGGCAAACCATTCTTTCAAAAGACCCGTAGGAGTTGTTGAGGATGTACTGATCTGTGTGGGAAGTTTCTTCATTCCTTGCGACATTGTAATCATCGACACTGTGGAGGACCCTACCTGTCCTATCATCTTTGGACGCCCCTTCTTGGCTACAGGAAGAGCGTTGATTGATGTTGCTGAGGGAATAATCACTCTGAGGGTCAGAAATGACCACTTAGATTTCAAAGTAAAGGATGCTATGAATGGACCATTCCTACTAGAATCCGCTTACTTTGTAGAAAGCTACAACCAGTTTTGTGAAGAGATGGAGGAGGATATCGTGATGGTAGATCTGCTCGTGAGAGCGTTAAGTAATCAAGATTCTGATGCTGAAGATTATGAAAATCTAGAAGTTGTCGAGTTTCTCAACTATCTAAATCAGTTTGATGAAGATCTGAGCGACGGGGAAGAGGTAATAGAATCAGTTAAGTTTGCCTCTCTAGAGGAGGCACCAGAAGAAAAGGCACCCAAGGCTAAGCCAGAACTGAAGCAGCTACCTGAAGGATTAAGGTATAAATTTCTAGATCAAGAAGAAAGAAATCCTGTCATTGTTAATGCCCATCTTACGAAAGATCAATTGTAAAAGCTTCTTGAGGAGTTGAGACTCCACATGCAGGCTATAGGGTATTCAGTGGAGGATATCAAAGGCCTTAGCCCTGCGTTATGTATGCATCACATTAATTTTCGAAGAATCTGCTAAACCTCTGGCTCAAACCCAGAGAAAATTGAACCATATGCTAAAAGAAGTTGTGAAGAAAGAAGTAATCATACTAAGGGATGCATGGATCATTTACCCAATCAGTGACAGTAACTGGGTGAGTCCGATCCATGTGGTACCGAAGAAAGGAGGTATAACAGTAGTAAAAGGAGATAAAGGTGATGAAGTGGTGGTTCGGACCGTCACCGGATGGAGAATGTGTATTGTCTACCAAAAACTGAACAAGCCACGAAAAAGATAATTATCCGCTTCCTTTCATTGATCAAGTTCTGGAAAGATTGGCGCATCATGACTATTTCTACTTTTTGGATGGTTTTTATGGGTTTTATCAAGTCCCTATCTTACCAGATGATCAAGAAAAAATCACTTTTATCTGTCTCTATGGGACTTACACCTTCCGAAGAATGCCTTTCGTCTTGTGCAATGTTCCCGCAACGTTTCAATGTTGCATGATATCGATGTTTTCATATTTTTTGGAAGACATCGTGGAAGTTTTCATGGATGACTTTTCTATCTATGGAAAGGACTTCGATGCCTGCCTGAAAAACCTGTCTCTGGTCTTGCAACGTTGCGAAGAAAAGAGTTTGGTCCTAAACTGGGAGAAGTGCCACTTTATGGTACGAGAAGGCATTGTGCTAGGGCATAAAGTCTCGAGGCGTGACATCGAGGTAGACGTTAGCAAGGTTGAAGCCATATCTAAGCTACCTCCACCGAAGTCTGTAATGGGAGTAAGGAGTTTTCTCAGGAACGCCGGATATTACCGAAGATTCATAAAAGACTTCTCAAAGATCTCAAAACCGTTGTCCAACCTTCTGGTAAAGGATGTTGAATTCAATTTCTCTGACGATTGCCTAATTGCTTTTCAGGCCTTAAAAGGTGCCCTTGTCTCACCACCTATCCTTCAAGATCCAGATTGGGAGCTACCTTTTGAACTTATGTGCGATGCCAGTGACTTCGCTGTAGGAGCAGTCTTGGGACAGAAAAAGGACAAAAGGCACCATGTAATTTGCTACGCCAGTCGCACTCTGGATGAGGCTCATGTAAATTATACGACTATAGATAAAAAGATGCTCACGATAGTTTTTGCTTTCAACAAGTTCAGATCTTATCTTATCGGTACAAAGGTAAAGGTCTACACAGACCATGGGGCAATAAGATATCTTATGTAGAAAAAGGATACCAAGCCCAGGCTGTTAAGGTGGGCTTTGTTACTCCAGGAGTTCAACCACGAGATCGTTGATAAATAGGGTGTGGAAAATGTGGTCGCCGACCACTTATCAAGGATCATAGTGGAAGGGTAGAAGGAGCCACCTATTAACGACAACTATGCTGACGAAGACTTGCTGATGGTTGAAACCAAAGATGAAAATTTGCCTTGGTTTGCAGATATTTGTAATTATCTTGCCTGCAGAGAGTTGCCTCCTGATATAACCTATAATCAAAAGAAGAAGCTCTTTTTGGATGTAAAGAACTATTATTGGGATGATCCTCTTCTCTTTAGAAGATGCACAGATAACCTGTATAGAAGATGTATCCCTGAAGAAGAAGTTCCAAGCATTCTGAAAGAATGCCATGCCTCTCATTATGGAGGACACCTGGGGAGAGAAAGAACCGCCGCCAAGGTGCTGCAATCGGGTTTTTACGGACCCTCCTTGTTCAAGGATGCTGCAAATTATGTAAAAGTTTGTAAAGAATGCCAATCGACAGGAAACATTGGAAGAAGAAATGAGATGCCTATGGCCAATTGGGTCAAAGTCGAGATCTTTGATGTATGGGGAATTAACTACATGGGTCCATTTCCCCCATCAAAAGGATATCAATACATATTAGTCGCGGTGGATTATGTGTCTAAATGGGTGGAAGCTGTTGCCACCCAGACTTGCGACTCCAAATCAGTGATCAAGTTGTTTGAGAAGACTATCTTCCCTCACTTCGGAGTACCTCATACTGTGATAAGCGATGGTGGATCACATTTCAGAGAAAACCAATTTGAAGCACTCCTGCGGAAGTATGAGGTTAAACACAAAGTCGCTACGCCCTACCACCCTCAAACTTCAGGGCAGGTGGAGGTTTCAAATAGACAAATTAAGAAGATTTTGGAGAAGACTGTCAGCCACACAAGAAAAGATTGGTCGATGAAGCTTGATGACGCCCTTTGGGCCTACAGAACTGCATATAAAGCACCCATTGGAACTACCCCTTACAAATTGATTTATGGAAAACCCTGTCATATACCTTTAGATCTTGAACACAAGGCTCTTTGGGAAATTAAGTTCTTGAATATGGATCTAGAAAGGGCAGGGGAGAAAAGATATTTACAGCTACATGAGCTCGAAGAACTGAGAATGCATGCCTACGAGAATGCAAGGATATATAAGCAGAGAACCAAGGTGTTGAAAAACCACTAGAGGGGGGGGGGTGAATAGGGTTTTAAAGATATTTAACAATTATTTAACTCAAACAACCAATCACAAGAATATTGGACAAGGGGACAATGATTTAGAGTGGTTCCTACCTTAGCAAATACTAAGGTAGTCAGTCCACTACCCGGTTGCTTACCCAACCGGGATTTTGAAAGAATTTATTTTATTACCTTGCAAGGACTTTACATAAAATTACAATTCTTTCCCTAAACCCTTCAAGCAGCCTTCACCTTGAAGTAATTGCACCAACCTTGAAGCAGCCTTCACCTAGAAGTAATTGCACCAACCTTGAAGCAGCCTTCCTCCTGAAGTAGCTTCCCGTTGCAATAGCCTTCTTGAAGTAGCTTCCTGTTGCAATAGCCTTCTTGAAGTAGCTTGAAGTCCACCTTCTCCTCCGAGAAGAACCTTCTCCAATCCGCAACCTCCAACCCTAGGAGTAGCAAGGAGAATACAAAGAATAAAAAGGAACAAGAAGGAAAATGGAAATTACAACTTATCCTTTGAAGCACAAGGCTTGATTTGCCTATATCAAGTGTGTAGATCTCCTAACCAATGTGTATGGAAGTGTGATTGCAGTGGATAGGAGATACTAGCCTATAAGACATGAAATTAGAGCAAGTAGATGAATCTCCAATGCAAGTGTTGCTCAATTTCTCAAAACAGATTGCCAATTGTAAGTGTATGCTCAAGTGTATCACAAGTGTAGCTTAGGTGTGTTTAGGTGTCCTAAGGCATGTCCTATTTATAGGAATGGCCTACAAGTGCTTAAAGACATTCTAGACACTTTCTAGGGGGTTCTAAGTGCTTAACTAGCCGTTAGGTATAAGTTAGTTGCATTAGTAACGGCTAGTTACTTTATTCTGTAGTTGCTGTCAGAGTCCATCTCGGTCGAGGAATTGTCGAATGAGATACCTACTCGGTCAAAGTTTTGTCGACCGATAGGATCTCTGGATCAACGTTCATCTCCAACTGCCAACTACTTTGTCAGCTGTGTCTAACGGCTACTTGGGTCTTTCTCGGTCGAGAAGTTTTTCGACTGAGAGTGTCTCGGTCGAGGAGTTTGTCGACCGAGATTGGCCCTGTTTCAATCTTTTAATTAAGGCACTAAGTGTGTGTATGCGTGTGCATATGTGACACTATTGAAGGGGATGACCTATCTAAGTGTGGTGATTAGCTAGGGAAGATCTAACGCTTGATTTACATGAAGTCTAAGTACTTGTACATTATATATTTGTACAAGTTTACAATTGATTACATTTCATGACATTTACAATCACTCAAGCATATAGATTCCCTAGAGCTTTGTCATCCACCTCATTCCTGCAACACTCAAGTAGCATGTTGGATCAACAAGAATGAAATATTTGTCATCATCGAAACAAAGGGATTTATCATAATGTCCAATTTATCCAACAATCTCCCCCTTTTTGAAGATGACAAACATTTCCTAAATATGAAATAAGGAAGTATAAAGCATGTGAGTTTCATACCTGAAGATTACCTTTTGTAGCCATTCTTGTTTTGCAAGTGAGTGCTGGCCAAGATGTTATGAAACTCATTTATATTTTTGATTTTATATTCTTTCTCCCCCTTTGTCATTTCAAAAAGATATCCAAGTTGAATATTTTATATTTCTTCTCCCCCTTTGTCATTTCAAAAAGATATCCAAGTTGAATATTTTATATTTCTTCTCCCCCTTAATTTTATACTATGCTCCCCCTTAGATAGATATTCTATTAGGAACATGGATTTAATATCATTTTTGTCTAATTTATCCACAATTTGTTTCTCAATCATTTGCAAAGGATGTTAAGCCTTGAAATGATATGAGATCATGTTTGGTTCATGGCATATGTATTGATTTCTCACCCATTTTACACGGGATGTTAAGCCCTGAAAATGATATGAGATTCCCTTAAGCTTATGATGAATGCATATTGATTTCTCATCTATTTTGCAAGGGATGTTAAGCCCTGAAAATGAAATGAGAGTCCTTTAATCTCAGAGTTCATAAAAAAATGTCTCTAACCAAATGCCCGGGATGTTAAGCCCTGATTTGTTTAGAGAATTCCATTAATAAAAAGATATGTGTCATATTTGTATAGTTCTTCATATCTAATACTAATCATACTAAAGTCATAACAAGCTTCATATGATGTTTACACTATTTTTGTAAGCTTCTTAATCAAGTAATCAAATTTGTTTTTATAAGCTCCCCCTTAATCTTATAAATTAAAGCAATTTAAAGCTTCTAAATTTTGACCTTTATCAAAAGTATACTAAGATTAAGTACAATAAAATGATGTCCAAATAAGCATTTTGTCAAAGCTTATTTTAGGTCGACCTTGACTTCGACCATAGCGCCCCTTGGTCAAATTTCATTTCAACCAAGAGGAAAATGCTGCAGATTGCACATTTGAACATTCATATATGAAGTATAATTCCTGTAGGTAGCTTAAAGAAATATCAATTCTTTGAGTGAAACTAATTATGAATGATGTCCCTTAATCTTTGCTATAAATATCAAGTCCTATTTCTTTTTGTGATCTTGTTTTCAGATTAATCATGTGATTCTTGAAGAAAATATATACCCTTGAAAGCAAGATTAATGTCTCAAGTTCCTAAAATACCAAAAGAGAAATTTTTGTCTTATGTGTTAATACGCATTGACATTCTTGTTCTAAAGCAACATGTGAAATAGTGAACACATATGTATGATGATAGAACATTTTGAATCATGAAATTCAATACAAGGTTGCTATGTAGATATGTCAAGGAATACCTAGAATAAACCATGAAAACAGTAATTTTCCTTGACTAAAACAAAAATGATTCATAACATAGATGAAAATATTCTCATAAGATTTTTATAATTGTTCATGCCTATCCAACTTTTTCAACAATCAGTCTTCTTATAGCACAATTTTCATAAATATCTATCTTAACTCATGATGGAAAACTTTAATATATTGTGTTCCAAGAATGATTTCCAGAATTTGTTCTTGTTTTGCATGTAAAATAGTTATTAACAGCAAATAGATAGCCATTTGATCAATTAAAAAATTATTCAGCAATTTTACTGCAGACTGAAATCAGTGATTTGCTCGGTCGAAGATTTCTCGACCGACTGACTGCTCGGTCGAAGATTTCTCGACCGATCAGGTTTCTGTATTGTTTTCAGAACTATTTATTGATTCCAAGTAAAATAAGATTATGCAAGTTAGAGCTCGATTGTGTTGAGATGTGACATTTGTATATCAAGAACCAGTTTAGGTCAAATCTCAACTTAAATTTAAGCTTCTAAGTTTTAGGAATCCAAGCTAGATCATCATTCTTTTTCTTATATGGGCATGAAAATGAATAATGTCCAAGACGCATGCAATAATGGCAACTAATAGAGTCAACTTCATTTTTCTTTCTAGGAATTGTGTTCCTAGGTACAAACATAATCTTAGTCTTGGATGTTTTAGCTCTTTTGGGTTTATTTCTCTTTGGATCATATCCTAATCCTCTTCTTCCATTATAACTAGAGGAAATTTTCAGAATATTTTCAAGCATGTCATTTCCTCTTAACTCATTTATATTTCTTTGTAACTTAACAATATCATCCATCTTCTTGTTTATATCTTTCTTTGCTTGATCTAAATCAGATACTAGAGAGTTTCTTTCTTTGACAACCTCATCATAATCTAAGTGTGAACATAGAACAGGTTGTTTCTGAAGATCATTCACTTGAGTTTGCAAGTTTAGCTTTTCTAAGGAAAGAAGATTGCAATCAGCTTCTACAGATTTTAACTTAAGATCATAATCTTCATTTGCCTTTTTGAGATCTTCATTTTCAGATGCAAGAGCAAGAAGTTTAACATTTAAATCATCATTTACTTTATTTGATTTCTTAAGTTTCTTCTTGCACTCAATATATTTCTCATGAGTATCTTGAAGACTAGCAATTAGATCTTCTTTTGGTAGATCAAAAAGACTTACCTCTTCTTCTTCTTCATTTGTTGTAGCAATGAGGCATTCTACTTCTTCTTTTCCATCATCACTATCATCACTTGAATCATCCCATGCATCTTTATATGCTCTTTCTTTCTTTTTGTGAGATGATTTCTTCCCTTTCTTGAGTTTTGGACAATCACCTTTCATGTGTCCCTTTTTGCCACATTCAAAGCACCTGGAAGAAGAAACACTAGAAGTTTTATTAGTTTTAAAACTTTTATATTGCTTACCATTTACAATGAGAGTTTCTTCTTCACTATCATCTTCACTTGTGTCATGATTGTCCTTGGTTGATGCTTTAAATGCAATGTCCTTCTTTTTCCCTTGTTGACGTTCACATTCTCTTCTTTCTTCCTCTTCTAAAGTTGCCTCATGAGCTTCTAGATTGCCAATGAGTTGCTCCATTTTCAGTTGAGTGAGATCATTAGATTCTTCAATGGCTGTCACCTTGGGCTTGTATTTGGGAGGAAGTGATCGAAGTACCTTTGATACCTGATCTTCTTCAAGAACAGTTTTTCCTAAGGCATTCAAACCATTAACAATAGAAGAGAATTTTGCAAACATTTCACTAATGGATTCATTCGGATCCATACGAAAGTGTTAAAACTTTTGTTTAAGCATACTAATCTTAGAATTCTTAACTTGAACCGTACCTTCATAAGTTATGGACAGTCTATGCCAAATGTCATAGGCTGTGTCACAATTTGATATTCTATTAAATTCTCCTACTGAAATTGAACAATATAAAATGCTTACAGCTTTGGCATTCATTTGAGCCGACTTTAACGTATTTGCATCCCACTCTGCATATTGTGTTTGAGGAAGCTCGTATGGGGTTGACACCATCCTCCATAAGTCCCAACTGATGCCTTGGAAGTAGAACTGCATCCTTCTCTTCCAATATGTGTAGTTTGTTCCATCAAACACTGGAGGCCTAGCAACAAGTGTCCCTTCAAGGTTAAGGTTATTGAGCACCCCGTCACCCATTCTTCAAGACCTTGTTAGGGTTCCTTGAAGCCTACTCTGATACCAATTGAAAAACCACTAGAGGGGGGTGAATAGGGTTTTAAAGATATTTTAACAATTATTTAACTCAAACAACCAATCACAAGAATATTGGACAAGGGGACAAGGATTTAGAGTGGTTCCTACCTTAGCAAATACTAAGGTAGTCAGTCCACTACCCAGTTGCTTACCCAACTGGGATTTTGAAAGAATTTATTTTATTACCTCGCAAGGACTTTACATAAAATTACAATTCTTTCCCTAAACCCTTCAAGCAGCCTTCACCTTGAAGTAATTGCACCAACCTTGAAGCAGCCTTCACCTAGAAGTAATTGCACCAACCTTGAAGCAGCCTTCCTCCTGAAGTAGCTTCCCGTTGCAATAGCCTTCTTGAAGTAGCTTCCTGTTGCAATATCCTTCTTGAAGTAGCTTGAAGTCCACCTTCTCCTCCGAGAAGAACCTTCTCCAATCCGCAGCCTCCAACCCTAGGAGTAGCAAGGAGAATACAAAGAATAAAAAGGAACAAGAAGGAAAATGGAAATTACAACTTATCCTTTGAAGCACAAGGCTTGATTTGCCTATATCAAGCGTGTAGATCTCCTAACCAATGTGTATGGAAGTGTGATTGCAGTGGATAGGAGATACTAGCCTATAGGACATGAAATTAGAGCAAGTAGATGAATCTCCAATGCAAGTGTTGCTCAATTTCTCAAAATAGATTGCCAATTGTAAGTGTATGCTCAAGTGTATCACAAGTGTAGCTTAGGTGTGTTTAGGTGTCCTAAGGCATGTCCTATTTATAGGAATGGCCTACAAGTGCTTAAGGATGTTCTAGACACTTTCTAGGGGGTTCTAAGTGCTTAACTAGCCATTAGGTATAAGTTAGTTGCATTAGTAACGGCTAGTTACTTTATTCTGCAGTTGCGGTCAGAGTCCATCTCGGTCGAGGAATTGTCGACCGAGATACCTACTCGGTCAAAGTTTTGTCGAACGACAGGCTCTCTGGATCAACGTTCATCTCCAACTGCCAACTACCTTGTCAGCTGTGTCTAACGACTACTTGGGTCTTTCTCGGTCGAGAAGTTTGTCGACCGAGAGTGTCTCGGTCGAGGAGTTTGTCGACTGAGATTGACCCTGTTTCAATCTTTCAATTAAGGCACTAAGTGTGTGTATGAGTGTGCATATGTGACACTATTGAAGGGGATGACCTATCTAAGTGTGGTGATTATCTAGGGAAGATCTAACGCTTGATTTACATGAAGTCTAAGTACTTGTACATTATATATTTGTACAAGTTTACAATTGATTACATTTCATGACATTTACAATCACTCAAGCATATAGATTCCCTAGAGCTTTGTCATCCACCTCATTCCTGCAACACTCAAGTAGCATGTTAGATCAACAAGAATGAAATGTTTGTCATCATCGAAACAAAGGGATTTATCATAATGTCCAATTTATCCAACAGGTGTGGCATGATGCCCACTTGAGGAAGAAGGATTTAAGTGAAGGTGACAAAGTTTTATTATTTAAATCTTCCAGTTGTCTTTTTCCAGGTAAGCTACAAACAAGGTGTTCTAGACCCTTCACCGTAGCAAAGATATATCCATCAGGGATGATGGAGATGTATGATAAAGAAGATCCATCCAAAGTTTTCCCAGTGAACGGGCACAAAGTAAAAAGGTTCTATGAAGATGAAGCGTTCATGAGAAGGACAGAGATAAACTTGCAGGATGTGGAAACAGCTGAAGGCACAAAGTGAAGGATCTGAAGCTGTCGAGCTGACGACTCTAATTACAACACTCCTCGGGAGGTAGCTCGAGTTTTACTTTTCTTAGAATAGGACGTTATTTTCTTTCCTGCAAGAAAAAAACATTATGAACATTATGATTGTAATAAGGCCTGAGTCAGCGCATGCGTCACATGCTCTGACTCTTCTATTTTATGGGCCACCGCTTGATTTTATGAGCATTGATGAGTAATGCAATCTGAGGTCAGAAACTTCACCTTAGGCCAATGATGTTTTACCCATCAATTGCTTTTTCCTTTGCTTTATTTTTATTTTTCATCAAGAGTCTTGTTCGAAAAGCCTTGTATCGGGCAAGGATACCTTGTTCCCTGACCGTATCGGGCAAAAGGCTCAGGAAGAACGCAAGACACGCCCTGACGGGCTAGGCGTATCAGGCATCACACCTCAGCCATGAGCTGTGTCGGACGATACACACGAGCAGCGAGCACCTGTATCGGGCAACACGAGTAATAACCCTTGATTTGATGGATGGGACTGCTCGTCTCGGGAATGATTTGTCTCCTCGCCCAACACGTACCCCTGTTTACCCATTTTACCCCCAATCTGGATTGCTATATATAGTACAGAGGTTTAACTGTGTCGAGAACCTGCATTTACTCCTCACCTACTCCCGTATCGTGCGATATTTTCTCTTGTTGCTCCCGTGTCGCGCAACCTAGCTTCTGCTCTCATTTCGTGCAAGATAACTTCAGATAGCAAAGGTATAACCCGACAGCCGTATCGTTTGGCTTGCCCGACATGACCCCCATGTCGCACACTTTCGTATTAGACTCACGACTTTAGTTTATTTCCTTGTATCGCCTAACACACATTTGTGTCGGCTGCGTTACTTTTGATCGTGTCGCGCGACACATATATAACGCGCGCTTGCCTGATACCTTATATCGGGCTAGACCCGTGTCGCCCAGTCTTGTTTTGCTTTGCATTTTAGGCGACACCTTTTCTTTCGGAGCGGCTGTACCATATCAGGCGGTTTGCATCGTGTGGCCAAGTTGCCCAGAACACCTTGAACTTAGATGTATCAGGAAATGGCCATAACGTCCGTTTTTTTCCCGTGTCACCCAATCTTGTATTGCCTCGCGTATTTCTCCTGACGGGCAACACCCGTGTCTTGTATCAGGCAAGAAATCCATCCGCGATGACGCCCAGTATCTCACGATGAACCTATGGATTTTTCAACCAAACTTCGTATCGCCCGACACGACCGTATCAGGCAAACATCATATCGCTCAGTTTTGAAGCCCGATATGGTGGTGTCGGGTAGCTTTTGTATCGGGCCGAACTTTTCTTATCATGCTATAAATTTTCTTTTAGACACCGATACCGGGTAAGATGGAATATTTAAATGCTTAAATAAACTTGTCTTATGATAAAAAATTTGGCCCGTACAAAGAAAACCGTCGTTCAAGTTGACAAACACGGTCGAAGGATCGACACCGAGTCCACATCTGAAACTACAACCGTCGGGCAGAAATGTTCGAACCCCGAGGCAGCTGGGCCATCAACAACCGAAAAGAGACCAAGGACGGAACTAGTAATGGCCCCAACAACAGTTTCAACTGCAGCGGAAGAACCTCTGGATCATACACTAGGAAGGTTCATGCCTAGAGATAAGGAGCACGGGCATCGATAATCAGAACTGGAAACAAAACTCTACAGGCCGAGCAGATTCTGCCACCAGTCGTCCTTCCTTCAACTAGGCATTTTTGACAGGCTTGAAAATGTCCTAGCTGTAGCAGGGCTGAGGAAGATCTGCTTCAGCCACTCCGCCTCCTACACTAAACTCACCAGGGAGTTCATGTCATCTCTCCTCCAGGTGCAGAATAAACCCAAGGAAATCGAAGAATATGGCGGAGCTGACAGACTATAGGGGCGGCTATACAATGCCGAGCACACCATCTTCGAGAAGCTACTCAATGAGATCTTATCTTCCAGTGAGGAGGAGAAGGAACTGCTTAACAACGGTGCAAGGATCACCGAAGGAGACGGGTTCAACCCCGTGGAGCTCTGGAGGAAGCTGACCGGTGAGTCATCGTTCAAGCCGGGAAGCAAGGTGGCGGCCGTGCACTCCTGCTTCTGGAGAATAGTGCACACACTTGTGGCGTGCCTGCTCTTCAGTAAGAATGAATCAAGCACAGCTACACCGAAGAACTCCATCTCATGTGGCACATGATGGAGGGAAATATGATCAACCTGGGACGTGTCTTGCTGAATAGGCTACACCCAATAAAGGATGCCGCCAAGGAGTAATGCATGGGTGGCATCGTAAATCTGATTGCGGTCGGGTTAGGGTACCCAGTGGAACTGCACAGTCTCTCAAGGACAAGGGGTGACGAGAAGATCGACATCAAGTTCCTCATGAGGGTCAGCATCATCAAGAAGGAGGGGCGAAGCTACTTCTACAAATTCACGAGAACAAGCACCCTCCTTCCGCTTCCTAGTTGTGCCAACTACGATACAGAAAAGCTGGTCTTCACCAGCACAGAGATTGAAGCGGTGACAGTCGAAGCCGCTTACGCCGCCACCACCAGTATACAAGAGAGGGCGGATGCGAGAGGAGAACCAATTCTTCTCGATGCACGACATGAAAAATATTCAACAACTCATGCCGAACCGCCCACCACTCCAGAGCCACCGACGACAGCCATTGATAGAGCTGTCGTCGCTCCTACCATCCCAACCATGATCACGACAATATCTGCCATGGCTGAAGAAGTAACGACGATCGTGGAGGTCACCGAGACAACTGGGACAGAGACAACCATACTAGCCCCGACGGAACCTACCGCGGAAGAGACAGCCGCAGCTCCCGAAACTTCTGTGGTGCCCTTAGTGGCAGAAAAAGAAATGCAGCCGGACACCAGTAATGAGGCATTCGCCGAGATCCTCGAGATGGAGCTCGGGGCTGCACAACCTATGCCAACACTGCTGCCGGTGTCTCCCGTAGTAGCTACAGAGGAGGTCGCCGACAACAAAGAGGTGGAGCAGCATCCACCCACACCGCGACCTTCTCCATCACAACAAAGGGGCGAGGCAGAGACAACCAAGAAAGCGTTTACGCCTCGCCCAGAAGAAACTACCTCCCGAACAATCAAGATAGATTCTACCTCGTCGGGTAGACCCTCACGCGAGATGAGTGTCGCGAGGATGAGAGGGAGATCTGCAGGAGCCCCTTCGTCGCTCAGGAAGATGCTGGGGCACGAACTCGATCACTTGCGGGAGGTAACAAAAAGCCACTCGGCTACATTTACTTCACTAACCCGCAAGTTTTCTATTTTCCAGCAGAGGCTGAATAGCCAGGAGAGGCAACTGCTGACTCTAGTTCGCCTCCCTGGCTAACTAGACGCACTCAATGCCACGCTGCAGCAAGCCCTCCAATGCCTCGACGTGATCAAGGAGAGGATGAATAGGAGGGACGATCACCCGCGTCCAAGGCAGCTGAGGAGATCTCCGTCACCTCTTGGCTCAAGCTCTCAACCCTCCTCGTCAGCATCCTCGCCAAGGTTGTCGTCCACTTCCTCCTCCAGCGAGCCATCCCCAACGCCTGAGGAAGGGACACCACAAAGGTCAGCTGTAACACCCCTCCCTAGGGTTTCTTACGTAACCAGCGGAAGCACATCCTAATCCCCAACATTATCCATAACGTGGGGTACTTGGCATTTCCGAGAGGGATTGTCACATACATGATCTCATATTAAGAAATAAACAACACTTGGCATTCATAGAAACATAGATTCATACATGAGTTCTTGAAAAGAAAACTACATCATGCTTCAAAAGGTATACTAAAACATAAACTAGATAATCACGAAAAAGATAGGATCTCCATAGATGGACGTCCCACCAGGCAACAACTTCTAACGTCTGGGATACTTGGAATCTTCTCAAGATGTCTCCTTCCCTTTAGATCCAACGTCTGCGGACATCTCGTCCCCAGCCATGCAAAGGAAAACAAACATGGTAAGTAAGCGACATTGGCATGTTATAAAGCATAAAAATAACATATAAATTGATTTGACATAAACATGAACATGCATTAACATTAATAATTTCTTGGCATCTTTTACATGAAGAATTTTACTAGAAGTATATGCTCCTCTCTTAATGCCCCATAAGGAGCCCATAATGCTTGGAAAGCCCATAATTGCTCGGAAAGCCCATAATGCTCAGAAAGCCCACAACAAGGTGCATATAAATCTAAATGAAATTCCCTTAACCATGATCTTTCTTAGACTTTACTTATCTTCTGAATAATCTAAACTTAATCTTAATTGGGATTTCTCCCTCTTGAACATAATGGAATTTCTCCCCATGAAACATAATAGGATTTCTCCCTCATAAGCATGGATGGGAATTCTTTCCCTCAAAATCTTGGTTTCATGTTCCTTAACCATAATTCATAACATAATTGTGGTTTCTATACTTAGACTTAGATTATAGCAAACAAGCATTCAATAATCATATACTTGAAAGAAAACATGCATTTGTCATGACTTTAACATAAAGTGATTAACAATATTCATAAACATGCAATAAATCAAGTTTACTATGCCAAGGGCATGGCCCACTTACCTTGAGCTAAAACACCTAGGTCAAACCTAGTTTGACTGATTGGATCCTTTTAATCACCTGAAACTAACATAATTATATTTATCATATATCACTAAACCCTAATTTGTCCATATAAATATTGAGATGTTAAAATAGCAAAAGTAGTCGATAAAAACCACAAATTCAGATTCCCCATCGAAAATCCTTTCCAAAACATATTTTTTTATATTTTTCTAATAAACAGGCGATTTACTAGGAATTTCTAAAGAATTCACCAATCACAAATCAAGATAAAGCCACGTGTATAAATATATATATCTAAATCCAAAATCAGTGGGCTAGCCTTCTGATTTGGCCCAATCGAGCATGGCCAAATCGGCAATGGGGCTTGCCTCAACAATCAAAGAAATAGGGCTTGAAAACCCAAAAATACCCTCGCGGGTGAAAAACATCAAAAAACGAAGACAGAGGAACTAAGGTCATTCCAGGACCTCGATTGCTCCTCGCCTTCACCACGCGAGCCATGGTTCCAATAGTAAGGGTGGAGAATCGGTCCCAGATCCTGTGAGTGGAGGGTCATCGTTCCTGGAGAACTAAGGTTCTCTGGGGCTTCCTTATGCCAAACCGAACTTGCTGAGCTAAAGCTCGGGTCCAGGGACAACCTTGAGCTTCAAGAGCTCTTCGGCCATGGCGGGAGGAGGCCATGTACTGGAATCCAACAAGGGATCACTTGCCGAAGCCATAAAAGCATTCCTTGAGGTGCGTCGGAGTCCCAGAAGGTGGAAAGTGGCCCGAGAGACCACTGGGCAAGGATGGCGGTGAGAAAAATAGAACGGGCGCGTGAAATAGGGGCGGCGGCCAGGTTCAAAACGGCAAAAAACAAAGCCAGAAAGGGAACGCTGGGGGTCAGAAACATTCGTCGTGGTCAAAATAAGGTCGGAGCATGCTTCCCTTGGCCGAAGAGGCCCTGTAGGTGCCATGGCATCAACACGCCGGTGAGCGCTCCTACTGGTCCTATAGGACACGAAGATTGGGGCCACCGCGAGTCAGAGGAGCGATACCAAAGAGAAGAACGGAGCTCAAGGATGCTCACCGTAAGAGCAATTGAGCCGAGAAGATAGGAGGAGACGGGGCGAAGTCAAGGTAGCCGGAGAAGACAACTTGAGTAGGTTGGGGCTGCTGACGGAGCTGGGGGAGAAATTGAGCGAGGAGAGTTGTATCTAGGGGGCCGGTGATGCTCTCGAAGTAGTTAGACGGAGGCGAGAGGGAGCGGGGAGGTGTCTGCGCAACAATGGCAGCGAGGAGGTGATGCTCTTAATTGGGCATTTGCCCCACAGAGCACGAGAGGGCACGAGATGGGGATCGTTGGATTTAGGGCGTCGAACCGAACTCAAAGGTGAAGGAACGACGTGAAACCATCGAGAACCGAAGGCGATTGAAGACGAGGAGTAAGCACAGGTAGCGTCGCTGTCGTTTCACAGGATGAGCGGAGGAAGGAGAGAATACAGGTGCCGTTGGATCCTGATCCAACGGTTGCGGATGCACGTGAAGAAAAGAAACGAACGAAATAGCCGTGTAATAATGTAAATCGATAAAATGTGACAAATAACACATTGATTGGTATACCATAAACCATATAAAATGTATAATTAACATTTGAAGGGCCATTTGAAGTCCAAATGACCTCAAATTTCACCCAAAGGTTAAAGAGGTGCATTACAACACAATGGCTCAGTCAATTTCGTCTTTTAGCCCACCATCACTACTAATTAGGCAAAAAAAAGCATTCAATACACTTTAGTGAATATATTAAAGCATATAGAGCTATTCTTTAAACATTAAATGAAGATAATTCGGGTAATCAGTCCAAATATCAATAATAAACATTTTGAGGAACATTAAGCAAGCTTTTATGCATAAAAACCACTAATGATAATAAGAGAGGAAAAATGATATAATTACATACATTTCTATTTTCTAAACAAGAGTGCATAAATGTGCAAGGAAATATTTTCTAAAAGCAAACCATTGTTAAGAACGTAATTGGACATAATTTTATTCATATGAAATGAAATTGTAAAGCTAACATGGGCAAATTGCATAAAGGTCCTCAACATTTATACTATTAGAAAAAGAGCATGCAAAGAATAAAATAATTTGGAAATTTTGCATAATACGATTGGGGTGTTACAATACTACCCACCTTAAATAAATTTTGTCCTCGAAATTTCCTAGGGTTTCTACCCACCTTAAGGGTTTCACATAAACTTGCAAATTTTCCATACAAATTTTTATTATAAAAGAAGCATTCATAAACAAAGCATTATGATTCAACATAAATTACTTAACTACCCTTACCTTGATCATCTCCCTCTTCTCCATCCGACATTTGCATGGTGAAGATCCTTGGTTTGACCTTGGGTGGAGGGTTAGGGTTCTTAGCTTGGTTATGGTTGGGATCCTTCTTTGCAAGCTTAGGGCAATTAGGCTTGATATGCCCTTCCTCACCACAATAGTAGC
This sequence comes from Alisma plantago-aquatica, assembly GCA_963693085.1. Lineage (NCBI taxonomy): Eukaryota > Viridiplantae > Streptophyta > Magnoliopsida > Alismatales > Alismataceae > Alisma > Alisma plantago-aquatica. The sequence goes on along the minus strand of OY856410.1, from coordinate 1,031,191,853 downwards.
AATTAGAAGTCCCAAACCTACAAGGACCGCCATGGTTTCTCTTACATTTTGGGCATGGGGTTCTCCCATTCTCTGGAGAAGGCTCAGGGGCTTTTTTCTTATGGTTGGAGGGTGGAGGGGGTTGATGGTGACGATTGTTTTGGGGTACCTCCTTCTTATGGTTCCTCCAAGGGTGCTCCTCCAACTGTAAGGTTGCATCTAGGGCTGATTGCATGGTCCTATGTCATCTACCAGACAAAGCATAACTTAGGTCAGGTTTAAGCCCTATAATAAAATTCTTAGCTCTCTTTTGTTCAGTGCACTCAAGACCATACTTTTGGAGCTTACAAAACTTCATGGCATACTCAGTGACAGTCATATCACCCACTTGCTTAAGGTTAACAAACTCATCCTCCTTCCTTTCTAACATGGCTTCAGATACATAATGGTCATTAAATACATCTACAAACTCATCCCAAGAGAAAGGAGGGTCATCATATTCCCTAGAGGCTAAGAGGTTTTCTCACCAAGTACGGGCAGCACCCTTGAGCATATGGGTGGGAAACCTAACCCTACTACGTGGGGGACACTCTAAGTCTCTGAAGCAATGTTCCATGTTGCTAAGCCACTCCTCAGCCTTGGTTACTACATCAACCTCATCTTCACCATGGAAATCATCGGGTTTAATCTTTAGGAAATCTATGAGGGAGATCTCATGTGCCCTAGGTGGAGCTCTAGGTTGGAGGACATTGGTTAAAGATGCTACTAAGGCATCTAGGGTGACTGGTGGAGGGGCGTGGTTCATGTCTTCAGTCTTATCACCACTAGAGGATCCTTGTGAGTGCCTTGACTCACCAACCTTCTCCTTCCTCTTAGGGGCCATCTGAAAGGGTAAACATAACATGATATTAGAACATAATATGAATCTCTAATGTTGCCTTAGTGGCCATCTATTCCTTGCTCTGATACCATTAATGTAACACCCCTCCCTAGGGTTTCTTACATAACCAGCGGAAGCACATCCTAATCCCCAACATTATCCATAACGTGGGGTACTTGGCATTTCCGGGAGGGATTGTCACATACATGATCTCATATCAAGAAATAAACAACACTTGGCATTCATAGAAACATAGATTCATACATGAGTTCTTGAAAAGAAAACTACATCATGCTTCAAAAGGTATACTAAAACATAAACTAGATAATCATGAAAAAGATAGGATCTCCATAGATGGACATCCCACCAGGCAACAACTTCTAACGTCTGGGATACTTGAAATTTTCTCAAGATGTCTCCTTCCCTTTAGATCCAATGTCTGCGGACATCTCGTCCCCAACCATGCAAAGGAAAACAAACATGGTAAGTAAGCGACATTGGCATGTTATAAAGCATAAAAATAACATATAAATTGATTTGACATAAACATGAACATGCATTAACATTAATCATTTCTTGGCATCTTTTACATGAAGAATTTTACTAGAAGTATATGCTCCTCTCTTAATGCCCCATAAAAAGCCCATAATGCTCGGAAAGCCCATAATTGCTCGGAAAGCCCATAATGCTCGGAAAGCCCATAACAAGGTGCATATAAATCTAAATCAAATTCCCTTAACCATGATCTTTCTTAGAATTTACTTATCTTCTGAATAATCTAAACTTAATCTTAATTGGGATTTCTCCCTCTTGAACATAATGGGATTTCTCCCCATGAAACATAATGAGATTTCTCCCTCATAAGCATGGATGGGAATTCTTTCCCTCTAAATCTTGGTTTCATGTTCCTTAACCATAATTCATAACATAATTGTGGTTTCTATACTTAGACTTAGATTATAGCAAACAAGCATTCAATAATCATATACTTGAAAGAAAACATGCATTTGTCATGACTTTAACATAAAGTGATTAACAATATTCATAAACATGGAATAAATCAAGTTTACTATGCCAAGGGCATGGCCCACTTACCTTGAGCTAAAACACCTAGGTCAAACCTAGTTTGACTGATTGGATCCTTTTAATTACCAGAAATTAACATTATTATCCTTTATCATATATCACTAAGCCCTAATTTGTCCATAGAAATATTGAGATTTTAAAACAGCAAAATCAGTCGACAAAAACCACAAAATCGGATTCCTCATTGAAAATCCTTTCCAAAACATTTTTTTATATTTTTCTGATAAACAAGCGATTTACTACGAATTTCTAAAAAATTCACCAATCACAAATCAAGATAAAGCCACGTGTATAAATATATATATATATATATATATATATATATATATATATATATATATATATATATATATATATATATATATATATATATCCAAATCCGAAATCAGTGGGCCAGCCTTCTGATTTGGCCCAATCGGGCATGGACAAATCAGCAATGGGTCTTGCCTCAGCGATTAAAGAAACAGGGCTTGAAAACCTAAAAATACCCTCGCGGGTGAAAAAGATCAAAAAAAGAAGACAGGGGCACTAAGGTCATTCCAGGACCTCGATTGCTCCTCGCCTTCACCACGCGAGCCATGGCTCCAGCAGTAAGGGTGGAGAATCGGTCCCAGATCCTGTGAGTGGAGGGTCATCGTTCCTGGAGAACTAAGGTTCTCTGGGGCTTCCTTATGCCAAACCGAACCTGCTGAGCTAAAGCTCGGGTCCCGAGACAACCTTGAGCTTCAAGAGCTCTTCGGCCATGGCGGGAGGAGGCCATGTACTGGAATCCAACAAGGGATCACTCGCCGAAGCCATAAAAGCATTCCTTGAGGCGCGTCAGAGTCCCAGAAGGTGGAAAGTGGCCCAAGAGACCACTGGGCAAGGACGGCGGTGAGAAATAGCGAACGACCGCGTGAAACAAGGGTGGCGGTTAGGTTCAAAACGGTGAAAAACAAAGCCAGAAAGGGCACGCTGGGGGGTCGGAAACATTCGTCGTGGTCAAACGAAGGTCGGAGCATGCTTCCCTTGCCCGAAGAGGCACTAGAGGTGCCATGGCGTCAACACGCCGGTGAGCGCTCCTACTGGTCCTAGAGGACACGGCGATTGGGGCCACCATGAGTCAGAGGAGCGATACCAAAGAGAAGCACGGAGCTCAAAGATGCTCACCGTAAGGGTAATTGAGCCGAGAAGACAGGAAGAGACGAGGCAAAGTCAAGGCAGCCAGAGAAGACAACTTGAGTAGGTTGGGGCTGCTGATGGAGCTGGGGGAGAAATTGAGCGAGGAGAGTTATTTCTAGGGGGCCGGTGATGCTCTCGAAGTAGTTAGATGGAGGCGAGAGGGAGCGGGGAGGTGTCTGTGCAACAATGGCAGCGAGGAGGTGATGCCCTTAATTGGGCATTTGCCCCACAGAGCACGAGAGGGCACGAGATGGGGATCGTTGGATTTAGGGCGTCGAACCGAACTCAAAGGTGAAGGAACGACGTGAAACCGTCGAGAACTAAAGGCGATTGAAGGCGAGGAGGCAACATAGGTAGCGTCACTGCCGTGTCACAGGATGAACGGAGGAAGGAGAGAATACGGGTGCCGTTGGATCCCGATCCAACGGTAGCGGATGCACGTGAAGAAAAGAAACGGACGAAATAGCCGTGTAATAATGTAAATCGATAAAATGTGACAAATAACACATTGATTGGTATACCATAAACCATATAAAACGTATAATTAACATTTGAAGGGTCATTTGAAGTCCAAATAACCTCAAATTTCACCCAAAGGTTAAAGAGGTGCATTACAACACAATGGTTCAGACAATTTCGTCTTTTAGCCCACCATCACTACTAATTAGGCAAAAAAAGCATTCAATACACTTAAGTGAATATATTAAAGCATATAGAGCTATTCTTTAAACATTAAATGAAGAAAATTCGGGTAATCAGTCCAAATATCAACAATAAACATTTTGAGGAACATTAAGCAAGCTTTTATGCATAAAAACCACTAATGATAATAAGAGAGGAAAAATGATATAATTACATACATTTCTATTTTCTAAACAAGAGTGCATAAATGTGCAAGGAAATATTTTCTAAAAGCAAACCATTGTTAAGAAAGTAATTGGACATAATTTTCTTCATATGAAATGAAATTGTAAAGCTAACATGGGCAAATTGAATAAAGGTCCTCAACATTTATACTATTAGAAAAAGAGCATGCAAAGAATAAAATAATTTGGAAATTTTGCATAATACGATTGGGGTGTTACAATACTATCCACCTTAAATAAATTTCGTCCTCAAAATTTCCTAGGGTTTCTACCCACCTTAAGGGTTTCACATAAACTTGCAAATTTTCCATACAAATTTTTATTATAAAAGAAGCATTCATAAACAAAGCATTATGATTCAACATAAATTACTTAACTACCATTACCTTGATCGTCTCCCTCTTCTCCATCCGACATTTGCATGGTGAAGAGCCTTGGTTTGACCTTGGGTGGAGGGTTAGGGTTCTTAGCTTGGTTATGGTTGGGATCCTTCTTTGCAAGCTTAGGGCAATTAGGCTTGATATGCCCTTCCTCACCACAATAGTAGCAAACAAAAGTCCCAAACCTACAAGGACCGCCATGGTTTCTCTTACATTTGGGGCATGGGGTTCTCCCATTCTTTGGAGAAGGCTCAAGGGCTTTTCTCTTGTGGTTGGAGGGTGGAGGGGGTTGATGGTCATGATTGTTTTGGGGTACCTCCTTCTTATTGTTCCTCCCAGGGTGCTCCTCCAACTGTAAGGCTGCATCTAGGGCTGATTGCATGGTCCTATGTCCTCTACCAGACAAAGCATAACTTAGGTCAGGTTCAAGCCCTCTAATAAACTTCTTAGCTCTCTTTTGTTCAGTGTACTCAAGACCATACTTTTGGAGCTTACGAAACTTCATGGCATACTCAATGACAATCATATCACCCACTTGCTTAAGGTTAACAAACTCATCCTCCTTCCTTTCTAACATGGCTTCAGATACATAATGGTCATTAAATACATCTACAAACTCATCCCAAGAGAAAGGAGGGTCATCATCTTCCCTAGAGGCTAAGAGGTTTTCCCACCAAGTACGGGCTGCACCCTTGAGCATATGGGTGGGAAACCTAACTCTACTATGTGGGGGACACTCTAAGTCTCTAAAGCAATGTTCCATGTTCCTAAGCCACTCCTCAGCCTTGGTTACTACATCAAACTCATCTTCACCATGGAAAGCATCAGGTTTAATCTTCAGGAAATCTATGAGGGAGATCTCATGTGCCCTAGGTGGAGCTCTAGGTTGGAGGACATTGGTTAAGGATGCTACTAAGGCATCTAGGGTGACTGGTGGAGGGGCGTGGTTCATGTCTTCTGTCTTATCACCACTAGAGGATCCTTGTCAGTGCCTTGAATCACCAACATTCTCCTTCCTCTTAGGGGCCATCTGAAAGGGTAAACATAACATGATATTAGAACATAATATGAATCTCTAATGTTGCCTTAGTGGCCATCTATTCCTTGCTCTGATACCATTAATGTAACACCCCTCCCTAGGGTTTCTTACGTAACTAGCGGAAGCACAACCTAATCCCCAACATTATCCATAACGTGGGATACTTGGCATTTCCGGGAGGGATTTTCACATACATGATCTCATATCAAGAAATAAACAACACTTGGCATTCATAGAAACATAGATTCATACATGAGTTCTTGAAAAGAAAACTACATCATGCTTCAAAAGGTATACTAAAACATAAACTAGATAATCACGAAAAAGATAGGATCTCCATAGATGGACATCCCACCAGGCAACAACTTCTAACGTCTGGGATACTTGGAATCTTCTCAAGATGTCTCCTTCCCTTTAGATCCAACGTCTGTGGACATCTCGTCCCCAGCCATGCAAAGGAAAACAAACATGGTAAGCGGCAATGGCATGTTATAAAGCATAAAAATAACATATAAATTGATTTGACATAAAAATGAACATGCATTAACATTAATCATTTCTTGTCATCTTTTACATGAAGAATTTGACTAGAAGTATATGCTCCTCTTTTAATGCCCCATAAGGAGCCCATAATGCTCGGAAAGCCCATAATTGCTCGGAAAGCTCATAATGCTCAGAAAGCCCATAACAAGGTGCATATAAATCTAAATGAAATTCCCTTAACCATGATCTTTCTTAGACTTTACTTATCTTCTGAATAATCTAAACTTAATCTTAATTGGGATTTCTCCCTCTTGAACATAATGGAATTTCTCCCCATGAAACATAATAGGATTTCTCCCTCATAAGCATGGATGGGAATTCTTTCCCTCTAAATCTTGGTTTCATGTTCCTTAACCATAATTCATAACATAATTGTGGTTTCTATACTTAGACTTAGATTATAGCAAACAAGCATTCAATAATCATATACTTGAAAGAAAACATGCATTTGTCATGACTTTAACATAAAGTGATTAACAATATTCATAAACATGCAATAAATCAAGTTTACTATGCCAAGGGCATGGCCCACTTACCTTGAGATAAAACACCTAGGTCAAACCTAGTTTGACTGATTGGATCCTTTTAATCACCTGAAATTAACATAATTATATTTATCATATATCACTAAACCCTAATTTGTCCATATAAATATTGAGATGTTAAAACAGCAAAAGCAGTCGATAAAAACCACAAAATCAGATTCCCCATTGAAAATCCTTTCCAAAACATATTTTTTTATATTTTTCTAATAAACAGGCGATTTACTACGAATTTCTAAAGAATTCACCAATCACAAATCAAGATAAAGCCAAGTGTATAAATATATATATCTAAATCCAAAATCAGTGGGCCAGCCTTCTGATTTGGCCCAATCGAGCATGGCCAAATCGGCAATGGGGCTTGCCTCAACAATCAAAGAAATAGGGCTTGAAAACCCAAAAATACCCTCGCGGGTGAAAAACATCAAAAAAAGAAGACAGGGGCACTAAGGTCATTCCAGGACCTCAATTGCTCCTCGCCTTCACCACGCGAGCCATGGTTCCAACAGTAAGGGTGGAGAAACGGTCCGAGATCCTGTGAGTGGAGGGTCATCGTTCCTGGAGAACTAAGGTTCTCTGAGCCTTCCTTATGCCAAACCGAACTTGCTGAGCTAAAGCTCGGGTCCAGGGACAACCTTGAGCTTCAAGAGCTCTTCGGCCATGGCGGGAGGAGGCCATGTACTGGAATCCAGCAAGGGATCACTCGCCGAAGCCATAAAAGCATTCCTTGAGGTGCGTCGGAGTCCCAGAAGGTGGAAAGTGGCCCGAGAGACCACTGAGCAAGGATGGCGGTGAGAAACAGAGAACGGGCGCGTGAAATAGGGGCGGCGGTCAGGTTCAAAACGGCATAAAACAAAGCCAGAAAGGGCACGCTGGGGGTCGGAAACATTCGTCGTGGTCAAACGTAGGTCGGAGCATGCTTCCCTTGGCCGAAGAGGCCCTGTAGGTGCCATGGCATAAACACGCCGGCGAGCGCTCCTACTGGTCCTATAGGACACGAAGATTGGGGCGACCGCGAGTTAGAGGAGCGATACCAAAGAGAAGAACGGAGCTCAAGGATGCTCACCGTAAGAGCAATTGAGCAGAGAAGATAGGTGGAGATGGGGCGAAGTCAAGGCAGACGGAGAAGACAACTTGAGTAGGTTGGGGCTGCTGACGGAGCTGGGGGAGAAATTGAGCGAGGAGAGTTGTATCTAGGGGGCCGGTGATGCTCTCGAAGTAGTTAGACGGAGGCGAGAGGGAGCGCGGAGGTGTCTTCGCAACAATGGCAGTGAGGAGGTGATGCCCTTAATTGGGCGTTTGCCCCACAGAGCACGAGAGGGCACGAGATGGGGATCGTTGGATTTAGGGCGTCGAACCGAACTCAAAGGTGAAGGAATGACGTGAAACCGTCGAGAACCGAAGGCGATTGAAGACGAGGAGGAAGCACAGGTAGCGTCGCTGTCGTTTCACAGTATGAGCGGAGGAAGGAGAGAATACGGGTGCCGTTGGATCCTGATCCAACGGTTGCGGATGCACGTGAAGAAAAGAAACGAACGAAATAGCCGTGTAATAATGTAAATCGATAAAATGTGACAAATAACACATTGATTGGTATACCAGAAACCATATAAAATGTATAATTAACATTTGAAGGGTCATTTGAGGTCCAAATGACCTCAAATTTCACCCAAAGGTTAAAGAGGTGCATTACAACACAATGGCTCAGTCAATTTCATCTTTTAGCCCACCATCACTACTAATTAGGCAAAAAAAAGCATTCAATACACTTTAGTGAATATATTAAAGCATATATAGCTATTCTTTAAACATTAAATGAAGATAATTCGGGTAATCAGTCCAAATATCAATAATAAACATTTTGAGGAACATTAAGCAAGCTTTTATGCATAAAAACCACTAATGATAATAAGAGAGGAAAAATGATATAATTACATACATTTCTATTTTCTAAACAAGAGTGCATAAATGTGCAAGGAAATATTTTCTAAAAGCAAACCATTGTTAAGAACGTAATTGGACATAATTTTTTTCATATGAAATGAAATTGTAAAGCTAACATGGGCAAATTGCATAAAGGTCCTCAACATTTATACTATTAGAAAAAGAGCATGCAAAGAATAAAATAATTTGGAAATTTTGCATAATACGATTGGGGTGTTACAATACTACCCACCTTAAATAAATTTCGTCCTCGAAATTTCCTAGGGTTTCTACCCACCTTAAGGGTTTCACATAAACTTGCAAATTTTCCATACAAACTTTTATTATAAAAGAAGCATTCATAAACAAAGCATTATGATTCATCATAAATTACTTAACTACCCTTACCTTGATCATCTCCCTCTTCTCCATCCGACATTTGCATGGTGAAGATCCTTGGTTTGACCTTGGGTGGAGGGTTAGGGTTCTTAGCTTGGTTATGGTTGGGATCCTTCTTTGCAAGCTTAGGGCAATTAGGCTTGATATGCCCTTCCTCACCACAATAGTAGCAAACATAAGTCCCAAACCTACAAGGACCGCCATGGTTTCTCTTACATTTTGGGCATGGGGTTCTCCCATTCTCTGGAGAAGGCTCAGGGGCTTTTTTCTTGTGGTTGGAGGGTGGAGGGGGTTGATGGTGACGATTGTTTTGGGGTACCTCCTTCTTATGGTTCCTCCCAGGGTGCTCCTCCAACTGTAAGGCTGCATCTAGGGCTGATTGCATGGTCCTATGTCATCTACCAGACAAAGCATAACTTAGGTAAGGTTTAAGCCCTCTAATAAACTTCTTAGCTCTCTTTTGTTCAGTGTACTCAAGACCATACTTTTGGAGCTTACGAAACTTCATGGCATACTCAGTGAAAGTCATATCACCCACTTGCTTAAGGTTAACAAACTCATCCTCCTTCCTTTCTAACATGGCTTCAGATACATAATGGTCATTAAATACATCTACAAACTCATCCCAAGAGAAAGGAGGGTCATCATCTTCCCTAGAGGCTAAGAGGTTTTCCCACCAAGTACGGGCAGCACCCTTGAGCATATGGGTGGGAAACCTAACCCTACTACGTGGGGGACACTCTAAGTCTCTGAGGTAATGTTCCATGTTGCTAAGCCACTCCTCAGCCTTGGTTACTACATCAACCTCATCTTCACCATGGAAATCATTGGGTTTAATCTTCAGGAAATCTATGAGGGAGATCTCATGTGCCCTAGGTGGAGCACTAGGTTGGAGGACATTGGTTAAAGATGCTACTAAGGCATCTAGGGTGACTGGTGGAGGGGCGTGGTTCATGTCTTCAGTCTTATCACCACTAGAGGATCCTTGTGAGTGCCTTGACTCACCAACCTTCTCCTTCCTCTTAGGGGCCATCTGAAAGGGTAAACATAACATGATATTAGAACATAATATGAATCTCTAATGTTGCCTTAGTGGCCATCTATTCCTTGCTCTGATACCATTAATGTAACACCCCTCCCTAGGGTTTCTTATGTAACCAGCGGAAGCACAGCCTAATCCCCAACATTATCCATAACGTGGGGTACTTGGCATTTCCGGGAGGGATTGTCACATACATGATCTCATATCAAGAAATAAACAACACTTGGCATTCATAGAAACATAGATTCATACATGAGTTCTTGAAAAGAAAACTACATCATGCTTCAAAAGGTATACTAAAACATAAACTAGATAATCATGAAAAAGATAGGATCTCCATAGATGGACATCCCACCAGGCAACAACTTCTAACGTCTGGGATACTTGAAATTTTCTCAAGATGTCTCCTTCCCTTTAGATCCAATGTCTGCGGACATCTCGTCCCCAACCATGCAAAGGAAAACAAACATGGTAAGCGACATTGGCATGTTATAAAGCATAAAAATAACATATAAATTGATTTGACATAAACATGAACATGCATTAACATTAATCATTTCTTGGCATCTTTTACATGAAGAATTTTACTAGAAGTATATGCTCCTCTCTTAATGCCCCATAAAAAGCCCATAATGCTCGGAAAGCCCATAATTGCTCGGAAAGCCCATAATGCTCGGAAAGCCCATAACAAGGTGCATATAAATCTAAATGAAATTCCCTTAACCATGATCTTTCTTAGAATTTACTTATCTTCTGAATAATCTAAACTTAATCTTAATTGGGATTTCTCCCTCTTGAACATAATGGGATTTCTCCCCATGAAACATAATGAGATTTCTCCCTCATAAGCATGGATGGGAATTCTTTCCCTCTAAATCTTGGTTTCATGTTCCTTAACCATAATTAATAACATAATTGTGGTTTCTATACTTAGACTTAGATTATAGCAAACAAACATTCAATAATCATATACTTGAAAGAAAACATGCATTTTTCATGACTTTAACATAAAGTGATTAACAATATTCATAAACATGCAATAAATCAAGTTTACTATGCCAAGGGCATGGCCCACTTACCTTGAGCTAAAACACCTAGGTCAAACCTAGTTTGACTGATTAAATCCTTTTAATCACCATAAATTAACATTATTATCCTTTATCATATATCACTAAACCCTAATTTGTCCATATAAATATTGAGATTTTAAAACAGCAAAATCAGTCGACAAAAACCACAAAATCGGATTCCTCATAGAAAATCCTTTCCAAAACATTTTTTTTATATTTTTCTGATAAACAAGCGATTTACTACGAATTTCTAAAAAATTCACCAATCACAAATCAAGATAAAGCCACGTGTATAAATATATATATATATATATATATATATATATATATATATATATATATCCAAATCCGAAATCAGTGGGCCAGCCTTCTGATTTGGCACAATCGGGCATGGACAAATCAGCAATGGGTCTTGCCTCAGCGATCAAAGAAACAGGGCTTGAAAACATAAAAATACCCTCACGGGTGAAAAAGATCAAAAAAAGAAGACAGGGGCACTAAGGTCATTCCAGGACCTCGATTGCTCCTCGCCTTCACCACGCGAGCCATGGCTCCAGCAGTAAGGGTGGAGAATCGGTCCCAGATCCTGTGAGTGGAGGGTCATCGTTCCTGGAGAACTAAGGTTCTCTGGGGCTTCCTTATGCCAAACCGAACCTGCTGAGCTAAAGCTCGGGTCCCGAGACAACCTTGAGCTTCAAGAGCTCTTCGGCTATGGCGGGAGGAGGCCATGTACTGGAATCCAACAAGGGATCACTCGCCGAAGCCATAAAAGCATTCCTTGAGGCGCGTCAGAGTCCCAGAAGGTGGAAAGTGGCCCAAGAGACCACTGGGCAAGGACGGCGGTGAGAAACAGAGAACGACCGCGTGAAACAGGGGCGGCGGTCAGGTTCAAAACGGTGAAAAACAAAGCCAGAAAGGGCACGCTGGGGGGTCGGAAACATTCGTCGTGGTCAAACGAAGGTCGGAGCATGCTTCCCTTGCCCGAAGAGGCCCTGGAGGTGCCATGGCATCAACACGCCGGTGAGCGCTCCTACTGGTCCTAGAGGACACGGCGATTGGGGCCACCACGAGTCAGAGGAGCGATACCAAAGAGAAGAATGGAGCTCAAAGATGCTCACCGTAAGAGTAATTGAGCCGAGAAGACAGGAAGAGACGAGGCAAAGTCAAGGCAGCCAGAGAAGACAACTTGAGTAGGTTGGGGCTGCTGTGGAGCTGGGGGAGAAATTGAGCGAGGAGAGTTATTTCTAGGGGGCCGGTGATGCTCTCGAAGTAGTTAGATGGAGGCGAGAGGGAGCGGGGAGGTATCTGTGCAACAATGGCAGCGAGGAGGTGATGCCCTTAATTGGGCGTTTGCCCCACAGAGCACGAGAGGGCACAAGATGGGGATCGTTGGATTTAGGGCGTCGAATCGAACTCAAAGGTGAAGGAACGACATGAAACCGTCGAGAACTGAAGGCGATTGAAGGCGAGGAGGCAACACAGGTAGCGTCACTGCCGTGTCATAGGATGAACGGAGGAAGGAGAGAATACGGGTGCCGTTGGATCCCGATCCAACGGTTGCGGACGCCCGTGAAGAAAAGAAACGGACGAAATAGCCGTGTAATAATGTAAATCGATAAAATGTGACAAATAACACATTGATTCGTATACCATAAACCATATAAAACGTATAATTAACATTTGAAGGGTCATTTGAAGTCCAAATAACCTCAAATTTCACCCAAAGGTTAAAGAGGTGCATTACAACACAATGGCTCAGTCAATTTCATCTTTTAGCCCACCATCACTACTAATTAGGCAAAAAAAGCATTCAATACACTTAAGTGAATATATTAAAGCATATAGAGCAATTCTTTAAACATTAAATGAAGATAATTCGGGTAATCAGTCCAAATATCAACAATACACATTTTAAGGAACATTAAGCAAGCTTTTATGCATAAAAACCACTAATGATAATAAGAGAGGAAAAATGATATAATTATATACATTTCTATTTTCTAAACAAGAGTGCATAAATGTGCAAGGAAATATTTTCTAAAAGCAAACCATTGTTAAGAAAGTAATTGGACATAATTTTGTTCATATGAAATGAAATTGTAAAGCTAACATAGGCAAATTGAATAAAGGTCCTCAACATTTATACTATTAGAAAAAGAGCATGCAAAGAATAAAATAATTTGGAAATTTTGCATAATACGATTGGGGTGTTACAATACTACCCACCTTAAATAAATTTCGTCCTCAAAATTTCCTAGGGTTTCTACCCACCTTAAGGGTTTCACATAAACTTGCAAATTTTCCATACAAATTTTTATTATAAAAGAAGCATTCATAAACAAAGCATTATGATTCAACATAAATTACTTAACTACCATTACCTTGATCATCTCCCTCTTCTCCATCCGACATTTGCATGGTGAAGAGCCTTGGTTTGACCTTGGGTGGAGGGTTAGGGTTCTTAGCTTGGTTATGGTTGGGATCCTTCTTTGCAAGCTTAGGGCAATTAGGCTTGATATGCCCTTCCTCACCACAATAGTAGCAAACAAAAGTCCCAAACCTACAAGGACCGCCATGGTTTCTCTTACATTTGGGGCATGGGGTTCTCCCATTCTTTGGAGAAGGCTCAAGGGCTTTTCTCTTGTGGTTTGAGGGTGGAGGGGGTTGATGGTCATGATTGTTTTGGGGTACCTCCTTCTTATTGTTCCTCCCAGGGTGCTCCTCCAACTGTAAGGCTGCATCTAGGGCTGATTGCATGGTCCTATGTCCTCTACCAGACAAAGCATAACTTAGGTCAGGTTCAAGCCCTCTAATAAACTTCTTAGCTCTCTTTTGTTCAGTGTACTCAAGACCATACTTTTGGAGCTTACGAAACTTCATGGCATACTCAATGACAATCATATCACCCACTTGCTTAAGGTTAACAAACTCATCCTCCTTCCTTTCTAACATGGCTTCAGATACATAATGGTCATTAAATACATCTACAAACTCATCCCAAGAGAAAGGAGGGTCATCATCTTCCCTAGAGGCTAAGAGGTTTTCCCACCAAGTACGGGCTGCACCCTTGAGCATATGGGTGGGAAACCTAACCCTACTATGTGGGGGACACTCTAAGTCTCTAAAGCAATGTTCCATGTTCCTAAGCCACTCCTCAGCCTTGGTTACTACATCAAACTCATCTTCACCATGGAAAGCATCAGGTTTAATCTTCAGGAAATCTATGAGGGAGATCTCATGTGCCCTAGGTGGAGCTCTAGGTTGGAGGACATTGGTTAAGGCTGCTACTAAGGCATCTAGGGTGACTGGTGGAGGGGCGTGGTTCATGTCTTCAGTCTTATCACCACTAGAGGATCCTTGTCAGTGCCTTGAATCACCAACATTCTCCTTCCTCTTAGGGGCCATCTGAAAGGGTAAACATAACATGATATTAGAACATAATATGAATCTCTAATGTTGCCTTAGTGGCCATCTATTCCTTGCTCTGATACCATTAATGTAACACCCCTCCCTAGGGTTTTCTTACGTAACCAGCGGAAGCACAACCTAATCCCCAACATTATCCATAACGTGGGGTACTTGGCATTTCCGGGAGGGATTGTCACATACATGATCTCATATCAAGAAATAAACAACACTTGGCATTCATAGAAACATAGATTCATACATGAGTTCTTGAAAAGAAAACTACATCATGCTTCAAAAGGTATACTAAAACATAAACTAGATAATCACAAAAAAGATAGGATCTCCATAGATGGACATCCCACCAGGAAACAACTTCTAACGTCTGGGATACTTGGAATCTTCTCAAGATGTCTCCTTCCCTTTAGATCCAACGTCTGCAGACATCTCGTCCCCAACCATGCAAAGGAAAACAAATATGGTAAGTAAGCGACATTGGCATGTTATAAAGCATAAAAATAACATATAAATTTATTTGACATAAACATGAACATGCAATTACATTAATCATTTCTTGGCATCTTTTACATGAAGAATTTTACTAGAAGTATATGCTCCTCTCTTAATGCCCCATAAAAAGCCCATAATGCTCGGAAAGCCCATAATTGCTCGGAAAGCCCATAATGCTCGGAAAGCCCATAACAAGGTGCATATAAATCTAAATCAAATTCCCTTAACCATGATCTTTCTTAGACGTTACTTATCTTATGAATAATCTAAACTTAATCTTAATTGGGATTTCTCCCTCTTGAACATAATGGGATTTCTCCCCATGAAACATAATGGGATTTCTCCCTCATAAGCATGGATGGGAATTCTTTCCCTCTAAATCTTGGTTTCATGTTCCTTAACCATAATTCATAACGTAATTGTGGTTTCTATACTTAGACTTAGATTATAGAAAACAAGCATTCAATAATCATATACTTGAAAGAAAACATGCATTTGTCATGACTTTAACATAAAGTGATTAACAATATTCATAAACATGCAATAAATAAAGTTTACTATGCCAAGGGCATGGCGGGCCTTACCTTGAGCAAAAACACCTAGGTCGAACCTAGTTTGACTGATTAGATCCTTTTAATCACCCGAAATTAACATAATTATCCTTTATCATATATCACTAAACCCTAATTTGTCCATATAAATATTGAGATGTTAAAACAGCAAAATCAGTCGATAAAACCCACAAAATCGGATTCCTCATCAAAAATCCTTTCCATAACATATATTTTTATATTTTTCTGATAAACAGGCGATTTACTACGAATTTCTAAAAACTTCACCAATCATAAATCAAGATAAAGCCACATGTATAAATATATATATATATATATATATATATATATATATATATATCCAAATCTGAAATCAGTGGGCCAGCCTTCTGATTTGGCCCAATCGGGAATGGCCAAATCGGCAATGGGGCTTGCCTCAACGATCAAAGAAACAAGGCTTGAAAACCTAAAAATACCCTCGCGGGTGAAAAGATCAAAAAAAGAAGACAGGGGCACTAAGGTCATTCCAGGACCTCGATTGCTCCTCGCCTTCACCACGCGTGCCATGGATCCAGCAGTAAGGGTGGAGAATCGGTCCCAGATCCTGTGAGTGGAGGGTCATCGTTCCTGGAGAACTAAGGTTCTCTGGGGCTTCCTTATGCCAAACCGAACCTGCTGAGCTAAAGCTCGAGTCCAGGGACAACCTTGAGCTTCAAGAGCTCTTCGGCCATGGCGGGAGGAGGCCATGTACTGGAATCCAGCAAGGGATCACTTGCCGAAGCCATAAAAGCATTCCTTGAGGTGCGTCGGAGTCCCAGAAGGTGGAAAGTGGCCCGAGAGACCACTGGGCAAGGACGGCGGTGAGAAACAGAGAACGGCCACATGAAACAGGGGCGGCGGTCAGGTTCAAAACAGCGAAAAACAAAGCCAGAAAGGGCACACTGGGGGGTCGGAAACATTCGTCATGGTCAAACGAAGGTCGGAGCATGCTTCCCTTGGCTGAAGAGGCCCTGGAGGTGCCATGGCGTCAACACACCGGTGAGCGCTCCTACTGGTCCTATAGGACACGACGATTGGGGCCACCGCGAGTCAGAGGAGCGATACCAAAGAGAAGAACATAGCTCAATGATGCTCACCGAAAGAGCAATTGAGCCGAGAAGACAGGAAGAGATGAGGCAAAGTCAAGGCAGCCGGAGAAGACAACTTGAGTAGGTTGGGGCTGCTGATGGAGCTGGGGGAGAAATTGAGCGAGGAGAGTTGTTTCTAGGGGGCCGGTGATGCTCTCGAAGTAGTTAGATGGAGGCGAGAGGGAGCGGGGAGGTGTCTGTGCAACAATGGCAACGAGGAGGTGATGCCCTTAATTGGGCATTTTCCCCACAGAGCACGAGAGGGCACGAGATGGGGATCGTTGGATTTAGGGCGTCGAACCGAACTCAAAGGTGAAGGAACGGTGTGAAACTGTCGAGAACTGAAGGCGATTGAAGGCGAGGAGGCAACACAGGTAGCGTCACTGCCGTGTCATAGGATGAGCGGAGGAAGAAGAGAATACGGGTGCCGTTGGATCCCGATCCAACGGTTGCGGACGCGCGTGAAGAAAAGAAACGGACGAAATAGCCGTGTAATAATGTAAATCGATAAAATGTGACAAATAACACATTGATTGGTATACCATAAACCATATAAAACGTATAATTAACATTTGAAGGGTCATTTGAAGTCCAAATGACCTCAAATTTCACCCAAAGGTTAAAGAGGTGCATTACAACACAATGGCTCAGTCAATTTTGTCTTTTAGCCCACCATCACTACTAATTAGGCAAAAAAAAGCATTCAATACACTTAAGTGAATATATTAAAGCATATAGAGCTATTCTTTAAACATTAAACGAAGATAATTCGGGTAATCAGTCCAAATATCAACAATAAACATTTTGAGGAACATTAAGCAAGCGTTTATGCATAAAAACCACTAATGATAATAAGAGAGGAAAAAAAGATATAATTACATACATTTCTATTTTCAAAACAAGAGTGCATAAATGTGCAAGGAAATATTTTCTAAAAGCAAACTATTGTTAAGAAAGTAACTGGACATAATTTTCTTCATATGAAATGAAATTGTAAAGCTAACATGGGCAAATTGCATAAAGGTCCTCAACATTTATACTATTAGAAAAAGAGCATGCAAAGAATAAAATAATTTGGAAATTTTGCATAATACGATTGGGGTGTTACATCAGCCAACGGAGCTCCAGCAGGACAGGCGAGTTCCCACGGTTTGGAAGAAGCAGCTCCCTCAGTCCCCCTAGACGAAGCTGAGGATAATAACGAAGCAATCAGCGTCGGGGAGGACTCTTCTGATGAATCTGAGGGAGAGGGGGGGACATCTGTGCCGCCAATGAAAGACACCCCCCCAGAGGTAGAAGCTCGACGGCAGATGAATTCTCTGCGCAATCGGAGATACCTTCCTTCAAGATGGCCGACTTCGACAGAAGGGTCATCGGATACCTGTCGATCAGGGACCAGAAACTATTGAACAAGGTCCTGAGGTCGCAGGTAGATGAAGAAGATGTCGTCTGGAGTGACAACTACTTCTCTGTACGACGGGGAGCACTCAGAAGCATGTTCCGCTCACCAACCATCGTCGGAAAGAAGCTGTTCAACATCCTAGAAGGTGCAATAATAGAGAATATCAGCACCAAGATAGGTCGGCAAACAATATATAACGCTACCCCGACCTTGGCAAGAAGACTGATGATGGGAGTACCATTCTCCATCGCGGTGGCCAACATGCTGTGACACATCGAAGAGCACAACACGAACATCACGTTGGCCCCATACAAGCACCACAACATTTGGTTCCTGTGTGTGGCAGACCTCCGGAACCATGACGTTCAGCTCCTCAGCTGCTGCAACAAGGAGGTGCCATGCTCAGGACTTATTTTCAAGCGCCCGGAGGATAAACATTTTAGGCTTCTACCACTGTGTCTTCTCTGATCCATCAAGCAAGGAGTCCAACGTCATAGCGGCATTTGGAACTTCTTCTCTATCTGAGACTTCCCCATCCAAGCAGAAGAGGGAAGTGGAAACAACGCCTTTATCGTCTTACGTGCCATGGAGCTGCTCAACATATTCGGATACATAAGGCATCTCCAGGGCCAAAACTTCTTCCATATCAGAAGCACCTACTCCTTGCTGCTGATCAAAAATAGGCACTACTTCCAAGACACAGGGGTACCAGAGAGGCTGCTGGACAGTGATCAAGCAGATGAATCTTCACAACCCGACAGTACTCCAGAGAAAGAAGCTGAGATAGAGGCAGACATCTATGGGGCAGACAAGCGGTTAGAAATCCTGTGGGAGGTACACGGAATCGAAGACCCCTCTTCGCCTGAAACATTAGAAGAAATGATCAACAACTTTGACCGTTTCTCGTGCTCGACACTCACGCAGGAGCAGACCAATGAAGAAGGAGGATGTTTGGCGATATCTATGGTGGTCACCTACATCCAGACACTACAGAAGAAGTTTGAACATGCATACATAGCTCATCCAATGCTGTTCAATGACATCTGCCTTGCCGATGAATCAGGAGTGAAGCAAACCTTTCTGGCAGAGTTGTAGCGTAGGGTTCCACGCACAATCTTCCTACCCATCCTGCACTACAACCACTGGACGCTCCTGACGATGTACACTCACCAATGAGCAGGAATCTTCTACAACAGCTCGGACATCAACAAAGATCATCCAATGCAGTGTACATCGACAGCGTTGACACCCCTCGAGCGCTTAGTATGAAAATACTACGAGGAGGTGGCGGCATTGATACAACCATTCCTGGAGATAGCAGCTACCAAATGACACGAGCTTCAGTTCTTCCACCGCAGTCCACAACAAATTCCTTTATCCAATGACTGTGGCATCTTCGTGCTGGAATGGATATCAAATAAAGAGACGCATGACCAACTCCACCACATTGAATACCACAACAAATGAGGAGAATATGTGTGGGAGCTTCTATCTGGAAAAGGTGCGCTCACTAGCTAACCCTCACTGAGTTAACATTACCCTACCTTATCTACTTCACAACTCTGGGACAGAGTATGGAGTAAGTTTGGGGGGGATTCTATGTACCAGTGAGGGAGGTACTAAAAGCCCTTCAAACTTCACCCCTTTTGTTCTTTCTGTTCTTTTTCTATAACATGTGTACATATACATATACATGCCTCATACAAAATTATAAAAGTTTTGCTTATTTTGTCTCCATATATATGTATAAAGACACTGTATAGTAAAAACCTGATACGACTTCTTGCCACTTTGTTTTCTATGTGTCCAAAGAGATGCATGTTTTGTTATGTATTTTTGAAAATGCAGCCCCAAACAACAAAAGACTACGACTTTCCACGCCAAAAATTTCAAAAAATAATCTCGCAACAGCTAAGAGACGTGTATGCAGAAGGAAAAAGCTGCCCAAATAGCAGAAATTTCTCTTGTTTTCCCTTACCTAACAAAATCCCCAAAAGAGAGAATAGCCTTATGAGAGTGAATAAAAGCATGAGAGTTGTGCCAAATGAAAAAAAAATGTATACACACTTGTATTCGAAAAGTACCCATCTTTAGGCATGGTAGATCCGAGGCAATGGTACGTAGGATGTGAAATCACTGCTAAAGCCAACTGGCTTGGACTGCAGGGACCACTTGCCCACTAACGGACCCATACTTGGATGGACTGATGGGAAACAAGAAAAAAAACCCAAAAAGCCTTAAACCTATCCAAACACACAACTTTCTGTTCTCAAAAGCTGTTTGGTGTGAAAGCTAACTTCGAAATCATGCACCCAAGTCTCGCCGAAGCTGTGGAGAAATTTTTTGCTTAAATAAGGTAGGAAAAGTAAAGTCTCTTGTTCGTGGTCGGGAAGTATTCTCTATAATACATCTCAATACTCGCTCAAACCCATGGTCTGAAACCCATGGTTTGCCAAAAAGTTGACGGCCTAAATCGCGCGTCCAAAAGGAGCGGATTTGAAGTAGTCAGACTTTTAAATTACCCGACTCTTAGGCCCCCGCAACGATGATGGGGTATGAAGTAGCAATCAGTGTCGAACCATAGGGACAAGGGTGGTAGTGTTAAGAACTCGGAATCAACACATTACACTCCGGCAAGGGTAAGGTGAGGATAAAGTTTCCAAAGGGAACAACATGCGAAGATCGATAAAATAAAAGAAAACTATCTCCAACTGGAGTTACAAGGAAAATTAAGGTTTTTAAGCATTTATCAGTTTTTAGGGGTTTTGCGCAAAAGAACCAGAGGAGATAAAACTGTTGCTTTGGTAAGGAACGAAGGAGGAAACTTCGGTAAAACAAGCGGCAGCGGGAACATCCAATACCCCTTCTCTCAAAGAGGGTACCTCTAACTAAGCACCAACACCTCTCTCAAGGTTGCTGGACTTGGGTTAGAGTGGAAAGATCACTAAAGCAACTTCGATCCTGGGTACTCTCGTACCCCCCTGATCGGACCAAACACTAGAGCCACAACACCTCTCTCGAGGTTGCTGCAACGGGAAACACGATTCGATGGCTAGTCAAAACATGATCCAAGCATACAAGCTAGAGTTCAGATGCTAAATAAAGTAATCATCCAACAAAAAGGAACCAAACATAAAACAAAATATATTTAAATCTCCTCTAATTCCATTAGAATAATCATTATATAAAAGGGTTTGGTTACATTGCGTAAGTAAAGAAAGTAAATGACTGAAAGAGTTATGGGGTGCTGCTCATCGTCACAAGAAAATAATTTGTATCAATTCTATAAAATTTGGGATGGACTCTTTGGTGAAAACTAGGGAGATAGGACCCTTAGTGAATATTATGAATCTGTTAGCATCCTTCCCCAACAACTTGATTACTTTCAGTTTGTCTCTTCTAAGGATCAAACCAAAGAGCATGTGAATCTATTCATTGCCAAATTTCTCCATGGCCTCAATCTGGCCTATGCTCCAGTCTGCAACATCATCATGACTGGAGACTATTTCTCCACTCTAGAAGACATCTTCTCTCATCTTTAGCAATCTGACATCGGGCTCCTAACTCTCACTCCATCAAATTTGTAGTTAGATATTACAACCATTGCTAGCAGACATGGACATGGACATGAGCATCCTTTGAGGCCAAAATGTGCTTTCTGCAATGAGTTGGGATACCTTGAGGATAAGTTCTACTAGAAGCACAATAACCCATATAGGTGCAATCATGACATTGTAGTTGCTCATGTTTCCTAAGTGAAAAACACCTCATATGTCACAATTTTTTCAGACAAATATGAGCAACTTCTACAAGTATCTCAATAGGCTTCTCAAAAACCCATGAGATCTAAGGATTCCATGACCATGCAACCTACTAAAATATCTTTGGCACATATAGCCTCCAACCAAGGTAATATAAGGGCCTCAATGATAGCATCCAGTTATCCCTAGATTTTTTATTCTGGGGCCACCCAACATATGATGGATATGAGACATCTTCTCTCCTCTACTGGGTCCTATATACAAACTTCATTTGTCACTCTTGTAGATGGGTCCACTAAAACTATTTAAAAATCTGGGAGTGTTAACATCTCACCTCATTTTAAACTTAAATCTATCCACTATCTTTGCATTTGTTCACTTAGTTTGATGTCTATTGCTAAATTAGTTGATGCCTTTACTTGTAATGCGACCTTCTTTAGCCATGGTTTCATGATGAAGGATTCTCAAACTTGGAAGATGATTCATTTGGGTTCTAGAGCCAAAAATGAGTACAACTTTGGTGATGGTGCCCATTTGTCTTCCTCTTTTATTTGTATGCCTCTCCAACTACATTAGTGCTACAGTCACCCTTCTCTTGAAAAGTTGAAGCACCTGGAACCCTCTTTATCTAGTTTACAAAACCTTCCATGTGACTCTTGTAGTTTGAGAAGCATCATAGGAGATCTTCCTCATAAAACTAGTTTATGTTTTATAGATGCTTTTGATGTGATATATAGGTGACATTTGTAGTCCTTATTTTATTTCCTTTATTTATAAATTATCTCATATGACTTATTTATACTTATTGAAATTTGGTGATGAAATGATTGGTGTGTTTTAAAAATTTCATGAAATAATATCAATACAATTTATAAATTCATTATAATCTTTTAGACCGACAATACTTTATAAAATGGGGTCAGGCTTTCTTGTTTGTTTTCACAGAGGAACCATCCATCAACGTTCTTGTACGCACACCCCACAACAAAATGGGGTTGCAGAATATAAAAATTAGCATTTGCCTTGACATTTCTCATACTACTTTCAAGTGAGATTTCCTAGGTCCTATTTTTTAATATATTCTTACAATCTGCTACGTTATTGATCGACAATCATCTTATGTTCTATGGAAGAAGACGTCTTTTTTTGTTATTTTCCTTGCTGAAAATGCATTTTACCTTTTGGGTTCACTTCTTTTGTTCATAACTTTGATCCATATGTAGAAAATGTTGACTCTCGCTTTATTAAAATGGTTGTCCTTAGCTAGTCTACCTTTTAGAAAGGTTACCACTATTATAGTCCAAGTAATCTTCATATCACGTATCTGTTGACATTATGTTCTATGAATAAAATGTGTTCTTTGACTCTCCTTCGACATCGTCTCTACCTCAACCTAAGTTCTTTGAGTTGGATCTTTTTAACGTAGTGGATCATCTACCTGAAACCCATCCTTCCGTTACTCATGTTACTCCTGTCATTCCTCCACCATTGAAACATGACTTGGTGCAATCAAACATTCTAAGAATCTATCACTCCCTATGTCTCCTTGTAAAGGTATACACTAGTGCACTCTCCATCATCTAATTTTTTATCCTTGTTTCCTATCTAAGCTTTCTTGTACCGCTAAAATAATTTTCCAACAACTTGATTCTATTCAAATTCCAAAAATTATATTTGAGGCCCTTCAACACCCTAGTGAGAAAGATGCAACACTCCAGAAAATGATAATATTGTGTGAGAATGGGGTCTGGGATCTTGTTGCATACCTCAGAAGAAAAAAAATTGATGGTTGACGATGGATCCTCTATATGAAATTCAAGTCCTATGGATTGATGGAATGGCTCAAAGCCCGTCTTGTTTCTAAAGGATTCTTCCAAACATGTAGTGTGTATTTCTTTGAAACCTTCTCACTAGTCACTTACATTGTTTTTGTGAGGATCATGATTTCTCTTGACACTCACATGGAATGTCTTGTGTTCCAACTTGATATAAAAATCCCTCCTCCATGGTGATTTAGAGGAGAAAGTCTATACAAAGTATACTCAATGATTTCATTTTCCAAGGGAGTCTACACAGAGTCTGCCGTCTCAGACATGTTTTGTATGGCCTTAAGCAATCATTGAGGGCCTCATTTACAAAACATAATGGATTTCTTGCTATCCTAGTATTTATTAGATCTTCCAATGACTATAATCTCTTATTTTCTACATCCCAAGCTAGAACCATTATACTCAGTGTCTATGTGGGTGATGTAATAATCATTGATAGTGATGCTCATGGGATTTTAACTTTGAAGTAGGCACTCTAGATATACTTTCATACCAAGGATCTGGGACAAATTTGCTACTTCTTAGGAACTAAAGTGCCTTACATCACATATTTATCTCATTGAAAGCATGTCCTAGGCCTCTTAAGGGATTCTGGTAGTTTTAATTCTAAACATGTTCTTCTCTTGTAGACTATCACACCAAAGTTCTTTCTAAGGGAGGTTTTTTTTTTTTCTGATCATGGTCAACACGAATACATGGTTGGGAAACTCATTTATCTTACATTTACTTGACTACCCATATCCTTTGTTGTTAGTTTTATTCGTCAACACATGGCCACCCCTTCTATACCACTAGAGTATGGTACGAGACATTATACAATATATGAAAGGTGCACCTGGATCGAGTCTCCTATACAAGAAACTACCTTTTTTAGATATTTTTTTGACTTGTTATGTGATTCAGATGGAGATGAGAAAGATAGGAGATCTATTTTTAGCTTATGTATTCTATTGGGTGGGTATCCCCTCAGTTGTTGGAGTAAGAAGCAGTCTGTTGTGGCTTGTTTTAGCACTGAGGCATAATATCGCGCTACGGCACACACTTGCTATGAAATTCAACGGGTGACATCCATTCTTCAAGAACTAGGTCTCTCTCATCCCCAACAACTCAGAATTGTGACAATAAAACTATTCGTATAGCTAATAATCCATTTTTTATGAATGTACCAAGCATACTGAGGTTGAATGCCATATCGTGAGAGATGCAATTTGTGGCAAAAAGATCATTATACCATATGTAAAGATTGAAGAACATGCTATTGATATCTTCATAAAGATACTCCCCCTTCATCATCATCCTATATGTGTTGCAAGCTAGGAATACATGATAAGTATTATCTAGTGCAAGGAGTGGGATCTCAGAGAGGATCCTTACTAAAAATTTGAAGAATAAAACCTCCATCCCAAACACACACATAAGGTATCTTGGAGTGGGTGTAAAATTTTCAAATCTTACTAATGGTATTCAAAACAACATATAATAGTGGAATATAAAACATGACTATTATCAATTCTTCACAAAAAAAATCAAAAGTATATCTCAATTCTCCTACATAGGGTTCATATGCATGATACAACATAAGAATCTAAGATAGAGGGAAATCTAAACCATAACAACTTTGTATACAAGATTTAACTCCTTAACTTATGTCCATATCTTTATGCCATTTCTCCATGTCCTTCACCTAGTGTTGGAAGCATACCCCAGTAAGAAGAGAAAAATAGAAGACATTAGCAAAGGCTGGTATGTGCATACTAAAAAGGAAAATGAGCAATTTATGGATTAAAGGATGTCAAAAATAAACAAGGATTCCCATGAAAAAGACAAGGACATACCAAAAGGGCCTAAAAGGAAAGAACAACGACAAGGAGATACTTGCCATAACTAAACAAATACAATTGTGCCATACTAGCACATATAAAGAATTAGGGCACACATCCCATAATCATCAACCTGCATGCATGTGAGATAAACATAACACTAGAACAATATAAATACAAAGGTGGCCAAGCCTCACAAACTTGAAACCTGATAGAGAATGATGTACTGCCAAACTCCCAATATATATAAAAGTGGGCCAAACCTCACAAATTTAAAACCTAGGTATGGGGCACCACCACCTCCATCCCAATAATAACGGGGCATACTACCCAAAAACCAATGAAATCACACTACTCTAGTGCTACTGAATCACATAACATGCTTAATGTAGATTCAAGTAGAAAGTATAGTCAGATTATACAAACTAGTCACCACAAAAGTGACCAACATATACATCCACCTCATAAGTGGGAAAAAGACATTACATGTCACCATATAGAGTTTCATGATGAACAAAGAATAAGAAAATACCAAAAGAACGTCCAAATATGATCACACGATTAGTAACAAATAAGGTAGTTCACATGAACCATGATTTTTAAAGAAAAAGAGATAATGTGTAGGCTAGTGTCCATAGGACCAAGAGAAAGAAGAAACATATGCTAATTGCTCAAAGGAAAAATAGGAGATGCAAACATACATTAAGAGAGGAAATAGAAAGTGCTCAATATAGAAATAATGTGGGATGTAATCATACCTCTCTTCAGAGTCTACTCAGTTTAAAGCCAAGTCTAGGTCCAAGCCTAGGCCTCTGAAGAACCTATTAAACATATATGTAGATTTTAGGTCAATTTCACATTGATTATTCAAACCCTAAAAGTTACCTTTTTCTTTACATGTGATTTAGGTTGTCAAAACCATGTCATATTTTAGGTTACCTTTTTCTGAGTCCAAAACATATTTTATTATATTTTTCTGACTTATATATATTTAGTTATGAATTTTTACAAGTTATTACTTATTTGGATTAATCCATTAAAATAACATATTTCCAAGATTAGATTTGAGCAACAAAACTGATACCATTAGATAGCCCTTATTTTTTCTGATTTCAAAACATATTTTATTTTATTTTATTGAGCTACAAATAAATAGTTACGAATTTTCAAAAACCAGCAAATCGTAAAATTCCACGTCAACAAAATTGATGTGAGAGAGGCAGAGACAGGGAGAGGGGCCGCTCGGTCCGAGTTGGCCCAATCAGGGCTGGACAACTGGACTGGCCACTCAAACACGTCAGCTATTGCTTTAAAGTCAAAACAAGGCAAATAGATGTGAAAAAATGAAATTACCCTAAGCGTAAAAAATCAAGTTTAGAGGAACAGGAAGGGTAAAGATGGGAAACACATACGGGGATTGTTCCCCGCCTTCGAGCCCACCATGGTAGAGTCTTTGCTGGTCAAGAAGGACCATAGCTCACTCATGACTACACCTTGCCTTAGTAAAAATCATGTAAGCACCACGACACCCAGATGGAGGCAATGAGCCTCAAAACAAGGGCTGAGAAGCACTGAGCCACCGGGTCGAGAAGCTCCTCTGACAACCAGGCAGCCAGAAACTCCAACACAGACATAGGAGAATGAACCAAACCAAGCAACCACACTGAGGCCTATGACGGGGATCAAGGAACTCAAACGAATGAAAACCATGAATCATGATCCACTAGAGCGACAACAGCATGCAAAACACCATGAAACATCAATACACAAACTCGTCCTACTCGACTCACCATATCAGACCAAGGCACAGTCAGATGAAGGTGGGAAAAGAAAAAGGAAGTTACCAAGAGCGTATACGAGTGAGTAATTGAGTTCCAATGCCTCCTTTCCACTGCAATGATTGTCGGAGACCAGAGAAGGAAACGAGTAGCTGTTTGGGTATTATGGAGAGGTACAAGGGCAAATTGATGGTGGAGGTGAGTCGCTAGGAGACTAAGGGAGGTTTCCGACCAGTTGCACGAAGACAAGATGCAATGAACAAGCGTCTGCAAAAAATGATGAGGAAGATAATTTGGGCATTTCATATTTATAGAGATTTATGGTACGAGCAAGATATCAAATTGTCTGGAATTGAAAGAAGAAACCAACGATGAAAGAATCTCGTGAAACTATGCACTGAGGAGGGAGAATGAATCAGGAGAAGAAATCATGGTATTAAAAACTGTATTCAGACTCCTACTCAAGGTAGAATTCGATGATCAACGGTGGAGAGAGTTAGTCGTATAAGGAAAATCCAAGAATAAAAAACTATAGCATGACATCGTGACAAAATTAGATTAATTTAATAGAGTGACATTTCATTTAATTTTCTTTTTCTCTTTCTTCTTTTGAGGGTACACACAAACCCCAAATTAAATGAAATTTTTTATAGAGAACAACTAAGGCATGTAGATTCTGATTATGAAATTAGATTTGCCTTTTGAGAACTTTAGATGTGTTAAATAAACAAAATCTTATTTTCTCTTTCCTAATGCATTAATGACTTTAAGATTCTCCAAAATTTATGAAACTTCACCCACAAGTCATATTTAATGAATACAAATTTACAATGAATTTTACATGTTAGAGAGGTTTGTACATTTATTTATTATTTTGAAGGTTCTTCACACTTTCTCTCTCCTAATTACATCTTTTAATCAAACATTTTCCAAATTGGATGAAAATTTGCCCAAAGGCTATATTTATTATGTAGATTATGAACCAAGATTATTTTTCTCTTTTGGAGTCACTCAATATTTTATTTGATATTTTGGGGAAATCATAGATCTTCCCTATCCAAAATAAATTAAATTAATTATTATTATGTGAATAATGTGAAACTTGACTCCCAAGGCAATTGGGACCCAAGGAATATGATTCTTAACTTAAATTCCTTTTGGGATTTTTAGCAAGTTATGACATGATTAATATTTGTGGCTATTATTTTCACATTATTTCATTATTATCATTATTGCTTATCCAAAACTTAATATTATCACCAAAAGAGTTATGTGTAATTATTTGGACGGAATTTTGCCTAATTACTTCATTACTTCATGTGACATATTTTATGTGTCCTTTAGCCTAAGATTAATGTGAGAACATTAGGTTACATTAGGGTGATATATACATACATTAGCTCATTAGGGTTATACTAAACATCTTTTAGGTCAAACATCAACCTTGTTTGGCTAAGTCCAAGAGGTCAAAGTTCTAGGATAGGGTTTAAGATCTGGTATGTTATATCTAGGCTGAGGAAGAGTGTTGGTAATATTTCACATTAATTATTATATATGTAATAGCTAAATGTGTGGACTCTATTTAGGCCCATTAGCATTGATTTAGTATATGTTATGTTGTGTCTCTGGTATATTGTACCTTGATGTGAATATATATACATATATATATATATATATATATATATATATATATATATATATATATATATATCTGTGTGTGTGTGTTGGTATGCATGCTTATAGAGCCAGTCATATGATGATTTTAATGGCATACTTCGTAAATGATTTGAACAATAATAAAGGCAATTTCCGTCTATATGTTTTAACTATTTTTTAGATAATAGTATAACATGTTAGATGTCTAGAGAGTGACAATACTCAATGACGTATATCTTCAAGTACATGACTTGAACAATGAGATCATACAGATGTTAAGAGTATGTACATTCTCATTATCGTCCCTAGTTAGTTGTAATTGTGGAAATAACCATAGTCATCAATAACACAAAAGACTAGAGTATGTGTTGGTTGATGACATAATCTCATCATTCATAAAATATGATATCAAATCAAGCACATAGATACATGTTAGAGAATAGTGTATTGGACAAACCCACCATAAGAATGATGAATGGAAACCACACTTGGTTAGTCAGGATCATCTCTTATTGTATTGGTGGTGACTATGGTTCTTAGACCTGAAATCACTACACTCATCACATGTCGTTGGGTACACTTTGACATCATCAAACACAATCCTGAAATATGGATTGTTATAAAGGTGACGATTGGGTGACTTTGACACATGGGATTTTGATTGTGAGTGATAGATATGGAATTTGTCCCTCCTAAAGGAGTATGATATCCTAGCCACTTGATAAGTGAGAGTGAGAAATGCATGGTGTGCAAATGTGAGTTAATATATGATATTGATCTTACAAATATCTCAGACAATCTGCTCTAGTTCAAGGAACATGAATTGAACGTACATAGAGGATGACAAGTTCATGCCTCGAGTTTAAATTTTGATATCAGTGACAAAGGGACTATACATTCATTGTAATACCAATCACAGATTGTAGGTTGAAAGTTGTTCTCCAACTTTCCTTTTCACTTGGGTAGAACTGATGTGTGACTAGGTACCGCTCTTTGCTTATGAAGTCATAAGTAAGTTATGGACATTCACTGCTAATGTGAAATGGAACCAATAGGGTCACACACATAGGATTAACCTAGAAAATGAATTTATCCAAGAATTTTGTTTAGATTGATTACTAAAGGGTTTAGGTACTCAATTAAACATTTAATCAATAGACTTGACTCAGAATCATCAAGTTCAAGTGTTGAACCAACTGATTAGAGTGTCAGATTGACTGAGAATTGAATTGACAGAGATCTGCACAACCTGGACCACCAACCGACCGGTTCACTTGGTGAACCGATCGGCTCACGGTCAGTGAGATGACCGGTTCACTCTAGTGAATCGATCGGCTCATCTGGACCAACCAAGCAAGTGTTGGGTTTCCCAGTTTGTGAGAAAAGTTTCTTGTTTCACAAGTCCAATTTGATTGGGACAAGAATTAATCTTTGCATTAATTTGAAATGAAATAGGAAAGTCAATTGCATGCAAGTCTGGGAAGTGAAATGACCGATTCACTGGGTGAACCCATTGGCTCACCTGGCCAGTTGACCGGTTCAGTTATGAACCGATCAGTTTTCCTACCGCAGTGCAAATAATTTATGGAAAATCTGGACCCTTCTACTATCGCACAGCCTGGGAAACCTGACCCTACCCTCTACTATAAATAGAGGGATACAGGCGGCTTCTCAGAACATACAACTCCAAACATCAGTTGCTCTGCAAAGTTCTTGTCCTCTCTGGTTTTGGTAACCAAGAGAGCCCGAGCAAGTGCCACCCAAATAGGGAGGAGGCACAATGAGGGAAAGACAAATTTAGAATAGCAACTGGTTGTGGGAGAGTGTGTCGATGATTAGTACATCGATAGAAGGGGACAACTCCTTCTATTCTATTCATCAGAATGACTAGAGTTCCCAATAGTCTGTGTGGACTATCTATAGAGGCGGGAGATTTCTGTCACTCAAGAAGACGACCGTCAACTGCAGTTTGGGTCAAGATCAGGAGTTGCATAGACGTTGTTGAAAACTAAGTGGTTGAAGGTCACACTATATGTGAGATATTGTCGCTAAGCAAGCCTCAAGAAGAGGTATATCTCGCTAAACCATCCTTCCTATTGCATAGCTATTGATGCGATCTACTGGTTATAGATTTGTGATTAGATAAAAAAAATTATGTTGTCTGTTCTGTCCCACAAAACCCAACAGTGGTATCAGAGCCACATCAACATACTATGTTTTAGGATTAATTGATATGATCAGATTTTAGTTTTTTGCCATTTATTTATTGCATGCGATGTGAATACTTTAATTGGATAATGTGCATATCTGATTAAACACCACGATCCCTATATACATATATGATATGGTATATATATGCAATCAATACGCGTCACCCTAAAATGGTTTTGATAGTGAATGTGTAGCATGGTTATGGCCTATAAACCCCTATGTGTTCATGGTTAGTTGTGGTTGTTTGCATCTCAGTCTATGTATCAAGTCATGTCTTCTATTCCAAATGTAACTCGATATAACTTGAGATTCTCTTCTACCTTCTTTGATCCCCCCACGAAAGTAACTCGGGGTTTTCCAATGCAATATGTAAAAGTAGGATAGTTTTATTTCCTATTATATCAAAGAATGGTGGGTACCCAGATACACAGATGAAGGACCGAGACGACCGGCTGATTGTATGAGAAAAGAAGCTGGTGGACTTACGAGGAGCCTGATGACCCGGAAAACTGATTGTTTGGAGGAGCCAGGCAATTGGTTGGTGACAACCAACCGACCGGCCAGGAGGTGAGCCGATCAGTCATAGGATGAGTCGATCAACCCGAAATGGCCCAAGCACATATCTTCATCAACAATAGGTTGTTGCATGTGATGTAGACCTAGATGACCATAATTCCTTGTGGCTCAAGGAATTACAATAGGATGGCCATAATCATTGCTTTATCGCTTCACATGTTTTCTTGTGGGATATAGCATGTATATGATATGTACTATATATGTGGTGATTGGAAATGTATGTGTATATAAATACCAAACCCCTAAATATAAATATTAAGTTTAAGATGCCTTCCAAAAGCAGCACACATGAAAAACTTGATCGACTAAGTGTGGGAACACCCTAGCGTGGTGCACTGTCTATCTTGTGGAAGTGTGATGGTGAATATGTGGGTCTGCCCTAGCAGGGTGCATATTCATTGTGTTGGTATTTGGGTTGGACTTAACTAGGTGACCTTGATCAGATCAAGCACCATGAGGCATGCAGATGATCATGACAAGGAGTTGTGCATGACATCTATCAAGAGTTGCATAAGATGCAATTGGCAAAAGTTACCTACCTAAAAGAATCTAGTTGTGGGTGACAACCCTAGCTGGTCCATGACTTAGAGAAATCAAGATCGTGCACACTAGAAGGTTGTACGTGTTGGTATGTATACCCTGAGAGCCAATCATAAGATGATTGGTGGGATACATTAAGATTGATTTGATAAACATCAAACGCAAGCTTCCAATTCTTTCTGGTTCAGTCATATGAGATAGTGATAGAATAGATTGAATGTCTAGAGAATGACAGTACTCAATGACGTATGCCTTCAGGTTAAGGACCTGAACGATGACATCATACGGATGCTAAGAGTTTGTACATTATTGTTATGTCCCTAGTCGGATGTCATTGTGGAAGGTAGATAGACAACAATGACACACAAGACTAGATTGTGGTGTTTGTTGATGATAGAATCTCATTAGTCATGATATAGAGATATCAAACCAAACACATAGGTACTTGTTAGAGAACAAGTGTATCGGACAGACCCACCGTGAGTTTGACACATGGAACCATGACATGTTAGTCACAATTAGTACTCACAGTGATGGTGGTGAGTGTGATTCTTTGACCTGAAATCACTACACTCAACACATGTCGTTGGGCACACTTTGACATCATCAAACGCAGTCCTGAAACATGGGTTGTTATAAAGGTGATGATTGGGTGGCTTTGACACATGGGGCTTTTGAGGGGTGAGTGATAGATATGGGATTTGTCCCTTATGAGGGAGTTTGATATCCATGGCCACTTGATGAGTAGGATTGAGAAAGGCGTGCACGCGTGTGTGAATCAGTATGTGATATTGATGTCATACATATCTCTTCCAGTCTACTCTGAGATCAAGAAAGTGAATGAACGTTGACAGGATGATTGTTCCATGCCTCGAGTTCATTCAAGATATCAGTGACAAAGGAATTATACATTCCCTGTAACACCATTCACGGATTGTAGGATGGAAAGTTGTTCTCCAACTTTCTATTTCACTTGGGTAGCACTGATGTGTGACTAGGCACCGCTCTTTTCTTGTGAAGTCATAAGTGTTATGGACTTTCACTGCCAACGTGAAATGGACCTGCAGGGTCACAGACATAGGATTTAACCTGGAAGAGGAGTTTTGTCCACAAGCAATGTTTAGATTGATTACTAAAGGTGTTTAGTAGTTCAATTAAACACTCAATTAATTGATAGCTCAATATCATAATGTTCAAGGTGTTGGACACATTGATTGGAGTATCAGATTGATTGAAACCACAATTGACTGATTCTGCACAACCTGCACTCCCAACCGATCGGTTCATGTGATGAACCGGTCGGCTGAGCTTGGTGAACCGATCGGCTCAAGAGTTGAACCGATCGGCTCAAGATCATGGTGAACCGATTGCTTCAAGTGTTGAAACGATCGATTCAACCAGTGCAACCGAGCAAGTTGGGAAAGTAAGATTGGCGAGAATTTTCCTTTCGTTTCAATTGCCCAATTTGATTGGGAAATAGGATTGGTATTCGATACCAATTAGAAACAAAAGAAGGAAAGTCAATTGGAAACTGACCAGGACCACCAACTGACCGGTTCACTTGTAAACTGACCAGTTGAGGTGTCCCAACCGTCCGGTTCAGGTCCCCAACTGACCGTTTCAGTTGTGAAACGATCGGTTCAGGTTGCGAGTTGGTTGCTTTTGTGGAAAATCTCGAACCCTTCTACTCCTGCTTTTAGTCCCGCATTTCCCGGGATGGAGAACCCTGTCCCATGACCCTCCTATATATATAGGGGTATTGGGGGCTTCTCAAAGTACAACTCAGTGCAACCAGTTGCTCTGCAAAGTTGTCGTTCTCTCTGGTTTTGGTAACTGAGAGAGAGCCCGAGCAAGTGCTACCCACAAAGGGAGGTGCAACAAGGGAAAGACAACTGCAGTTGCAACTGGAGGTAGGAGAGTGTGTTGGCGACTAGTATGTCAACAGGAG
Organism: Alisma plantago-aquatica; assembly: GCA_963693085.1. Lineage (NCBI taxonomy): Eukaryota > Viridiplantae > Streptophyta > Magnoliopsida > Alismatales > Alismataceae > Alisma > Alisma plantago-aquatica. Next base: position 1,031,157,829 of record OY856410.1, on the reverse strand, counting down.
GGTGTGACTCCTTCCATCTCCTCGTGGGACAAGGAGTGTGGAGTTCCAGGTGGTCCGTGTGGACTACTTCAGAGGCGGGAGGTTTCTGCCACTCAAGAGGACAACTGTCATCCGACAGTCCGGTGAGATCAGGAGTCCTCAGTCCCGGTGCGACCAGGAGCTGCACAGACACCGTCAAAGACCAGAGTTGAAGACCATGCAAGGCGCGAGGTATTGCCGCCGAGCAAGCCTCGGGACAAGGTATGATTCCACAAACCATCCTTTCCTATTATATAGACGTTGACGCATTTCCTTGTTCCGGGTTTGGGGGAGAAAAATTTTGTTTCCGCTGCCTACTCTGCCTCCCCTAAAACCCAACAGTGGTATCAGAGCCACGTCAACTGCTCTATATTTTAGGAATATTGATATGATCAATTTTGGTTTGTCGCCTTTATTTATTGCATACGATGCGAATAAAATTGGCTTTATGCATGTCCAATCCTAAATCCACAAATCCCAAATTACATATATGATATGTATTATTAATGCACTCGATACGTGTCGCCCTTAAACGAGTTTTGTGGTGGATGTATAGCGTGGTTATGGCCAATAAACCCTATCTGTGTATGGTTGTATGTGGTTGCTTGCATCTCAGTCTGCACACCGATCTTTCTTCTCCTATTCCTGATGTAACTCGAACTAATTCGAGATTTCTCTCCTACCTTTGCTCTCCTCGAATGTAACTCAAGGTTTCTCTTATACTATGTAAAATAGGATATTTTTTTTCCTGTTATATCAAAGAACGGAGGACATCAAGACGACAGCTGAAACGATCGGTTCAATGCGTGAACCGATAGGTTGAAGTTCCAGACGATCAGTTCAAGGAGTGAGCCGATCGGTTGATGACCAGTTCGAGGAGCGAGACGAGCGGGTGGCGACCATGATGAGATGCATGACGTCCAGAAAACTGATCGGTTGGAGGAGCCAACCGATCGGCTGGTGGCACCCAGACGACCGGGCCAGAACGAGCAAGTCAATCATGTGATGAGTTGATCTACTCAGAAGGCAAAGCACAGAGATCATCTTGTAAAGGTTGCATGTGATGTAGACCTAGATGACCGTGATTCCTCTTGGCTCGAGGAATCACATTAGGATGGCCATAATCATTGCTTTTATCATTTTGCATGTTTTTTTGGGATATAACATGTATATGATACGTACTATGTATTGTGGTGATTGGATATGTATATAAAAACCAAATCCCTCATTAAATATTAAGTTTTAGATGACTTCCAAATGCGACACACGTGAAAAGCTTGATTGACCAAGTGTGGGCATGCCCTAGCATGGTGCACCGTCTATCTCGTGGAAGCGTGAAGGATGAATGTGTGGGTCTGCCCTAGCAGGGTACATATTCATCGTGTTGGCTTTGGGTCAGACTTAACAAGGTGACCTAGATAGGATCTAGAACCTTGAGGCATGGAGATGATCATGGCAAGGAGTTGCATATGCCATCTTATCAAGAGTTGCATATGACGCAATTGGCAAGAGTTGCCTACCTGAGAGATCTATGTTGTGGGTGATAGCCCTAGCTGGTCCATGACTTAGAGGATTTCAGGATCTTGCCCACTAGAAGGTTGTACACTACAATCTTCCGAATTGATGGTGAGGGCTATCAATTTGAAGTAAAATAGTGGGAGCGATAATTAATAGGCCTAATTATATCGTCAAACTTTCAAATAAATCAAATAAGTCAAAAATGAGTTTTCGGACTAAAATTGCATATTTCCTTTTGGAGTACAAATGACGACAAACAACAATCATTTTTCTTTGTGATCGGTCCTTGAAAAGGACAAGCTGAATGGGACAAACTTCCATGACTGGTATCGGACATTGAGAATTGTACTCACTCAAGAGTGAAAGCTCTATGTCTTGGATACTCCAATTCCAGAGGGCCATTGATGCAAAGTGCTTGATGTTGTGCTCCATGAACCACGAGTTGCAGAGACAACATGAGAACATGGGTGTCATTGAGATGATTCAGCATCTCAGGAACATGTATGAAGATCAGGCACGGAAAGAGAGATACAATGTCTCAAGGGCACTGTTCAAGTGCGTCATGACAGAAGGAGATCCAGTTGGTCCTCACACACTCAAGATGATTGGGGATGTGGAGAACCTGCAAAGACTGGGATTTCCACTGAGATAAGAGTTGGCTACTGACGTGATACTGCAATCGTTGCTAGAATCCTACAGTCAGTTTGTGATGAATTACAACATGAACAACTTTTATAGGCCACTGTCAGAGTTGTTGGGCATGTTGAGGACAGCTGAGATACAGATGAAGAAGGACAAGCCTACGCCTGTGATGGTGATCACAAGCAAGAAAGGCAAGTACAAGTGCAAGGGCAAGGGCAAAGCTAAGAAAGGTTCTGATGCTAGCCAGGAGTCCAAGCCGTCTTCAGCTCTCAAGGCCAAGGGAGGCGTGACCAAGAAAGGAAATTGCCACCATTGTCAAAAGCGAGGACATTGGAAAAGGAATTGTCCTCTCTATCTGGAAGAACAAAAGAAGAAGGAGGCTACAGACGTCTCTACTTAAAGGTTTCATGAAAGTAAACTTGTAACACTTTTTGAGGTATATGATACCAAGATGTAAAGTGTAAGGCACTCATAATTGGGGCAAGTGTTTCCACCATAGATAGGAGTACTTTATTTTATTTTCAGCCTATAATGCATGTAATACAGTTATGAACTGCTATTTCATTTTTCCAATAGATAGAAACACTTTATTTTTGCATATTGTATGACAATGATGGTAATTAATAAAGGGATGTTTCAATTTATAAAGATGTGATCTTTGTGGCAATGCCTTATTTATCTTGTGGTATTTGATATGCATAAGATAAATTGATACCTGAAAGTTATAGATAACTCAAACAATCAAATTAGCATCAATCATGAGAAATTCATTTCTAGTTTCCATATGATGGATAAATCTAGACTCTTTTGGTTAGAGAACCATTAAGAGACATGAATATCTTGGACATGATTAATCAATCTTCACTAATGGTAGTGGGAGAATGATTATCCTATTAGGTATAATACATGTGATGTATTTACATACCTATTGGAACAAATGCTAATACTTCAAATGGTGTTTAGAGAAATACCAATATGAATATCTTGAAGTGTTCAAGAATATCATAAATGAAGTACAAATTTGGTAAAGTATTAATTCTTGATTAGATCAATGAATGAAATACTTGGACTAAATGTTTGAGATCCTTATGAGTGATTATGATAGTGTATCATAGTGAACTCATGATTAAGGCATGGTGATGTCTAAATCAAGAAGGAATCATACTCTAAGGAGTTAGAGAATGATTATCAAATAACTAAATTCTTCTTAATAAAAGAATACCCCACACTAATAAAGGACATTAAGAATCACAAGGAGTTGTAAGTTCTTATATCCTTGACAGATACACCTCGTTTATCTATATGATGAGTTGTTCATGTGATGAGTCAACTATCTAGATGAATATGAGGAACCAAATTTTGAGTTATGGTTTATGACCATTACATCCTAAATGACATCCATGCAAACCATAAGGTATGACCTTGATGGTAGCACCCATTGGATGAAATCCATAAGTGCAATTGAGTCTTAAGTGTTAAGACACATGGATAACATTTTGAGAAGGATGATGCTTATTGATTACAACTTAATGACTAAGACATTTAGCATATGGATATTAAAGCCGCATTCCTATGAGGAATAAAACAAGGATGTGTACGTGACACAACCTATAAGGTTTATGAATCCACTAATGCAAATGAAGTCTATAAGTTACAATGGACTAATCGATGTGATTGATTAAGTACAAGCAACTCAAAATTGGATCTTTACTTTGATGATATAGTCAATGGGTTTGATTGATATGTCAAAGATAAAGAAAGGATCTGTGATTTAGTGGGAGTGTATTCACATTCCACATGTTGATGTGAAATGGAAATGTTCTAGAATGGAAATCCAAAAGTGGAAATTATCTTTAAGGAAGAACGAGATGTTTCCTATGTGATAGGAATAGATATCTATAGAGATAGTTCTCGAAGAACCTCTTGAACTGGAAAGAGAAAGCATACATTGGCGATCTGTACTGAAGGGTTTAGTATGCACAGATTCAGTGGGAGAATACTTGTCTATGGAGTTAGTATCCCAAGGCCAAGTGTCCAATTCTTATGAAGAATGGGAACACTAAAGAATAGCTATAGATCTATCATGTATGTAATCATCCCATTATCTTGCATGTATGGACATGGCAAGAATAAAATGCATTCATCATCTTGTATGTACGACATGACAATATGATGTGCTCATCCTGATAACTCGTATGTGGGACATGACGAGTGGATGTCTGTCTACTTCCAGTAAGGGTTACTGGAATACCATAAGAACTTGATAAGTACTTGAGAAGTACTAGTTCTATGGAGATAAGGAAGAGTTCGATGTAAAGAGTTACATTGATGCGAACTTCCGAAAGGACAGAAAATTAATCGCAAAATATACATAGGATGTATAAAAGTGAAAGTTTGTTGATAATTGGAAGTGTTCCAATAAAACCACTTAAAAGGAAATGCCGAGTATCTATGCGTTAGAGAACAACAGTAGATACTATATGGATCTGGAGGTTCATGAGATGAACTTATAGATATTCCGCTCATTGATGACAAGTATGGAATCCTTGATCATGCAATGTGGCTAAAGATTAGCAAAGGAATACAGGATCGCATATTACGGAAACTCCATCTCATACGTGTGACGTACAATGAAGAGATGAGAGACATGCAATTTATACTGACTTTGGCAAGGTGTTGCCATTACTCACTATGTTGGCACAAGAGCACAGTAACATGTGGGACATGTTTGAATATCACTATGAATATGATTCAAGAGTGATTGGCTCACAGTGCAAGTGGGAGTCTGTTGGTATGGATGCCCTGAGAGCCAATCATAGGATGATTGGTGGGATACATTAAGATTGATGTGATAAACATCAAAGGCAAGCTTCCAATTCTTTCTGGTTCAGTCATATGAGATAGTGATAGAACAGATTGAATGTCTAGAGAATGACAATACTCAATGACGTATGCCTTCAGGTTGAGGACCTGGACGATGAGATCATACAGATGCTAAGAGTTTGTACATTCTTGTTATGTCCCTAGTCGGATGTCATTGTGGAAGGTAGATAGACAGCAATGACACACAAAACTAGATTGTGGTGTTTGTTGATGATAGAATCTCATTAGTCATGATATAGAGATATCAGACCAAACACATAGGTACTTGTTAGAGAACAAGTGTACCGGACAGACCCACCGTGAGTTTGACACATGGAACCATGACATGGTAGTCACAGTCAGTGCTCACAGTGATGGTGGTGAGTGTGATTCTTTGATCTGAAATCACTACACTCAACACATGTCGTTGGGCACACTTTGACATCATCAAACGCAGTCCTGAAACATGGGTTGTTATAAAGGTGATGATTGGGTGGCTTTGACACATGGGGCTTTTGAGGGGTGAGTGATATATATGGGATTTGTCTCTCCTGAGGGAGTTTGATATCCATGGCCACTTGATGAGTAGGATTGAGAAAGGTGTGCACGCGTGTGTGAATCAGTATGTGATATTGATGTCATACATATCTCTTCTAGTCTACTCTGAGATCAAGAAAGTGAATGAACATTGACAGGATGACTGTTCCATGCCTCGAGTTCATTCGGGATATCAGTGATAAAGGAATTATACATTCGCTGTAACACCATTCACGAATTGTAGGATTGAAAGTTGTTCTCCAACTTTCTATTTCACTTGGGTAGCACTGATGTGTGACTAGGCACCGCTCTTTGCTTGTGAAGTCATAAGTGTTATGGACTTTCACTGCCAACGTGAAAAGGACCTGTAGGGTCACACACATAGGATTTAACCTGGAAGAGGAGTTTTGTCCACAAGCAATGTTTAGATTGATTACTAAAGGTGTTTAGTAGTTCAATTAAACACTCAATTAATTGATAGCTCAATATCATAATGTTCAAGGTGTTGGACACATTGATTGGAGTATCAGATTGATTGAAATCGCAATTGACTGATTCTGCACAACCTGCACTCCCAACCGATCGGTTCATGTGATGAACCGGTCGGCTCAAGATCACGGTGAACCGATTGCTTCAAGTATTGAAATGATCGAGTCAACCCGTGTAACCGAGCAAGTTGGGAAAGTAAGATTGGCGATAATTTTCCTTTCGTTTCAATTGCCCAATTTGATTGGGAAATAGGATTGGTATTCGATACTAATTAGAAACTAAAGAAGGAAAGTCAATTGGGAACCGACCAGGACCACCAACCGACCGATTCACTTGTGAACCGACCGGTTGAGGTGTCCCAACCGACCAGTTCACTTGTGAACCGACGGGTTCAGGTCCCCAACCGACCGTTTCAGTTGTGAAACAATCAGTTCAGGTTGCGAGTTGGTTGCTTTTGTGGAAAATCTCGAACCCTTCTACTCCTGCTTTTAGTCTCGCATTGCTCAGGATGGAGAACCCTGTCCCATGACCCTCCTATATATAGGGGTATTGGGGGCTTCTCAAAGTACAACTCAGTGCAACCAGTTGCTCTCCAAAGTTGTCATTCTCTCTGGTTTTGGTAACTAAGAGAGAGCCCGAGCAAGTGCTACCCGTAAAGGGAGGTGCAACAAGGGAAAGACAACTGCAGTTGCAACTGGAGGTAGGAGAGTGTGTTGGCGACTAGTACGTCAACAGGAGGGTGCGACTCCTTCCATCTCCTCGTGGGACAAGGAGTGTGGAGTTCCAGGTGGTCCGTGTGGACTACTTTAGAGGCGGGAGGTTTCTGCCACTCAAGAGGACAAATGTCATCCGAAAGTCCGGTGAGATCAGGAGTCCTCAGTCCCGATGCGACCAGGAGCTGCACAGACACTGTCAAAGACCAGAGTTGAAGACCACGCAAGGCGCGAGGTATTGTCGCCGAGCAAGCCTCAGGACAAGGTATGATTCCACAAACCATCCTTTCCTATTATATAGACGTTGACGCGTTTCCTTGTTCCGGGTTTGGGGGAGAAAAGTTTTGTTTCTGCTGCCTTCTCTACCTCCCCTAAAACCCAACAGTACGCTGCAATCTTCCAAATCGATGGTGAGGGCTATCAGTTTGAACAAAATAGTGGGAGTGATAATTAATTAAAGGCCTAACTAAATATTGTCAACTTTATTCAAATCAAATTAAATCAAAAGGAGTTTTGACAAATGCATTTTTTCTTGTAGAATCTTGAGTTTCAAATCGACTTTGCGATCAGTCCTGAAGAAGGATAAACTTACCGGGACAAATTTCCACTACTTGTTTTGGACTTTGAGAATGATTCTCAATGAGGAGCATAAGCTCCATGTCTTTGACAAACCAGTACCAGAATTACCTGCTCCCGATGTGCCTAGAGCCGAGGTGGATGGTTACTGGAAGCATTCCAATGATGCTTTGGATGTAAAGTACCTTATGCTAAGCTTCATGGAATATGAGTTGCATGCACAATGTGAAGACATGAGTGCTCTTGAGATGGTAACACTTCTTAAAGAAGCACTTGGTATCACAAAGAAAGAAAGGAACAATATTATGAAGGTGCTACTTGAGTCGAAGCTGACAGAGGGAACCTCAGTAGAAGAACATGTGCTCAATATGATTGGACAATTGTATCATCTTGAAGAACTAGGAATTACATTGAGCCAAGAGTTGGCCACATATATGATTCTGAGGACAATTCTAGAATCATATAACCGCTTTATTGCATGTCATCATGTGAATAAAGTGGCTAAATACATGTCAGACTTACTTGCCATGATGATCGATGTAGAGGCAAGCATGAAGAAGGAAAAATCCATGATGGTGCAAGATTGTGTCCAAGGATGAAAGCAAAAACTTGAAATGTTCATAGGCCAAGCAGAAATCCAGATCTTCAACACTCAAGATAAGAAGAAAGAAATGTACAAAAGGATCTAGTCCTTTGTACTTGAAGGGATTCGGGAAGATGAAGATGGGGATAAAATCTCCACTTCAGGTATATACATTATTGAGATAAATCTATCTAATTCTTCATCATGGGTATTAAATACTGGATGTGGATCTCAAATATGTTCCAATATGCAAGATCTAAAAAGAAGTAGGCCTTTGATGAAAGGTGATGTTGAACTGTGAGTCGCAAATGGAGCAAGAGTTGCTACCACAATAGTTGGAACCTATAGTTTATCTCTGCTTACGGGGCTTGTAATAGAGTTATTTAACTGCTATTTTGTACTCGCCATAAATAGAAACATCATTTCTATATCTTGTATGAAAAAGGATGGTTATGAATTTCATATTAAGAATGGAAGATGTTCCATTCCAAAAGATGAAATCTTTTATGGCTATGTTCCAATGTCTTATGGTCTTTATTTGCTGGATCTAAATATGGATGTATATAATGTAAATACTAAAAGACTAAAACTCAACAACTCAAATCAAACAGATCTTTGGCATTGTCATCTAGGGCACATAAATGAGAATCACATATCTAGACTCCATAAAGATGGTTATCTGGACTCTTTTGATTTTAAATCATTCGAGACATGTGAATCTTGCTTATTGGGCAAGATGACCAAGGCTTCCTTTTCTAGAAAAGGAGTAAGAGCGAGTGATCTATTAGGACACATACATACTAATATATGTGGCCCTTTTAGAACAAATACCAGAGGAGGGTATCATTACTTCGTTACCTCTACTGATGACTTCAGTAGGTATGGCTATGTTTACTTGATGAAACATAAGTCAGAGACCCTTGAAAGGTTCAAGGATTTCATGAATGAAGTACAAAACCAACTTGGAAAAAGTATTAAGGAACTTTGATCTGATCGAGTTAGAGAATACTTAAGCCAACACTTTGAGGACCTTCTGAGAGCCTGTGGTATTGTATCACAATGGACTCCACCTAGAATACCACAACATAATGGTGTATCAGATAGAAGGAATCGCACATTACTGGACATGGTGTGATCTATGACGAGTTTTTCCGATCTTCCAACTTCTTTCTGGGGACACACTCTAACAACCACTGTGTTTACACTTAATCACATACCATCTAAATTGGTTCAAAAGACACCATAGAGAAATGGTACGGGAAGCGTCCCAATGTGTCTTTTATGAAGGTTTCGGGATGTGAAGCTTTTGTCAAGTAAATGTTTCCTAAAAAGGCTTGGATCCAAATCTGATAAGTGTTATTTTGTTGGATATCCCAAAGAAAAAAGGGTATACTACTCATACCACCCAACTGACAACAAAGTGTTTGTTGCCAGGAATGTTGTATTCCTAGAAAAGGAATTTATTTCCAAAGGAAGTAGTGGGAGGAAAGTGGAACTCGAAGAAGTTTGAGGTCGACAAGAAAATATTGAACCAATAGATGAACTAGAGGAAAATAGAGGATCAAAAGTAGTTGTGGAATCTCAAAATCCTCAAGTAACACAGGAACCTTGTAGATATAGTAGGACACGCCTTGAGCCAGATAGATTTGGATATCTTATGACTCAAGAAGGTAGTGAGTTGGTCATAGATGATGATCCAACTACCTATCTAGAAGCTATGGAGGGACTAGATTTTGAGAAATGGCTTGAGGACATGAGATCTGAGATGGAATCCATGTATACCAACAAGGTATGGACCTTGGTGGATCCACCTAAAGGTGTAAAACCCATAGGGTGTAAATGGGTCTTCAAGAAGAAGACTAACATGGATGGCAATGTGCAAACTTATAAAGGAAGATTGGTTACAAAGGGTTTCAGACAAGTTCAAGGTGTTGACTATGATGAAACCTTTTCTCTAGTTGCCATGATTAAGTCCATCAGGATCATATGCTTTGTATTGTAGCCTACTATGACTATGAGATTTATCAGATGGATGTTAAAACGCTTTCCTTAATGGGAATCTTGTTGAGGATGTGTACATGACACAACACGAAGGTTTTATAAATCCAAAGGATGTAAATAAAGTCTATAAGCTACAAAGGTCAATCTATGGATTGAAGCAATCATCTCAGAGCTGGAATCTTCGATTTGACAAAGCAGTCAAAGAGTTTGACTTTAGTCAAAATGAATATGAACCTTATGTGTACAAGAAGGTTAGTGGGAGCATGACTACATTCCTCATATTGTATGTAGATGACATATTATTGATGGGGAATGACATCCCTGCTTTACAAAAGGTAAAGGCATGGCTTGGAAATACATTCTCAATGAAAAACTTAGGAGAAGCATCTTATATCTTAGGAATCAAGATCTTAGAGATAGATCCATAAGGCTTCTTGGACTAAGTCAAAGCATATATATTGACAAAGTGTTGAAGAGGTTCAGCATGGATAACTCAAAGAGAGGAAACATACCCATGGTACATGGATTTCCCGTCTCTAGAGCTCAATGTCCCAAATCTTGTGAAGAGAGGGAACGCATGAGTGGGATTCCATATGCATCTGCAATCGGATCCATCATGTACGCAATGTTGTGCACCCGTCCCGATGTCTCATATGCAGTCAGCATGATGAGAAGATACCAGTCAAATCCCAGAGATGCTCATTGGACAACCATGAAGAATATCCTAAAGTACTTGAGAAGAAATAAGGATCAGTTCCTCATCTACGACGGTGAGGAAGAGTTGGTGGTAAAGGGTTACACCGATGCAAGCTTCCAAACTGATAAAGATGATTACAGATCACAGTCAGGATTTCTGTTTTGCCTCAACAATGGAGCTTTGAGATGGAAGAGTTCCAAGCAAGAAACAATTATAGATTCTATGATAGAGGCTAAGCATATTAATGCATCCAATGTAGTAAAGGAGGCTGTGTGGATCAAGAAGTTCATCTATGAACTTAGGGTGGTTCCTAGCATCTGTGATGCAGTTGAGCTTTACTGTGACAACAATGGAGCTATTGCACAAGCTGAAGAACCCAGATCACATCAGCGATCCAAGCACATTCAGAGGTGCTTCCATCTCATACGAGAAATCATACAGTGAGGAGATGTGAAGATTTGCAGAGTACCAACTTAAGACAATATTTTTGATCCCTTGACTAAGGCATTTTCACAGTAGAAGCATGATGGTCATGCTAGATCACAAGGATTGAGATTCATGGGTGACTGGCTCTAAGTGCAAGTGGGAGTCTGTTGGTATGTATGCCCATAGAGCCAGTCGTATGATGATTGTAATGGCATACTGTAAAGAAGTGAAAACACCTCCTTACTAAAAATTTGAACAATAAAACCTCCAGTCCAAACACACTCAGTAGGTATGATGGAGTGGGTGTAAAATTTCCAAATCTTTATATAATGGTAATCAAAAGACCAAAGTATAGCAGCAGAATAAAATCATGACTATATTCAATTATAAAACAAGGGAGCAACTTAAACTTACATCATAAGGATCCATGTAGAGGAAATCTAAACCACCTCAAGATTGTCTCCAAGCTTTAACTTTACAATCTATATCCAGGTCAACATACCTTATCATCTAGTCCTACACCTAGGGTTGGAAGCATACCCCAGCAAGAAGAGAAACAACAAGAGACATCAGCAAAAGCTGGTATGTGCATACTAAAAAGCAAATTGAGAAATTTATAAATAATAAGGGACATAAAAATAAAAGGCTTACCATAGAAAAGAAAAGTACCACCCAAGCGGGTATCAAGATAAAAGATCATAACAAAAGGTATGCTTGCCATAACCAACAAATAAAAAGAATGTGCTTTCAATATAAACATCCACTACCATGGTGGGAGACAATGCACATATCATCAACAACCTACATGCATGTGAGAGAAGCATAACACTAGAATATTATAAAAGATAAAGGAATTCAAGAATCACACATCTTGAACCTTGTGAGACATGGGCTAAGAATCACACATCCTGCCATGGAATGGGGAATCACACATCCACCACCCAAACATATATAACATGATCCAGGAATCACACATCCTGCCCTGGCATGGGGAATCACACATCCACCATCCAAAATATCACAATGTTGCCACAAATGATAATGAGACAAAACTAATGCAATTATACTACTCTAGGGTTATTGAATCACATAGCAGGTAAATGTAGAGGCAAGTAGGAAAGTATAGTCAAACATTATACAAGATTTGCCATATCACACAATGGACAACATATGAAACCACCAATAAACCTCCACATCACAGTGGGAATATACCATCAACAAGATCATCATGTACCATATCACAAGGTAGGATCCAAAAGAATATCCAAGATCACAATCAAGATAGTTCACTTGAACCATGATAACAAGAGATAAGACATATTGTGTAGGCAAAATTCAAGAGAATGAAAAGATAGGTGAATTGCTCAACATTGAATAATAGGGGATACAACATACCTGAAATCAGATTCCAAACTACAAAAGCACTCCTAAATCCAATTCTAGGTCACCAAAGGCCTATTAAACACATATACAGATTTTATGTCAATTTCATACACATTAACCAAGCCCTAAAAATAACCTTTTTATTAATGTGTGAATTAGGTTATAAAAACCATGCCACATTATATATTAAGTTATTAGGATTCCAAAACATATTTTATTATATTTTTCTGACTTACTGATATTTAGTTATGGTTTTTACATGTTAATTCATCATTAATTAGATCCATTGAAACACATGTTATAAATCTTTAGTTTTAGTTATCAAAATGTATACCATTAGTTAGATCTTATTTTTCTGATTCCAACAAATATTTTTCCATATTTTTTTATCATCCATTAGTTAGTTATCAATTTTAATTATTGACCAATCAGAAAATTACAAGCAAACCGATCCCAAAGCAAGGACAGAGAAAGTCCACGTGGACCTGGGTAGGCCAATTAGGGTTGCCCATGTCAGCGGACTACTAAACTAAATCAGCCAAGATCTTGCGTAAAGCAACCCAAAGAAATCGGGTGAAAAGACCATTTTACCCTTCCGATAGAAAACTAAAACAAAGTGAGAGACGAGGCCAAAGAGGGAAATCCACACTAGGATTTGTTCCCCCATGAGGAACTCTCGAAGCCATGGAACATGGAAGAGAACTCTGAGCTCCAGACTGAGATCTAGCACAAAGCAGGTAGAGAAATATAAAGGAACTATGTTCCGAGAGGACGACGGTCCCAAAGAGCCCAGGCACAACCATTTCGGCCAGCCACAGCTCTCACTAGCACCTCCGCCAAAACAGAAGAAGACCGAGAACCATAGTCGAGGAGAACGACCCCTAGAGGACCCAAACTGAAGGCAAAGGAGGTATCCCACATCGAGTCCGAAGCTCAAGGTCGAAGAAGCCAATGCGTAGGTGAACAAAAGGCCGACAATTTCAACGAAGGTCAAAAGTTGATAAAAAGGGGTGAATCTGCAATACCTGAAATTCGAGCAAGGCAGGGTCTCACGAAGCTTACACACACCTTCACGACATGAAGCCAACCAAAAACAAGCCCCGCCGACCTCCAGGATCCTAGGATGAACTCGCCGCCGCTGGAACAGGTAGATGAAGTAGGGGGAGATAGTTGCAGAGCAAACCATACCAATGTGGCTTTTGGAGAAGGTTTCAGGGGTTCAAGGATCGTGAGGGAGGCCCTATATATAGGTGCAGAGTTAGGGTTCAATGAGGAACCAACAAGAATCAGAAAACAGAGGAGGGAAAGGAAAGCCCTAGCCAACCCGGGCCCCTATTGAGGGAAACCATATCAAAGCAGGGATCGACCGGTTTGGAAAGTCGCGGATATGGAGGAAATCAAGACCTGAGGTGACAAAAAGGAAATATGGGAGAGGAAAGCGCAGAAGAAAACTTGTGTCACTGTAGCCACAAGAAAGAGTCCAACTGGAGGTAGGAGAAAACTCCTCCTCTGTTGGATTCTCATCCAAGGGCTATGATTCAGTCCGATATAAGTGGGTCGTGTGACAGCCCAAGCTTAGGAAAATTAGAAAATTGAATTGAATTAAACAAAGTGAAATCCAATAATACATGCATATTCTCTTTCCTCATTTAGGGGTTCTAGAATTATCCAAATTAAACCATATTTTGCTCATAAGTTAAGTTAAACATGTAGATTCTGAATATATACATAGTTTTTCCTTTTGGAAACCTTTAATGGTTTTAACAAATAAAATCACATTTTCTCTTTCCTCTTTCATTAATGGCATTAGGATAATCCAAAATTGATGAAACTTGACCCACAAGTCTCCCTAAGTGACTTGGGTATGATTTTATCATTAATTTCACAAGTTGAGATTATTTCTTTATTTATTTAATAAATTGAAGATTCTACACACACTCTCTCTCCTATATTTACTCATAAATCAAACATTATCCAAATTAGTTGCAAATTTTCCCAAAGGCTTATTTTTATGTTTAGATTACGAATTTGGAGTTAGTTTTCCAATTCATGGGCATTAACTATTTTATTTCACTTTATTGGCCTAATTCCTATTTTCTTTTGATAAGGATATTAATATATGCATTTATCTTCTAATTTAGATGATACTTGGCCCTTAAGTTTCTTTTAGGTCAAGAAAATGAGATTGAGTGCCAATTTATCTTAGTGGGTTTCCGATTATGATTTTTGGAATAATATATTCCTCATTATCCTCTTTTATCCATTAAATCCCGTATTACCTCCAATTATTGTATTTATCATCTCCTTTATATATTTTTTAGATTTTCTCTTCTTTTTCCTATTCTAAAAAGTTCTAGGATAAAATATCTAATTATTTTTATTACTTAGTGACAATCTGCCCCTTAGACCTATTAATTAAAACCCAACTGAGGTATTCATGAATATAACCCTATATTTAGAATATATGGGAAATATTTATCCAATTAAGTTCTTTAATTTCTTATTATCATCCAAACAAATTATGTGGCATATTATATTACATTATTCATTCACTAGATTATTAGGATCACTCTATCCTCAACCTTGTTTGGCTAAGACCAAAAGGTTAAACTTTTAGGGTAGGGTTTGAGATCTGGTATGTTACACATACTTTGTAAATGATTTTAATAATAATAAAGGAAATTTTCGTCTATATGTTTTAACTATTTTTTATATAATAGTATAACATGTTAGATGTCTAGAGAGTGACAATACTGAATGGCATATGTCTTCAAGTATGTGACTTGAACAATGAGATCATACGGATGTTAAGCGTATGTACATTCTCACTATCGTCCCTAGTCAGTTGTTATTGTGGAAATGACCGTAGACATCAATAATACAAAAGACTAGAGTGTGTGTTGGTTGATGACAGAATTTCATCAATCATGATATATGATATCAAACCAAGCACATAGATACATGTTAGAGAACAATGTAACGGACATACCCACCATAAGAGTGATGCATGGAAACCACACTTGGTTAGTTAGGATCATCTCTTATTGTATTGGTGGTGACTGTGGTTCTTAGACCTAAAATCACTACACTCATCACATGTCATTGGGTACACTTTGACATCATCAAACACAGTCCTGAAATATAGGTTGTTATAAAGATGATGATTGGGTAACTTTGACACTTAGGGTTTTGGTTGTGAGTGGTAGATATGGAATTTGTCCTTCGTAAGGGAGTATGATATCCTAGTCACTTGATAAGTGAGACTGAGAAATGCATGGTCGTACAAATGTGAGTCAATATATGATATTGAGCTTACAAATATCTCAGATAGTCTGCTCTAGTTCAAGGAACGTGAATTGAATGTACGTAGAGGATGACAAGTCCATGCCTCAAGTTCAAATTTGGATATTACTAACAAAGGGACTATACATTCACTGTAACACCAATCATAGATTGTAGGTTGAAAGTTGTTCTTCAACTTTCCTTTTCACTTGAGTATCACTGATGTGCGACTAGGTACCGCTCTTTTCTTGTGAAGTCATAAGTAAGTTATGGACATTCACTGCCATTGTGAAATGGAACCTATAGGGTCACACACATAGGATTAACCTAGAAGAGGAGTTTATCCAAGAATGTTGTTTAGATTGATTACTAAAGGGTTTAGGTACTCAATTAAACATTCAATCAATAGACTTAACTCAAAATCATCAAGTTCAAGTGTTGAACCAACTGATTAGAGTGTCAGATTGGTTGAGAACTAAATTGACCAAGTTTTGCACAACCTGGACCACCCACTGACCGGTTCACTTGGTGAACCGATTGGCTCGCACTCAATGAGATGACCAGTTCACTCTGGTGAACTGATTGAATCATCTGGACCAACCGAGCAAGTGTTGGGTTTCCTAGTTTGTGAGAAAAGTTTCCTATTTCACAAGTTCAATTCGAGTGGAACAAGAATTAATCTTCATACTAATTTGAAACGAAATAGGAAAGTCAATTACAGGCAAGTCTGGAAAGTGAAATGACTGATTCACTGGGTGAACCGATCAACTCACCTGGCTAGTCGATCGGTTCAGTTATGAACTGACCGGTTCGCCTGCCGCAATGCAAATAGTTCATGGAAAATTTGGACCCTTCTACTCCGACATAGACTGGGAACTCTGACCCTACCCTCTACTATAAATAGAGGGATACAGGGGGATTCTCAGAACATACAACTCATAACATCAGTTACTCTTCAAAGTTGTTGTCCTCTCTAGTTTTGGTAACCAAGAGAGCCTGAGCAAGTGCCGCCCAAATAGGGAGGAGGCACAGCGAGGGAAAGACAACTGCAGAATAGCAACTGGTTGTGGGAGAGTGTGTCAGTGACTAGTACGCTGACAGAAGGGGACAACTCCTTCTAGTTCGTTCATTAGAAGGACTATAGTTCCCGGTAGTCTGTGTGGACTATCTATAGAGGTGGGAGATTTTCTCTGCTCAGGAGGACAACTGTCAACCACAGTCTGGGTCAAGACCAGGAGTTGCATAGATGTCGTCGAAGACTAGGTGGTTGAAGGCCGCACTAGCTGTGAGGTATTGTCCCTGAGCAAACCTCAGGACCAGGTATATCTCGCTAAACCATCCTTCATATTATATAGTTGTTGATGCGATCTGCTGGTTATGGGTTTGTGGTTAGATAAAAAAAATTGTTTCCGCTGCCTGTTTCATCCCACAAAACCCAACAATATATATATATATATATATATATATATACTGAGTACATGTATCTTATATGTATCCATTCATATTATAATCTAACCTTATGGTTGTGTTGTATACCCCTTAGATAATATTGTATCAAAAATCACCTCAATCTGAAATTCTTAGATCATCCATATAAAAAAATATTTGCTAATCGACGGCAAATTGTAAAGATTACATGAATAGTTAAATGATATATTGTTATATCTCATGATATATATGAGACATGGTTGTGATCTTCTACACACATCTAATCAATGTTGTTTTGATTCAATCTATATGGTTGAATTTGATTAACGAACTCTACATATGTCAGTTTTATGACTGGTACACATAAGTTACATGTAGCATCCAATACACACTTCTTAACCCATATATATATATACATATATATATATATATATATATATACATACATACATACATACATACATACATACATACATACATACATACATACATACATACATACATTCATACATATATATACACATATATATGAGTATATGCACTACCCGTATAGGTAGCTAACTTTTGTTATCTGTATATCCGTTTTATAATAAAAAGGCACCTAATTTTAATGAGACAACCAAAATTATAATACAAAGACTCATTTTTAAATAAAATGTGAAATTTTTATTTTTCTCTCAAAAAATACTAAAAATGATATTTATAATATCAATTTATGCAATATTATAAAATGAGTCTTTGTATTATAATTTTGGCCATCTCATTACAATGTTGGTTGTCTCATTACAAATATGTGTCTTCCTATTACAAAATAGATGCACATGTAACTAACCTTAGTTACCCATGCAGGTAGTGAATGAATGGCATATATATAGGGCATTCATTTAATACCATGTGCGTAGCCTGGATTTTCACTAGCCGCCAGTCAAAAAAGAAAATATTTGGCCAGAATAGTAACTTTGTGAACAAAAAAGTAACTATATTGATAAAATAACTATACAACTAAAAAAGTAAATCTGGAAAAAATACATAGCAAATATATATATATATATTTGTATTTTTGAATGTGTTGTTGTAAATGTAACTATCTATGCATGAAAACTAGTAGTTTCTAAGGTAAAATAACCATCTACATGTCATGAGTAAGAAACTCTAAAAAAAATCGAAATAGGGGGCGGGTAGCTACCGGCGCAAGTATAGAAATGGATATATATATATAAATATATATATATAAATAAATAAATAAATAAATAAATAAATATATATATATATATATATATATATATATATATATATATATATATATATATATATATATATATATATATATATATGGGTATATCTTCGCTACCCGTGCATCAATTTTGTAATGGGATGACAATATATGTATTGAGACAACCAAATTTGTAATGAGACAACCGAAATTGTAATACAAAAACTCGTTTTGTATTACAACGTTGTTATAGTAATAAATATATATTTATTACTGTAACAACGCTGTAATACAAAACGAGTCTTTGTATTACAATTTCGGTCGTCTCATTACAAATTTGGATTGTCTCATTACAAATGCATACCTTCCCATTACAAAACTGATGCACGGGTAGCGAATTTTAGTTACCCGCATGGGTAGCGAAGATATACCCTATATATATATATATTTGTTCGGCGAAAAAACGTGTTGCTATTAATAAGTCCAAAACTTTGGGTACAAGACTATGTTCCCCATACAACCATAATAGAATCCAGTCCAACAAGTGGACCTCTAGACAAGAAAAGAAAGAAAACGTACATGAAAGCCAGGAATCCTATACTAACCAACCTAATAACATCAGCCCTGTTAACAAGAAACCAGGGAAGCAACTATCAATAACACCACCTTCAAAATGTGAACCCTAGCCTCAGGAACCAGGCATAGGCTACTAGATTAGCTAGAAAAGAATACCCAAAACTAACATCCAGATCCTCCTTACTGATCCAGGCGCTTCCAAACTGCAAAACTCCGAACATAAGCCATCAAAGGCAACGATAACAAACCCATAAACATGGGCATAAGAACCTTTCTGTCATTCTTATGCATTATACCCAAAACCTGAAAGAAAGGATTCAAGGAAGGCTTCATATCCATGATCACGGATCAACTCACAACATCTTCAGAACCCTTGAGCAAGTGTAAGCCTCTGAGAAGCGAACCACAGATCTAAGGCTTGCAAGCCACATGCTCTAGATCAAGCTGAAGCCTCCGGACAGGAACCTACCTCCAACGCCGGAGCGCACATGTCATGGAAGATGGATTTGCTATTTACGCAACAGCCTTACATCGAAACGCCAGATGGATACCTCCAGCTGGACAAAAAATCGAGCACCTTGACGACAGCCCATACGCACAACACGGTGCAGCAGGGAATCCCCAACCGCCAACAGAACTCCCCTCCGCCTTCGTGTCTCACTCGCAAAATAGAAGAACAGAAAGGTGGGCAGCATCGCCGAACAGGCCAGGGGGACCCAGACAGGGACCCACCATCGTCGTAGAGTACTAGGTATAGGGCCACACCCAACCATGGCTCCTTCATCCAGTCGAACCAAGAGAGTCGAGGAGGATGTCGAGGAAGAGAGTCGAGGAAGAAAGCTGGCAAAGCTCTGAAGCCAGATCACCGCTCGGCAGCCGGGCGAGTAGGAGCAGAGGCGGAGGTGGGACCCCTACCCTGCGGTGATGGAGCAGCACGCCTGATCTCAGGATGGAAGGGCACCACTCCTCTCCTTCTGCCACACATGGGCGAGAAGGAATTATACTACTATAAAAAGAGCGAATACTTCTAAACATCCGCCGAACTTCCATTTTCAACCTGCAAAAAAATCCTAGCCAATCAAAACACAACAAATTTGAAATGCTATCATTTCCTTGACTCTCTCTCTTCTGAGAAGTTTTCAGGCTTTTGACGAACTAAAAACCAACAATTTGCGGGCGGCGAATGGGCAACTCATGTTCCCACTTTGTTTCCACGATCTCATAGGATTCTAACTACTCTGAAATCCCGAACGAACTGCCCCCATAAAATTGAAATAAACTCCGGT
This sequence comes from Alisma plantago-aquatica, assembly GCA_963693085.1. Classification (NCBI taxonomy): domain Eukaryota; kingdom Viridiplantae; phylum Streptophyta; class Magnoliopsida; order Alismatales; family Alismataceae; genus Alisma; species Alisma plantago-aquatica. Next base: position 1,031,137,599 of record OY856410.1, on the reverse strand, counting down.
TTCTCTTCTTTTGGCACATGTTTTTTTGACCCATGTGTGGTAGTTACAATTTGCAACAAATTTGTTTTATCTGGAACAAAATGTTTAGTTACCAATGAGATTTGTTTCAATGTATATCCAAATGTTGGGATAAACCTAAGTTCTAGAAATAGATAAAAGTAGAACCGTCACAAGTTATCTAGCCCACGCTCACCCCCACTCGCTCCACTCGCAAACTATTTGGTAGTTGCCTACTTTGCATGTTCCTGATCTCGCTCATATGTTTGACCCTCCATTTCTTTCACAAGCATTGTAGGCAGGTGTGTAGGTGGAAGAGGGTACACAGATCGAAATATATGATCTTCAACAACGTGTTGACGTGACCGCCGATACCAGGAAGTCCGGGCTCCCAGCCTCACCTTCTTCATCTCGAAGCCTCTCATCTGTGTAGCTCAGACGCCGCTACCCCCCGTCCCCACACTTCATACCACGGAAAGGTCTCAGACTAAATCGTGCTGCAGCTCTTGGTGATTCACCTGGTGAGGTAGAGGCATGAGGTAGTTGGCCTTCGGCCTGACCGTACGTCCTCAAGGCACTTACGGTTTACCTACGCGGCTATGCCAGCCGCTTTGGTCATGCGTCCCATTGCCACAAGGTGGTTGATGCCTGGAGTACGTGATCAACATCGCCGCCGATCAGTGGCTCGAGAAGCTCTGTCCCATTCTTACAACGCGTCTGTACATGCTCAAGAAGAACTCCAGTCAGGATCCTATGCGTATTCTAAACTGGTTATGTTCTCCAGTCATTTTACTTTACTGATGTAAGTAATGATCCAAAAAAAATGGGAGGATGACTCACTTATAATTGTATTTCGTGTATGCTTGCAGGACGTTCCCCAGCTTTAACTTATTTCATTAATGATTTATGTAATGTTTAGTGCCTACACTACCAAAAACAATTTGAGAAGAGACCATTTTACAGTTCAAAATGCAAACCTACTTGCGTTATTCAAATGCCTAGAAGCTTCTTGGTTGATGCTGGCATTTCCATTCCAAAATAGTCACCAAAGCATAACGGTTTTTTATTCCTTACGATACTTATTTTAACAGGATTTGTCGAATGTATCTGTACATGTTTACAGACAATCATGTTTATAAATTTTCATATCTAACCAGTTCAGTGATGCAATCCGTAGCCACTGATGAGGCAAGCATAATTACAGTAATCTAATAGTACATGATATCCGTAAATTGTTTGGATACGCATTATGAACATCTTTTACAATGCTCATCTTATTTAACAACCATTGTTTACAGGTCATAGAGACCGTTAATAATAGCATATGCTTCTCCTACTCGGTTGCTTATCAGACATTGGCCCAAAAGAGCTTTCATGTGAGATCGAACTACTTGAGCTTTTCCTTAAAGAGCATATAGTTATTACGTATATGTCCGATACATATGAGAAGTATTTTTATATACTTTTTTCTTTAAAAAGGCATCCCATTGGCTCGAAAGGAGACACTGCATGGACACAGACCATTACTATCTATCCCATGACAGGAACCACTATCATTTATCCCAAGTCTGTTCAGTATGCTCACCACTAGAAGTAGTTCCACTCGACCGATAATTGTGCAGATATGGAGGAACCTAGACACAAAATAAGAATTCATTTGATGCTACCGTGTGCGTGATGAAGTTCAAAATTGGTTCAACCAATTAATCTGTTAGTTTGATAAGTTATTTTGTGCCTCTTACAGTCCTCTTATTAATTTTGTTAGAGTAAAATTGGTCATTGCAGGAGTATTCGGGTCGGACTATAAAGGGAGAAAAATACCCTTACAACATAAGCAGTTGGTGGTGATAAATATACTACCACTTCTCTGCTCTGGCAACCCAAAATTTACATAAAATACCCAACATATTTCTTCAAAAGTCTACCTGGAGAGGGGAACATGTTGTGGTATGTGTTGTAAAGGACCTCTATCGTCTCAGAAGATGGGATCAACATGTGAACGAAATATGAAAAATTCAGAAATCTAGCTTCCATTTTAGATACGTTATGTATGAATGCATTCGATTTTGAGTTAATTGTTTTTGTTTGTTAATCAAGACATGATACAACTCATTATTATGACAATGAAGAAAATATTTATAGGAATGATCATTATTATTATCAAGTTGTTGTGGGAGAGTGTGTTAAGTGGTCAATGAGAACGATGCCTTAATGAGAAGAGAGGAAAACACCATAGACTGTATAAGAAATTGAACAGAAACATGAATGGAGAGAGAGTTATTGACCATAAATAGGTTTGGCATTTACACCATCTAATTGCAGGATTTTCAAAAGGAAAAAATATATTTTAGTTAGTTCGAACTCACTTTCTCTTTATTATGACGCTAATTGGCCTTACCAAAAAAGAATAAGGATGATTTCTCATAGAAAGTACTTTTACCTAATATTTAAAAAGTAATATTCAAAGAACATTATAGTGCTAACAATATATCTAACTACCTTTTCTTGTTCATCAAGACATATTTGATGAATTTACCAAAATAACTATTAACAATAATGACACTCAAACACAACAAATCACTATTCTCCTTAAATGAATTTTAACATTGAGCATATCACATTCTAAATTAATATATAATCACCACAAATAATGTATTTAGAATCTTAAAAAATTTAATGTGCACACAAAAAACATACTCCGTTTTAGGTAAGGTGCTACAAGAAAACTATATATCTCAAAAATATATCTCAAAGGTATAAAATAATTTTCCATTTGATAATCCTTCAATATTTAAAAATACATGTTGTCCTACATGTGAGTCCTTATGCCACGGCCCACGGTAACCTCATAATATGGAAAAAAATGAAATTATTGGTCCACAGTAATCTCATAACATGAATACAATGAAATGATAATACAACATCATCTTCTTTGTTAATATTTTATAAAGTATGACATTTGTTTAAATCCAATAACATTATAAATTTGACTTGAATTCAGAACTATTGGGATCGTATAATATACATGTTCATTTCATAAAAAATATAAAAATATAATTTTAATTTTTCTCCTTATTTAGGATATCAAATATAAATAAATAATTAAAATTTGATACGTGCATGTGCACGTGTGTGTTCACTAGTATATATATGTGTGTGTGTGTGTGTTTAATAACCGCACATGTAGTGTAGTATTGCTACCCGTGCTCGTCTGAGTAAACGGTGGCATAATTCTGAATAAAAGCAAATCTTTCATCTTCTCCTAAAATGCCACCCTATCTTATGTGTTCACAACCCAATCGGCGGCTCGGTCGCTTCTCGTCTACTTCTTTCACAACATATTCCTAATCCCTTTCTATATTGTAGGTAGCTCAAAATCCAAAGTCCACACCGGCCCGTAGGTGGCGTTGTTGACGGCGTGTCCATGGTTACTGATGAGGAAGTTGGCTTCAATGTGCCCAAGGCGTCAGACGAATGCGATACCATGGTGGACTAGGGTCTCATGGGTGAGGCTTTGTCGAAGATGTCAATGACGGTGTGGGAGCCCGTGTGGAGTATTAGGACAGGGGTGATGTAAGCGCGCCAGAGTTTTTGCAGTGGAGGTTGTCGATTATTGCATTTTTTGCCTGACTGATTAGGGGGAAATGTGGCGGCAAAAGACATTGGCAGGGATGAGGATGGTGGTGATGATAGACATGGTGAGTGTGATTGTCGTGAACGTTACGGGTTCTGTCTATACTATGTGTCGATGCTATGCTTCTAGACCAGAGACACTCCGATCGATCGTTTATTTCATTGTTTATTTGCTCACTCTTAGATGATTGTTTTCTTCAGAGAATACATATATAAGGAGTTTGTTTCTTCAACTCGTGTGCGAACATATTGGTGAAACAACATCTGAGAAGAACCTTCAATCAATGTAGAATTGGATACGATTTTTGAAATGATGCAGATGTTAATATGTTTGATGTCGCTTCATTTGAGTTAATCGTTTGTTTGGCATGACCTATGTTAACAACATTGACTCCGTTGTACAAGTTGTGATACCGACCTGACGTTGTTCTTGACTTCCTAGTTAATCTGATGGTTTGCATCTCTATTTGTTTATTTTTCATAATCAAAGTTAGAATCCCAGTCCTCCAATCAAGTGGGACATATTTACCTAGAAGCCAATGATTATCGTATCCATCTTAAACTACAATACGCCAACAAAGTTATTATTAAATAATGAAGAAGTGTGAAGTCCACTAATTACCATTTCCACAATTTAGTAGGGACGATAGGTGATGGTTGATGTTGATGGGATAGCTTCCTTGAACAAGATCATGGAGGGGAAATGTAATTATTTTGAGAAATATGTAACTATTATGATAGAAGCGTAACTATCTGAGTAAAAATGTAACTATTTAGAAAAAATGTAACTGTAACGAATAAAGTGTTTAGAGTAGCATGGTTATCAAAGATGAAAATAAATTTCAAAGAAAAAGCCTTGCATTATTATTAAATATGTTTTTGATGAGCCAATTTTGATATTTGACTTTCTAAAGAATCTTACAAGGAGATGAAGTTGATTATGTAACTTTTTACTGCAACTTCACCTTATGGATATGATACATTAGAAAACAGAACAAACTAACCAATGAAAGTGAGTACTGTCAATGTATGATTGTTGGACCTAAAAAGTTACATTAAGTCTTCACATGTAACTATGTGGTAGGAAAAACTACTCGGCCTAAAAAGTAATATTCAGTCATCAAAAGTAACTATGTGGTAAGAAAATTAAATATTTGATCAAGAAAGTAACATTGTGTCCAAAAGTAACAAATTGACTACTAAATGTAATAAAAAATACAAATTATAGATCAGATATATACTAAGCTACAATCATAATACATATTATTGACTCAATAAAACAATATAGATTATAGATTACATATATATTATTTGGTGGAGAGATGCACAAATGCACCAATAAAAGTGAGTATTGCCGAGGTATGACTATTGGACCTAAAAAGTAACATTGAGTCATTAAAAGTAAATATGTGGTATGAAATGTAACTATTTGATAAAAAAAAGTAACATTGTGCCACCAAAAGTAACAAACTGACTACTAAAAATAATAAAAATATTGATTATGGACTAGATATATACTAATAATTGATTATAATTCTATGCACATAAATTGTACTTTTAGGATGATGTAATTGTAATGAACATTCAAACAAGTACCACGATGTATGGAACTAATGGAAAGAAATCCATACACATACATACATCATGAACTATGTGGTTTCTCTTAGGCAGCTCGACAAAGAAGCTCAGACAAATCACTAGATTACACAAAATGTTGGATTATACTTATTGAGATTTGAGTGGGACACCAATTTTTTTTAATATAAATTATATATTTGTGCCCTTCATTAAATATAAGTAACCATTTAGATGGCACAAAATGTGGGATTTACTGATCGAGATTTGGCTTTCTCCTCCACCCTAAAGAATTCATCCTTTCGGTCTCTAAATATGACAACACCTTCTTCACAACCAGAACCAACTCGTATACTACTGCCATCCCTTAATGCCCCCCGTTAGCGTTGTAGGGTTCATCGTTGTCACCTCTACCACCACCAATTCTTGGACAATTAGACAGTCATCTAGGCCTTAGAAATACAAACAAGTAGCAAAAGGTTAAAGGTTGTACATATCTTAATAACAAAAATACAGACTATAAATTTGAAAATTTACTTGAAAATAACTATATGGTATATACAATAACTATGTGGTATGAAAAGTAACATATGACACAAAAGGTAATATCCATTTATCAAAATTAGTAGATCGTTTATTGAAGTATTAAAAGTAAATAAGTTGGAAGGCAAATGTATATTCAAGGCTAAGTATGATATTATATGCACAATCAAATATTTTGTAATTTTTTACAACCCTATATGATAATTCCTCAACCTAGCATGTGACCAATCAAATTCCAAAACTGTTAACATCTACTTTTATGTTATTAAATCATGTTGTACACTAGACCAAAAATACTAACTTCACAAATATTTACTGCAAATTGATCAAATAGAGTGGTAGAGAAAGGTTGCAGAACGTAGAAGGCACAAAACAAGGTGTAAAATTGTTAATCAATAGAGGATGTTGGGAGGGGCCATGATCGCTAGGAAAGTGTCTAATCCACTTCCTTTTATTTATCAACAACAACAGATCAATATAGTTATGGAGTTGCCTGGTAGATGGGCTCCTGAAGAAATTTGTGGTGATAGCCAAAAGTTCAAATAATGCTTTGCTTCTTTCTTCAGCAAAAGAAAAAAATGTAGGATAACATTCAACATACTAAATTACATTGTCCACTCAATGTAAAAGTAGAAAACCAAATGTAAGTATGTGGTATGAAAAGTAATCAGTTAGGAAAAAAATAACATATGGTCATTAAAAGTAACTATTTGTCATATAAAGTAACATTGGTGATTTAAAGTAACTATTTGATACATAAAGTAATATTTGCTCATAGAAAGTAACTATTTGACAATGAAAGTAACAATTGTCATATGTTCATGAGAATGGAGCCAATATAAATATACTGATAAGAATTAGATTCAATTGGGCTTTATGTCACGTATGTAATACATCGCACAAAATGTAACTATAGGGATGAAAAGTAACTATTTGAAAAATAAAGTAACATTTGGTAATAAAAAGTAAATCTTGAGCACATGAAGTAACATGCTATCAATTCATGGTTAAGTATAACTTATACATCTATAGTAGTTTTAGGATAATGTAACTATAATGAAACATAAAGATATATAGAAATAACTTGAAAGTAAGATAAATTAGAATGAATCCATACAAAATTATACGAGAAAATTATAAACATTGTTGCCAACAGTAATAAATATATTGTATAATAAAGAACACGACAATTACTTACACGAAAACATGTGTCATTAAATTTAATAGTTACTTTTATCCCACATAGTTATATTTGGCATTCTATCGTTTCATTCCGTGAAGATGAGAGACTTTAATACCAACAAGTAACAAACTTTATAAACATCATATATTATATGTCTAATCATACTTCATGTAATATGATACGTAACTATTTTACACATAAAGTAATTATTGGTCCCTAAAAGTAACTATAAGAAAAATTAAGCAACGTTTTGACATAAAAAGTAATCATTTGAATACTTAATGTAGCCTATAAACTAAATATATCTTAATGGTTAGATGTAATGTTACGTACATGAAATGCAATTAAGATGATGTGGTTATAATGAGACGTACAAAAAGTATGTAAAAATTATAATATATATATATATATATATATATATAAATTAAAAATAAAAACAATTATAAAAAAGAACATCAAGGTTTCTCCTATAAGTAACTAGGGCTGTAAATGGGTAGGGTATTATTCATTTACCCACTAGTCATACCCTGTAGGGTAGGGTAAGGATAAGTATATTTTTTACCCACCACCCGTTTACCCTTTTTCCTCTTTACCCTCGTTTAAAGAGGGTAGGGTAGGGGAGAAGCTTTACCCTACCCACTTTATCCATTTACTGATTAGTATAAGTATAAATCTATAATTTCAGATTCTAATATATGTGTTAGTGCCTACCAAAACCCCAAACAAGCAACACCACCGGTTTCTAAATTTGTACTATTATAATCTCTAAAACTCTAATAGGACATGGATAGCATGATACTACCTTTTATAGTCATATATTTGAGCGAAAAATGGATTCATAATTAAGAAATAATATACCAAAAATGATGCCTTGTCTTTAAAAAATACCATAAAATTAATATTTTTATTTTATATTAAAAATAATTATTACTATAAAATACTAGCATTAAGAGTGTCTTGTTTTTGATGTAGGGAATATCATTTTTTTAAATATCTTATACCATCTTCATGTTGTTTTACCCATTTTATCCTTACCCTACCCATTTACCTTGTGGGGAAAAGGGTGCGGGTAAGGGTAGGGTAAAGGTTTTTAGACAAAGGATAATTATTTTACCCGCTACCCGCATCTTTTATGCAGGTAAGGATAAGGATAAGCCTTTACCCTACCCTACCCATTTATAGCCCTATAAATAATGATGTGATATAAAAAGTATATACTTGGTAGAGACAGTAGCTATGACACAAAAAGTAATAGTGTGTGATAAAAAGTAATAAATGTGGACATATGGTCGCTCCACAAAGAGGCTTTCAAGGATCGTACTAACAGTGTGCAAGCAGTGCATGTGTAGTTTACTAATCCATATGGTCGTGGAATTCAGTTTGTATAGGGCTTTCAACCTACGTTTTCATCTTCATACGTTACTGTAATATATGTGGTTCGGTTGCACTTGAAACATGGTAATACATAAAGTTACATTCAGGTTGCGGTTGTTTGCAAAATGTTTTTATTTATTTTGGAACAGACTTAGCATCTCACTCCGTATGTGGATTGGTTCCTTCTTAATTTTTATTTTTCTAGTGACAGTAGCAACATTCTGCACAATGCCATGAAGGGCAACGTCTTGCACACCATTAAGTACCTCAACGTAGAAAATTAGATCTTTTTCTACATAAAACCGACCTTAATCACGGTGGAATTTGGAGTAAAATTCATGCTTGCACATCAAACCAACCACATCGCACTAAACATGGCATCAAAACAAGAGACTTATTTTAACCATCTCATCTCTGTTGTTGGTTTGTAGTGACGTTATTGACATCTAGAAAACTAATATCAGTTTTTCAAATTGGGTTCAAAAAGTGTGAACATTGAAATAGATGTTAGATGTAACACGGGACACTTACCGGTTAAAAATGACAATTAGAGAACAAACCAGCTGATAAGAGCGGTGTTTAGTAAACCAGTTCTACATATGTACTTGAAGTAATGCATCTACGTTTAGCGGAGGTGTTTGTCTGATGTGCTTATATTTTTCTACAATGATGAATCTTAATTGGACAGAACCAAGGCCAAATGAGAGTTTGTATAGCAAAATGTGTCGGCCTTCAGTAACATCATACAACATGAACTGTAACATTGTACTTAATAGTATAACTAGAATCAAGCATGTTGATTACAAATGTAGTTGTTGACAATACAGTTGAAACAGATGCATTATCCCCCATCCAATCATGAATGTCACTCTCCGAATAACTAATTTATTACCATTATCATCATCCTCTACTTTTGTTGTTCCATAAACACACTTTACAACTGTTCAATGCCAAATATATTATGTGAATTGAACAAAAGCCTTCCACCACAATGTCATAAGAAAACTTATTAGGATGATAACCTCCAAATCCATCTATCTTGTCCAGTAAGGACATGGTCAACATTGACTTTCCCTGCTTACATAAATTATGAATCACCATATTGATAGTTTACATGGTTGAGATACAAATACTACCCTTGCAGCAAAACTTACAAAGCGTCCTCTGATTTTCCTTCCCTGCGGAATGCACTAATTCTGGCCTCATAAGTGGACACCTTTGGCATGAATGTCCTCTCAAGCATTTCACCAAAAAGCTTGTCATCATCATATGATTCCTTAATGAGTATAGAATTAAACTTTTGACTAAAACTTACAAGTATCCATAGTGCCTTCATTGCTCCTAATTATATCCAATGTCGGAATGAGAACTGAAACAACATCCCACATGCAAAGAAATGCATACATGAATCAGATTCAATCTGATCTTTTGGGGGACACATGGCTTTTGCAATAATCATTGCCATGAGCACAGCTTTGATCTATGCAATTTCTGACTTTAAAATTAGTTTCAATAAGCCAAGGGCCGCCATCAAAAGAACTTTGTGATCTCATTTGACTACTCGTATCCTATTCTTTTATCAGAGTTGCAACAACACCATAGTTCACAATGACATAATTTCCTAGCAGTGGCAACCAAAGTTGACGACAATCTGTCAGCAATGGTTTGGATACCCAGGTTGTATTATCACCATTCAATAATCTACAAGCATGACACAGAATCATTATAGTCTGTCGAACACGCATGACTGTCATGCGTTTAAAATGACTGCATAGCTAATTAAAAAATCCGACCATCGACACCACCGCCACGGGACACAAACGCTTAGATTGCTTAGACGCGCCTCTTCTTGGAGCCCAATCAAGCAAGGTTTGGACCTATGTTACCCATTGCATGCCTTCATTATCAGACCTGCCAATGTAACTCTGCGTCTGTGTCAGCAATTTACTCCCTATCTTCCTCCAAAGCGGAAGCAGTGTTGCTTGCCTGCTTCAGGACCACATGCCCCAACACAACTATTATGCCATATTCGAACAGCTGCCAAATCACCCACGTGTAATACTCCAATGGTCACAACATTGTTGTCAGAGGTCCAATATTTGGAACATCTCTGTTGCCGCATCGTGCTCGGTCCCAATATTTTGACAATAGCATCGTCACATCGTTAGGCACCGTGGAAATCAAATAGCTTGAGGTTGTAGTCCTACAATGGAGAAAGACAACTATTGGAGGGTTGTGAGAGAGTAGGCAAAGATGAAGCCAAAGACAGAGGTCCAGACTAGGTTGTGGGAGAGGTTTTCATACCATTCAATTTTTGATAGACTATAGGAGGTCGTCAGACTCGGGGAAGACACTTCTGTTTATAATCACAATTAGTACCACCATATTAGCCGAGTTATAATACCCGCGCGGGCATTGAATAAATTATCATATATATATATATATATATATATATATATATATATATATATATATATATATATATATATATACTACTATAAAAAGAGTGAATCTTTTCGAATATTTACATGTATGCCATTTTTTTGTTCTTGTGAACAGTCTGAACCAATCACGTCGCACTATTTTTGAAATGCTATTTTTTGCTTGACTCTCTCTCTTCTCACATTTTTTCACTTTTTTTTATTATTTTTCTATCAAAACTCTGCGTAGGTTAACGCCCCACCATTGCCCACTATGTGCGTCGTCTGTGTCCTGTCGCTTGAACGTGGTGAAAGTGGTGCGCAGTTTGCTTCAACATGGGTGGAGTGGTGCGCAGTTAAGCAACTACTGAAGTATTTTGCCAACTTCTTAAAATGCATGGAACTGCTTGACCGAGTGCGAACTGTTTGTGCACATACCATATTCCAGTTCCGTCATGCTCGCTCTTCTCTAGCTATCTAGAAAATCCTTTTTTTTTACTACCTCGTCAATGAGGAGCCAGAATGTGTTGCACAAACAGCAGCATGTCTCCGCGCCACTACACTTTGGCGGTTCGGTTGATCTCTCATCGACTGTTCCTAGCAAAAAGAAGGGTGCTGCTCCGACTCCTATGCTTTCTGCTACTAGCCTGCCTGCCGACTTCACCCAGTGATGCTCCAGGTCCAGCACAAGATATACAACAACCCACATCCGTAGATGAAAAGTAGCTGCATAGAAGAAAGGATCAATGGATGGAGGAACGGTAGTTGCTCTGGCGTGGTATTCTTGCAGGAGTCATTACATGATGGAACTAGTTGCTAAAAGTATGTTTCCAATGGAGAGATAGGTAGGCAGCTGTTTGTTGTTATCGTACTAACGATGATGTTTGTTATTGTTACTGACGATGGTGGTTGTTTGTTTTTGTTATTTATTTCCAAGAAAATGAGGAGCAGTCGAGATGACAACCTTCGTAAACATGAGAAGATGAGAACGTCAAGGATTCATGGAACTTTTTCACTGATGACGCAGACTTCAACTATACTTATCAATTTCTTACGGTACATATTTCTTCCCTTATGCACGCACTGAACATCCGAGGCACACACATGAATTGCAAATATTCACACTTGGCCATGCGTCAGAAGCAACCAAGACTAATATCATAGATGGTGGAAGAGATGCATCTACAATAGCAATTGACATCACCATGCGCCTACTTCTCTGGTGTGATCAATATCGGCACTATGTTGCTTTTATGTAATTGGAAAGGTGGGAAAACCCAACTACTACTTTTCACAGAGCCGCCACTTCTTTTCACATACAGGAGCATCCTGCCGTCGGTGAAAAAGCTAGCTTGATAGAATATTAGAAAATTTAAATCCCATTACTCTGTCATGCCTCTTATAAACTTAATCTAAATTTATATGTTGATACATAATCTACTTTTTTCTTCTTCTAATAAACGCAGGAGAGGAGTTGTGGGCTGAATTACACATGTGCCCAAACACTTCATGCATTGTACAATGCATTCATACTTTCACAGAGACGTGTCCAAACACTTCTCAGCACATAGTCATATTGGAGGAGCACATTCATTGATGATTTTGGGACAACAGAGCATAAGGGCAGTCACCAGTCCCTCCGTAGAATTTGTATGCACATCGAAGACAGGACAACGCCAGAAGTGCCACATCAATTCATACATTACAAGTCGTTATTTTTTTTCTTTGGATATGTGATGTTTCATTTCGGTAATCATCTTTATCATAAAATTATTTAATATACAATTTGGCAGATGTTGTCCCGCAAAACCTCAGTTGCCACTTTTATATTATTTCTCTTGTACTGAAACAAAGGCGTTGAAACATAGTCAAGGTGATATTAATTATAAATGCGCATGCATGCCACTTCTCCCACTTGACGTAATGTATAAGTAAAGATTTTGTCGATCAACGTGATATCTATCTTCTCATTTAGTTTTATAGCCTACATGATGACATTTATCCTCTATATTTTGTTGCCAACTTGGGGATGTGGATGAGGAGCAAATGGTCAAATTCAGATATTATTCGTGTATCCAGAATTTATGCACGATGTGGATGAGGAGCAAATGGTCATTCCAGATTGCCCACCACCACGTTTTCGGGTATAAATCTTCTTTATCTGGGACTGTTTACAATAAATCTCGGGTATAAATTCTGCTTGCGGCCCCATATCACTTGATAGCTAGATGCAAACCCATTGTTAATATGTGATGGGCACAAAGATGGGATAGGGGTCAGGCACGGAAGATTTGGACCCTACTCACCTTGGACCTATATATTTAAGAGTTGATCATTTTATGATTACAATTGCAATAGAGGATCAATATTATCATTTGGCTTGTGTGAGACAACATGTTAGTTGATAGAATTTATGATAAAGTTCAAATCCAAGGCAAAAAGTATTATCGTATTGTCTACTCGCAAAATATAGTTGTTGTACTCATAGTGACTTATTTGAAGATACTTTCTTTTATTTTTATTCATTGACAAATTTGTGATAAAATACAATTTATTTAGATCCAACAAACTTCCATTTTGCAATGAAAGGTTCGGCATCAACTTAATAGTTGACTCAGTTGCTAAAGTATGTTGCTTATAACACAAGTTGTGGACTCGAAACACAATAGGTCTATTATAGCAACAATGACATGTGTGAGTCGGGGTGTTGGTTGACCCCTCCATCTTACAACGTTAAATGGTTATCATTTTCTCCAAGCTTTCCAAACTTTGTAAGTAATATATATTTAAACACAGTAAAATAGTGTTACTTTTTTCATGTCAAATGATAAATCAACTAATATAACAAGAAAATAGATGACCGTTGTATGACTAAATTCATCTATCATAAGATTTTTTCCCTTTTGATCATTCAAATATTTATTTAACTATCTTATATAAGTTCATGCCATCACCCAATAAAAGATTATTTAATTTACAATTTCTAAATACAATGACTCACAACACAACCAAAAGAACAAATTTGTGAGTCCTTATGAATCATCATTTTAACTCATGCAATAAACATAATATCTTATGTTGTCACATTTAAGTATCTAACTAAACACAATGCATTATAAAATACAATTTATATTCTTTTTCATTTATAAAATAAAATATCAAACAACCTATAAAGGAATATATAAAAGAAACTATCATGATATGAAACATCTGACTATAGTGTGCATGAATGGAAAAAGTATGAAATTATCAATAGCAAAAATGAGAGATATATTTGAACAATATGAATGGATAAAAAATAGTTTCTTTGTCGATAATTTATTTGAAATGTTGTATTTCATTAGTTTCTCTCCTTTTCTTTGATAGATATCAAACTCTAAAACTTTTACTTACTAATATATACTATAATCTTCTTTTTCTGAAAAGATTTTTTTAGTCACTCAAGGGCTGATACATCTACATTTAATCAAAATAATTCATACAATGCTTGAATAATATCATTTGTTGGTCAACTTGAACTGATAACTTATAGGTCAAACTAATAATTATGAATAACATTGTATAATTAATTAATAAATTAAAATACTTGGTGGGGTTTGAGCAAACATAAAATCTCTCAAACATACATCTCATTCCATTTAATTTTATCTAAGCGAACAATCAACAAAATGTGACTATGAGACCAATATTTTGTCTAGCATTAAATGATATTTAACTCAAATTATTTTTCAAAAGAATATATATATAGAGACAGAGAGTGTGAGAGAGTACAAAGTGGATTTATAAACATGTTATTCAAAATCTTATTATAAAAATATATAATCAATTGTTTCGTCACGTGCATGGGCACGTGTGTGTTTACTAGTATATATATATATATATATACCTTGCCCCCCCTCTACTTTTAAAAATGCATGTACTTATTTACCTTGCCCATGAAGTGTGCCACTCCACATGGCTTCCTTTTCACTCGGTGACGGTGGGAGCATTCCAAAAGTTGTTGATCAGTTTAATAATAATGAAAAGCACATTCACCGGTGTTAGAAACTGCCCACGTTTGCAGATACGTTGCACGTTTTACAAAACAAAACAAATTTATATGTGATAATACCTATCTAACGAAACGGAAACGACCCCACTTTTAATATCTCGAAGACTCGAACCGTCAAAAGTAAAAAAGGCAATTATACCTGCATCAAAACGCTGCCAAACCAACCTGATTCCCCATCGTTAACAGCGGTGCTGCGAGTCCCAGGTCTCTTTCTTTTTCTCCGGTCTCTACTGTTGCGACTTGCCGTTGCCGACTTGCCGGTGGAATACATGCATGTCTAACCAGTCGTTCATACTAAACACTTCAGTTGCACAAGGATTATCTATGTTTTTCAAGGATTTAGATTTTTAAGTTTCTCTCCGGTGACGGTCTATACTGTTACGACTTGCAGACTTGCCGTGGAGCATAGGCCTGTCAACCCGATATTCATACTAAACACTCCAGTTGCATAAGGATTATCTATATTTCTCAAGGATTCACACTTCAAAATTGTAAGATCCGTATTTGAAGTTGTTCATCTAGTCATCGTATTTGTGGCTTTTTCTCTCCTCCAGACAGGTTGTCTGTCTCGTCACTGTTTCTCAACCGAGATTTGAAAAACCAGTTCTTGTTCGTTTCCCATCACCATAGTTATCTTTCGTCTTTCTGTGGAGAAATTGACTTCGTCTCCGCCATTGTGGTAATTTTTTTTACTTTCTCTTATAAAAATCAAGATGGTTAAATTGTTGACTGTTGTATATGAATTTATTTGATACAACAATATTTCATCGTCCAATCTTGCACATTGTTAGGTAATATTTTTTAATAAAAATACACTTTGAATATTTTTTACCAACAGTAGCCTACAATAAATTATTTTGTACAATGTTTGAAAATATACACATCAATTTGATGCTTATTGAGTTATTGTTGAAATTTTTGTTTATTATTTAAAATGAGTATTTTACAATTGTATATATAATCACAACATAATATCTACATATTGTTTTATCATATATGAAGATATATTACCATGCAATATCAACACAAGAGTCTATATCTGCTTCTTTACCAGAATCACATGCTTCTAATACTGAACAACAAAATATGCCAGCTAATACTCCTCGTGGTGATGTTATAGACTTGCAAGGAAAAAGAAATAGAGTTGAATGTAACTTAGAAGAAATTGAACCAGATCAAGGGTGGTGGCCTAACATATATGATTACCCAGTATCTATAAGATATGAAATTCGGCGATCTTATTTACAAAACGGGCCATGTCAACCAGATAAACATTCCTCAGAAAATGATTGACACTAAATCAAGAAGGTTTAACAAATTATGGTTTTATGAATTTCCAACATGGCTAGAATATAGTATTTCTCAAGATGCTGCCTATTGCTTATGTTGTTATCTATTTATACCCGAGGGAGAGGGACAAGGAGGAAGATATGCTTTTATATCAAAAGGGTTCACTAATTGGAAAAAGAAGGATTTCCTTCAAATTCATGTAGGAGGTCCTAATAGTTCACATAACCAAGCTTTAAAAAAGTGTGAGGATCTAAGGAAGTAAAAACAAAGTATTCAATATGTTCTTGAAAGGCAATCTAAGGCTGCTAAAAGTGCTTATGACATACGGTTAAATGCATCAATTAATTGTGTTAGATTTTTTCTACGACAAGGCTTAGCATTCAGAGGCCATGATGATTCCAATGAATACAAAAAATAAAGGCAATTTCTTAGAATTGTTGCAATTTCTAGCCGAACACAATGATGAAGTTAAAGGTGTTGTCTTAGATAATGCTCCTGAGAATTTAAAGTTAATAGCACATGATATACAAACTGATATAGTAAATGCTTTTGTAATGGAAATAACTAAAATGATATTGCAAGAGATAGAAGATGAAAACTATAACATCCTGGTTGATGAAGCTGGAGACATTTCCAACAAAGAACAAATGGCAATTGTTTTGAGATTTGTTAATGGAAAAGGTCATGTGGTCGAAAGATTTTTAGGGCTTATTCATGTAACTGACACCACATCTTTATCATTAAAGAAGGCAATTGATGGTTTTTTCTCTATGCACAACTTAAGCATATCCCAATTAAGAGGTTGATCAAGGTTATGACGGTGCAAGCAACATGAGAGGAGATCTGAATGGACTTAAGAGTCTTATACTGAAAGAGAATAATTCTGCTTATTATGTTCACTGTTTTGCACATCAACTTCAATTATCATTAGTTGTTGTAGCAAAAAACCATCCACAAGTTGCTTCACTCTTTTTAACAGTCAATTATGTGATCAACTCAGTTGCTTCCTCATGCAAGCGTCATGATCAACTTCATGAGTTACAAATTAGTACAGTAAGAATGCACTTGCAGAAGGAGAAATTGTTAGTGGAAGAGGATTAAATCAAGAAACAAGTCTAAGGCGCGCAGGTGATACACGATGGAGTTCTCACTATAAAACTCTTATAAGCATAATTGTTATGTTTTCAGTTGTGGTTGATGTTTTAGAAATAATATCAGAAGATGAAACTTCCTCGGAACAGAGGGCAGAAGGTTCATCATTAATGGATTCTATCCAAATTTTTGATTTCATATTTACAATTCATTTGATAAGAGACATTCTTGGCATCACTAATAAACTTTCACAAGATTTGCAACAGAGAGATCAAGATATTGTTAATGCCATGAACTTAGTTGATGTTTCTAAGAGACAATTACAGAAAATGTGTGATAGTGGATGGGATTCACTTTTTGCACAAGTCTCAATATTATGCAACAAAAATCACATACTTATTCCTAACATGGAAGACCACTGGGTTGTTAAAGGTAGACCACGTCGTAAAACAGATGGTTTGACATTTCTACATCATTTTCAAGTGGACTTATTATACTCTGTGATAGATATGCAGCTTCCAGAATTAAATAATAGATTTACTGAAGCAAACACAAATTTGTTACTTTGTGTGGCATGTCTGAATCCAGATGACAATTTCAAAGCATTTCATAAGGAAAAATTGATGGAAATGGCTCGGTTTTATCCCAGAGACTTTTCTTCTATGCAAATGGCCTATCTTGAAAATCAACTTGAAACATTTATTATGGATATGCAATCTGATGATCGGTTTTCTAAAATCAAGGGGATATATGAACTTGCTGAAAAGATGATCTTACATGGAAAACATATTATCTATGTAGATGTGTATAAGATGATAAAATTAGCATTGATATTACCAGTTGCAACAGCTACAGTGGAAAGATTATTTTCCATTATGAGTATAATAAAGAGTCGTAGACGCAACAGAATGTACGACAAGTGGTTGAATGATTCTATGATTGTTTACATTGAGAAAGAAATTTTTGAAAATATCCACAATAGTGTTATAGCAGAGCATTTCCAAACAATGAAGACAAGAAGGAAGTTCTAAACTTTGGTCAGTACTTTTTTTATTACAAACTAAAAAGCTATTATTGACATTTATATCTTGAATTTCATACATGAAACTTTATGAATTTTATATATCTTGATTTTGCATCAAAAAAAAATTGTGTATGCTATTTGTGCCCCTCGTGCGAAACGTGGTTGGCTCCGCCACTGTATATATATATATATATATATATATATATATATATATATATATGTGTGTGTGTGTGTGTGTGTGTGTGTGTGTGTGTATGTGTGTGTGTGTGTGATTCTTTGCAATTCTTTCAACTCAAAATAAGAATTTATTTTCACAACCATGATTGAATATAGATAAAAATTTATTGTGAATTTTCAAGTCAGTTAGTAAATATTGTTATGTAAATCTAGCAACCAATTTGTATATTTATACATAATATGTGCATATTATCAATCGAGTAACTATAAGATATTAAAACAAGTTATACTACTTTAATTAGTTTAAGATGATCACGTGTGCTCATAATTTTCCAAAATAAAAGTAATTTTCCAATTATGACAAGCTGCAATGCTAATATGGATAATAAAAAATGATTATAGATTCTCATCTTCTAATATCAAGAAATGAACATGATATGTCCTTTTTAAAATAGAAGAACGCTTTTGTAGAAGAACCTGAGAAATAAGATAACTTTTTGGTCAATGAGTTGTACCAGTCAGCACACTACTTCATGTAGAATAAAAAAAAGCCTTTTTTTCTACTCACATTTTCCCTGATTCCATTCTTGAAGTGTGGAAGATTTATATTGAAGTAGAAGATAAGCGGGCAACAAGCTGCGCAGCAAGTCCTTTCTAGATGGTAAAACCAATCCTCTGAAACGTTACATTCATATACGTGGGAGCCATAATATTATTTTTCATAACTTTTTGGACCCTCTTCAAAAGATCCACAGCTTCTGGTACTAGGAATCTAAAAGTATCAAACCCAAAAGGGATGAAGGTATGTTGATTCTCAATACACGTTTTCTCATACTTGACCAACTTTAAGGGCAACATATCCCGCTATTAAAATCTCACTCCTCAAATCCACTAGTGCAGTAACTCTTGTCACATATATGTTTCCCTCCAACTCATAAAAGAATTGATCTAATAAAAATATTATGCTGAATGAATTATTTATAATTTTAATTAATAATAGAAAAAAAAGAATATTTTACTTCCTAAAACATATGCTTCATTTGAATATGCTATCAACAACATATGATAAAGCCCCGTGGATGTGGGCAGTCTTCGGCAGAAGACCAGAAGTGCCAGCGCTACGCTTAACAACAGTAAGACTGACCACTTGTCAGAGTTGCTCATAATACTATTGGTGTGTTCAACAATGATTCATATTTCTCAATCGTCATGGCATCAAAGTTTGTCGCTTAGCTTTGTCAGAAGAGGCAACTGATATGGTTGGGAACTAGTAAAGATGGGAGAACTGCAGTATCAAAGTATACGTTGACAACTTATTTAATTTTCGTCGACAACTCTAAAAATACTAAAAGTTTGGATAAACAATACAATGACTCATGTTTAATCATAGACAACGCTTCAAATATATATAGTAATGTGTCAAACTTAGTCCTAAACAGTTTTATATCTGACATTATACTATCATGAATTACATAACGGTAAATGCAGGAAGTTCAGATTTCTGTGTTACGTCTTAAACTTTCCATCTATAATGAATGTGTTTAAAGAAAGAACTAATCTAGTGTGTACAAGGAAATGAAAACTAAATTTATGATATCGGTTCAATTAGACAAAAAGTTGATTTACTTTCCTTAAAGGAGAATGTGTAGAACACAATTTTAGTTTTGACCGCGGAAGTACCGTTCTCCTGTTTGGAAAGTGTAGTCGTTCGATTTTTTATGATAATTAATAATGATTAGTAATTAATGGTTAATTTTTTTAATTTCTAATTTTTGTACTGTACTATAATCTATTTTAATCCCCTCGTAAAGACTTGTTACTGAAAACAAAACTTTTCTTTTTTTAGTAAACATTCCTTCGTTCAATAATCAAAGACGCACTAACATCTTTGGCTATCAACCTTACATAAATTACAGAAAGGAAGATTTGACAACCATGGTTATACACCTTCTAGTTTAACTATTTTAAAACATGAAGACTTCTTTTATTTTAATGATAGACATTCTAACATTTCTTGCAACCATTAGTATAAATCGTAGATGGAATCTTGTTTGTGCCGAAACAGATAAAATTACCTAAATTATGAAGACTATCCTGACAGGTATATTTTCAAAAAGGAGTTAAAGAACAACATCAACTATTTGTAGAAAATGTGTCTACAATTTACTATGTTTAAGGTGACTACAAATACTAAAAACTCTGAAGACGTGTCATTAAACCTGTACAAGAAAAGTTACTACAAATGAGATTTGTAACCAGCCAAAGTTAGATCAAGAAAGGCATATTAGCCACCGCAAAAAAGGATTTCTCCTTGATGATTTGTGATTTTAGTAGTAATTATTTCAAAACCAGTACATTAAAAAAAAATACATTTAGAACTAGTTTGGTGTAGTCAGGTTTGTTATACTAATGTGTTGTATTTCAAACCAAAAGGCAAAGGTTTAGTCCCATATTACTTGTGGTAGATGCTTCCCTCCTCCTTATATATGTACCCTTGTCCATGGTACAATTGAGGAATAAAAGGGAAGATCCCTACGCACGCGCATGGTGGGCCTTGTCAATGGAGTTTGGGCTGGTCCGGTCCGGAAACGCTTTAATCGGGCGCGTCGGCTTTGGTTCACTGAACCAAATAGAGATATTTGCCGCATCCTTTCGACGCACGCTTCCAAACGGCGGCCCGATTTGCAACCGCATTATTTTTGTTTCTCGCTGTCGTTCGAAACAGTTGTACGAAAAATCTGTCGCTTTCTTCTTCCTTCTTCGCCTGCTGTCAGTCCACTGGAAGAACGATCAATCGCCCGCCGGAGACTATCGCACAGGCGCTCGCCGTCGGGTACCGCAGAAATATTCTTAAGGACAGTGCTCTTTGCACGCATCAGTGTATCTCTGGTAAAATCTTTACTGTTTACGGCTTAAATCGCGGTTTGTATCCTATTAAGACTAACAAGGTTTAGTTGTGTGAATTTACAACCTAATAACAGGTGTTGTTTTTGTTGCCTAATCCTTCATTTATGTATTGTGAAACTCATCCCACGCTACATATTTTAAATTGTAACTCTCACTGAGAGACCGACCGTGCCATTTATGTATCATTTATGTATTGTGAAACTCATCCCACGCTACATATTTTAAATTGTAACTCTAACTGAGAGACCGACCGTGCCAGCAGTAACTACCGTATTACTTGTGCTACAGAATCATTAGCAGACGGCCGGATTTGAGCAGGAAAGGGATACCGGGGATGACCCACCTACTCTAATACTCCAACGAGAAACCATGCATAGTGCACGCAGTTGCCAGTAGATATTTAGTTAGATCACGTACAAGGAACAACTCTCGCGTTCACACTCATTATTATATATAATATCTACAAAAGCATGAGGGGAATTACGAAACAGACCGGCCGTGCGATTGCGCAAACTACCAGCTTTGTGGTACGTAATCAATTGGAAGATCAATCGAAATGAGGAGGGGGAATACCAGCAGTCCCGCCAAAAGCCGAGCTACGCTGACACTGGTCATGACGGTGACAGTGGCACTGATCTTAGCAGTGGCGCCGATGCCAGCGGCGGGGCAATCTCCATCTGTAGGAAGCCGCGGTTGCAATCGGACCTTCTTCTCGTCGCTTGTGCAGCTACTTCCATGCAGGCCAGCAGTGGCGCCCTTCAGCTCCATCCAGCCAAGCGATACGTGTTGCGCGGCAGTGCGGCTGCTGGGTCAGCCCTGCCTCTGCGTCCTCATCAACGGCCCACCCATCTCCGGCGTCGACCGTATCATGGCATCACAGCTTCCTACTAAATGCTCCGCAAACTTCGACGCATGTACGGAACACATACTTCAACACATCTTACTGGTTTTGCTGAGTAATGATTGGTTCAGTTCTCTTTTCTTAGTGTGGTCTATAATTTTGTGTGTTCATTCATGCAGGTGATTCTGGGAATTGAGGCGCTGGATCAGCTTTGCCCCTCCTACAATCAACCATAGTGTGACGTTCGCTTGAGGATGTCAATAAAGATCCGCCTAGCACCTTCTCTTATAAGATGTCTTTTAGAATCCTGCCTCTTCTTTGAGATTGCTATGTGATGAAGAATGCGAGGTTTCAGACTTTCAGTGTAGTGCTTTATATACATGCACCTTTAGCTTGCTGCTCCAATCAATCAATAAATATCTGGGTTTGGTGAACTATACACAAAGCTGATTGTATTTAACAAGTGGATGATGTACTGGAAACCATATCAATGAGATATTTACACGTGGTTACTTATACTGGGATCATTTGCTTGGGAGACTGTCCAGTATACAACAATTTGAGCAATTAAGAGCAACAATGAGGACTTCATATAAAAGATTAAGCAGCCCAGTTTTAAACCGATCCATTGGTCGGTTGTTCAATCGCTTCATTTATTCCCAGTTATAAGCCAACACTAGCAGACTTAATGGTACACATTGAGTCCTCATATTGTGTAATTAATATGAGATATCCTCCAACAAGAACATTCTATATTTTGTGTGATATATACACCATCGATACAGATCTTTTAAATACCAAAATGTATATGCCAATAATGATTATGATGAATGTGTCCATATCATACTAGATTAATAATCACGCCTTGTATTCTAAAGCTGTATTTCAAAAGTTGAAGTGATTGTCTTGCATTACCCAAGTTATTATATGTTTCCTACAGCGATTGAACCAAAGCAACTAGATTAGCCATAAAACAAGTAAGAAATATATAAACATGCCATCTATTCCAGCAATAATTTGGAAAACGCATAAAGACTAGTACATTAACATCAGATAAGAAAAAAAATCTTGCCTTGTCAGATTATGCATTGATGTAAATCGAGCTACAATGACAATTTTAATGTTTGACTGATGGAAGGCATTGGACGATATCGTCATTTGTGTTAACCTCATATGTGGGATTATATCTTCTTGTCTCTATTGCTTGCACTTGTTATTCTACAAAAGAATATTGATGGTATTTATTGTGGAACATCCTCTTTATGTTATCGGAAATTTAATATACTTTTTGTTGTCGTGGACGCTTGGTTCGCGGTTTCAGTGAGAATGGGTTGTATTTAGTGATCCATTAATGCAAAGTTGAGGTTTGCTTGACGGGAGTGGATAAATAGAAATCATCCTTCATTTTGTGGACTGAGTAAATGTTGATGATGCCATTTTTTCAACAGGACTAGCCAGTATAGAAGAACCTATGGTGCCGCTACCTGTGTGAGGATCATAGCAACACGTACGAAGATGAAGTTGGAAGAAATTATGTACTATGTGTTTCATGTGCAGAACTATTAACATTTTTTTCATTTATCAGACAGTCAAATAAATATGGACACACTTCACCAATGCAACTACCATTTTAACATCCCCTGAACTCAATTTGGAAGATAAACCTTTTAAGGATATTAGTCGCCCTTTAGGTGCTTACAACAGTAAATCTATCATTACAACTATCACCTAGACCATATAAAATTAAGAGAAATAATAAATCTACAATTATATATGTAAAATAGACGAACAATTGATTAGTTTGATGGAATTATTTTATGATGATCATATGTTTTCCAAATGATGTTGAATCCCTAAAGCTGCCGACAATGGCGAGGGACCACAATATGACCGCCATGAAACATATACTAGAGGAGAAGGGCGAGAATTTGAGCACTGTTATGCTATCTTGTAGTTTTTTATATATCATCAGGTGGATGCTACAAGGGAACCACACCCATATCACCAACATTACCGTCTCCATTTAGACTCTTTCATGTAGTTATGATGGGGCAACACTGCTGGTGATCACCTCTATCACTCCCAATTGAATATGTACTCTCTACCTCCTTGTGGGAGTATTATCTAAATATACAAAAGGAATGATTATCAAAAAATAAATACAAGTACATTCGCGTAAACGTTAGCATGTGGGGTTTTTCAAAAATAAGAACTTTGTCAAACCCGGGATGATAAGAATCCAGTATTGATAAAATAATCCACCTGAATCCTATAAATCAAACTGGCTATCCAAGTCTACCTAAAATTTTCTAATCAAAACATGACCATCATCATTGGTTACTGCTAAAGAAAATCATAATTAATGATCATGAACAATCTTAAAGGAATAAGAAATTCCATATTTGCACCATAAACATCAACATCATATCAAAGATATAATAGAAGACATAGACAACTATATGGTTCAAAGACACCATACCAACAATTATTCAATAGTAGCTATATATAAAGATATTTTGTAATATCTTATCAATAAATATTGGGAGAGAAAATAGGGTATGAGGATAAATATACAGTAATGAATGTCCTATTGGTTATAATGGTATAAACACCCACATATTGAAAAAACATACCAAAAGGTAAACTAAGAGGGAAAATATCAGTTCAGTCTTAAAAATATTTTTTTATATGGGCACACGGAAATCTCATTTGTGAAACTAGGACCAAAATGAATGAGATACACATATCTAAGTTTCTCAAAAGCTTCAAACAAAAATTATTTACCACTAGATGCTTACTATATAACTTCTCTTTCAAATATAAGTTAACCATTTAATATCTTTATGAATGGGTTTCAAAGTGATCACATTTCATCTAAAATGTTGCCAACAATAAATATGAAAATTAAAGTTTGAATGAGTATTAAGTCCTTGACACTGAAATTATGCCTCATTTGACATGTATGGGGCGTTTGATAAATATCAATGAACATGTTATCATGCAACTTAGGAGAAAAAGGACAGATTAGAGAGGAATGCACAACAAGAGATAACAAAAACAAAGTATAAAACAAAATATTGTATGTTTAAGACACTCTCATCTAAACACACATTTGAGAGATTTCCTGGGACCATAAATAAAATTTAAGAGAACTTCATGACATACTTAACATAAGTAATTTCCTTTCAAATGATTTACTTAAGTAAATTTACTTTACTTGACTAAAGCTTGTGAATTAAATGAATAATAAGAAATTGGTCGAGTTGATGTGGATTAAAGAAGAAAGTAGAATACCAATAGAAAACATTAAATGATTAATGAGGAAGAAAAAGCATACATACTAAATTGTACACCTTCATAAGGCCCAATATATATCTAACTACAATAAAATCCTTGTGTGTTTTATCCATCATTTATCTTTCTAGGCTTAAATTAATTGAAGTATAATATTGGTATATGAAATAATTAGAATGTATAGATTAAGAGATCATGACTCTTATTCTTTATTGTGTCATCACTTCTTTAAACTTAGGTAGATCTTACAATGATACATTATAAGGAGTGAGATCCCAGAGGGGAACCACTCCCTACTAAAAATATGAATAATAGAACCTCCAGTCCAAACACACCCAAAAGGTATGATGGAATGGGTGCAAAATTTTCAAATCTTATTTAATGGTAATCAAAACAACCAAAGTGTATCAACGGAATAAAAACATTGACTATATTCAATTTCACATAAGGTTACAGAAGAACATCTTGAACTTACATGTAAGGTACATCATAAGGATCCATATAGAGGAAAATTTAAACCACATCAAGGATTGTCTCCAAGCTTTATCTTTTTAAACTAAGTTCGTGTCTCTATGCCATGTCCTTCATATCCTTCACCTAGGGTTGAAAGCATACCCTAGAAAGAAAAAAAAATAGATGACATCAACAAAGGCTGGTATGTTCATACTTAAACTAAAATTGAGCAATATACATAATAAATTAAATGACATCAAATAAAGTGACGCTTCCCATACAAGAGATAAGTACCAACCAAATGGGTATCAAGAGAAATAATCCACCAAAAGGAAATACTTGCCATTAAAATAAATAAAAGATTGTGCCATATATACATCCACTACCATGGTGGGAAATGAAGCACAATAAGAGAAAGAAGGGCACACACCCCACAATCATCATCAATATCATGCATACATGTGAGATATACATAGACCTAGAACAATATAACAACAAAAAGGTTCTTCCTCGGCCCCTTTCTTCTGTCTTTGACTTTGCTTTTTCTGCTCTAGGTAGGCTTCTCTTCTCGCTACTCCAGTCTAGTGGGGAAGGTCTGTTGGATTGTGGTGTTATGACTAATTCATATGAATAAATAGCATATCTAATATCAATTGGCCAAGTCTCACAAACTTGAAACCTGATAGAGAATGACATATGACCAAACTACCAATATATAACATGGGCCAAACCTCAAAAATTTAAAACACGGGTATGGGGCCACCTCCATCCCAAAAGAGCATACTGCTCGAGCAGGAAATTACACATCTGCCCATAAACAAAACCAATGTAATTACACTACTGTAGTGCTACTGAATCACATAGCATGTTTAATGTAGAGGAAAGTAAAAAGTATAGTTAGAATTATACAATGTTTCCATCACACAATGGACAACACATACATCCACATGCAAGTGGGTACAAGATATCACCAAATAAACATCCACCTCAAAGTGGGCACATATCATCAAATAAAGTCCATCATGTACAAAGCATAAGTAATAGAGTCCAAGAGAATATCCATGATCACAAAATCAGTAACAAATAAGATAGTTCACAAGAACCATGATATCGAAAGAAAAGAGTAATGTGTAGGCTAATGTTCATAGGACCAAGAGAAAGAAGAAACATAGGTTAATTGCTCAAAAAGAATAATCGGGGATGCAAACATACCTTAAAAGATCTACATATGTCCAAGTTCAGTCCTAGGTCCAAGCCTAGGTCTCCAAAGCACCTATTAGGCATATATGTAGAATTAGGGTTAGGTTTACATTAATTATTCAAAACCCTAATAATTGGCTTTTTTAATATTAGTGAATTAGGTTATAAAAACCATGCTATGTTTTATGTTATATTTTTCTGAGTTCAAAACATATTTTATTCTATTTTTCTAACTTATATATATTTAGTTATGAATTTTAAAAGTTATTTATTATTTAAGTAAATTCATTAAAATCACATCTTTTCAACATTATATTTAGGAAACAAAATCAATACCATAATATAGCTCTTATTTTTCTAAATCCAACAACTATTTACTTGTGATTTTTGGATAAGAAGAAAATTAGTTATGAATTTTCCAAAATCGACCAATTAGAAAATTCCACGTAAGCGATTTGCATCGAGAGAGGAAAAGAAAGAGAGGGAGGGTGAGCGCGCGCGATGACTTGGCCCAATCTTAAGTAGCCAACTCAATCGGACCCACAACAAATTGGAAAGCCGCTAAGCGCAAGAAAGAAAACGAGGACGGGTGAAAAGACCAAAACACCCCCGATCGAGAACAACAAAGAAAGAGGAAAGACAGAGGGTATAATTGAGATATCACCAAGGGGATCTTTCTCCTCTCTCACCTCCTTCCATGGAGCAAAGTAGTGTATCTTCTTGCTTGCACTAATTTGGGCAAAACCAAGAGAAGTGGGTAAATAAGAAACTACAGAAACAAAAAGCAATAGGGGGAGAAGACTGACTCACCGCAACCGTCAATTCGAGCGTGCAGGCCGCCGAGGTCGAGAGAGAGATGCTACAAAGACAGAGCTAAAAATTGATCATTAAGGACCAAAAAAGAACCTGTGAAGAAATTGGGAGGGGAGGAGAACTCTGTGGAGCGAGACAGAGGTTTAGACGGAGTAAATCTAGATATGGTTGCGATGAACACAAAATAGGCAGGTTGTTGAGAAGCACTTGCCCACTATTTGGGTGATTCATTGTTTCAGGAAACTAGGGCTTAAATTATAGCTTACTTGATGCATAATTCTTTTCTAAATTGGTGGGCGAAGAAATCTCAAGCAATGATCGAGTCTAGAGTGAGACAATAAGAATCGAAGAGGCAAGACTCATGGCGGCACTGTAGCAGTCTGACCACGCAAGGAAGATGACCTGAAGTCGTTCGATCAATAATACGATGGTCCACAAAGCCCATGCATAAAATTGGCCGTGTGACAAATAAAAATTAAATCCTTAATCTAATCGGACTAAAGTGTAGATGCATTTATTTCTAATTTTCTCTTTCTTCTTTTGAGGATGCAAACAAGTCCTAAATTAGATGAAATTTTGCAGAGAGTCTAATTGTGACATGTAGATTCTGATTATGCAATTAGATTTTCCTTTTGAGAACTTTTAATATGTTAAATAAATCAAATCTTATTTTCTCTTTCCTCATGCAATAATGACTTTAAGATTCTCAAATTTTATGAAACTTCACCCACAAGTCATATTTAATGTGTTGGATATGAATTTGCCATTAATTTTACATGCTGGAGAGGTTTGTATATTTATTGAATATTTTGAAGGTTCTACGCACTTTCTCTCTCCTGAAATCCCATGTATATCATAGATTATCCAAATTATATGAAAATTCACCCAAAGGCTATGTAGAATACAAATCCAAGATTATTTTCCTCTGTAGGAGTCATTTAATATTTTATTTTTTATTTTGGGGGAAACACATGTCCTATTTTCCAAATTGAATTAAATTAATTATTATAAGGTTAATTATATAAAACTTGACTCTCAAGGCATTGGGACCCAAAGAATCCAAATTTCACATTATATTTTTCTTTTAGAATCTCCTATTATGAATTATAACACTTTTGGCTTGTTTTCAATATATTTATTTAATATTATTCCATCATCTTTATTATTCATCCATATGTTTATATTTAAATCAAAAGAATTATATACCATTATTGTGCACAAGTTATTATGAAATCTCTATTTACATCATGTGACATATTTTACGTGTTCATTATTGGCCTAAGATTAATGTGAGAACATTAGGTTACATTAGGGTGATATTTACATACATTAGCCCATTAAGGTTATACTAAACATCTTTTAAGTCTAACCATAAACCTTGTTTGGACAAACACAAAAGATCAAATTTCTAGGGTAGGGTTCTAGATCTAGTATGTTACATATGCACACAGATGACGAGTGATAATTGAAAACACGATTATCTTGATAATTCAGTCGCATGAAGGAGAAAAATGCTTTTAGAAGGAGATCTCTCAAGATGATCAAATGTTATGTTGATAACAACTCAACACAAATCATCAATCTGTTGATATTCATAGAATAAAAAAACTACATAAAAGAGAGTTGAATTTGTGGCTTAATATAATAATTTCAAGATGATAGTGCAACTGGGGGTCACTCAAATGTTATTGACAAAATGGTGAATTTTTTCAATTCAAGCTATGACTATGGGTTTTAGAATCAACCAAGGAAACAAAATTAAGTATTTTGTTCTCTTAATTATAAATTAATTTGTTCTAAGTTCTCTAAAACATACAATATGACATAGATAAAAGAAATGCAAGGGTATGGATCACCCAAATGCTAATAAGGTTTTTCTTCCTCCAAAAATTAAGTAATGAATATATATTATAGAACCCAAACCCTTATTAACCTAATTAACTCAAACTAAAGGGCAAAGGGAGTTCACTAATCCCCAAAAGTTGATTATCAAAACAAAAAAGTAAATAGAACGTGATGAATTCAGCAACAACTTAGCAGAAGCATAATCACTAACTCATGATGTCACAAGTGGGATCAACCCACAACTATCCAATATATATTTAAATAGATATAAGATGGTCCCAAACATAAACAAAGGTTCTAAGTCGATTCTCACATTTCTTGAACAAATATGGCATAGGCATGGTATTCCCTGACATTATTCTCAAATACAAAAGCATGTCACAGATATTACATATCTCTTTGTTGCATGAGATGCTTGCCCGTGCTGCCTGAGCCATCACTAGGATATTACATCAGAAGTAACAAAAAACATGTGATACAACAACAAAAAAAACAAAGCCAATATTGAGTATACATGGACTTTATCTATCTATTATAGCTCATCAAGCCATTACCAAGGCTTCACTAGACTCCATGCATCCTATGTGCACTTTCATTACTTGGAAACAATTGGAAATGATTTTATGAGTTTTTGGAGCTTCACTGATTGAGTACTCCACACTCAAAAGACAAGCATAGCTCATTGATGTTCATATATTTACTATATGGATTATTGAGCATGAGTAAGATGTAACTATGACAAGATATCATTTAACAAGATATAAATAAATCAATATCACAAGCATAAAGGAAACACATGAAGCTTTTAGTTATCATTAAATTTTTTTATTGAGAGAACTGCCCCTGTAGAAGGGCCACTTTTGTGACCCCCCAGACAGTGTAAAAGTCTTGGGCCCTGAGCGTCCCGCACATCCGGGAACCGGTTAAAGCACACAGTTGGCCGGTCTGCACGACGGGTACCATTTCAGAGGCGGTCACTGCGACTAAAGATGTGATTCTCCTTGCAAATGAGATCTGTACCTTCTCAGTGCTCATTCCCTAAAAATATGTGTGTGAAAGTAGATCTATAAAAAGCATATGACTCTTTCAGAAGAGTCTATATTATTTTTATCATGGGGAGGATGGGTTTTCCTACTTATTAACCAAAATGGATTGATGAATGTTTCAGCTCAGCTTCCTTTCAAGTCTTTGTTAATGGTTCTCCTTTTGAGCCTTTTATGACTAGTAATGGTGTCATACAGGGGGATCCCCGGGTGCTATATTTATTTTAGATGGATATGCATGGTTTATCTTCTATCCTTAAAGCATCTATCACATATAATGAAATTGAGCATTTATGTATCTCTGATAAGGGATGTGTTTCTCACATTATCTTTGTAGATGACCTCCTCCTCTTCACCAAAGATGATTAGAAGAATGATGTAGTTGTGATCCACAGTTTGAAACAATTTCATCTGGTGTTCGATTTATAGTTGAATAATGATAAGAGTGAACTTTTTCTTAGCAAATCTAGTTCTGACAATAACACCACTGGAATCCTCCTCAATATGTATTTCTCTATTGCCTATTCATTACCTTGGCCTCCCCCTGTTCACTGGAAAACTCATGAAGAACATGTGTTTACCTATTATTGATAAGGTTAGATCCAATCTTGATTCATGGAAAGGGAGGCTTCTATACCTTTGTTGGCAGAGTAGAATTGGTGATTTCAACGCTATCCACCTATCACATTTTCTGGTCGTCAACATTCCCTATCCCAAAATCAATTGTTGAAGAGTTGGAAAAAATGATAAGGAGGTTTATCTGGAATGATGATGAGAAGAAGAGACATATTCATACTATCTCCTAAAGCACAATGTGCAAAACTAAAACGGAAGGAGGACTGGGTATCCGTCCTATCAATGATTGGTCAAATGCAGGGCTTCTAAAGAACCTTTAGGACCTAGGCAATGATAAGAATCTACTCTGGGTTAAGTGGCTTCATGAAAAGTACCTGAAATATGAATTCGTTTGGTCAGTGAAGGAATGATCCGGTGCTTCTTGGCTTTGGAAGAAGTTACTGAATAAGAACAATATTCTCTTGAAGCATGTGGGATTTTCTATGGGTAATGGAAATAATTTCCAGTTATGGAAGGACCCTTGGTTGCCTCATGGTCGCAAATTTATTTGAATTAGTGTATAAGAAACTTATGTTTTGGTTGGGTAAAGGCAAATAGCTGTAAGCTCTACACGTGTATTTTGGACAATCACTAGAAATGCCCAGATTTTTTAGGAGCAGAAGCCATTCAGTCCACCCTCAGTGGTCTTCCTCAACCTTTAGGAGGGAGGTATACTATTCTATTTGAAGGGGAGAAATATTTCCAATTTAAGGATGGTTGGTGTATTGGGAGGGCAACTTCTCCTATTGTGGAACATGGGAGATGGGTCTTGTCGGGGGTATCCCAAGGAGATGTTCTTTCATTTTGTGGAAATGTTTCCTGAATAGATTATTGACTACTAATACACTGAAGAGGTTTGGGTTCCGTATGGTGTCAAGGTGTGATCTATGTGAAGATAATGAGGAAACTATGGAGCACCTTTTTTTGGCTGTAGGTTCTAGATTTATGTTTGAAAGGATTATCAAAAGCAATATAAGGAAAAGATTATCTGCTTGGCTGATTTGATCTTTCTGAGAAGCGAAGAGAAGTTGGTTTCTATTTTCTATTTTATCACATCTAGAATGAGAGGAACATGAGGTTCTTCTTCGACATGAAAAAGAACCCCACGAAGATCTAGAAGCACATTTTTGAAGAAACTTTAGTGATGTATAGATAGCTGTATATTTATATGTCTTTTGTTTCTTTCTTTCTCTTTGTTTGTTTTCCTTGTATGCTTCTTGTTACACCCTGTAATAAGAATTTACTTATTGAGTAATGAAAAAGATAGAGATACACATTGATCACCAAAAAAATAATCAGGTAATGATGAGGTTATGAAGGTAAATAAATCTAAATTTTGCTACTTCACTTTTTGTATCCATAGGGAAGTTGGTTGACTTGGATATAGAACTCACAACTTGACTTTGTGTTTGTAAATATGATGACACTAATGTTGGCTCCCAATGCCGTCAGACTTGGACGAGTCAGTCATTCAAGTCTATGAGTTTATATTTCAGGCAATTGTTCGACTCACATGAATGGATAATTCTATTTTTTCAATTTCAAAGATTCCAAATGACTTATATTCTAATCAAATCAAAGGATTTTGACATGAATTTAAACCAATCCTTAGTTAGTTGACTTATTTTCTATTTTTGCAATGGTTTCTAAATTTTAATGATCCATCTATTAATCCTTTTGAAATCGTGTGCATGGGTAACTTAACTATCTCAACATAGAGAATTATGATAACTTAAAGGATTTTTAGAAGACATCAAATGATAAAAATGTCCTTTTCTTTACCTTGATCACTACCAATAGTTCATCTTTGCTGAAGAAACCTATAGTTCCATATAACATTCCATATAGTGCCCTCAAATAAATTAAAAAAGATTACATAATCATTTGTGGTTAATAGAAAACAATTAGAAGGTATAAGAAATAACCAAGTATATGATGGGAAATATTCAATCTTATGAAACATATTAATATTAACCCTTGTTTGTCCTCAAGAAAGCTATAAAATTCATCATCATAATTGAAAAAATGAAAGAGGAACCCCATGAGAAGGGAACTAGGAAAGTGAAAGGACAACCACATGAGAAGTGACATAGGACCCTAGAAAAACCTAAGCATTGGTTTTTAAAGAAATTTCTGTCAAGTACATATAGCCAATATATCACAAACTGTCCAAGCATGTTTAAATGAAAATAACACAACACCTATACCAAAATGTTCAGTTGCATACTCCAGTCCATACATTGTGAAACAAATCACAAAGAGATTAGTTGGGAAATGGAGACATGGACTTCCATGAATCTTCACCATCTTCTTGGCAAAAGCACAAAAATTGTGACCAACCATGTGGATATATATTTTTCATCTACACAAAAAAATTATTCAAATATTAGTTGTGCATTCAACAAATCCTACACTGAATCACAATATGCATATTATAGGTATTTCATCACTATAGAGGAAGCAACAAACATATATCATACCCAAATAGAAATGTGGAAGTTTATGTGGTTCTGAACATGATAGGTTTTCTCTATTATATTGAATCAAATTTAGTAATATAATTACAATATAATCCAAGATGAGTACACATCAACATAAGACGTCCATCTTAGATAGATCCTCTGTAGAAGAAACAACTACATGACATGTTTGTTTTCTTTATATCCCATACCACTTGAGGAACATTTCCCAACAAACAATATGGTACAAGTACATCAGATATAAATAGGATAAAAAAATCTAAATAACCTCAACAATATCATAAATCAAATCATAATAAAAGTTCTAAAGGGAATCATATAAGTACAATCATTCCTAAACCACTCTTGCTAAATGAAGCCTTGAGTAGATTCTCATTTCCCACCATAAATGATTTTGAGATCTCATATCTAGGTATCAATATCTTCTATATATCGATCCTTATCATTTTCTACTCACATTAAATAAATACGATAGTTTGACTTTCTTTATTAATTTAGACGTATATAAGCTTTTATTTGCCCACTAGATATCAAAGATACACTAGATCAAAATTGTTCCACCCATATTCACATTCGTTTCCCTTTTTCCTCTTAGGGATTATCTTTTATGAGTACCTTTCCATTTGGGGCATAAAATGCATGGTCTATTAATGTACATATCATTTAAAGGTTTATCCCAGTCAATACATATTATCAAAGGTTTTTCTTTTGTATGTCACCATATCTAGCACATGAGTTATCGAGCCATGGATTGATCCAACATAAAGACAACCTATATGTGGTTTGCACTTTGTACTTAACTTCATTTACATACTCACAACAAGAAACTTATGAGAGTTTTCCTTACCATTAGAATTATATGTCAAAGGAATATTTTAATTGGTTATTATATTCATCTTTTCACATGGGATTGAGCCTAGGACATCATAGTAACTAACCTAGGATTGAACCAATTGGGTGCCATCTCTTGGATCTAAAGGAATTATTGTGCATGAAATTCATATAAATTGTTTTACCAAAATAACATGCATCTTATCAATCAAGCATGATAATCATATTTCACAACTTTAATACATTAAGAATCATCATTTATTACATCCATTAATTTTAAATACATTAACGTGATTGTCACAAGTACAATCAATCCATCACATAAGCATTAGAAAATATATTATTTTCAACATTCCATAATGTCATAACTTGTAAATTTCACCCAAATATACATATTCTTAATATCAAATACCCAAATACTATATATGCAATAGAGTTGTACAAGGGGTGTGGTCAGCCTACCACATGATCTTTAGGTTATTTTCTTTCCTTTCACTTTTACATTCTTCAAGACCTTGAGCATATAGGATAAGTACATTGAAAATTTTGGGTCTGGTTCACCCCCATATACAAACATGTACTATCTTAAAAAATATTTTACTATATTTCACAAATTTATTCACCTTTATCATCTTTTCTTATATATTGGATTTAGAATATGGTTTATATGCCCTAATTAGGGCTTATCAAACCCCTCATTGGTTTACGCTTTCACATGCACTGTATTTATTCTTTCTACGAAGAACCCATGGGCTTGTTTATACATTATGTCCACCACTAGCATGAAAATTCATATCAAGTCTCACATATCAATCATTACATTGTACCTCTCAGTTACATATATGGTTAGAACATGTACTCATCATTCTATGACAT
Source organism: Alisma plantago-aquatica (assembly GCA_963693085.1). Classification (NCBI taxonomy): domain Eukaryota; kingdom Viridiplantae; phylum Streptophyta; class Magnoliopsida; order Alismatales; family Alismataceae; genus Alisma; species Alisma plantago-aquatica. Next base: position 1,031,102,042 of record OY856410.1, on the reverse strand, counting down.
CAACCACATGAACAACATGTTGAACATTCCTATGATGCCATTTGGTTAATGAGTCACCAAGGGTATTGCATTCTCTACACTCATGTATTGTATTAATATCCAGATAAGAGTAAAGAATTCCTCAAGTCATGAATGTAAAGTTCAAATACAATATCATGGTATTCAATCTGTTGTGCATCATTTTTACCACATTTATTTAATTTAATTATATAAGAGAACTTATGATATTACTTTCTTATGCAAAATTTACTCTTCTGGAATTGCATAAATTCTTTCTCCCAACATATCACCTCCATCCATCTTAATCTTTGTATCATAGATCTATTCTTCTTTATAATCATGAGATAAAACAAAGTGCTTATGTGTATATTGTTTTCTAATCAACCGCATCAACATTGATTTAGATCCAATTTTCTGTTGGCGGTTTCTACTAACAATTATTCATTCATCCTAGTTGATTCACTAAAAGTTTTACCCTCCAAAAAACATAGGAGTATATTGTCAGAATCACCTCCATATTCACCTTATGGGACAATTGGGTCACATGTCCTAGTTTTCCCTAAAAATTGTGTGTATCATATGCTTTCCATATCCCCCATCCAGAAATAGAAAAACGGATAAATTTTTTAGCTTTGTGGTAGTATTCTACCCACTCTTTTAGATTAGGCATATCAAATAAGTGTTGTATTTCATAATGTGGAAGTAGTGAACACCGATACATTCTCACTTCCTTGCAGTCTATGATTGCCTACATTTTTGTCACTACACACTTCATGTATATCTTATGTACTTTATCATTTACCATCTTTATTTTATATTTCAACATTTGTAATTAGTTTTCCATGAATTAGTGTGTGCATGAACACTTCATTCTTTCTGACACCTAGAAATTTCATATATGTTTCCACTCTTCATTCTTCTTATTCTTGGTTTGATTAACAATTTGTAGTTAGAGTTTGTAAGGAACTTGTGATTGATGGTACCCCTTCACAACCATTTGTCTTTCACATAATGTTGGATAGGTGGAGTTGTAATAAGAATATTGTGTGCACTTTTATTGTGAAACTAGTGTCTAGTAGTGTCCTCATCCCATATCCCATCATAGACATACTATTTCTGATATTGAAATCTTGGAGTTCTTGGCTACATTATTTACTTTCTTGTCTAGAGGATTGGCTCTTACTTAAAGATCCTTCCATACTAAGGTTTTTTCCCCACTTAACACATACAATTGTATAGGAATGTATCCTCTAATGTTGATATTTAACAAGTTGCATAGAATTGAATCGATACCTTTCATGGAATTCCTATTGTACTTTCACTCCCATGATGTTGCATTAGTGAAAATATTGATAAACTCCCAAAATGTTTTTGATAATATGGCCATGTTTGTTTCCTTAGTAGCCTTTAATACCCAATCCTCTATCTTCTTTAGAGAAAATGATTCTCAACCATGCCACCTAGCTAGTTCTCTTCATTTTAGCATCACCAACCCAGATAAACCTTCATATCATTTGGTCCATTTCGTCACATAATGAAAATGTACTATTGAAATTTGCATTGTGCATATCAAAATAGATCTTAGATGTGATTTATCTAGGGTTCTATGACATAATTTAGAGAGAGTTGCTCTAGTCAAGTTACCCATTCTTGCCTTCATTTTCTTTATAACGTCATAGTTAGTATTCCTATTCACTCATGCTTGAATAAGTGGCACTCCCATGTATTTACTTCAATTATTTGTAATCAGTATAGTTTCCTCTCTTCCAAGTCTTAATTTAGGGATCTTCTTATTTTATTAGAAAAATACAACATCGATCTTTGTTTTGCCAATTTCTTGTCACTATTTTGACAAATTCCTTGATGTAGTAGGATCATAGATATAAGGCTAAATGAGTTCTCTACAAAGAATCACATACCATATTCAATCATAATGTATGATATTTGAGGCTAATTCCTTGCATCCTTTAGAAGCTTACAACTTCCGTTCACAATATCACTCTTTATCAAACATTATAAAAATATGTAAGGATATAAATAGATCTACTTGTTTTATCGATCTGGTGGATTTGAAGGCGTACAAAATAAATATTCTATAAGCTATACTGGTGGTTCTAGTAGTAATTGTTCTAAAAAATTAAAAGTTTTCCTTGGCATAGTTTATCTTTGTAGTTTATCTTCGACAAAGTTCCCACTCATCTTTTGTTAAGATTTAGAAAGTTAAATTTTCATATCTACTAGTGGTTTACCTGAATTCTTTTTTCTCACAACGAATACAATCCTACACTAGACTAATATATATATGTTATTTTCCTCCCCGATATAATGCTATTTTTCTAGGGTGAAACCCCATGTGGAAAGAATGGTTTGAACCTCTCCAAAAATATTTTAGATATTGTCTCCATACAAACATTAATAAGGTTGTAGGTATCAAATTGGAACCCTTTTCTAGATCATTGGTCTTGGGGTTGAACACTAAAGTGGAGTCATATGTGATTGTGGGTATATCTTCTCCTCTAATGGGTTCCAGAAAAAGGTTGATAAGCAACTCCTTAATAAATTTCTAGTTCTTTTAAAAGAAGTGTGTATCAGGTCCATCCAATCCTAACCATTTTGAAGGTGTAATCGATGATACTATATCATGGATATCTGATTATTTACAGATATTACATACACTGATGTGGTCCTCATATATCATATTCTTGAAGGTAGCAGTACAAGAGAAATAGAAATTAGGCACCCCTAAACTTGGTTTTCCTCAATCCTATCATTGATTGCCTCTTTTTTTGTCTCTCTATCGGGATTCTGAGTTACTGGCACAATACAAGTACATGGTGGCAGATTGATCGTACAACAAAGTGAGATCATTCTTGAAAAATACATTTCCCCATTCATAATTTCATAAAGTTGTGTCTAGTTTCTTCGTTAAAATACATTTTCTTAAAGATGAAATTTATTTCACATGTATTAATTCACTCTGTATGTGGTTATTTGATACATTTTAGGAGTTGTTTGTGCTTCTAGTATCAAAATATAATTTTCCCATTTTTACTTAGGGTAAAGAACAAGTATTAAACTTTACTATAACACACCCAGGATCATTAATTGTATGTTTTCATAGTCCTTAGATGCTTAACAACATCATTTTTTCTTTTAAAGTGTTGACTACTTGAAGCTAAGCCCTAAGTATGATATTTTAATCTAATTTATCTTCTTAATGGGTCCTCAACCAGATAGGATGAAGTACTATTTTCTTGTCCACCAAGGAAATGGAAATACAAAAAGAAACCTCAAAAACCAAGTGTCATGTCATAGAACTATTTATTACCCTCATTCTACCCCCATTGACTATAGAGTCCATGGCAGTAAGGTTGGGCACCTATTCGTAGAATGGCACAAATATTTCACACATGTATTATATATGTAAAAGAAAGAACAACAAGAGATTACAAGATACATTAAGGAGGAAAGACGTACTCATTTCTATAGATTTACATTTCAGAGAGTAGTTATAAGAAATCTTCATTTGGAATCTAAAATTTTGATAAACATAATATATTAATCCTAACAGATTAAGTACACTAAGAAAAGACAAGTAAGTGCAGTTTTAGAGTGATATTAAGAAAGAACTAGAAACAAGGGGAGAACACTTCAAGTGATATTCTTTTATACAAAGTATGTTTTGGCTTTCTTTATCCATTATATCAACGTAGGCCTAATTATTACTTCCAGAGGAAGGGTTTGTAAGGAACATTTAAGCCAAAGCTAAGTATTACCCTTTTCAATGTGATGGATTACAAGACTAACCATAATGAGTTAAACCCATTCTTATGGGACCTCAAGGCCATCTCCAAGAGATAACCCTTTTCCGACATGCCTTTTTCCCTTACCCCAAGAATCCAGGCAAGTACACAAGGGTAGATAATGGATTTCTAGATTATGTTCAATGTTTTTCAACATAATATGAACAATTATGAAAATAGTAATCATAGGAACAATAACTCAAACAAGTAACTAAGTATCCAAGAGTTCATGCAACCATATAGACAAATAAGCCAATATCATAGTAGGGTTAAGAGATTAAGTGTACCTTATGAGTAATGATCAAGTTGTGATTCTTGAGTAAGATTCCCAGTGAAAGTTCAACCCAAAGGGGACCTAAGGTGTAGAAAGACATAATATGGGGTCTTAGATCAGTAAGGTTTTGATATGATCAGACCAGTAGGATTTTGATGTGATATAATTGAATCATGTCATGTGGATGTATAAAATAGTTCAAGTATAGTTCACCTTTTAAAACACACATGCATTGATTCAACATAGCAAAGTGTCAAAATTATACCTTAGGTCTAGACAAAACCTTCATATTTAGAAGAGTTATAGAGTGATTTTATCTCTGATTTGAATTATATAGAGCAATAGATTGCATAAAATTCGTATTTTCATAATATGGAAAAACACTATGTCGACAAAATCATTTTAATGCAAAAAGTGAGTTCTTGTGATCTTATAAGGAAATCATAGAATATTAGCATAAGATCTTGGTTAGAAAGGGTATAGACCATTAGATTACTAATTTTGGATCTAAACCATTGAAGGATGATAAAATAATCCAAAGCCCAATATAGGATCAAATTTGCATCATATAAGTACATAAAAGGACCATCTTTAGGTCAAATATAGTCATAATAGGTCAAGATAAGAATTAGGGTTTGCATAGATGGTCCAAGACAATAAATCATGTCCTTAATGAAGAAAAATTATTTATTTGCATGAATAGAGAGAACTAGATCACTAAGTATGCATGATACGTACGATAGATGCAATTAACGGTCTAGGTCGTGTAAAAGTAGCTAGATATTATAGCATCATTAGCAAGATAATTTTGTTGATAGAAATGAATATAATATCAAGGCATTTGGTTAAGGGACCTTGGAGATGTGAGGATTTGAAGTTTAGTATAGTTAAATGGGATTTTAGGGTAGATAAACTTGATTGGGATAAGAAAAAGGCATGAAGGGGCTGACCCTTGGTCGATCAACTGGGCATGCTCCCTTTATCCATTGTTGTGGACCTACTCCTGTGTGGTCAGCAACAATCTACAATGCTCGTGGGTGAGTGGGGGTGCTGGGATGCAGTGGCACGAGGTCGAGGAGTTGTTGGCCATGACCTAGCACTACCACAAGTAGATCGGGTGTGGGTGATGCCACGTGAGTAGGGAACTCACATGCCCAAGGGCCATGTGGCACAATGTGACTTTCTACATGACACTATTATAGTAGATAGAGATTGAAATGAGAGGTTAAGGGAGTGTGTTATAACCTAATGTTTCATGTTTTTATATGTATGCAAATGATATATTGATAAACCTATATGAGAAAACATGATTGTTCTATGCTTTTTTTTGATAACTTTGGTTTATGAATGTTATTTCTCCATTGAAAAGTTGTGTGTTTTACTATTTTCAATAATCTATTAACAATTATTAACTAAAGAAAGAGTGGACAACTTAATAATATAGAAATTCCCAAAAGCAATGGACAATTGGTAGTTAAATAAGGAAATGTTTGGAAATTTCTATAAAAGATACGTTGAAGATAACTAATGGGCATATTTCGACCCTAAATTGCACGTAAAGAAATAATATACTAAAATGGGATTGCTTTCCAACTTTGGATAAGAAAAGGAGTTATTATATGACTTAAATAAATCAGATAAAGAAATTTCTTAAGGGGCAAGAAAAATACATTTAATGTTTATGTTTTTCCATCAAACCTTTCCCAAACAGAGATTTAGTTAATAAAAGGTTGCTTTTAAAATTTGGAGTTATTTGGAAAAAAGAGGAGAGAGATATGATTTTGTTAAGATTTCCTAAAGTGAAGGACTAATGAAGGAATGCATGTGATATCACATTTTAATTCTGATTTGGAAGCTAAGACTCAGCCCTTTGATGTCACGCGACATCTTGGCCCTTAAATCCGTCAGATCAATGGTCATAAGACCACCGTCTACCTATAAACAAAATAGGAAAGCCAATAACAATACTACTCCCTTTTCTTTTTGAATTCCCTCTCTCCCTGACCCATGTGAACACCTAGAAATCATCCCTTTGAATGTGGGAGATTATTCTCAATTAGGTAGTCCCTAGTTTCAACCACTTTAGAAAGATATCATGAATGTCCCCAAATTGCAGACCCAATCGTGGCCAACCCTTCGAGGCCATGGCTATATAATTCCTTGGAGTTCCTTGTGACATCAGATCAATCCTTGTGAGGATCCTGTAGATCTCACAAACTCGCTCCTACCTCCAATTCCTATCCAAACGTCTACTCTCTCCCACATTTCTTCTACGTACCTCATCGAGAGACCTTCTACTCATCCTCTCTATCCTTTCCATCATCAAACAAACAACCACCGCCAACAAGTCAGGTGGGTGTGACAAGGAGGGTGGCACCTTCACTTGCCACATAGGAACTTAGAGTCAACTTTCATGTTAACTTGTGCAAGGGAGTTTCTCTCAAGACTAGGGTTGAAGACAATCCCAGGGGAAAAGACATTCTAGCCCAAGTCTGCCTTTGTGAGGTAAGGGGGCTTTTATGTTCTTTACCTTTTTTTTGCTGAGCCGCGTGAGCTCAGGCTGCCAGCTTTTCATGAGCCTATTTGCTTATCCATGGCCCGGAGTGCACCCCTTTACCTAGACAACTGCCTACGTGGCAAGATTTAATTTGTCCATATGATTTAACTTGCAATAATTCTTAAAAATCAATGGTAGATCCAAATATAGCAAATATATACATATTTTTTATTGTAAAATATGACAAATACAATAAAATTGGTTTCATGATCTAACTCTATGTCGAATTCCAAAAGTGGATAAAGATGCTTACTTTAATGTAATTCAACACATATAAACCCTAATTTCATAAGATTAATGAAATTGATGAGTATATCCTGATTAGTTGGTCTTAATGAATATAATATAATCTCTTTGGATAAAAATAGCACCTTGGATCTAATTTAGGTTGAATAATTCACATGCTGCTAAAATTAGAGTTTCCTAAGATGAAAATCCTTAAAAAGTAATAAATGGGGTTTAAAAAGCATAACCCTAATAGAACCCTAATTTGACTTGAAAACCCTAACTTAGAGTCCAAGTCAGTCTTAATTGACATTTTGTAAAAACAATAGTAATGCATGGGTGTTATGCATTAATTACATGGTGATTGCTTGATTGGTTGCATTTGCTCTTGTTTACTTGGAAGTTAAGTCATCTTTGAGGAAAGCTACGTGGTTATGCTTATGAATGGTTATACTACATAGATTAAGGGTTGAGAAGTTATAACAAGAAATTACAAGTTTGATTATGTAATATTAACTATTTCTATGGTTGATTATGTTTTTATACTTACAAGCAAACATTTTGATTCCCCCATGTACTCAACATATTGAAATATACTGACCGCATTTTTATTTCACACCGTTTGAAGTTGAACTGTAGTTAATCTACATCCAAATAAGAAGGCACCAAAAGAAAAGATGTTTGAAGTCTACTGGAAATTTCTAGATAGTTGGATTTACTTTATGTTGCACCTTTAGTTTTCCCTTCCATGTAACTCCCTAGAGGAGAATCTATCTTCATATTGTTATAAAACTCTTTCCCATTCAATGAAAATTTTAATTATTACTAGTTAATTGCTAAACCGTGATCTTAGAATTATGATAATAACATTGTAAGGAAGAGATGGATGGCGGCTAGGGCTTCCACTGCGGGAGAAGGCGACCATCTAGGAGATCGCCGTTTTCTTGAAGACGAAGGAGACAGGGACCCTTCTTCCGATCCACCCAGCACGGTGGTGCTAGGGTCCTTAGGTTTATCTCTCAATTTCGCTTCTCATGGCCAGCAGTCGGTCGATCGCACCCACATGGCTTCCGCTACCGCCAACTCTACGTCCATGGATTGTGACTCTCAGGATACTACAGAACCTTTCCCCCCTCTATCGGGCCAAAGCCAATAGACCACTGATCCCCAGAGCAACACAAGGCCATCCTATAAAGACACCGTCACCCAAAGATCGAGGGACAATCCAAGAAACTTCATCTGGATAGATGCAGATGAGAACGACACAAACCTGCTTCCTTCAGACATAGAAATCACCGCCGAGCAAGGCTTTCCTTCCTTCCGCCTCCGTCAAGAAGCTCTGGAAGCCTACTGAAACTGTGGCAATACTCTATGGTCGTCAAACTTCTCTCACGGGAGATAGGATACCTAATGTTAAGAGATAGAATCAAAGATATGCGGAAACTGGTGGGGGGCTTCAACTTGATTGATGTGGCGAATGATTACTACATTGTTCAAATGCAAGCAGAAGATGATTACATTAACACTCTGGCAGGCGGGCCTTGGCCGATATTTGGTTCTTACTTAACAGTTCAAAGATGGTCTCCGACGTTCTCCCCAGAGAGAGCCTTGCCTCCTAGCATCATAGCCTGGGTTCACATCCCTAACATGCCAATTCACCCTGTACGAGGAAGTGCTTCTATGAGAAATTGGCAACCACCTTGGGAAAACCATTAAAGTAGACACGAACACCATGCTCCAACAGAGGGGCCATTTGGCACGCATAGTGGTGGAACTCAACATGGCAGCACCACTCGTCCCCATGATCTGGGTTGATGAGATCCGTTACAAGGTAGAGTACGAGAACATAACCTATATCTGTCTCCACTGCGGAAGAGCAGGTCACATTGAAAAGGACTCTAAGAAGAAAATCAAAGAGGAGAATGCGGCCAGATGGGTGAGTGTGGAAACGAGATCCCTCATCCCTATCTCTACGTAACAACACATGGTAGGTTTCTCAAAGGATATCCATGCCAAACCAGTAATGCAGAAACCAAGGAAACAACAGCCCACACCCCCACTGCATAAGATGTCCCAAGGCCACAATAGGTTCTAGGGGCTCGAGGTTGATCCAGAGGAAGATGAGGATGTCCACGAAATCATTGATGCTGATAAAGTGGCAGAGAAAATAACTGGCAGAGGAGGAGAAGGCATCAAATGGAGCCAACGGTAAAGGAACAACAAACCTCCCAAGAACCAAGGAACATCCAATTCTCCACGCACCCACCAGCCTCCCCAAAACACGTGTTCCCAGACTTCCGAGCCCTCACCGGTCTCCGCCCCTTCTTTCGACCACACAGTGGCACGACCCTTAGGCGACGAGGTTCTTCAAGGAAGACCTACGCAACCACACCCCTTCGTTACCACTCAGTTCAACATGGGTCACCATGGTCCAACTTATGTGACATACATGAGTCTATCCAAACCGTCTGCTGGCATCCATCTTAGAAACAAGAAGGTGATCCATGCGGGGGATCCTGGATGAGACTCTACAAGAAAAAGGGGGAAACAGTCACACCTCCAGGATTTAGAGAAATTTGCGTAGGAGATGGGTGCCCCCATCCTAGAAGAAGGTGATCAATGAAGGTCATGAGTTGGAACGTTCAGGGTATCTGTGACGACGATACCCAGAACAATTTGAAGAATTTTATCAGCAGATATCACATTTATGTAGTAGGAATCTACAAACCTCATTGAAGCAGAAACAAAGCCACCACAATAATCAAGAAGATGGGCTTCCCAAACTCTCACAGGGTTGAAGCGGTAGGGTTCGCCGACGGGATTTGGGTCCTATGGAAGATGAGTACCCAAGTAGAAGTTCTCCTCTCCCACAAGCAATTCATTCATTGTCTCATAAACAATAACTTCCTCTGCACTTTCGTGTATGGAGGCACCACAAGGGGAAGTAGGAAATTCCTCTGGCACCACCTCAACCTGCTTGCTTCTGACATCACCATGCCTTGGGTTGTAGTGGGCGATTTTAAGTGGTCATGTTCCAATCGGAGAAATTCAGCAGTAGATCCTTTGACAAGGCAAATAGTCAAGAATTCATTGAAGCTGCAACCTCATGCAATCTCCACAATCTCAGCACCAATGGCCCCCGTACTACCTTTAGGAGAGGCCTCCTCCACGAGAAGCTAGATAGAGCTCTCGGCAATAGTCACTGGCTCGACCTTACAACAACTTCTCCAGTCTTGGTTCTTGAAAGGAATAACTCTGACCATGCCCCACTACTGGTCACCTACGCCGATCCACAACACAAAAGACGCCCCTTCCATGGTACAACAACCAGCTGGTCTGAGACAGAAGGCTTTGAACTCTTCCTTCGGAGCAACTGGGATCCCGGATCCTCCTTTGGCGAGGCAGGATCCAGCTTTCTGAAGAAGGCGGCATCATGGGCTGTGAAGAAGAAGAAAGACGACAGAAGAAGGAAAGATCAGCTCAGAAACACAATTCGTCCCCGCTGTTCCCAAGGACTAGCAGAATCGAAATAGCAAAATTCTTGGGTCTAGCTCTCAATTTTGATTATAATATAGCAAAAAACATGGTGGATTTACAATTTCAACTGGACGAGATCCTACAGAGGGAAGAGCTAGATTGGCAATAGAAGGCTCGCTGTTCTTGGGTCAAGCTGGGCGATAACAATACGAAGTACTTCCATTCTATTATCAAGATGAGACGGAACATGAACAAGATCACTCACTTGAAGGACTCCCAAGGAAATTGGATTGAAGAAGGTGAGGACCTCAATAACCTTATCTTGTCCTTTTTCTCTAACGTCTACCAGGAAATGTCGCCCGATCTGTGTCATCACACCAGTGGCACCTTTATCAGGAGTTTTGTCCCACCTAATGCGGAAGCTTTGGAGTCACTGGCTCAGACCTCAGACAACGACGAGATAAAGGTCTCTCTTGACTCCATGGCACCACTGAAAGCTCCGGGCCCAGATGGTATAGCCGCATCTTTCATCCAAAAGCATTGGCCTATTCTCAAACAACAGATTTGTGATCTTGTGCAAGGCCTCTTTGCGGGACTTCCCATTAAGCCAGGAAGCACGAACTCGACACTGATCCTCATCCCCAAAGTGCCACAACCAGAGTCCTACTCATAGCTATGCCCGATATCCTTGAATAACGTCTGCTCAAAACTCCTATCCAAGGTCATCGCTAACAGACTGAAGCCATACACCATGGATCTCACCTTACCAGTCCAGCTTCATGCCTGGTCGGAATATTGGCGACAACATAGTACTTGTCCAGGAGATCATCCATTCTCTAGAATCTAAACATAATTGGAAGGACTTCTGTGCCATCAAGCTTGATCTTATGAAGGCTTTCGACAAGCTTAGTTGGCCCTTCATTACTGATACTCTCTCCAGAACGCACATTCCCAACAACCTTGCACACATAATCATGCAGATCATTACCTCAGGTATGACTTCAGTTCTCTGGAATGGGGAGGAAATAGGCTCTTTCAAACTAACCTACGGTGTGATGCAAGGAGATCCCCTCTCTCCATACCTCTTTGTCCTTTGCCTCGAGTGTTTAAGCTAATTGATCGAAGAAGAAACTTCTCTAGGGCACTGGAAACCTGTTCGTTTAACCAGACAAAAGCTCACCTTCACCCACGTCAGCTTCGCGGACGATATCATCCTCTTCGGTGAAGCCTCTGCTTGCCAGGCGAACACTATCAACTGGTGTCTCTACTGCTTCAGCCAAGCTTCAGGTCAAGTTCTTTCCCATGGAAAATCCTCGATTTTCTTCTCTTCTAACACCCCACAACACATAAGAGCGGAGGTCAGCAGAGCATTAGATATCAAGGAAACCTTTGACCTGGGAAGACACTTAGGCGTTCCGATCATCCACAAGAGGAAAAACAAGGACCATTACCAATATCTGATCGACATGATCTGCTCACATATTAATAGCTGACAGAACATATTTCTTTCAATGGCAGGTACAATCACTTTGGCGAAGTCTATACTATCCACCCAATCATGCTACACAATGCAATCCACTCTGCTACCTGCCTCCAATTCGGATAGAATAGACCACTTGATTTGAAACTTCACATGGAGCGGAACACAGGACACCAAGAAACTGCACTTGGTTTCCTGGAAGCACATTACCAAACCACTTCACAGAGGTGGCCTCGGAGTGAGAACAACAACAGGTTCCAACAAAGCTCTATTAGCAAATATCGCATGGGAGTACATCCAGCATGGCCTGGCACCCTGGACACAACTTATGCATGCCAAATATGGCAGACAAAGTTTTGTAACTACCTATGGATCACACACCTGGAGGGGGATCAAAACATTTTTACCTCTCATTCTGAACAATTCATCTATGACTGCTATCTCAGGCGCCAAAACAAATGTCTGGACAGACCTTTGGGTCGGTGATGGAGCCGCCCCTACCCTTAATACGGACCTCACGATCCCTGACGATATTAGAGACGTGATAGTGTCATGCCTCGTATCTGACTCCGGAGAATGGGACACAAGCTTCATCAATTTCTGGTTTGACGAACCCTCAAAACGCGCCATTGCCCTCATGCCACCTCTGAGTCAATCTTATGGAGAGGATAGAAGAGTATGGCTACCCTCTGCATACAATGCTTTCTCCGCTAACTCAGCTTATAAGACCATCATGAACTTCATCAAAATAGCTAGCTTAGACTGCTACAACTCTATCTGGGGTTTGAAGACTCAACAACGAATTAAAACCACTCTGTGGCTACTTCACCACGACATGCTTCTCACCAATGAGCTAAGGGTCAGGCGCCACCTCACACAAGACTCATCATGCGAGCGGTGCCAATGTCCTCTAGAGGATACAATCCATGCCATAAGAGACTGTCTACAGGTGAAGGCAGTGTGGACCCATCTGTTGCCTCCTGACACAACACATTTCTTCATTCTCGATTCCACCAAGGATTGGATCTCATATTACTTGAAGACCCTCAGTAGGATACCCAATTGGGGTGTCTGCTTTGCAACAGCGTGCTGGTGGCTCTGGAAAATCCGGAACCTCCACATCTTTGAGAACAAGTTTTTACCTCCATCAGTGATCATCACTCATTGTAGAGCGGCGATAACCACAACTGCCCAGGCTTTCAATATCCCTCCGTCACCTCCCTCAGTGTCACCCCCGAGTACCACAATCTTTCCCATCACTCCTCATTCCTTCATAATCCATGTGGATACGACTCTCAACAAAACTGTAGGCATGTGCGCTACTAGCCTGATCGTCAGAGACGTGCAAGGTGCCTGGCTCCACGCACAATCTCAACGTTCTCCCAGCATAGACCCGATGAGAGGAGAATTTATGGCCATCAGAGAAGCTCTGTTATACGTGAAACATGAAGGTCTTAACTCTGGAATCCTGATCACAGACTCACAAAATGCCACAAACTGGATTAAGGGCCTCGAAGCACCCCCACCCAGATATGTCATCTTAACGAAGGCCATCCAACTCCTATGTGTTGAACGCCCACTCTTCAAGGTGGTGTTTCAGTGAAGAAGCCAGAATAAGCTAGTTGACTGGCTAGCCAAGCAGTGCCTAAAACAACCTGATGACTCATGCTCATGGGCTACCTGCCCAACTACCCTTCTGACATCTTACCAGGAAGATCTTTAGGTTTTCAATATAATTTTTATCCCACTCTCGGACACTATGTAATCTTTAGCTACCTTTTGGTATGTTCCAAAAAAGAAAAGAATTATGATAATGTCCCTTATCGTCTCGATCCACCTTAAATGGGGATAACATGGAGAAGGGGTTGTTACATGGAGAGGGGATCATCTTGGAAAATTCCCTAATAATTCCCTTGCTAGCCCTAGGGGTCTTGATCCACCTTAAATGGGGATAACATGGAGAAGAAGCTCACTGAGGCCATTAGTACCATGGCTCTCAGAGACGTCTCAGAGATGAGAATGGTGAACCCATACATGTCCGCCTTCATCTCAGAGCCACCATCCTCAAGTTCATCAAGATGAACATAGAAATTTTTTTGGGTTGAGGACAAGACATAATTCATGGATAAGGCAGATACTTGGCTCCTAGATGTGGAGCATAGTTTCCTCATCCTAGAGGTACAACATAACAAGAAGGTCCTTTTCACTACTCACCTCCTTGAAGGAGAAACAAATCTATTGTGGGAAAACTACATTATCGACCAAGATATGATTGTGGAACCAATGGTATGGGTAGATTTCTGCATCATCTTCTCTATAAGGTTTATCCCCAGCTCTGGCATGAAGGAAAAGGAGAAGCAGTTCATGCTCCTCTATTAGGGCAATGTGGCAGAGGCAGATTATGCTAAAAGTTTTTGTGTCCTGGAACACTTTGCCTACATGTTAACTATGGAATAATGAGTTGAGCACTTTGTTGAACGCATGCACCCCCAACTAAAACCCCATGTGATGGCTAGAAAACCCCCCAAACTTCACCAAGGCCCTCAACTTCACCCTAGATATGGAAAGGGCCATCATATATGCTTGCTTAGAACCCACCCAAAGGATATCTAGATTTAATTTAAGGTGTTTCTACCCCAAGAAATGATAACAGAAAGGATCAGGGTCGTAAAAATGACAAGGGTAGAAATGAAGGAAAGGTAAAGCCTCATGATGGGAAGCACAACCACATCTAGCACATCTGTGTGAAGAAGCACCCTGGTAAATTCCGCTTCGAGAAGCGAGTGTGTTTTCAATGTCAGCAAGAGGGACATCTCATAGAAAAATGTCCTCTCCCTAATCCTCGAGGTCCATGCCCAATGTCGGCCCAACTTGTGGCTACGACACAACTAGGGGAAGGCCCAACTGTAGGTTAACACTGACATGCTCAAGTCTTTAGATTGATAATGAGGAAGCTCAGGCCGATGCCAAATGACTCATATAAGGTAACCATCCCTACAACTCTATTTTCTATCCTTTACCATGAAATGCATAATAGTGTTGACTACCATAATTATGATGTAGGACTGCTTGATGTCATGGGACATACCGTTAAAGCTTTATTCAACTCTAGTTCTACTTATACTTTCATTTTGTGAAATTTCACAACTATGCTTTGTCTAGATTTTAAGGACTTAGGATACATTCGGGATGTCATCACCCCTAGTGGTCGTATCTTCTCATCCCTCTTAAATAAACCAGTCATCAATGTTAATAATGAACTTCCTACAAACTTTATTCTTCTTGATATGAATGACTTTGATGTCATTATAGGAATATATTGGCTTTACAAGTATAATTCAAAAATAGATTGTAGGGAAAAGAAAATAAGGATAGAGAAGCTAGGTCATCCACCCTTTACCATTCAAGGTAGGAAATATGCCACCACCAGCCGATATGTGTCATCCGTGAAGGGAGAACAAATGGTAGCTAAAGGTTGTCTAGAATTCCTAGATATAGTGATCAAGTGAGAATCTAAGGTGTGGCCCTTATAGGAAATAGAGGTAGTCAGGGACTATGTTGATGTGATCCTAGACAATTTTCTAGGCATACCTCTGGAGAGAGAAGTGGATTTCTCAATAGAGTTAACTATTAAGATAAACCTGCTTTCCAAGGCACCTTATAGGATGACTCCCATTGAGTTTCTTGAGTTGAAGAAGCAACTATAGAAACTTCTAGATAGGGGCTTCACCCGACCCATCACATCCCCATGGGAAGCATCGGTCCTCTTTGTAAAGAAAAAGGATGGATTGCTCCATAGGTGCATAAACTACAGAATGATAATTCAAGCCACAATTACAAATAAGTATCCTCGACCCAGCGTAGATGACCTGTTTGACCAGCTCAAAGCCGCCCGAGTTTTCTCAAACATTGACCTAAGATCTGGATACTACCACTTGTAGGTTAAGAATGAGGACATCACAAAAACCACTTTCCGAACCCGTTATGGCCACTACGAGTTTTTAGTTATGCCTTTTGGGTTGTATAATGCTCTTAGTGTGTTCATGAACCTCATGAATAATGTGTTCCAGCCGTTCATTGATACCTTTGTCATACTATTCATAGATGACATCCTGGTCTATTCTAATGAACTAGAACAACACCGTAATCACCTATCTAAGGTTCTTGATATCATGAGAAAGCAAAAGTTCTATGGAAAATTCTCGACATGTGAGTTTTGGATAGACTGGGTTATGTTCCTTGGGAGTTATGTTCCTCAGACACATTATATCTATAGGAACTATTTTGGTGGACCCTGCCAAAGTAGAGGTCGTTCAATAACGGACAAGACCGAAGTCTTCGTCTAAGATTCACTATTTCTTGGGATTAGCTGGGTATTTTTTATTATTCATTAACAATTTCTCCAAGACCGCGTTTCCCCTCACCAAGCTCATCCAAAAGGACTAGAAGTTTGTTTGGTCTGATCTGTGCAAATCACAACTCTAGGAGTTAGAGGAAAATCTTACCTCATCCCCTATCTTGACCATACCTTCGAGTTATGATGGATTTGCCAACTTCAACGACGCATCGAAAATGGGCTTGGGATGCATGTTAGAGCAAAAACAACATGTCTCCGCCTTTGCCTCAAGGTAGCTCAAGCCAAATGAAGTGAATTACCCAACCCACGACCTAGAACTTGCAAAAATTTTCTATGCCTTGAAGGTTTGGCAGGATTATCTGTATGGGGCTACCTTTGACATATTCACCGATCATAAGAGCCTGAACTACCTATTGACTCAAAATGACCTGAATCGAAAACAATGATGTTGGATGAATATATGATGGATTTTGATTTCCCCATAGCCTACCATCCCAATATGGCTAATGTGGTAGCTGATGTCCTCAGTCATAAACATCTCAATTGTGCAGTTGGTTTGGTCACTCAATGGAGGAGATTCAAAGTCTTTGCTAGATGGACTCCACAACCATTGGCAAATACCATCCATTCATCCAATATCCATATCATGCTTGACATGTTGACCGAGCTTGTAGACACCCAATTAGTCAACCCCGAGCTAAGGAAAATGAAGGGTTTGATGGCGAAGCCTCAAACACACCTCTCTATGGGTGTGTATGGTGGAATCTGATATAAGCATCATATTGGGTTCTAAGGATTCACCTTTGAAGGCTCACTAACTGCAAGAGGTTCATGGGTCAAAGTACATGGTACACCCCGATGCCACTAAGATGTTTAAAGACCTATAGTGGTTCTTCCGATGACCAAAAATGAAGCAAGACATAGCCTCATATGTAGCTAGTTGTCTCATGTGCCAGATGGTGAAGGCTGAGCACCAGCGTCCCAGTGGGCTACTGCAATCGATTAAGATTCCTGAGTGGAAATGGGACCATATCACCATGTATATTTTGGTGAGTTTTCCCAAGACAAGAAAGGGATATGATGCTATATGGGTCATGGTGAACCACCTAACCAAGTTAGTACACTTCCTTGTCCCGAAGATCACTGCCAAGGTGTTAGACCTAGGTGAAATTTACATTTGAGAGATTGTCCATTTGCATGGCATTTTGAGTTTGATTATCTCTGATCATGACCCTAAATTCACCTCAAAGTTGTGGAAACAAGTCCAAGAGGAACTCAGTACAAGGCTGAAGTTCAACACAACATATCATCCCCAGACTGATGGTCAATTAGATCATACGATCTAGAACCTACAAGATCTTTTGAGACATGTGTGCTAGATTGGGGTGGATCGTGGGAACAATACCTACCCTTAGCTGAGTTTTCCTCCAACAAAAGTTACCAAGATAGTATCGGGATGCTTTTGTATGGAGCTCTTTCTGGGAGGTCGTGTCAGTCACTGCTTTACTAGAATTATGTCAGTGAGAGGACCATGCTCAGGTAAGAGGAACTACAATTATACATTGATAAAGTCTCTTTGATCAAGTAGAGGCTAAAGAAAGTCTAGAATCAACAGAAGTCGTATGCTGATGGAAAGTAGATAGATCTGCACTTTACTATAGGAGATCATGTTTTTATGAAAATCCAAGCTATAGCTAAATATAGAAGAAAATTGTGATGTGGTTTTGTTTGAGTTCTAGAATGGATTGGTAAGGACGCTTATCATCTGGATTTACCCCCACAACATAGTATGATACATGACATTTTTAATGAGTCTGATCTGAAGCGCTATGTGAAGGATCCTGCACATGTGTTGAATATGGAACCTATAGAGCTCCAAGGAAGGTTATCATACCTTGACTCACATGTAAGGATATTGGATTCCAAGGTGAAAGAGCTTATAAATAAAAATATTGAGATGGTAAAGGTTCATTGGAAGCACCATGGTGAGGATGAAGCCACATGGGAGCTAAAGAGGGGCATGAAAAAATCTCATCCCCAACTTTTTGGATGACTGGTCAAATTTGAGGAAAAAGTTCTTATAAGATGGAAATGATGTTATAACCCGAATTATTATGCTTTTATATGTACTTGGATGCAAATAACATATTGATAAATCTATATTTCCTAAAATCAAGGATCAATAAAGAGATTCATTTAATGTCACATTTTAACTCAGATTTGGAAGCTAAGACTCGACCCTTTGATGTCAGACACCATCCTAGCCCTTGGATCCCTCAGATCAATAGTTAAAAGACCATCTTCTATATGAATGGAGTAGGAAAGCCAATAACAGTACTACTCCTTTTTCTTTTTTGATTCCCTCTCTACCTGACCCATTCCAACACTTAGAAATCCTCCCATTGAATTTTTGAGACAATTCTGAGTCTGGTAGTGGCTAGTTTCACCCACTTTGGAAAGCTATTATGACTTCCCCAAATTGCAGACCTAGTCTTGGCCAACCCTTTGAGGTCATGGCTATATAAAGCCTTGGAGTCCCTCATGATATTAGAGCAATCCTTGAGAGGAGCCCATGGATCTCACAAACTCTATTGCCTCCAGTTCATATCTGAACCTCTTCTTTGTCCCTCGTTTCTTCTTTGTACCCCGTCGAGAGACCTTTGACTCGTCCTCTCTATCCCTACCACCATCAGACAATAAATTATCACCAACAAGTCCAATGAGGTGTAGTGAAGAGGTTGGCAACTTCACTTGCTACACAAGAAGATGGGAACTTGGAGTCAACTTTTGTATTGACTTGCGCAATAGAGTAGCTCATGAGACCAGGGTTGAAGACGACCCCAGGGGAAAAGACATCCCAGTCCAGGTCTGCCTTTATGAGGTAAGAGGGCTTTTCTATCCTTTTAACCTTTTTTTGCTAAGCCATGCAAGCATGGGATCCCATCTTAACACGATCCAATTGACTTGTCCATGGCCTGCAATGCACCCCTCTACCTAGTCAACCACATATGTGGCATGATCTAATTGGTCCAAAATGATTTAACTTGCAATAATTTTAGAAAATCAATGGTAGATCCAAATATAAAAAAAAAATATATAATTTTATCAAAAAAATATGAGGAATAAAATAAAATTGGTTTCATATTCTAAGTAAGTCTTTAATTCCAAAAGTGCATAAAGATGCTTACTGTAATGTAATTCAACACATATAAACCTTTTTTCAGAGGATTGATGAAATTGATGAGTATATCCTAATTAATTGGTCTTAATGAATAAAGTCTAATCTTTTTGGATAAAAAGAGCACCTTGGATCTAATTTAGTTTAAAGAATTCATGTGTGGCCAAAATTAGTGTTTCCTAAGATGAAAAGCCTTAAAATGTAATAATTAGGGTTTGGGAAGCCTAACCCTAATAAAACCCTAATTTGACCCCAAACCCTAACTTATATCCCAAGTCAGTCTTAATGGACATTTTGTGAACACAATAGTAATACTTGGGTGTTACACATTAATTATGTGGTGAGTTCTTGATTGGTTGCATTTGGTCTTGTTTACTTGAAAGTTAAGTCATATTTAAGGAAAAGTACGTGGTTACACCTATGAATACTTGCCTTATCGACTTCTATGGTTTTTTGAAGTTTCCCAAATGGATTGTAATTAAACTACTTATTTTTTTACTTATTTCACGTAGTCTATAAGGCCCATATGAATATCACTTCATATGAACAAAAATTTCTCAGCCAAGTATGCTATCTCTGGTGGGTTTAATGTACAAGTGGGATGTGAGGAAGTCATTATGATGACGGATGATCAAGCCAGGAAAGGAAGATCACAACTAGACCAATATGGGAAAGGAAGTCCGTTAATAGGCCAAGCCGGAAAATGAAGGCTGATATAAAACCACGCGTAGGAAAGGGAAGTGTATGAGAAGTCCACTACAAGGACAAGACCCTAGTGAGAGGGTACCCCACAAAGAGTGCCCCCAGTGAGTGGGTATACCACTGAGATTAAGGGTTGATGAGTTATAACAAGAATCTACAAGTTCAATTATGTAATATTAATTGCTTTTATGGTTGATTATGTTGTTACAATTACATGCGAACATTTAGTTTCCCTCATGTACTCAATATATTTTGAAATACTAATCATGTTTTTGTTTCAAACTATTTTAGGTTAAACTGCAATTAACATGAAAAGATAGACTTCCAAAGAAAAAGGCACCAAAAGAAAAGAAGTTTACACTCTACTCAAGGATTCTAGATAGTTACATTTACTTTATGATGTAACTATAGTTTTCCCTTCCATGTAACTCCCTAGAGGAGAATCTATTTTCATATTGTCATTAAACTCTTTTCCATTCAATGACAATTTCAATCATTGTTGGTTAATTTCTAAACCTTGATCCTGAAACTATGATAATGGCCATTGCCTCTTGGTCCACCTTAAATGGGAATAATAAGAGGAGGGGTTTGTTATATAGTGTGTGAAAGATAGGGAGAGAGAGAGTGAGTGTAGGTGGAATCCGTTCCCTTCACGCCCAATCCAACACTCAGTGCTTTATCCCCCACCTCCGCTAGGGCTTTGTAGCCCTATTTAGGTGGCGGTGGCAGTGTAAAGGAGAGATTTAGGAGTTTTTAGGGTTAGTGTGTGATACGAGAAAATGAAAAGGAGGTGTTGGTGATGAGTGTGGAGGCTTTTATAGGGGGAAAGGATCACTGGAGGGGGGTGGTTTAGGGTTTTCAGTGACTGTTGGCCATGAGGGAAAAGAAGAGGTAGGCCAAAGCCTACCTACCCTGACCTGAGGCTCGCCTTTCCTCATTTGGGATCAACAATGGGTTGTGTGGTCAAAGGAGATGTGACGAAAATCATGGGTGAGTGTCTGTTGTGGCAAAAGCAACTCTACTATAACTCTTTGAAAATAACAATCAAGATGAAGGGGGTGTCATCACGACCATTGGATCCACCATAGTTTGTGGCATGCAATGATCCAATCTCCCACATCACTTGGGGGTTGAGGGAGGGAAAGAAAGGAAATGGAAAAGGAATAGAATGAGAGGGATGCCAACAAACCATGCCCTCTTCTGGGCTTGGCTGCGCCAGCCTAAAATGGTCGAAAAAAGGGTTAAATAGGTGTAAAACAAGGGTTTAATAAACTAAATTAGTGGGCATAAATCTCCCATCATAACTCCTATTACAACATAATTAGATTATTTGGAAACGTGGGAATGTGCTCTACACCATCAATACAAGATCAGGGTAGAAAAAGAATCATAGAAGGGATCAAAATAGGGGTGAAGAATGTAATGTGTAGTGTGGTTGCAAACTACATTTAAAGTTAAGTTGAGTGTCACTACAAGACACTTGTACATATGATAAAACAATTGAGTGTCAAAACACATTAGTTGAGCTGTGAAAAAGAGAAAGTTAGATATATAGGGTAAATTTAATAGGAGAGAGAGAAGAACATCAGTCATCTCATCCTCTTCACCTTAAAATAAATTGTGTCCCTAAAATCAAACCAATCCATCAATTGAGTTTGGGAATTCATATTTCATATTATAAACCATCTTGATGATCCAATAAGGTATCATATTCTCTTTCAATATGAAATTAATTCCAAAATAGAGCAATTGAGTATCATGTTCCAAATCATAGTCACATAAATTGCCAAATTGTAATGGTCATCACATAGATCACAAGTTTGAAGGGATTTTCCTATAGATCCTAAATTTGGAGAGGTCACATTTTAGGTAAAATTTATAGAGCTCTTTGAATCAAGAGTAAGGCATGACTTTTATTCACAACACTTAGGGTTCTAGGACCTACATTGGCCTAGGTGGGGTTATACAACCATGACTGATATTTCATATTTCAATAATTTGAGATATACATCATCCTTCAATATCGTGATTTCGTGTTCAAAATCAAGGGAATATTCAACCCTAGTCCACATGAGATCCCATCCCTTAAGTCATAAATAGAGAAAATTAAAATAATCATCAATTAAAGTCTTTTGAGATTTGGGAAATTCATAAATCATATATGGAGGGCAATCTCAAGATCCAAATAGGGTGATCGTAGGAGTAAAATCAATATCAAGATCTATAATCATGAGTTAAGATTTTATAAATAAATATCGAGAGTGAAAGTTTGGATATCAAAGTCCTAGGCCCAAAGATTTCAATGCTAGGGTTTATATTACTATTTATACCTTATGTGCTTTCATTCATTCATATAAAACAATCGAGCAACATCTTAAGATATAAAAATCAAGTTTGTTATCATGGTATTCAAGTTTGATGAATGATATAGATCTAGGTCTTTATAGTAACTTAACCACAATATATAGTCAACATTATCGTGGTCAAGTTAATCATCAAATCAAGATTTAAGATCAAGAATCAATATCATCATTGACTTGACCTATTGGAACTCAAGTCAAGGAATTAGAATTGTGTGGAGGGGTTACCTTTCCAAGACTCTAAATAATCACCCAAGTGTAATTTTAGAGGCAATCATATAGGGGTGTGAACTAGGTTAGGGTACATACATTACTACCTTAATCTAGCACATTAGTGCCCATAGTACAGAAACATTGATGGTACAAAAATAAGGGAGTATCAATTATCAAGTTATATTTCATGAAGTTAGGAGATTAACAATCAATACAATAATAAGGAAACCATGTTTCAGGATTTTGCAAGATCAAGGTCATAATATCATTCCCTTTCCTTTTATAGATAAAGGAAAGAGGGTACATCTAGAAAAATAAATAAGTCACAATAGGACACTCCAAGTGTTAGAGATTTATAGGGTATGGTCAAGACTTTGTATGATTCATATCATTCAAAATTGAGACTTATAAAGAGGCATAGTAGTCAATATGGGATTTCCCTCTTGTAACGAATTTTCCCATCACGATCTAGGGATCCAAAGACATAGTCATATATAAGTATGGGCATGATACATATCAATAGGGGAAGAATTTCTTAGTTATGTTGAGGTTTGGTCAAAATCGTGATGGCATATGTTTAATCAATAAGGACATCATCAACCATGAGGTATAAACCCTGAGTTCACCTTATTTCATCACATCAAGGATTTTGTGTGTTACTTCAAACGTAGGAAGCATAAATGTCATATTGAGTAAAATTAGGTTTGGATGTTCTCAAGTTTTATACATGAGTACATTACTTTATGAGTACTTTCATAAGCAAAATCAAGTTTTCAAATTAAGATCAGACCAAGAAATTATCATCATAATGAAAATCCATTATCTCAAATGATTTTTTAGTTTTCCCATGCATAAGCTACCCCAAATTGAGAAATCATGTGATTAGTAGGCATGGGAGAAGAATCACATAAAAAGATGACAAAACTTCATTAATCATCATATACTTGGGTGTCTTATGTAGTTCTTAAAGAAAAGGTGAGATGATATAAGTTTCTTTAAGATTTAAGGGAAGAGACTAAACCAATCTTGGATCCATTTTGGGTAGGTAGGGGTGCAAAGGAACCTCAACAACCAAACTATTTGGCTGGTAGGTGATTACTTACTAGAACCTCCATGTTTAAAACCTTACCTATCACCTTAGTTTCACCATTATGGACTTTGGTTCTCCCTAGGTTCATATGATGTGTTATTCCTTAAACATTAATAGAGACCTATGGGTATGGATATGATACCATTTGTCACTGAATTTTCATTACCCCCATCGGACCCCACTGACTATTGAGTCAGTGGCAGTAAGGTTTGGGCAATCATCCATAGAATAACATAAATATTTCACGCAGAAAATAATATATATATATATATATATATATATATATATATATATATATATAAAGGCAAGAACAACAAGAGATAACAAAATATAGTAGGGAGGAAATACATGTACCAATTTCTATCCAAGCAAAAGAATTAAGTACACTATGAACAAACAAGTAAGAATAGTTTAAGAGTAATATAAAAGTTTCTTGAATAGAAACATTATATTGAGAAAGAATCAGAAATAAGTCGAGAACACTTAAAAAATATTCTTTTATATAAAACATGTTCTAGCTTTCTTTATCTATTATATCATTGTAGGCCTTTGAACCACATGCAAAGGTAGGGCCGTGAGGGATATTTAAGCCAAATATAAGTATGTACCTTATCTCAAAGTGAGGGATTAGAAGACTAAATGTAATGAGTTATCCCTATTGTGTGGGACCTCAAGGCCATCACCTAGAGATAACCCCTTTTCAACATGCCTTGTGCCCATACTCCTAGAATTCAAGTAGGTACGCAAGCATACATAACGGATTTCTACATTATATTTAAGGTTTTTTATAGCATAATATGATAAATTATGAAAATAGTAATCCTAGGAACAATAGATCAAACAAGTAACTAAGTATCCAAGCATTCATACGAGCATACATACAAACATGTAAATGTCATAGTAGGGTCAAGAGATTAAGCGTACCTTGTGAGTGATGAGCAACTTATGATTCTTGAGTATGATTCCTACTAAAGTTTCAATCCAAAGGGGACGTAATATGTAAAAATACATATAATGGAGTCTTACATCTGTAGGGTTTTGATATGATAAAATTGTACTATGTCACATGGATGTTCTCATAAAAGTGGTATCAAATAGTTCAAGTATAGTCCCATTGTATCAAAAAATATGCATTGATTTAACATAGCACAAGTATCAACATTAAACCTTAGATATAGATAGAACGTTCATATTTATAATTGTTACATAGTGAGTTCATCTCTTATTTGAACTAGATAGATAAACATGTTTCAAAAATTCATATTTTCATTATATGGAAAGAAACTAGGTCAACTAGATCATTTTAATGCATAAAAGTGAGTAATTGAGTTCTTATAAGGCAATCATATCATGTTAGCATAAGATCTTGGTTCAAAAGGATAACAAGCATGAAATAGGTTTCTTATTTCGGAGTCAAACCATTGAATGATGATACTATAGGCCAAATATCCATATAGGATCAAATTGCATGATGCAAGTACATAAAAAGATCATTTTTAGGTTAAATCTAGTCAAGATAAGAATTAGGGTTCATGTAGATTGTCCAAGACAATAAATCACGTCCCTAATCAAGAAAAGTTACTGATTTGCATGAATGGAGAGAAATAGATTACTAAGGATGCATGATATTCATGATAGAGGGTGATTAATGCTCAAAGATCATAAAGGAAACATTTTTAGTAAAACATATACATGTCATGACAAACTAGCTAGAGATTATAGTATCATTTGAAAGATGATGTTTTGTTGTTTAAAATTATGTATAATATCAAGACATTTGGTTATGGGACCTGGGAGGTGTGAGGATTTGAATTTTAGTATCATTATATGGGATTTTAGGGGAAATTAACCTTGATTGGGATGAGAAAAAGGTGTAGAGGGGCCAACACGAGGTTAATCCGCCGGACGTGATCCCTTAATCCATAGTTGTGGGTCTACTCCTACACAGTCCATGGCAATTATCAATGCTCGCGAGTGAGTGGGGTGTTGGCATGGGGTCGTGGGAGGTTGGGAGTGGCTGGCTATGACTTGGAGCAGATCGAGGCAGCCACGAGCGGTCTGGGTGAGGACACTTCCATGTGAGTAGGGAACTCATGGAATCGAGGGCTGTGTGGCACACGAAGACTGGCTACAAACTCCAAGCATGGAAGAGAGAGATGAAAATGAGAGGGTGAGAGAGAGTGTGTGAAAGAGATGGAGAGAAAGATAGCAAAGGTCAGATCTGGGCCCTTCATACTTGATTCAATGCCCACACCTTACACTAGGGTTTACCATCCCCGGTGGAGGTAGGAGTAGCTGTGCTAGGGTGAGCTAGAGGGGTTTTTAGGGTTAGCCTATGAGATGAGAAAATGAATGAAGTGTTGTGTGATAACTTAGATTTTTGAGTTTTAATAACTAATACAATAATTGAGAGACAAGCATTCTATGTAAGATGTCAAATACCAAATTGAGGAATTGGTAATACAATCATGGATTCCTTCACCCAAATTAGGTGATTTGAAATATGATGGAGGACTATGATGCCTAATTGAATTCAATTGTGAATGAATACCCTTTCTGATTAATTAAGTCCTCATGAGACCAATCATACATTTAGTGATCCAGTGAGTAGTGCACTAATTTTCTTTTGAGGAATTATGTATAAATGAAACAATGTTAGAGTTTGATGTCAACCTTGATTATTTTGGCTTATCAATTTCTTTTAATACCATCCCTAGTATCTTATAAAGTCAAATTACATGAAATATGACATATAGCCAATTGACATGTCCAACATTCGGATTTTAACTCCAATTTTACATCATAGCTACATCATGACATTATAAAGCTACACCTAAAATTTTGTGGCAATTGGATCATCCAATTAAGAGATATCAGCAGTTGAATTTTGGTGCATATATTCATGCACATTGGACCCTAGGACCAAAGTTCAGTTTAAATGACCAGACCGTGACACATTTATGTGTCACACGACTTCTATGGATACTCCACCCATTTCTGACCCTGGGATTCTGCCCCTTTGGATCACGCGGGGATCCAAGGGCTGGGAATGCGTCTTCAACCTCCCGCAAAGGGCGGGGAGGTGAGAACAAGTCCGTTCATCAGCGAGTCGCCACCTCACACCAAATCTCAGAGATTCATTCCTATAGACGACCTCGTCTCTCCAAACCGAACCTAGATAGCCCTCACTCAAACCCCCCTCGCCCTCGGATCAGGGAGGATGAGCCCTTCGTTGCCAGCGCCTCTCCACCGCAGAGAGCAGGTGGTGGCCGAGGAGATAGAACTGAGCAATAGGGCTCACGGAGGAGAACTGAGAAGGGGAAAATAAAGCTCGGCGTCAGGGGAGTCCAACCAAGCTTCTCCCGCAGACCCTCATGGTGGTCCTGATGGTGGACGAAGCCGACTTGGCTGGAGGAGAAGGAGTAAGCCTGCACGACTTCTCAGACCTTGCCACTTCAAAGCGAGGTGGCGGGTGAGTTCATGGAGGCCTAGGGAAGCTTTTGTGGAGTTTCAAAGCACGAGGGAGTTTTCCCCCTTTTCCCTCCGCCGCACCATCCGCTATTGCCGGCGAGCCGGCCCAGACCGTGAGCAGAAGCCGAAGGCAATGAGTTTCAAGGATGGCGGTGTGGAGGAGGAATCACCGGATCTGATTGCAGTCTTGGAGTTGGGCGGAGGCCACGGTGCTGCTGGCATCACCTCGCCAGAGCATCTCCCTCACGGCGGTGCCCTGCAGATCGAATTCCCGCTTGGGACTGATCGCGTGGACTAGGGAAAGGAAGAGAGCCAACCGGGTCTTGAATCCAAATCCTAGACCGGGTCCAGCCACGTGAACCGCTAGAGAACCAAGCCCAGACCAAGTGAACCGGCCGCAGCAAGCAAAGGAGTTGCGCCAGACCTAGTGGCCACGTGGCGAGCTCCCATTGGCCGATTAAGGTAAAATCTTTAGTAAATCTGCAAATCTTCAATAAATCATAGAAAATAGCCTACAAATCAGAAAAATGTAAATAAGGTATCGAAATTCTCAGAAAAATATGTAGAACAATATGAAAGCTTAATATCAGACTTTTTATGCTTAAATAGTAGCAATATCATATAAGACATGTAATACTTGTTTAATGGAAAATAAATATCAAAGGATGATATAAAATCATGGAAAAATATCAGTAAGTCCACAATTATGTATAGAATGCATATGATGTCAGATATTGTCTTGTTGATGCACAAAATTATGTAATTTGATTAATATGGCTAATTAGGGCTAATAACCCTAATAAAATACAATAAATACATACATGCTCTATAAATGATGAAATTTACAGAGAAAGCTCATATCAGTATATTGAACCTCAAATTTAATTATGAGATCATCATGATGAACAAAATCTATGTTATATGAAAATGTATCTTAATGCATGTTATAAAACCCTAATCTAGGTTAATGATGTAACCTAGGGTTAATATGTGCACAAAAAGGATTTGGAACCTAATGTTCAGACGATGAACTTTGATAATGAGATGTAATCTGGAAAATGACATCAATATGAGAAATCTAAGATAAGAAGACAAGTAATAATGTATATAACATAATGAAATAAGCAAACCCTAATGAACACAACTAGGGTTAAGATGATGAGAATCTAATTCTAGTATATGATTTTGTTATTAATGAGGTGATGACTAGAGATGTAGATTATGAAGAATATATATATATATATATATATATATATATATATATATATATATAGGAATCTCTGAACTCAGGTACGTGGGTTTATTTAATTATATGACTATGGTTTTCTTGCTTGCAATCATGATATGTATGTATGCCCTCTTCTATTTGCAAATATTGGATGTAGTATTGCTATGTAGTACCCGTTTTTTTGTCACTTGAAAACATAAATTATGAGTAGATGTTTTGTAGTTATTTAAGGTGT
Source organism: Alisma plantago-aquatica (assembly GCA_963693085.1). Classification (NCBI taxonomy): domain Eukaryota; kingdom Viridiplantae; phylum Streptophyta; class Magnoliopsida; order Alismatales; family Alismataceae; genus Alisma; species Alisma plantago-aquatica. The sequence continues at coordinate 1,031,073,392 of OY856410.1, read as the reverse complement.
TCATTATCCCCCTTACGAGGGAATGGATTAATGTTGGCTAGTACACCTCCCTAGAGCACACGGTGTACGGGGAGTTTTCCTAGAGTACTTGGTACATGGGGATGGGCCCATATTTATGTTTTGGTACTAGTCCACCTTGATAATGCAATTCATCTAGGAAAATGACTTAAATTGTCATATTTCGCTTAATAAAGATGTGTTTTCTATGATTTTCTTTCCTTCTGCAAATCTTTTTCAAAAATTATGAAAGTCATAAATATATGTATCTTTCTGCCCATGTACACAACACCTTGTGTGTTGATTTGTTGTTTCACGTATATTTTAGGTTCAGAGATAGCATGGGAGGAAAAGTACAGGATGTGAGCAAGTTGTTCAGGTTGTACCTATTGTGAAGATCCTAGTTAGCATACATGTTCTTAGACTTGTAAATCATCTTTCAATATGTAATTGTAATTCATGTTGTAATAAGTCCATTTTGAATAAAAATACATGTTGAATATTGAGTATGTTATGGTTGTATGTTCATGTATGCGTATTATGCTTCCGCACCGCTTTCTGATATGATTGGATGATGTTTTCGGATTATGAGCTCTCATTCCCAATAGGGTTTGGAGAAGCCAAAATCCGGGGACATCACAGTTGGTATCAGAGCATGAACAATAGCTACACCTAACAATTGCTCACCATGAAACATAAAAACCTGAATCTCACCTTTCACTTTAAACCCTAGAAACTTAGTAAGTTGTTCTATAGAAATAAGTTCTGACTTAGCCTTTAGGTTAGAACCTAGATGTTCGAGAACTAGGTTTAGACAAGTGTGTGAAACCCTATTCATATAGAGCTCATATGCATTGGGTAGCTACACTAGTCTACACCTTGTTCTCACCATTTCACTAGGTGACATGGCATTATACTATCTACTATGTGTGGGACACTCGAGTTTGCTGGTTTGGTTTTGTTTCCCAATCGGCTCACACCTCGACAGTTTTCTCTGACGTCTGCCTTCTCGGAGAAAAACTATATAATATTTTATTACCTATATGTAAATATAAAAATGTGTCCCTCACACTGTAGAGTAGTTAGTGTTCATGCAATCTAAGTGAAAGGGAGTGACATCAGTCTAGAAGAGAGAGTAGTCTAGATTATATTTCTAGAGCCTTATCAAGATATGTGATACATAGAGTAGATGATAGAACGATAGTTGGAAATAAGCATATAGAATCTTATATAACTTTGATCTATGATGGTATATGTTTACTTATTAAGATTTGAGTTGTACATGAGCTGAATCCATTCTTAGAGGATCTATGCTAAGTTGTGATGATGAAAGTACATTCCCTTTTCCTACTTAAGATAAGCTAAGTTAAGATAGAGATGAGTGTGCATGAGCCTCAAGCTCTTATACAAGGAGGATGTCTAGTGGTAGGATGAGATATGTGGTGAACTCTAGAGAGAGTAAGACCCACAGGGAGAAGGTCATATGACCTAGCCTCCAATATATGAGATATGTGTTAAAAAAAAGTCCTACACTAGATTACTCTCGAGTGTCGAGTTGAGTCCTTATGCATGATTCAAATCTATATGTGAGAATTGGGTAAAAGAAAAGGATGGGTAGATGACCCATATGATAAAGTTAATCCTTTGGCTGAGTTAGGTCCTAGCTAGAGTGACATATTTTGTGAATCTCATCATTAGTTGCAAGTGAGGTAATATATGAACTCTAGTTATGAGAGTATGATGCTTTGTGCAAAAGATACTCAAAATACATGTTCTCCCTTCTTCTTCTCTTTCTTAATATATGATGATAGAAACCTCACTTGATCTATATAGATGATTTAGATATGAGGAGTCACTCGTATAAGCTTGACCTATTCTATATCCCTCCCCCATATCATACATGTAGCACTCAAGATTGAAATCATGATAAGTTTGACTTTAAAATATTCTCTTCCCCTTCATATGAAACATGAAAGACATGATGCTGAGATCATGGGATAAACTTAGTATATTCTCTTTTCCCTTCACATAATACATGCAAGACATAAAAAGTTGAGTTCATGAACTTGATATAAAGATATTTTTGGATCATAGGATATATGATCAGAAATATAGTTCATAACTTTGATCCTTCTCAATGTATGCTTCTAAGTTGAGTATGAATATCACACCATAGGGTGAAACCCTAGTGGTCAAACATGTTACGTAAGCCCTTCTTATATAGAATAATCATCATATCAAGGATGAAGATAAATCTCCTCTAATTCTGAAATTATTGTAAGATGTTAATCATAAAACATATTAATGATGTTAGATTTGAATAATCTAAATACCATGGCATATAGATGAATTCCTCTTGAACCTTGCAAGCATGAGCAAAACTTGTATCCTTAGGGGTGATGTAATCCTAAGATATCATAATGTCATGCTATGGCTAAGACATTAAGTGATGCTTCCACATAATAAGGTGGGGTGGACACACCCAAGAATTTCTAGACCCTAAGCTGACAACTTAGAGTGCATGCAACTAAGGTGCTTAGAACCTAAGAAATGATGATGTATATGAAGTTGAACTCCTAAATAGCCTCTTAAGGATGTGATTAGTTGAATTTTGAGGACGAAATTCCAAATAAGGTGGGGTGAATGTGATAACCTAGATTTTTGAGTTTTAATAACTAATACAATAATTGAGAGACAAGCATTCTATGTAAGATGTCAAATACCGAATTGAGGAATTGGTAATACAATCATGGATTCCTTCACCCAAATTAGGTGATTTGAAATATGATGGAGGACTATGATGCCTAATTGAATTCAATTGTGAATGAATGCCCTTTCTGATTAATTAAGTCCTTATGAGACCAATCATACATTTAGTGATCCAGTGAGTAGTGCACTAATTTTCTTTTGAGGAATTATGTATATATGAACCAATGTTAGAGTTTGATGTCAACCTTGATTATTTCGGCTTATCAATTTCTTTTAATACCATCCCTAGTATCTTATAAAGTCAAATTACATGAAATATGACATATAGCCAATTGACATGGCCAACATTCAGATTTTAACTCCAATTTTACGTCATATCTATATCATGACATTATAAAGCTACACCTAAAATTTTGTGGCAATTGGAGTTGAATTTTGGTGCATATATTCATGCACATTGGACCCTAGGACCTAATTTCGGTTTAAATGACCAGGCCGTGACACATTTATGTGTCACACGGCTTCTATGGATACTCCACCCGTTTCTGACCCTGGGATTCTGCCCCTTTGGATCGCGCAGGGATCCAAGGGCTGGGAATGCATCTTCAACCTCCCGCAAAGGGCGGGGAGGTGAGAACAAGTCCGTTCATCAGCGAGTCGCCACCTCACACCAAATATCGGAGATTCATCCCTCTAGACGACCTCGTCTCCCCAAACCGAACCTAGCTATCCCTCACTCAAACCCCCCTCGCCCTCAGATCAGGGAGGATGAGCCCTCCGTTGCCAACGCCTCTCCGCCGCAGAGAGCAGGTGGTGGTCGAGGAAATAGAACTGAGCAATAGGGCTCACAGAGGAGAACCGAGAAGGGGAAAACAAAACTCGGTATCAGGGGAGTCCAACCAAGCTTCTCCCGCAGACCCTCATGGTGGTCCTGATGGTGGATGAAGCCGACTTGGCTGGAGGAGAAGGAGTAAGCCTGCACGACTTCTCAGACCTTGCCACTTCAAAGAGAGGTGGCAGGTGAGTTCGTGGAGGCCTAGGGAAGCTTTCTAGGAGCTTTTGTGGAGTTTCAAAGCATGAGGGAGTTTTCCCCCTTTTCCCTCCGTTGCACCAGCCGCTATTGCCGGGGAGCCGGCCCAGATCGTGAGCAGAAGCCGAAGGCAATGAGTTTCAAGGACGGCGGCGTGGAGGAGGAATCACCAGATCTGATGGCAGTCTTGGAGTTGGGCGAAGGCCACGGTGCTGCTGACATCACCTCGCCGGAGGATCTCCATCATGGAGGCGCCCTGCAGATCGAAGTCCTGCTTGGGATTGATCGCGTGGACTAGGGAAAGGAAGAGAGCCAACCGGGTCTTGAATCCAAATCCTAGACCGGTCCAGCCGCGTGAACCACTAGAGAACCAGACCCAGACCAAGTGAACTGGCCGCATCAAGCAAAGGAGCTGCGCCAGACCTAGTGGCCACGTGGCGAGATCCCATTGGCCGATTAAGGTAAAATCTTCAGTAAATCTGCAAATCTTCAATAAATCATAGAAAAAAGCCTACATATAAGAAAAATGTAAATAAGGTATCGAAATTCTCAGAAAAATATGTAGAACAATATGAAAGCTTAATATGAGACTTTTTATGCTTTAATAGTAGCAATATCATATAAGACATGTAATACTTGTTTAATGGAAAATAAATATCAAAGGATGACATAAAATCATGGAAAAATATCAATAAGTCCACAATTATGTATAGAATGCATATGATGTCAGATATCGTCATGTTGATGCACAAAATTCTGTAATTTGATTAATATGGCTAATTAGGGCTAATAACCCTAATAAAATACAATAAATACATACGTGCTCTATAAATGATGAAATTTACAGAGAAAGCTCATATCAGTATATTGAACCTCAGATTTAATTATGAGATCATCATGATGAATAGAATCTATGTTATATGCAAATGAATCTTAATGCATGTTATAAAACCCTAATCTAGGTTAATGATGTAACCTAGGGTTAATATGTGCACAAAAAGGATTTGGAACCTAATGTTCAGATGATGAACTTTGATAATGAGATGTAATCTGGAAAATGACATCAGTATGGCAATTCTAAGATAAGAAGACAAGTAATAATGTATATAACATAATGAGATAAGCAAACCCTAATGAACACAACTAGGGTTAAGATGATGAGAATCTAATGCTAGTATATGATTTTGTTATTAATCAGGTGATTACCAGAGATGTAGATTATGCAGAATATATATATAGGAATCTCTGAACTCAGGTACCTAGGTTTATTTAATTATATGACTATGGTTTTCTTGCTTGCAATCATGATATGTATGTATGCTCTCTTCTATTTGCAAATATTGGATGTAGTATTACTGTGTAGTACCCGTTGTTTTGTCACTTGAAAACATAAATTATGAGTAGATGTTTTGTAGTTATTTAAGGTGTTCATTATCCCCCTTACGAGGGAATGGATTAATTTGGGCTAGTACACCTCCCTAGAGCACACGGTGTACGGGGAGTTTCCCTAGAGTACTTGGTACACGGGGATGGGCCCATATTTATGTTTTGGTACTAGTCCACCTTGATAATGCAATTCATCTAGAAAAATGACTTTAATTGGAATATTTTGCTTAATAAAGAAGTGTTTTCTATGATTTTCTTTCCTTCTACAAATCTTTTTCAAAAATTATGAAAGCCATAAATATATGTATCTTTCTGCCCATGTACACAACACCTTGTGTGTTGATTTGTTGTTTCACGTATGTTTTAGGTTCAGAGATAGCATGGGAGGAAAAGTACAGGATGTGAGCAAGTTGTTCAGGTTGTACCTATTGTGAAGATCCTAGTTAGCATACATGTTCTTAGACTTGTAAATCATCTTTCAATATGTAATTGTAATTCATGTTGTATTAAGTCCATTTTGTATAAAAATACATGTTGAATGTTGAGTATGTTTTGGTTGTATGTTCATGTATGCATATTATGCTTCCTCACCGCTTTCTGATATGATTGGATGATGTTTTCGGATTATGAGCTCTCATTCCCAATAGGGTTTGGAGAAGCCAAAATCCGGGGACGTCACATGTTGGCAATGAGTGTGGGGGATTTCATAGGGGGAAAGGATTGCTGGAGGGAGGGTTTGCATAGGGTTTTCAATGTACAACAACCATGAGGGAAAAAAGAGGTTGGCCAGAGCCTTCCTATACCGATCTAAGGCTTTCCTTGATGTAGACCTATAAACAAATTGAATATGGAGCAGATACTACTAAATCTGATATCCGAATCTACAAAAAAAATTTGATTCAATATCCAGTCCGATATCTGACATATATAATGTAATAATAATTGAATCCAATCGGAATGAACAATACCTAAATTCGGATAAATATCCCATATGAACCCAAAATCATAAATTTATTGTTAATAAATATATTATATATAGAAAATATTGATATTACTATAAATATATATGATAAAATATCTACATTTTAATAATTTTTATGTATACATTATATATGTAATAGTATATGTATATGCTTATCAGATTCAGAGTTTTTTGGAGCGGATACAACCATATCCAAAATCCTATCTGAAATTTTTGGATATGAAATTTGATATCCTGAATCCAATCTGGATTATATGGATGTCAGGTTTTTTTTCTTTCAAAATTTTGGACTTGAACTCAGATCAAATGTGCAAATTATGGATATCCATTTACATGCCTACCTATTGAGCTCGGCAGTGGGTCATGCAGACAAAGGAGATGCAAGGACAAGCATGGGTGAGCATAGATTGTGACAAAAGCAGTCCTACTACTACTCTACAACAATAATAGGAGGAGGAAGGGGATGACCTAACAGCTGCCAGATCCACCTACAATCCTTGGCAAGTGATGATCCAAGTGCCCATGTGGCTCAGTGGATGAGGAAGCAGACTGGGGGAGGGAAAGAGAGGAAAAGGAAAAGGAAAGGAAGGAGAGGGGGCTCTACAGTACACACCCTCTCCTGGGCCTAGCTGGGGTTAGAGAAAAAAGGGTTAAATAGATGAAAAATAAGGGTTTAAAACAACATAAATAAATGGGCTTAAATCTCCCATCATATCTCTAATTAGAGATATTTAGATGTTTTGGAAATGTGGGAATGTGCTTTACATCATCAATACAAGATTAAGGTATAAAAAGAATATTGAGGGATCAAAATAGGGGTGAAGATGGTAATGCATATTATGTTTTCTAGCTAGGTTTAAAGTTAAATTGAGTGTTACTACAAGAGACTTGTACATAAAATAATGTAATTGAGCGTCCAAAGACAATCGATCATGAAATTGAAGTCAAACTTGAGAAAAAGAGAAAGGTAGATATATAGGGTACATGTAAGAGGAGAGAGAGAAAAATCCAAGCCATCACTTGTCCTTTATCTTCTAAAGACATCACATAACAATATTTAGTGCCTGACTAGCATTAGCTAAAATGCTAGTAAGTTGACGATCCCATGATAAAATCTCTCAAAAATATATGTTCATTTTATGATAAAAAAATTATATGTGGCTAACAATTACTTCTACAAAAGTATATGAACACTTCAAATGACTCATATACCTTTTCTAAAACCATATCCATCCACTCTTTATGAGTTTGTAAAATACCAAATTTCTTGATGATACTTATAGCTTCCATTACAATTATCAATTCAAAGATGGAAGTAATTAGTGTCTTATATTGATGGGAGAATTCCTTAAAGACATTATATGTGTTACAATTAGAAAATCTGACCATCCTACTTTTTGGGTTTCTGACAACCCATATGGGTTCATTTTATAACATGGTTTTCACATGTACTTATGCATATATTTGAATGCAAATTTTGGATTATTAAGGATATATTAGAAAACTTGACATGCCTTGTTTTAAAGTATGGTTCTAAAATGCAATTTATCCTTTGTAATGGATTTCATGGTTATACTATATTGAATAATCCACTAATAGATATTGGATATAGAAAGGGAAAAAAATCCAATAAAAAAAGAAATACTAAAATTAATGGACAATTGATACTTTAATTATGGAATTGTGTGGAATTTTTTAGAAAAGAATAGGATTGTATTTGGTTCAATATTATACTTAATGAGAAAACATATCAAGATAGGAAATATTGCCAAGTTTGGGAGAGAAAAAGAATTAATTGATGCCTCAAATAAATCAATTAATGGGGAGACTTAGAGATAAAGGAAAGTATCTTTAAATTTGTTATTTTGGTCTCAAATCTTGCCCACACCGATATTTGAGTGTTAGTGACTTTCCTTTAAAATTTTGGATTAATTTGTTAAGAGGAGAGAGAGTTATGAACTGATTGGTTTTCCTCTAAAGTGATGACTTAAAGAAAACATGTATTACATATAACGATTATATATTGAACATGCAAAAATATAGGGACTCAACCCTTTAGCATGAACGTGACCTACAGACCATTGGATCAGGATCTGAGGACTCAGATCATCTCCCACCTTCGGTCAGAATAGGAAACACAGAACAACCAGTTCCTTTTTCCTTTTTCATTTTCCTCTCCCTCTCTCTCTCTGATTCACGAACAACTACAAATATTCCCAATGAGTTTGGGAGACAATGATGAACTCGGAAAGCCCTGGTTTCACTGACTTTGGTAAGCTATTATAGCTTTCCCTAATTGTTTGACCCCTCATTGTCCAACCCACCATAGCCAAGGCTATACAAAGGGGGTAGATACCCTAGCAAGACCACCAGCCACTCTGCGAGATCCTGCTCAACTCCCGACTCATCTCCTTACCTACAATTTCCCTACTAGCCTCACCTTGCCTTTATTGAATCTTGTTCATACACACTGGAGATCCACCTTGTCATCCTCAATGCTCCAACCACCATCTGACCATTGAGGCTGTCAGTGAGTTTATCCAGATGAGGTGGAGGTATTGGAACCTTTGCCTATCACCCAGAGGACTAGAGGCTTAGAGTCAACCTTTACATTGACTCACCAAAGCCTGCTCACAAATGAGCATAAGTAGAAGACAAATAGTTTAGAAATTACTTCCCTGTCCACATCTTCCGTTATACGATAAGGGGTATTCTTGCCCTTTCCTTCCTTTCTCACCTTGGATTATGAATCTACCATGCAGGAGTAGGTGCCACCATGGTGTAATCCTATTGTCTTGTCCCTGGCCCAGGCCCTGTGGCATGGCCGGAAGCCCAGTAATATGCCTAGGTGGAGAACTCTGGTTGGCCCAAAATGTATTATTTTCTAAAAACTGTAGAAATTTGTAGGATAATCCAAGCACAACATATAAATATATATTTTGATCAGAAAAATATAAGGAATCCAATGAACTTTGTTACAAGACATATTTCTGCCCCTAATTTTAAAAGTGCATAAAGTTGCTCACTTTAATGTATTAAATTGATGAAAATCCTAATTTCTTAGTTTTAATGATTATAACTTATCTAAATGATTTTAATGCATAAATTATAATCTCTTTGGATAAAAAGGACATTTTGGATGTAATTTGAGATTTAGAATTCATATGATTTAAAATTAGGGTTTGTAAGTTAAAAAGCATAAAATGTGTTCATTAGGGTTTGGGAAGCCAAACCCTAATGAAACCCAAATTTGACCCCAAAACCCTAACTTGGAACCAAAGTCAGTCCTAATGTTAGTTTATGACAAAATAGTAATACTTGGGTGTTGTGCATTATATTTTAGGGTGATTGCCATGTTGATTACAACTACACTTGTTTACTTGGACTTTAAGTCATCTCTGAGAAAGATATGTGGTTACGCCTATGACTACTCATCTTATTGACTTTCGTGCTTCTTGAATTTTTCGCAATTGGATTGCAATTAAAATGCTTGAATGTTTATTTACTTACTGCAATATTTAAAATCACTATGAGTATATCTTATATAAATGTAATCTACTCAAACCCTCGATAATCTCTTGTGAGTTAAAGAGCATGGGGTGAATAAAGTCATTATGGGAATGACTGCTGATCAAGCCCGCAAAGGAAGATCACCACAAGCCAAGCCCAAAAAGGAAGGCATATGTATGAAACCAAGACTGGGTGAGGAAAGGTTATGAATGTCCACTGTAGGGACCAAAACCTAAAGAGAGGGTTCCCCATAGAGTGGCTCCCCTAAAGAGAGGGCATACCATTGATAATGTAAGGATAAGGGTTGCGATGTTAAAACAAGAAAATGCTTGTTCAATTTTGTGATAATAATTGTTTATATGGCTGATTATGTTGTTACACCTACATGCAATATTTTGTTTCCCCCACATACTCAGTATATCTCGATAAGCTGATCGCATTTTTGTTTCACACTAGGTTAAACTGCAAGTAAACACAAATTGCTAGATGGACATCCTGAGAAGAAGACACAAAAACAAAAGATCTAAAGTTCTTTTGGGGGATTTAGATAGATAGTTTTATTTCCTATTGCAAACATTTAGATTTCTATTTCATGTACCTCCTTAGAAAAGATTCTATCTTAATATTGTTACCAAACTCTTCTTCATTCAATGACTTATTTATTTATTATTTTTTATTTGCTAAACCTTGATCATGTGCATATGATAATGGCACTTGCCCTCTCGGTCCACCCTAATTGGGAATAATAGGGGGAGGGGGTCGTTACAGTTCAAGTGGATCATAAGCTCAACAATGTCAAAATTCTAAGTAAACATGATGTGATGGAATTCATGAATATTTAAGACCCTATAATCTCTATTTTTAGAAGAATCACCTCAATAATTGGACTCTCTCCACCTTCTAGTAAATGAAATCAGAGAAGGAAACAAAGAAATCTAAGGAAAAATTATAGAGAGTTATAAAAAGAGTTCTATTTGAAGTTCTTCAACATAGTTTCCTCAATCAAGGAGGAAGCCTAATTAGGTTCAAGATGTCATCAAGGAAGGTTGCTCAACTTAGTGATGAGAAACATTGATCTTAGATTGAGTCACTTATGTAGGACCATACATATTCTATCAAATTGCATCTTAGATTACCTGAAGACATCTCAACTCTGTGTGATGGTATAGCTTGGTTTGGAGATATGAGGATATTGTTTTCCTTTTATGAGCCCAAAAGATTGAAAAATCTCCTTGAAAAGATTGTTGGAACCACCTTTGGTGCCACTAAAGGCTTTGAGGGGCTGTTGGGAGTTAGGTCAAGGGAACAGGGAATGTAACACACTATATTGCTCCAAAACTAGAAGTTCAATAAGGAGCCTACTTGAATGTCCAAATGTAGTGGAATTATGCACGACTCACGCACATTGTGTGCGGAGAGGAAAAGGTATGGGGTGAGACTGGGTTCATGGATCCCTAATCCAATGGATATCATCAAGTATAAAGAGGGAATAGTATAGAATTTTTAAGAATAATTCTTTCTTAATCTTGACCCCTAGATCTACTTTGAATGTCCCAGTGAAATCCATAGAGTCACGTGTTTGCTTCATCTCTTGAGATCTAGATGTCCATTTTAGATGAAAAGGTATTATTTTCATTGAAATAATGTTCACTTGATATCTATGTCTTTTGATATGAGTTAGATACATGAGGTGAACATAGATGTAATGATAAGTAATGCACATAAATTAATGATGATTAAAGGTTTAAATAGCTATAATGAAGATAAAGTCTTAGTATATTTATTTATACCGAGTGATATTCAGAATATATATAATACACATTATCATGATGTGTAATACAATAATATATTGTTCAAGTCAAAAACCATTATTATGGACAATAAACCAAAAGGAATTCTAGAAAAGTAACATTATTATTAGCAGACGTGCATTAGATCAAGTAAAAATATTTTAAAAGATATATATGTTCTTATTTATCAATAAATCAAATGGAATTAAGATTAATACGCTCATGACCCTTATACACCTAATGGTATAGGAAAGCCTACGTTAACCTAAAAGGTATGAGTCTTGGGTTTTATGGATAATGATGAAGTGTTCATGATGTTTTCAAGATATAGATGTGGCCATGAGGATTCAAGAACCAATTTAAGATGTTTCGATGAAGGTAAGTGACCCATGCTATATACATGCTATCCATTTGCCAAAATAATTGTGTAAGATGTAGATTTAAAATGCATATCTTCTTTAGATTTAAAGAATTAATGTATTAATTCTTAAGATTAGTTCAAGTATATATTCAAATCTTCATGTTTATAGATCAATTAAGAAATATGGGTGTAAATTATAATTTAAGTTCAGATCTAAATAAGAAGTGAAATGCATATAGATAAGGACCTATCTCATGAACACTTACAAAAGGTTGGTGCCTCAGGAGCCCCATTCTCTTTTGTATAGATTTTAGGTTGTTTAACTCTAATGTGAACCCTTGAGTATGGCATGGCAAATATGACATTTTTTGGGTTCTTTAACCATATCATGCACACCTTGTGTGTGTCAATGAGTTCAGATTAGATTAAGTTCACAGAGAAGGTGCCCTTATATGTATGTTCATAATATAAGTATGCATATTTAATTCCACTAATAATGAACATGCATGGTATTTTTCATTTTTAGAATAGTGTTAAGTTAATGTTCATCTTACTATGAAATTTAATCACTTACCATGATTTGTCAAATGCACAACTATGTGTGGTTGCACATAGGTGGTCAACAACATGAAATATCTTTTAGAAGGTTGATGCATGAATAATTCATGACCTAGTGGGGTGTCATATATGCAATCTAATGTCTATTTATATTTCTCTATTATCATGTGGTATGTTCTTCTGGGACCTTGACGTGAATAAGTTTGTTGTTAATAATGTGTATGAGAATCAATAAACATGATATCTTGTGTAAAACTATTTTATTATTTTAATGAAAATATGATATTTATGACAATATCTGAGTGTAATCTTGATGATTCATACTTATGTCTTGTTATATATGGATTGCACACGGGGGATGTTGCAAAGTGGCATCAATCAAATAATATAAATCTCTACTAGGAAAGTTTGTCATGTTCTAATAATAAACCTGTTAGAGGAGTCCTAAGTGTAAAAAAAGGAAAGAAGCACTAAGAATTAGTGGTAAGATTCTCATCAGGATAGATGGGTATGTTACCATAATTCTAAGCTTTTAGAAATTATGAGTGTTTGAGTATATACGATATCCTAGCTCACATATTTGATATATCTTAGATCAAACATCTACCCTTCAGGAACAATAAACAAGATTAGAGCAGGTACTATGATTCCAATAGGTTGTAGTTAGGAATACCGAAATGATGTACGATTTGATTAAATTCACACACAATTGTGTATAAATAATTAGTAACCTTTAATACATGGCTTGCATTCATTTTTTACAAATGTCATTTTAGCAGAAAAATTATCTTGGCCAAATTTATGATCACTCTTTCATATTTATTGTGATTAATAATCAAAGGAAAGAAAAAATGTATTTTGCTAAAAGTATTATATTATAAAATTATCAATGTTTTTTAGATTTTTTGAGTTTTTTAAGATCTTTTGTAGAAGGGGATGAGAGGAAGTTTTCTCTGGATTTCATGTTTTAAAAATTGAAGTAGTTACATATATAATGCAAGAGCCAAGGATGGATAAGCATCACTATGTTTATGTGCATATTTATAATAGGTTCTTAGTATGGACTCATTATCTTATAGCATGCCCTCTTTCTTTCCCAAAAGTATGTGGTATGGGACACATATGAATAGGGTAATTGTAGGGGAGATGTTTTGAGTCACATGACATTTATCATCTCTCCCTTCTCCTGGTTTTGTGGTATGAGGCACTATTACTAGTAGAATTTAAGCATGATTATAATTTTTTCTTGTTTATCTGAACACATAGCCATGAGTATGCATCAATGGATGTTGTAAGAGTTAATGATTGATGCATGCTTGTGTGTCACTTGAACCTAATGATATAGGAACTACATACATATCCACAAACCATGTTTGATATTATATTATTTGGAATAAAGAATAGAATGTTGGGCTTAAAAGTAATAACTTTCATGGGGATACCCCAATAGTGCAATAGATATATAGGCTCCTTCGTTGTGCATGTTTATCTCAAAATTCATGCTCTAAGGTATACTGAAATTGTTTGATGAGTATTAGGAATTAAGTAACTTAGGATATTATAACTCAAAGACCATCCTTAGAATTTAAGGCATATGTGTACATGTAGTAATGTATAAATGAGACTCCTAAGGGTTTTTTATTTCATGAGATGTTAATGTTTAATATATATCATACTAATAAGAGTGTTTTTGAAATTGTATTTGAGAATCCTAAGATCAATAGAAAGGATATTATGCTTTATTGAAAAGGAATCTTTGTCAATATTTATGTGTACAAAAGATTTACTGTTGTAGAGGATTATGAAGATTCCTATGTTTGTTATTAAATCTGAGACGAGGAAGTGGTTTGATTGAGTTCAAATAAGATTTATACTTTTTCTTTCTTATGCAATATATTTGTATTTATATCACGTGACATGATAAGATTATGAACCTTAAAGTAATGAATATTAGTGCATTCTATAAAAAAATGTGTTCATGTACACTTTGATAAATTTTAAAACCATATGAGTTTAGCATGCACCTAAATCATGTTTATTGAACATAAATGAATTTGTGGGTGCAAACCCTAAAGTTTAAGTAAATCAATATGGTTATATATATGAGTCTACCATGGATTTAAACTTTGGATCCATACAAATGAACACAATATTGTAGCCATTGTGTATACATCATGAGGACACAACAACTTTTAGTTGTCAACTCATGGGAATGGATGTGATCTTGTAGCCATTGAAAACATATTTTGAGGACATAAACTTTAATGGGTTTCCCAATATGAAGGGATGTGGTCTTATAGCCGTTGAAAACATATGGTGAGGACATAATTTTTTTTAATTTATTGACCTATGTTGTGGGACTCGACCATCATAGCCATTGATTCCATGCAGTAAAGACAAAAAATTATTTTTTGAGGTGGCTCACAAAACAAGGTGGAGTCCAACCCTTTTTGTGCACCATGTTTTGCATCAAATCAGATCAGTTCTAAGTGTAGGTGTTACTTCAAATAGTTCATGTAATGATTAAGTAGCAATAAATTGAATCCTTAAATAGAGTAAATGAGTCATAGTTAGTGATATTTATTAATGTTAGTGTTCATATGAAAGTTTTACATTAAGAAGAATAAGTGAGAAATAACTAAGCATTTTGATTATTTAGAACTAAGAAATTCAATTCATAATCTAATTCTTTATGTTTTAGTTGACTAATTATCAGAGGTACTTGAGGTTCTTTTATACTAAATAGGATGTGAATTAAGAAAATATCTGTGACTTGATACCTGAGATCCATGGAGAAATCTTCATCATGATTTTAATCTTAAAACCTTGCAAAGGAATATATTGAGGATAACAAGAAAATTTTGATGGCCCAAGTTTAAGCTAGAAGTCGATAGTATGATATGGGTAGAGGTAATAATAGTTAAAAGGGATGATGCCTATGGCATGTGAAAGAAACAATAGGATATAGTATGTACCATTGGTCTATGACCACAATTATATTTGGATCTATATTATGTGGATATGAGATAGAGCATAGGAAAGTTTTGGTTTCATCAAGTATTCCTAAGGATAAGGATGGCTTTATGGTAGAGATGTGATTACATGTAATATGCGTTTACCCAACTTACATCACCCTCATGGAATGGAGAATCAATTAAGAATGGTAGGAATAACACAATAACATGTAAGCCAAACTCATTACAGTGATCATATAACCCTAGTCCATAATCTAAGAAGGAAGGATAAACTAGGGTTTTCTACCATAATGTAGAGGGGTAGACAACCTGTGTCAAGATGGTACATGGTTCTTGCCACCCAAATTGAAATGTAGAGATCCTAACCCAAAAGAAATGTCATTTTTGACCTAGAGGGGTGTATTCAGATTACCATGAGAGTCTCAATGACCCTTATATTGGTTTTATGCCCTGAGAGCCATCATTTGATGATTGTAACATGGATATGTTGTGTATATTTTGATTATCAATAAAAGTCAATTCCACTTTTTATGTTTGTTTCATCATTGAGATAATGAATAAATGTAATAATATCCTAAGATGTTTTGATGCAATGATATATGGTTTTGGTTGAGGACCTAGCCATGAGGTCGTATGAATATTCAAAGTATTCATCCTTTTTCTGTCCCTATTTAGTTATTATTGTGGATATCATTGGAAAAAAATTATACATCAAACTAGTGTATATGTTGAATGATGGTTGTGTCTCTTTAGGCATAATATTGGATACCAATTGAGATACATAGGTACTTGTTAGAGAATAAGTTGTACATTACAAACTCACTTCAAGAATGATAGATAGAAGCATTGCCACAACAGTCAGAGTCATATCTGAATGTGATAGTGTGATTGTGATCCTTACACCTAAAGTCACTACTGTAATGGTATGTTGTTATGTTTACTTTAACACTACCACTTGTGATTATGGATAAGGGTTGATATGCATGTAGTGATTGAGTGAACCATGACACTTGTGGGTTGTTGTGAATGATTTTGTTGGAATTTGTCCCTCCATTGGAGTGATATACTAGCAACTTGATAAGCGAGACTATAGAATGCATGACCATGCTCATGTGAGTCATTATGTGATATGAATATCACACAATCTCAAAAGTTTATATTATTCAATAAACATAGATTGAAGTTATGATGATAAAAACTTCATGCCTCAATTTCAATCTGGATATCTCTATCAAGGGGATTATAGAGTTATGGTAATATTGTTTACTTTACATGTTACTTTTTTTTCTCCAACTTGTTCTAGTTACTTGGGTAGAAATGATGTGTTTCTAGATACCAGTTTTGGCTTTTGAGGTTTTTAAAATAATTAAAAACATAATTTTGAACCTATATGTTCACATGCATAAGGATGTATAAGTGAGTTGAAGTTTTCAATCAAATATCCTTTAGTAATGGTTCTAAATCATGTACATGCTGATTTCATACTTGTTTGGTTGACTGGATGGTTTAGATCAATAGGTAAGTTAGCTATCAAATGACTGATTCATAAATTTTTTTAGGAATTTGGTCAATGGTCAGCTGGATGTCCCATTCGGTCGACCGGACCAAAGTTATAAAATAACAAGGAATGAGTGACTTGTTGGATTTGGAATCCAATTGATAAATTGATATAGAATTTGGACTAGAAACTTGGTCAACTGGACATGCCAACTAGTATGTTGGGTGACTATAACTTCTGTAGAATTCTAGTCTAAAATAAACATGCCCAATTATTCTATATCACCAAGTTCATTTCTTTAATGATTTAAAATTGTAGAATAAATTATACATGTGACAATCCAATATCTGGGCACATTTAAATTTAATTATGTGCACAACTCATCCTTAATTATGCAATAAGGGATATGTGGGGGTTAAATATAAATTTACCCCATATATGTTCACAATATGTTTTGTTACTTAGTATATGGGTATGTGATGAGACATATGAGCTATTTTAATAATTAGTAATGCTTTATTTATGTTAAATGTTTAAACATGTTAAGCATGTGCTTCCTTAGCTTGAATGTAAGAACTGAGTGGATTTTTGGGATCCGTAGGTCTAATTTAGTAAATGTACTAAAGTTCATCAGAAATGAAAAAAAACATAGCTATGTCAGTTATCATTAGAAATAAATGGGAGAAATATACATTGATTACTCTAGCCATCATATTTATGCTGTCAATATTTATCATTTCCATGAATTACTTCTAGCACAGAGGGTCTCACACTCTAGATTACGTTGTGATCTTTTAGCACCGTCTAATCGCAATTGCATGATGGAGACTTTGTCTCCCTACTCTATTCTTTTTGTATGGAGTGTCTGTTACAAGCCACAATTCCCAATGATCTCTCTACCATTACACTTGACAAATCTTTGGTTTATTGTCCCCATCTTCATAGGGAGGTTATCCCACATCCAACAAACTCCCTCTCAAACCCTAGAGTCCATTCTCACAAAAATGCCCAAAACATCAGGTCAACCTACTCTTCTAGTTTGACCCAACAAGGTTATGAGGCTATCTGGTGAGTTTGAACCCAATTTTTGTTGCCAGAAAGGCCTTACTGACCCTAGTAGATCCTTCTCTGCTATCAATTTCAAACAAATCTCTTGAGGACCCTCCACAAGATCAGTCTTTCTTGAATTCAATGGTGAGTGAGAGATATTGCATATGGCCACCTAGATCAATCACTTAACCTGTAAGCTTCCATGGACCTTGTACTTGATTTTCCCTATGACTTTAGCCAACGAATTTGAGCTAGGATACGTACCCACAAACCTTATCACTTAACCATAGTCAAGCAACACAAATCACTGCCTTAAATTAAGTAGTCTAATGTGAAGATGATAAATATTAATTTGGCTTGAGATGTTATTTCACCATGGTTTTTCATTTCGAGCAACTTGTCCCCTATTTTGCTATGAAAATCCTACTACTAGATTTTTTTGCATTTATAAGTGTTTTTCTATGCCCTATCTTATTCTCTCATCTTCATCTGATGCTAAAAAACTATGTACAACCTTCATGTTTTGAGTTTGTGCAATATATCACCATATTTCCCTCCTTGTTCCTCTTGTCATGGTGTCAAGTTGGAGGTGATGATCCCTTGTATCCCAGAGCCCTACATTGGCTCCTCGAGACCATTGAAGCATGGCACTTCCAGTGGATATTATCCTGACCTCTCTAGCCACCTTTTCCATTATGTTTTGACTTTGGGTCAAGATCATAGAGCTCCAACGAGGCTCATCTTGCCATGGAGTACAAAATAAAAGAATCTAGATAAGAATTTTACGTATCCACCTTTCCTCATTCAATTTATAATCATGCTATCATGGATTTTATCAAAATTTAATTAGATTTTCCTTGGATATATTTTTGGGTGTTTAAGTCTGAAAATTTGACTGTGGTACCATGTCATGTGGCCTAGCTTAGGTGCTTAATGTTAGGGTACAATAGTCTTTTTGCATGAGTATTCTTTATATTTTTGAAATGATTTTTATTGATTTCTCATCTTCTAGTTGTATCAAACCAGAAAACCCATACCTAATCACACTAATGTCATAAATTTTTCTCAAGTACTCATTGGAAAGGTCTTGAGACAAGGTACTCACCTAATGCATGAACTAACCACTTTTCCCACTCAGTTTCCCTAATTCAATTAGAAACCATAAACTTATGTTAATGAAGTATATAGTAATTCATGTTTGTGTTATCTATAAGAAATTAGGAATGACCAGGACTCAAGATACAATTAGTGTACCTCCTCAGACTCAAGTGAGTCATCATGCACACTAAGTATTAAATTTGAGTTCAGGGTTGATTTTATTCACTTATGTACTCTTAATGATTCTATTAAAGTATAGTACATTACAACTCATTATATGCTTATGTAAAATCATGCTCATACTAATAATTCAAATTTTCTATGGCTTTCATGATATACAATGAAATATATGTATCATTTCTATGCTAATGAATCAAGAAATCTGGACAATCATTTCCAATGAATTAAGAAAATTATGAAAACCATGTTAAAGACTATGAACTCATGATATTCTATATAGTCCTCTCAATCATGTTATGTGAGCCTTAATCGATCTTATGAGCTCTTTGGGAGCATTATGTAAGCCTTAACTGACCTGATGTGGGCCCTAATTGGCCTTATGTGAGCCTTAGTCGACACTATGAGCATTATGTGTGCAATTAGGAGACTAATTATATCAGAATTTAAAACACGTTATTAAATCATGTCAATTTACTAAAGCTTTCAAGTATTCATGTTAGCAATGTGAAGTACTTTAGTTTTTCAAGTTATTTTAATGTCATTTCAATTATATGTTATTTTCATTTTATAACTACTCATTGCCACTCACACAAGTTTTTACGTTGTTTTTCATAGTTGTGGATGAGATGTCCATAGGTGGTGAATAGAGGAGGATAAGACATTGATCTGAGGACAATGAGGACTCAATGGGCACCTAGAAATGCTCTTGTGGGGTTCCGTTCTCCACCTCAACTTTATTTTATTTATTAAGGCTAATTAGTTGGTGTACAAGTATTTGAATTATGTCACTGGATGTATTAAGTTTTCCCCTTTTGTAAACATTTAAGAATGAGTCATATTTTGTGTTCATGTGATGCTTAAACTTTCAATTATTTCTTATGCATGATATTCAACTTGTGTGACACCTCATTATGATTCAGGAATTGATGCTCCCTCTCATGTACATGTGTGCAAATTTAAAGTGTTTCAAACTTGGTATCAGAGCAAATGGATAATTTTCCACTAGGAATTCTCATCATTCTCAATTAGCTTGATCACCTTCGAGGTTCACTAGTCTGTGATCATTTATCCTTCCAAGGTTGAAAAATGAAGTCAACAGTTTATGATGAATACCCCTTTATGTTAAGAATGACAAATATAGGGATCTCAATGTAGAATCAAATTCTTGAGGTTTACTTAAGCTACAACATGTGTATTAAGGATAGATGCTCATATAGTTTGGTTCATATATGTTCACCTTGGCATGTGATATTTCCTCTCTTTTTCTCAATGGTTAATGCGTGCCAATTGTGGATTGTAGAGGATATTCCAGATGCACAAGACTTGTTGTGCATCTCTTCATTGCTTATTGGTGTAGGTACGAGACATGCACACTATTAGATTGGTGGATATTAATATATTAAAGCCTCAAATTACTTTGTATGTGCTTAATAAACACATATTTAGGGATGTCATAAGGAGTGTTTGTACAAAAGACCAAAATTAGATAGTCACCTAAACCTAATACAATTGATTAGTAAAAGATAATATTTACGCTAAGGTTAGATGTTAAATACATTTATGATTAATTTATGAGGATCAAGAAAGTTAACAATAGAAATTTTAAGAACTAATGTTAATTAAGTGATTCTCTATGGTAAATTATAACTTGGATGCAATGATCACATTGGTGCAATGATCTCTTGGTAGCAATGAGCACATTGGTGCAATGATCTTTTTGGAGTAATGAGCACTTTGGTGAAAGGTTACATGGAGAACTCGCCTTAGATGGATCATTAATTGTGAGTAACAAGAATGCTAATGATAAAGGAATCTAAGCAATTTTTGGCATGGTAGATGGATAAGTTAAGGTTTAGTTTCAAGCTTCATTAGTAGTATATGGGCATGTTAGTTTGTTTATTATGTTAGACAGAATATAGTAATCTGTGTTAAAGACAAATCAAGAAGATATCAAAGAAGAACCTTAAGAAATTTCTGATAAGATTAATGTATTAATGTAAATATAAAAAAAATCCTTTGGTGGGAAGTACCATGTTAGTGCATGCTAATTTCAAGGATGAAATTTCTTTAAGGAGGGTAGAATTATAACATCCCTAGAATTATAGTCTAAAATGAACATGCCCAATAATGATAAGTCACCAAGTTCTTGATCTTATGATGTAAAATCCTTGAATAATTATGCATGTGATGATCTAATCTTTTAGTACATCAAAATTTGATTATACGTACAACTCAGCCATAATTATGCAATAAGGGATATACAATGGCTAAAAATAACAATTTACCCCATACATGTTCAGAATATGTTTTGTTACTTAGTATACGAGTATGTAATGAGATATACGAGCCTTTTCTAACTTTTGGTAGTGTGATCCCTTTTCAATAGTTAGTAGCGCATTATTTACCTTATATTACTAATCATATTAAGCATGTGTTTCCTTAGCTTGAATGTAAGAACTGAGTGGATTTTCAAAATCCTCAGGTCTGATTTACTAAATATACCAAATTTCATTAGAAATGAACAATCATAGCTATGTCAATTATCATTAGGAAGAACTGACATAATTATACATTGAGTAACCTAGTCATCTTATTTATGCCTTGACATTTATCATTTGCCTAAGTTACTCATAGCATAGATCATCACACACTCTTGTTTATGTAGGGATATTTTAGCACAATTCAGTCATGATCGTGTGAGGGAGACTTTGTCTTCCTTCTTTTGTTCTATCCACTTCGAGAGTTTGTTACAATCCACAATTCCCTACAATCTCTCTACCACTACACTTGATGAATCCATGATTTATCACCATCATAATCTTTGGGAGGTTGTGCCACATCCAATAAAACTCTACTCAAACCCTAGATTCCATTTTCACCAAAAACACCCAAAGACACTAGGTCGTCGTCCTTCACTAGTTTGACCCAACAAGGTTCTGAGGTTTTTTTGTGAGTCTAAACCCGATTTCTGCAGCCTACAAGGCCTCACCGACCATAGTAGATCCTCCTACATAGTCAATTTTAGAAAAATACTCTTGAGGAGCCAATGTGAACTCACTCTTGCTCCAAGTCGATAGTGAGCAACAACTAGTGCCTCGGTCCACAACTACTGTCATTTGGCATGGGTTTTCCTTATATTTTTGAAATGATTTTTGTTGATTTTCTCATATTCTGATTGGTCCAAACTAGAAAACCCATACCTAATCATTCTGATGCTAGAAATTATGCTCAAGTACTCATGGGAAAGGTCTTGAGACAACCACCTCTGTGATCCATGATCAGCCCAATTTTCCCAACTCATTTCCATAATTAGATTAGAAACCAGAAACCTAGGTTAATGAAGTATATTTTAATTCATGATCGTGTTATATATAGGAAATCAGGAATTATCAGGACTCAAGATATGGTTAACGTACCTCCTTAGACTCAGGTGAGTGGTCATGCACATTGAGTATTAAACTAGCATTTAGGGTTTATTTTATTTGCTTATGTACTCTTAATGGATCAATTAAAGTACAATACATTAGTACTGATTATATGCTTATGGAAAATCATGATCATACTAAGAATTCACATTTTTTATTGTTTTCATGTTTATGATTTCAAATGAAATATTATGTATCACTACCATGCTAATGAATCAAGAAATCATGACAATCATGTCTAATGAATTAATATATTATGAAAACCATGATTAATATTTAGAACTCATGCTACATTGATATAGTCCTCTGAATCATGTTAGTGAGCCTTAATCGGCCTTATGATATCTTTGGGAGCATTATGTGAGCCTTAATCAGCTTTATGTGAGCCTAAATTAGCCTTTTGCAAGCCTTAATCGACCTTATGAGCACTTTGGGTGCAATTGCGAGAGTGACTCTATCAACTCAAGTTAAAACACATGTTATTATGAAATCATGTGAATTTACTCAAGTTTTCAATTAATCATGTTAACCATGTTAATACTTAAGCTTTTCAAGTTATTTTCATGTAATTTCAGATATACATCATTTTAATGTTATAACTACTTTGTGCCACTCACACAAGTTTTTATGTTGCTTTGCATGGTTGTGGATGAAATGTGCATAGGTGCCGAACAAAGGAGGAACATGACATCAAACTAAGGACAAAGAGGAGTCAATGGAAACTAGGAGTGCCCTAGTGGGGTGTGATTATCCACCTCAACTTTCTTTTATTCATTAAGGCTTATTAGTTAATGTATAAGTATTTAAATTATGTCACTAGACATATTAGGTCTCCCCCTTTTGTAAATGTTTGAGAATGAGTCATATTTTGTGTTCTTGTGATGGTTACACTTTCGATTACTTCTCATGTATGATATTCAATGTGTGTGACACCCATTATGAGCCAGGAATTGATGCTTCTGCTCTTATGCATTTGTACAAATTTGAGGTGTTACAATGAACCTACTAGTTCCCACCTATCAACTAGTAAATAAACTAGGTGAATAGAGATTCAATAAGAGTTTTCCTAGTTTACACATGTTTTGATTTGTGATAAATGGGATTTTATTGAAAATACAATCCCATGACTCTCCTATATATAGGTGAATATCTAAGACAATGAGACACACTTAAGAAACACATTCTGGGTCAAGTTTTCTAAGGCTTCTTCCTCTTGGAGATAGAGAAACTCACCCCAAGGACAATACTCCACAATAGGAGGAGAAGGAGAGAAAGTTACACTATCACATCAATGACTTTGAATTTCACTTCCTCTTGGCGACCAAGATGGTGCATCAAGAGTTCATGCATCTGCATAGACAACATGGAGGTTGAGACTCTTGGATGAAGGCTTGTGGGCACACAAATTTTCTAAAGAGAAACACGGTGTTGTTGAGAAAGATAAGGCGACAATAATAAAAATGACTTCAAATCCAGATCTAGAAGTGCAAGTGTAAAACCAACATAAGACTTTTCTAATTGTTTGACAACTAGTGTGTGCTATGGTATATTCGATAACCATATGCCTTTAATATACCAATGTTTTATGGCTATTACAAAATCTTTGGTTAAAAGTTTTGTTGGGAAATTTGTTTGTATTTACAATGCTCCCCTTCCGTAAACACCCTATACTAGTATTAGATCGGATGTCGTATGATTTTAATAGTGGTTTTGATTTGAATCACAAATGATTTGTTAAATGAATAATGTGAAATTTTATCCATGTTAATGCCAACTATAATATATATGATACATCTATATTAAATAAACCAATGCAATTTATTTGAAAGTGTTTTGTTTGGTGCATGTGGATAAGGCAATTAGGTCAATGTGGTGAATGCTTGTGATTTGAAACATGTAATTCATGGTTTTTTTTATTATAATCAAGATATGTAACTTATATATGGCTTGAATGTCATTCCTTTTTCTCTACATTCTCCATGTAAAAGTTCATACATGCAATTATATTATGATGATGTAGCGACATTGCCAATGGACCTTAGTGGAGGGGAGGAAGCAACCAGAATCCCACACCAACAAGGAAGGTCCTTGGATAGTTTGTGATGAATTCGAAGTAATGACTCCATCAATGAATGGGGGACTATCCACATAGAGAATCAAATATGATGAATGGCTTGCCAATTCGGCAACTAGAAAACCCTATGAAGGCAGATTTATGGTTAAATTTATATGTGAATCTCTTGGTTATTTTTCTACAACTCATGTGCTTAAGATGTTGTACTACTTTGCATATCTTTTTTTTATCACTTCTGGTTATTATTATAGTATATGATTTGTACAATGTAGTATACATAGCGGTGAATGGATGCATATGATTAGTTTTAGCAAAACCCTCAAAATTATATCAATGTTCTAAATGCCTTCAATTGTGCAATACACATGAATCCCTTGATTGACTACTTATGAATGCATACTGATCACCTTTTCATTTTGGTTTCCAGATTATTTTTACTCATTCCAATTTTCTTTTGCATCATGTTTTGCTTCGTATCCATATTCTTGATCTTATTCCCCAATAACTAGGATTTTGATCATTTTCCTTACTCAATGTAGATTAAAGCACATATCAACTCCAAAGCATCCAAGGAGTTCTTCACCAAGCTCATATTTGATATTTGAGAAAGTTCACAATACAGATTGAGCCAACGAACACTTTTTGGAAGGCATATTCACTAACTACCATAGTTGGTCGACCAATCCACTTGCCCACTTCAAGCCCTTCCAAGATGATTCTCCAGATCAGGTGATCTCTTTGATTGTAGAAGGTAGTGAAAAGTGTTATAGAGTCTATTAATCTATTGACACAAAGTGATTGCGCTATCCACCATCAAGATTGACCGATCCACTTGATACACAATGTCTTAAGAAATTGCAAGATTGGATGACAACCATGACTGATTGACTGATCAACCTTCCAAGTTAGAGTCTCACAATAAATTTGGACCTCTAGCAGATTGGGACATGCCCTCCTAGGATCAACCGACCAAGGCATTCTACATAAGTCTTATCAAGAATATGATTGGCTAATATCAACTCTAAATCGATGACCAAAAGGTCAATAGATGTTCTTCCATGTAAATTATAGGCCAACCAGTTCTCCTTGTCACCCTATCATAGAAGCAAGCAATGTAAAATTACAAAGTTGTCGTTCCAACAGTGTTAAGTAACAAAGAATAAAGCCATAACTAATCATTCTCAATTCTATTCTTACTCAAGCAAGGGCGAATTTAGAGCAAGAAGCCTGAGGAGACGACAAAGAATGATATCATTATAATGGAGTTATTTTGATTTGACAAGGCCAAAGTAGATTGTAGTAGTCAGTGACCACTGAATGCTTCCCTATTCTCCATAAGTGGCATGACTTGTCTTTCTTCTTGTATATGTGTTATTTCTTCAAATGTGAGCGAGTAGCATATGGGGAGTATCCCCATCCCGTACATTACCCCATTGTTGTCAACCTTGATTTTTCTCATATGGTTAAATTGTTCTCAATTGGATTTTGTTTGCTATCTAAATTGATCATTCCATTAGCATGTTTGAATAACCCTAAGCTTAGAGAGCATGAAACTTTGGATTAAATTATCAATGGATGTCTAGGATTAGGAATGCAATCATGGAAGGTGTAACATCTCAAAATTTGAGGCCTTGGATAAAATGATATTAAAAGGAATGATTGGACTACCCATATTACCAAGGTGCATCTCCTTTTCAGGGAGCCAATCACTAAAGAAATAGGTGGTTAAGTGTGCTCAACCCTTAGCAGTACTAGGATGGGTGATCAGTCAGGAAGTTGATCCCAACTTACACGTGAATGAGGAAAAAATGTGTAGTTAAGGATAGTGGTGGTCAGTATGGCCAGTCATCATTCCTATAACTCTACTAGAGCTTTGGGTAGTGGGTCCATATGTTACAAATGGTATCAGATCCATAACCCATCCAGTAGGTGGGGCCCACATGGGCATGTGACATGCTGGTCTTGAGTCGTGCAGTCCAGGTGTGTTGGAAAGGATTATCCTTAGTGAGGTATCCACCCCCGCATTGGTATTCTGGATCAAAAGTTGGTTGTCCATGGGTCATTCTTGGTCTAAATTGAAATAGGACAATATTATGAGGCCATATATTTGATCCTTGATGATGACGTCAAGAGTCTAAGTGGGGGAGATCGTGACATCCCAGGATTTGAGGCATTGGATAAAATGATCTTAAAAGGAATGATTAGACTACCAATATTACCAAGGAGCATCTCCTTTTTAGGGATACCACACTAAAGAACTCTATGGTTAAGTTTGTTCATCCTAGAGTAGTAATAGGATGGGTGACCAATTGAGAAGTTGATCCTGCTTACACGTGAGTGAGGACAAAGTGTGTAGTTAACGCTAGTGGTGGTCTATGGGGCCATTCGTCATTCCTAAAATCTACTAGAGCAATGGGCAATGGGCCCATATGTTACAGAAGGAATCCTATAGGATGATTGAATCATGAACTATGGGTAACAAGAACTCGAGCCTGCAGGTTTTTTAATCCTTGTGGATTTACAATCTGCAAGGAGGAGAATCCACTCAATACTAATTTAATCTTTGAGAATTTAATTGAGTTGTAATAATTGGATAAGTATGTAGGTGGTGATGGTGAAACCTATATGTCCTAGTGTTTCTTATTAACTGAACTAAATCTTTACGTAATTAGTTCTTTCTTTATAATATTTTTTTCCAATCTTAATTCATAATCATTCTCAAATAAACAAGTTAAATATTGCTGTTGATCACTAGTTTTGAAAGAAATTCTTAATCATGTTGTCTTGGGTTTGACCCTTTTCTATACTATGATTGCCCATTCTCTTGTGGGAAAGCTGATTGTGTTGTTATAGTTTAAACTCTACCATCTTATTGAGCATCTATGTAGTCTATAGCATGGGAAAAATACATTCAAGTTCTACTAGAGAAGAGTCCTCACCTCCATATCTACCTACTCGGGCTACACCCACATTCCCTTCATCGTGGTGATGACCCATAAGCCATCACACTTGATTGATATCAAATATTGGTGCCTATAAACTTGAAGATCGTTGATGAGCGTGTCATCTTCCTATGGTTATCCAAAAATAGTTAGGTTACACTTGCCCTATCCACTCACACCTATTTTGTAGTGGAAAGCCTCATCTATGACTTCACTTATTTAGACGCACACATTCATTATTTTATGAGGGAGCATCCACCCATTAGGGTGAAGTTCTTTATCTGAAGATTGGAAGATGTGATGCCTCCATGGAGTATAATGACAAGGAGTAAAGTCCTCTTCCTTCCCCTTCTGCACATTACACGAAGCAAAGCATGCTAGAGACATTCGGGCCATCTGGGTCCTACGACTTCACTGACCTCCAACAATAGTTGCACCATATTGAGGCCTCCCAGACCCACATGGAGAAGGAGAAGTAGAGGCAGGGCCACCAGCTGAACAACGTGTATCTCATACATCAAGTGCATGAAGATTGGCATGTAGGTCACAACAACTACCAACATGCACAAACTTACTATGAGAATTATAGCACCAACCAGATATACCCTTCCCCTATGTGTATTAGGGAATCTAGTACACTAAATCACCTCCCGAGGAGTCCCTGACACATCCCCATCCCAAGATTGGTCTAATAAACCTTGTTGGGCCTCCTTCCAGGGCTAACCTCTACAATTTGCCCCTCAACCTCCATAGCAGACACCATCGAGTCAGCATGACAACTGGTGGCATTTTTTGTGGTTCTCTTCCCCTCCATTCAGGATTTATATTTTCATCAAGGATGAGAAAATTTCTATGTTTTGGGTGGTGGGTGGCTTGTATGTACTTGATCTATCCTTATTATCTTCCCTTTTTCTGTCATTTGCTTTTTTAGATTAGCATTGCATGCATATTCTATTTTTCTTTTTAAAAATTCATGTCCTTTTGGTCCTAAGAAGCTCTTGCTTTTTATTTTTGGTATTTTTAAAAATGTACAAATGGTTAGCATGAGAGACAATTTGAATAAATGTCTATCTAGCCATAAGAAAAAAAAAACTATACAAAGAGGTATCTGTATACAAAAGTTTCAATAGAGAAAATATTCTATGCCACAATAAGGCAAGCAAAAAAAACTATATGTGAAACAAATCAAAATCATCTTTGATGATCTTCCAAAGGGCCCAAGAATGGTTAGCTCTTTCTTTATGGACTCTGTAGTTCCTTTCAAGCCAAATCCAATATAAAATAATAATATAGAGAAGGTGTTGCTTCCTATCCTGGAATTGCTGGAGATCCTCTATAAAACAAGGAACAAATTTGAGAAGAAAATTGTCCATCACCTAGTTGCATGTAACCATCCATCACCTAGTCAAACTAGATTTATTTCTTGTATGCACATTTACTTTGAAAAATCAGAAATGTACCCACAATTTTGAATGAAACAGATCTTTGTTGTGAATCTCAATTACCGATGCTAGAACCAAGCATGTCCCTAGTGACCATGAATAGTATTTCTCTCTAGAAATGATGGCAAGTTGTATAGAATTGAGAGGATTCAAATTTCAATGAGTCTTTAAAATCAACCAACACAATATTCTTGTGGAATTATCATTACTTAAAAAAATGTATGTTATGATTGAACTAGTTTTCAATGTTGTTCCTGTGCTCTAAATTCCCATATAAGAGTTGCACAAGTTTAGTCTCTTATACACTTCTTCCACCATCTTCTCACCCCATCATCTACCAAAAATAAAAAAGCCAAAAGGAATGTGCCAAAATCTAAGCTTGGGGTGTCACCCCTTCTCTCACCTCTCCGCTTCTTTCGTACCCCTCATATGTAATAAGCGTGTACCACAACAAAATGATGCCTATGTTCTCACAAAAAATAAAAAATGCAATCAATATAATTGCAACAAAAATAAATCAATCTCAACTTGATTACAAGAGATATTCACAATCTTCTTTTTCATGCTCCATTCACTCCAAAAAAAGTACTATCATTACACTTGAACCCTGTATTTATGCAAATCACATAGGAATATGTGGAACCTTCTGAGGCACTAGTGATATCATGATTGTGATGTGCATGTTTTGATTTGGAAACTTTTTGTGAATTGAATTCAATGCAAGGAATTCAAAATGCAAATTCTATGATTCAAGGATATTGGGGTTGCTTGGCCATGCTTTGTTTTAGGGAACTAAGTGATCTTGTAAAAGAAAGGATGTGACACGATAGTAATAATATTTGGTAGGTTTCTTCAATTCTTTGTTACTCAATGACGAGAAACATTTAAGTTTGGGATATTTTGGTGAATGCATGTTCATCACCTTTTAATTGTGGTTTCTAGATTAGTTTTACTCATTTTAGTTGTCATTTACATCATGTTTTTCTCAGTTTCCTTATTCTTGTTCTTATTCCCCAATAACTAGGAATTTGATCATTTTCCTTGTTCTTATGAAGATTAAAGCACATATCAACTCTAGATCATCCAATGAGTTATTCGCCAAGCTTGTATTCATTATTTGAGCAAGTTCACAATAGAGATTGAGTCATTCAACATTTTTAGTAGGAATATTGACTAACCACTATAGCTGGTTGACTGGTCCACCTACCCACATCCAAGGCCTTCTTAGATGACTCTCTGAATTGGGTGATCTCTCTAACTATCATCTATCAGAAGATCACCAAAACCGTCAGGGACTCTATTGATTTATTGAGACCAAGTGATCAAGCAATCCATCATCAGGACCGTACAATCCTCTTGGTACTTAATGAATCAGGAAATTGCAAGATTATATGACCACCATCATTGATCGACCAATCAACTGAGGTGCCTTCCAAGTGAAAGACTCACATCAAATTTGACCCTCTAGTAGATTGGGTGTTCCCCTCCTGGGATTGGCCAACCAAGACATTCTCCATAAGCCTTATCAG
This sequence comes from Alisma plantago-aquatica, assembly GCA_963693085.1. Taxonomy (NCBI): domain Eukaryota; kingdom Viridiplantae; phylum Streptophyta; class Magnoliopsida; order Alismatales; family Alismataceae; genus Alisma; species Alisma plantago-aquatica. The sequence goes on along the minus strand of OY856410.1, from coordinate 1,031,042,856 downwards.
GAAGATGATAAACTAGTCTCAGATCCGGATCAGTTGACTAGAAGGTCAACAACTACAATACCATGTAAATCATAGACTGACCAGATCTCCTGGTCGACTAATAATCATGATAGACAATGTAAAATTACATAGGTTTTGGTCCAAAAGTGTTAATTTAAAAAGGAGGTGGACATACCTAATGATTCTTGGTCCTATTCACACTCAAGTGAGGGCAACTTCTAGAGAAAGAAGAGGATATGACAAAGGAGGAGATCGTTCTAGCAGAGTTCTTTTGATTTGTCAAGGTTGGAGTGGACTGCAATAGTTAGAGACAACTGACTTCTTCCCTCTTCTCCATTAGTGACATGACTTCTCCTCTTTCTTATTATATCTATGTTATTTGTTTGAACATGAGCAAGTAGAGCTTTTTGCAGGGGCATGGAGAGTACCGCCATCGCTTGTACATTATCTCATCATTATCTAACTTGATTTCTCTCATATTGTTAAATTGATCCCCATTGTATTGTTGCTTGCTATTTAAAATGATCACTCTATTAGCATGTTTGATAATCCTAACTGTTGAAACCAAAAAACTAGTATTAAAATATTGAATGGATGTGTAGGGTTCTAGCTATAGTCATGGAAGGGATTCTATAGGACAATTGAATTTTGAACTGGGCGTAATATAACCTCGAACCCTACGGGAAATCTAGTACTTGTGCATTCATAGTCTAAAAGGAGGTGATTCAAATTGGTCCTAATTTAATCTTTGATCAAATATTTGAGTTGTAATATTTACACAAGTATGTAGGAAGTAACATTGAAACCCCTATGTCCTAGTGTTTCTTACTAATTGAACTAAATCTTCACTTTAATTTGTTCTTGATTTGCAAATATTTATTTAGAATTTTAGTTCGTAATCATTTTCAAATAGTCAGATTTAAATATTATTATTAATGCTAAGTTTGGAAAGATATTATTGATCACATTATCTCTTGGGTTTGAACCTTTTTGAACTATGATTGACACATTTTCTTCTAGGTGAGTTGATTGTTGTTTATAAGGTTTAAACTCTAGGGCTTCCCTTCCCTAGTGATTTTTGTTTGCAAACATCTCACATCAACCAAATGTCGGTACGCTCAACATGATGCATCATCTATCTTGGGCAAGTGTGATAATAAGTTTGTGGGTCTGCTCTGCAGGGTCATAGGTAATTGTATTGGCCTACTTGAGTAGGCCATCTTAATAGGATTAATTATTTAGAAGAATAAATATGGATATACTTCCTAAGATGATTTATGAAAAGGAGTTTTGCAACCATCTATTTAAGAGTTGCATTAATGTAATTAGTATTTTTTTAAAATAAAATTTGGCAATTCATTCTTCCCGTTGCATAGGTGTTTTGAACTTGTGAGCTCTTGGTCATACAACATCAACTTTACCACTCGGGTGCCTCTACATTGGTGAAACAATTAGTAAATTTTAACTACCTAAATAGCTAAGTTGTGAGTGATTAGCCAAGGTTGACTCATAAATTAATGGATCTTGGAACACTAGAAGATTCCACATTGTAATCTTCCAAATTAATATAAAGGGCTATTAATTTGATCAAGATAGTGGGATACTTATTAACTAAAGGAAAAATCAATATTGCCAAATAAAATTTATCAAATTGTTAAATAATGTAAATAATTTCTTTGTAGATCTAATGGAAACAAGCATATCAACTTATCATTATACTTGGTCCTTGAGAATGAAAAGTTGGTTTAGATTACCTTCCATGACTAGTATAGGAGATTGAGAATTGTTCTCAATTATGAGAATGATTTCTTTGTCCTAGAAACACCAAACTGGAGCAATCAGTACCGAATGTGCCTAGAGAAGAAAGGAAAGCTTATCATAATCATTTTATGACACTATGTCAAGTTCCTCATGATATTCTCCCCGAAACATGAGGTTTAGAAGAAACATGAGAGCACTGGAGTTCTATAAATGTCCATACATCTTAGGATTATGTTTCGTGAACAAGAAAGGTAAGAGAGGTATGGTGTCTCCAAGGTCATGTTTAAGTGAAACATGACCAAACATACTTCATATGGAGCCCTTGTACTCAAGTTGATTGGCTATGTTGAAAGAATACACTACTTCAGAAGAGGGATATCACGTCAATCATGTAAGGCACATATCGTCAGTTTAAAACCAATGACTAAGTTGGTGACACTAAAACTCAAGACATATGTTGTCAGTTAAAGAAATTGAAGACATGCATCTACGTCGGCGGTTGAATTTTATAATCAAACTGATGACATAAAATGCAACCTGCATAAAAAATGTGGTATCCCTTGACCATTCCTCATCAGTTATTCAAAATGAACTGATGAAATATGTATTAAAAATGGTTCCACTTCACCATTCCTCATCAGTTTATGAGTGAGGAATAACCAACAACTAATAGATGTTGTCAGTTATATCAATGAATAAAAAATAAATATTAAGGGCATCCCATTATCTTCTAGAAGTAATCGATAAAGTATGTGTATTTCGTTGGTTATTTCATAATAATCAATTACATAGCATGTCACTTTTATCATTGGGTAGCACCTAGATGTCTGAGAACTAGTTCTAGACTGGTGCTTGTTGTATAGCAAGTCCTTAGATGTCATTTTTTCCTTATAGTGTAGTGGTATGGGACGTTTCACTATTTGAAAATGATGTACATAATGGGAAGAGAAACCTTTAGCATATGATGCATCTATGATTTGGGTGGCTACACCAGTCTAAACCATTGTGATGGAGTGAACTTTTGAAATCTTTAAATGTCCAATGGTATAAGTGAAATCATATAGTTGAGTTGTATCGATGGTTCTAAGTATTTGGCAAAGTTTGAGTGTTGACTGATTTGATATCATGAGTAAGATCCCTAATTTCATGTCTACTTGGAGTTTTTACTTGGATGATAATAAAGCCTTGGTCAAAGTTTAATAATCTTATCGATATTTCTAGATGGAACTTTTTAGGTATGAATATGATGAATAATGTGCTTGGTGGTGCACATGCAATAAGGTTAATATCCTAATGGCCTTTTGTTGTGTGAAGATGGTGTCACACCCTTTGAGATGAGGGAAGCCACAGATTGCATCCTCTAGTGGGGCATTCCAAGCCCTCAGATACCATCATACAGTCAAGGAGATCATCTATCTCCTTGCGGTTATGTTCCGGAGGACATCTGTGATCATGCGTGTTGTGGTCCTTTGGTCGTGGACCGAGAGGGTGAAGGGAGCATGCAGTTGGAACCATCTCCTTCGTATCTTCCGTAGACGTAATGGTATAGGGTACAAGAAAGAGGGGGGGGGTTCAACTACCTGGCTCTTTCTCTGCCTATGCACTCTCTCTATGCTATGGTGAGCCATATCCACACGAGAATGTGGTCTGCGGTGGAGTCTCTCACCGGCGATGAGCTCCAGGCTAGCATAAAAATAAGCAGTCGGAGCCCTTGGTCGAGACTGACCTTGGAGGAGGAACCCTCCTCCTGATCTGCCGGCAGGCTCCGTGAGGAGGAGCTGCAACAACAGCAACCTGGAGATCGGAGGCGGCGAGGAGGTCATGCTACAGGGCGGCGTGAAGGAAGAGAGGTCGAGGCTGCTGGACGTCTAAGAGATAGACAAGGAGGATGACAACGAAACCTATTTCTCACCGTTGCCCAGCCTTGCGGAGGCGACACTGGTTTCAGAAACGGAACAGACGGCATGCGGCACCGTCGGGTGAAGGTGAGAAGAGGAACGACAGTGGACCATCTGTCTCCTAGTCGGCCGGGCGGACCGGTTCAAGATCCCGGATGAACCAGGTGTTGTAGCAGCAAACTACTTGTCGGATAGCATCCTCGTACTTGTGGCTTGGACGGCGGGGAGCTTATAGGGAAGGAGCAACTGACAGACCGTAACCCCGTCGGAGAAGTTCCTAGCGCTAGCATGCAAGGAGGCAGTTAACGAAGGAAGAGGAGCGCGTCCAGGAGGAGGCGACGTGCGCAGGCATCTAGAGCGGCAGGTCGGAGAGATGGACGGCGGCGGGTTCGTGTAGGCAGAACGGAGCTCCCACACAGGCATAGGAAGAAACAGAAAGGCGGAAGACCAGAGTCCCACACGGGACTCTGGCGGCGCTCCTACAGACTCGCGAGGAGGTTTTGCGCAGAGGCACCCGCTGGGGTGAGTTCAGCGTGGGGCGGTGCCGACGCTGGATCGGGGAGATTGCCAAGTTTAGACGCTGCGTCGAGCGGAAGAAACCAACGAGGGAGAAGGTGACTCAGACTGGGTTTAAAGGGTATTGAACCGAGTGGATCAGCTAAAGAAGCAGCGCCTCCTCGACGCTGATGTGGCGATTGTTGATTGACCGTCAAAGATGAAAAGGTTAGTTAATTCAAATAATATGCAGATCTTCCAAAATTCGTAGAAAATAGATAAATTATCAGAAAAATACAAACAAGATATCATTTTTCTCAGAAAAATGAGTAGAATAGTATGAAAACATAATATCAGAAGTTTGATGATTGAATCATAGTGATATCATGTAAGATGTGTAATGCTCATATGATGGATAATAAATATCAAACGATTCCCTAAAATTATGAGAGAATACCTATAAATCATATTTCATGTTTATAATGTGTATGATGTTAGTTATGGTCATGATGAAGTACGAAATCATGTAATTTGCTTAATATGTCTAATTAGGGCTAATAATCCTAAATAAAATGTATTAAATACATTAATGATCAATAAATGATGAAATCTACAGAGTATGCTCATATTAATATCTGGAACCTCAGAATTAAATATGAGAATAGGATTATACCCATAATTCATGTTATATGAGGAGAATCTTAATACATGTTATAAAACCCTAATCTAGGTTAATGATGTAACCTAGGGTTAATATGTGTACAAAAAGGATATGGAACCTAATGTTCAGATAATGAGCTTTGATAATGAGATGTAATCTGGAAAATGACATCAGTGAGATAATCATAAGATAAGAATACAAGTAATGATGCACATATCCTAATGAACTAAGAGAAACTCTAATGAATACGAGTAGGGTTCAGATGAGATGTAAGATGATGAGAACCTGATGATAGTACATGGTCTTGTCTTGATCAGGTTAAACAAGGAAATAGATGACATGAGGAACATATGATGGTTAGGTTATCTCTTTGGAAGGTACGTCATTACCTCTTACTTGGCTTATTATACAATATGCTTGTGCTATATGCATAGTAAAATACTTGGCATATGATATTGGATGAAATGATTGTTCTTGTATGATATCTTGCTTGATTTTCCATACTTATGGCTATGAACACTTGAAACATAATATATCTGTTCCATTATATGAAATCACTATATCTCTTTGGTAAGCGTAGTGCTTAAAGGTGATCTATCTCTTTGGTAAGCGGATCACCATATGAAATGATCTATCTCTTTGGTAAGCGGATCATGAGGCCATAAAGCATCTATCCCATTGGTAGGCGGATGCATGAGTATATAATGGAAAAATGAGCTTAAAATATGTGTTCTCTTTTGTTAATGAATATCTTTGTGCAAGTATATGCTTTTTCTTATATTCTTCTGTTACTGCCAAGTATTAGTTTTATCTTATTGCCAAGATATGATGAGAGGTATATAAAAAGACACGTAGGCGTACTCAGTACAATATTCATGAAACATTGTGCTGACATATACCGCATGTAATCTTTTTGTTTAGGTTGTGGTTTCGCTCTTGAAGATCCAAGATAGTGAGAGTTGTATGGCGAGCTGATGTTCAGGTGGACCTGTTGTCTTAAGATCCTGTTGTTTAGATGTAGTACATGTATATGTGTTATAGTTTGCTGTTCAATATGTAATATCAAGTGATGTAACAATTCATGTTGTAATTATATGTTGAATGGTGAACATGTGTGTATGGTTTTATTATTGTTCATGTACATGTGCTACTGTTGTTTCCTTCTGACTCCTTTGATTTTCTTCTTCTTAGCCTGGTGTGGGGTGTTGAAATTGGGATTCTCGCTGAGGTGAGGGTTTTAATTTGGACATCACACATCAGATTAAGTTTTAGAAAATCTGGGGACGTCACAAGTGGTATCAGAGCATGAACAATAGCAAAGCCTAACATTTGCTCATTATGCAACTCAAAACAAAAGAACCTTGAACTTAGTAATCTTTTAGGGTTAGATTAGTCGTCTTTTAGAGACTAGATCTGACCTAGCTTCTAGGTTAGCACCTAGATGTCTGAGAACTAGGCCTAGACTAGTGCTTGTTGTATAGCAGGTCCTTAGATGTCGTTCTTTCCTTATAGTACAGCGGTATGGGACGTTGTACTATTTGGAAATGACGTGCATCAAGGGAAGAGAAACCCTAGACATATGGCGCTCGTTGTCTATAGTAGCTACACTAGTCTACACCATGTTCTCACCCTTTTCACTAGTTTTCATGACACTGGACTCTCTACTATGTGTGGGACATTCGTTTTCAAGATTTGGTTTTGGATTCCAACCGGATCGAACCGTGATAGTTTTCTCTGACGCTTGTTTTATCGGAGAAAAACTATATAATATTTTATTATGTATATGTATTAAAAAAAATGTGCCCCCATACATGTACGAGTAGGAGGTGATCATGTAACCTAAGTGAAAGCGTATGACATCATTCTAGAAGAGAGAGTAGTTCTAGATTAGATGTCTAGAGCCTTGTTAGAATATATGATAGATGGAATAGATGAAATAAGCTTTGATGTAAGTCTTATATAGATGACATAAGATGGTTATGATGATTCATGTTTTTTTTTTGAGGATTTGAGATAAGTTTTGATGATGCCAGTAACTAGGCTTTTATGAGATAAGATAAGCTAGCCGAGACAAGGTTGTGAATCACCAAGAGCCTCAATCTCTTTTACGAAGGAGGACCTCTAGTGTTAGGACCAGTTTCGGGGTTAACTCTAGAGAGAGTGATACCCATTGGGAGAAGGTTAGAGAACCTAAACTCCAAGATATGAGAATTATGAGATATGTGATATGATATGTCCTAAACTAGAATACTTCTGAGTGATTGAGTTGATTCGCTTTATGCATGATTCCTATAGTCTTGTTGAACCCTAGATGTCCTTGGGAAGACCAAACCCTAGAGTCAGAGAGAGGCTGGTTATATGTGCATATGTGAACATGAATATGAGTGCCTGCCATATGGGTGAGGGAGAGAGCCCAAGACCCTGGAGGAGGTAGCTATGTTAGTTTCTGTGAAGCCTCATGCTCGAGTTGGTGGTTTCCCACATAGGAATCTAGGGGTGTATATAAGAGAGCTTTTGGGTAAGATGTTTCATGGGTAAGATCTGTGAAGAGAATACCATATCATGTTTTGGTTTGTGCTTATGTGGCTAGAGCTAATGAAGCTATTAGCCAGTGTCATTGAGGTAACCTAAGAACCCTAGACCGAGAGGGAAGATATAGTTTGTACATATGAGAAACTCATAGAGATGAGTTAGCTCAGCGAGACTGATCATAGCACTACCCTCAAGTATAAGTTAAGGGAACCTCATTGGACTTGCTGATGTATGTTGATAAGCCACTTTTATAAGTTGTTTAACCATGGTAAAACATATATAAGGATGTGATCTAATCTCGAGATGTGATATAAGTGGCATGATGGAACAATGAGTATAGTTTGATAAATCTCTTTGTATAAATGGTTAACCATCTACATTATTAATGATAATAAGGTAACACTATTGGCTAATCTTGTGATGAAATCACCAATAGATGTTACAATTAATATGAACAATGAAATAAGATCATATGAATGAAGCATGTTATGTGAGGTGTTAATCTAATGATTAACAAAGAGGTAAAATATAGTTTGACAACTAGCACAACATAATGGTTATGACACCTTAATATAATGGGTTAAAGTGGTTTTTCCTTTAGAACATGGTAATATGATGTGGGAACCCTAATGCGTGGGTAAAGATGAAGATGCAGCCCCGATATATGAGATATGTCATGACATAACCTAAGTTTCTAAATCTAGAGTTTAACCTTGAATGGAGTGCTTGTGCACAAAGATGGTTGTAAAATCCCCCCTAATAGTGATTTGGATACATGGTTCATGTAAATTTTGCGGATATGTTACCCATAGAATACTACCTACATGTGGATGACGAAAAGATAAGGTTTTCCCTGGAGGTATGAGTATGCTTTACTTTCAAGGACGAAAGTTCCTTAAAGTTGTATATGATGTGAAAGACTGGATTTTTTTGGCTTAATTTCGAGGACGAAATATCTTTTAAGGTGTGTAGGATGTGATGGAGTGAACTTTTGAAATCTTTAAATGTCCAATGGTATAAGTGAAATCATATAGTTGAGTTGTATCGATGGTTCTAAGTATTTGGCAAAGTTTGAGTGTTGACTGATTTGATATCATGAGTAAGATCCCTAATTTCATGTCTACTTGGAGTTTTTACTTGGATGATAATAAAGCCTTGGTCAAAGTTTAATAATCTTATCGATATTTCTAGATGGAACTTTTTAGGTATGAATATGATGAATAATGTGCTTGGTGGTGCACATGCAATAAGGTTAATATCCTAATGGCCTTTTGTTGTGTGAAGATGGTGTCACACCCTTTGAGATGAGGGAAGCCACGGATTGCATCCTCTAGTGGGGCATTCCAAGCCCTCAGATACCATCATACAGTCAAGGAGATCATCTATCTCCTTGCGGTTATGTTCCGGAGGACATCTGTGATCATGCGTGTTGTGGTCCTTTGGTCGTGGACAGAGAGGGTGAAGGGAGTGTGCAGTTGGAACCATCTCCTTCGTATCTTCCGTAGACTTAATGGTATAGGGTACGAGAAAGAGGGGGGGGGTTCAACTACCTGGCTCTTTCTCTGCCTATGCACTCTCTCTATGCTATGGTGAGCCATATCCACACGGGAATGTGGTCTGCGGTGGAGTCTCTCACTGGCGATGAGCTCCAGGCTAGCATAAAAATAAGCAGTCAGAGCCCTTGGTCGAGACTGACCTTGGAGGAGGAACCCTCCTCCTGATCTGCCGGCAGGCTCCATGAGGAGGAGCTGCAACAACAGCAACCTGGAGATCGGAGGCGGCGAGGAGGTCATGCTAGAGGGCGGCGTGAAGGAAGAGAGGTTGAGGCTGCTGGACGTCTAAGAGATAGACAAGGAGGATGACAACGAAACCTATTTCTCGCCGTTGCCCAGCCTTGCGGAGGAGGCACTAGTTTCAGAAACGGAACAGACGGCCTGCGGCATCGTCGGGTGAAGGTGAGAAGAGGAACGACAGTGGACCATCCGTCTCCTAGTCGGCCGGGCGGACCGGTTCAAGATCCCGGATGAACCAGGTGTTGTAGCAGCAAACTTCTTGTCGGATAGCATCCCCGTGCTTGTGGCTTGGACGGCGGGGAGCTTATAGGGAAGGAGCAACTGACAGACCGTCACCCCGTCGGAGAAGTTCCTAGCGCTAGCGTGCAAGGAGGCAGTTAACGAAGGCAGAGGAGCGCGTCCAGGAGGAGGCGACGTGCGCAGGCATCTAGAGCAGCAGGTCGGAGAGATGGACGGCGGCAGGTTCGTGTAGGCAGAACGGAGCTCCCACACAGGAATAGGAAGAAACATAAAGGCGGAAGACCAGAGTCCCACACGGGACTCTGGCGGCGCTCCTGTAGACTCACGAGGAGGTTTTGCGCAGAGGCACCCGCTGGGGTGAGTTCAGCGTGGGGCGGCACCGGCGCTGGATCGGGGAGATTGCCAAGTTTAGACGCTGTGTCGAGCGGAAGAAACCAACGAGGGAGAAGGTGACTCAGACCGGGTTCAAAGGGTATTGAACCGAGCAGATCAGCTAAAGAAGCAGCGCCTCCTCGACGCTGATGTGGCGATTGTTGATTGACCGTCAAAGATGAAAAGGTTAGTTAATTCAAATAATATGCAGATCTTCCAAAATTCGTAGAAAATAGATAGATTATCAGAAAAATACAAACAAGATATCATTTTTCTCAGAAACATGAGTAGAATAATATGAAAACATAATATCAGAAGTTTGATGATTGAATCATAGTGATATCATGTAAGATGTGTAATGCTCATATGATGGATAATAAATATCAAACGATTCCCTAAAATTATGAGAGAATACCTATAAATCATATTTCATGTTTATAATGTGTATGATGTTAGTTATGGTCATGATGAAGTACGAAATCATGTAATTTGCTTAATATGTCTAATTAGGGCTAATAATCCTAAATAAAATGTATTAAATACATTAATGATCAATAAATGATGAAATCTACAGAGTATGCTCATATTAATATCTGGAACCTCAGAATTAAATATGAGATCAGGATTATACCCATAATTCATGTTATATGAGGAGAATCTTAATACATGTTATAAAACCCTAATCTAGGTTAATGATGTAACCTAGGGTTAATATGTGTACAAAAAGGATATGGAACCTAATGTTCAGATAATGAGCTTTGATAATGAGATGTAATCTAGAAAATGACATCAGTGAGATAATCATAAGATAAGAATACAAGTAATGATGCACATATCCTAATGAACTAAGAGAAACTCTAATGAATACGAGTAGGGTTCAGATGAGATGTAAGATGATGAGAACCTGATGATAGTACATGGTCTTGTCTTGATCAGGTTAAACAAGGAAATAGATGACATGAGGAACATATGATGGTTAGGTTATCTCTTTGGAAGGTACGCCATTACCTCTTACTTGGCTTATTATACAATATGCTTGTGCTATATGCATAGTAAAATACTTGGCATGTGATATTGGATGAAATGATTGTTCTTATATGATATCTTGCTTGATTTTCCATACTTATGGCTATGAACACTTGAAACATAATATATCTGTTCCATTATATGAAAGCACTATATCTCTTTGGTAAGCATAGTGCTTAAAGGTGATCTATCTCTTTGGTAAGCGGATCACCATATGAAATGATCTATCTCTTTGGTAAGCGGATCATGAGGCCATAAAGCATCTATCCCATTGGTAGGCGGATGCATGAGTATATAATGGAAAAATGAGCTTAAAATATGTGTTCTCTTTTGTTAATGAATATCTTTGTGCAAGTATATGCTTTTTCTTATATTCTTCTGTTACTGCCAAGTATTAGTTTTATCTTATTGCCAAGATATGATGAGAGGTATATAAAAAGACACGTAGGCGTACTCAATACAATATTCATGAAATATTGTGCTGACATGTACCGCATGTAATCTTTTTGTTTAGGTTGTGGTTTCTCTCTTGAAGATCCAAGATAGTGAGAGTTGTATGGCGAGCTGATGTTCAGGTGGACCTGTTGTCTTAAGATCCTGTTGTTTAGATGTAGTACATGTATATGTGTTATAGTTTGTTGTTCAATATGTAATATCAAGTGATGTAACAATTCATGTTGTAATTATATGTTGAATGGTGAACATGTGTATATGGTTTTATTATTGTTCATGTACATGTGCTACTGTTGTTTCCTTCTGACTCCTTTGATTTTCTTCTTCTTAGCCTGGTGTGGGGTGTTTAAATTGGGATTCTCGCTGAGGTGAGGGTTTTAATTTGGACATCACACATCAGATTAAGTTTTAGAAAATCCGGGGACGTCACAACCATGTTCTCACCCTTTCACTATCTGACATGGCACTAGACTTTGTACTGTGTGTGGGACACTCAATTTGTGGATTTGGTTTTTGATTCCAACCAGTTCGAACCTCAATAGTTTTCTCCGATGCATGTTTTATCGGAGAAAAACTATATAATATTTTATTATATATGTAAGTATTACAAAAATGTGTCCCCACACATGTATGAGTAGGAGGTGGCCATGCAACTTAAGTGAAAGAATGACATCAGTCTAGAAGAGAGAGTAGTTCTAGATTAGATGTCTATAGCCTTGTTGGAATATGTGATAGATGGAATAGATGAAATATGTTTAGATGATAAGATCTGAGCCTTATATAGGTGATATAAGATGAATTGTGCTGATATATGTTTGTCTTTGAGGAGCTAAGTTCAGATTTGAGATAAGTTTTGATGATGCAAGTACGTGTGCTTTTTTGAGTTAAGATAAGTTATGACAATGTTGTGATTCAACACGAGCCTCAATCTCTTTTATGAAGGACATCTAGTGTTTAGACCAGTTATAGGGTTAACTCCAAAGAGAGTGAGACCCATAGGGAGAAGGCCAGAGAACCTAAACTCCAAGATATGCAAATTATGAGAAATATGTGTTATGATATGTCCTAAACTAGAATATTCTTGAGTGATTGAGATGAGTCACTTTATGCATGATTCCTATAGTCTTGTTGAACCCTAGATGTCCTTGGGAGGTACAAACCCTAGAGGCAAAGAGAGGATGGTTCTATATGCTTAATAAAGACATTGAATATCATTGGAATATTACCACAGTGAAATGATGATGACACCTTGATATGATCTATATGGATACAATGGGTTAATTCTAATTAACTCCTGTTTAACATTGATAAATGTATTGATGTAATCCTTAATTCTTTAGTAAAATAAGGAAGTAAATCCTAAAGCATGAATATGGCTTGACCTAACCTAAGCTTATGAACATATGCTTGACCCTTATATAGAGAGTTTAGTTAACATTAGATTCTATTAAAATTGCATAGAAATATATAGATATAGTTTTGATATTTTGTTTTTAGATGTGTTGCACCTAGAATGGTTCCTCACATAAATATGAAAAAAAATTGGTTTCTCTTCTTGGAATAAGAGAATGGTTTAATTTCAAGGACAAAATTTCCTTTTAAGATATATATGATGTGATAGACTAGATTTCAACTCAATTTTAAGGATGAAATTTCTTTTAAGGTGTGTAGGATGTGATGGAGTGGACTTTTAGAATCCTCATATACTTAATGACATAAGGGAATCATGTGTTTGAGTGGAGAATCCAAGTGTTTTGACAAAGTTTGGATGTCAAATGGTATTGGTATCACATGTTATGACCCATAAGTTTATGACTTTTTGAAGAATTTAATTGAAAGGTCAAATAGTCTAATTTTGGTACCAAAACTGAATAAGAATGTAGATATGATTGTAATGAATCAACATCCCAAGTTTCATGATCAAATAAGGTTCCTAGAGAGATATTTAGGTTTGAGTATTATCCAATAATGCATGTTTTGTTGTATTATGAAGCAATGTTTTATATTTAGGAACTTAGGTTTTAATCAGTTGTAATATATCAAACACCTTTAGTCCTTATTGGTAGGAGCCACAGATCCTCAATCATACACACTCCATCATAGTCACACAAGAGGATCATGTACATTGTGGTTATGGCCTTGACATTGAGTGGCAGCCACAATGTCATGGTCATCGCTGATCATGGGCTGAGGAATACTGGTTCTATGTGTGCTTTGATGAGAGGATCTAAACTAACCAACATTTTGGGAAGATGGACTTGAGGCGAGAGAGTTCCACCTCCCCATATATTATTGTTCTCCACCCAACTTCATAGATGGGAGAAGAGAAAAGGGTTGAGAGGCTAGAGAGAATATGAAGAGAGGAGAATCAAGGTATGAGGCTTGTCGGAGCATGACTACACGACGACGTAAGGAAGTGAGGAGGAGGTGGTGTTGTTTGATTCTTCATCAGGATCAGTAGCCACGGTAGCAGCCAACATCCACTAGCTTTTCACTCATACCAAAGAAGGATACACACTAAAGAGAGGCACTGCCATTGAAGGCAGACCAGGAAGCCATGCATGGATCTATGAAATTGAGATTCTCCTTTACAGCTAGGACACACTTAGGGAACATGGGAGATGCGAGAATGACCTAGCTTTTCTGGGGAAGAGAACATCGATGATGGATACTAGGATGGAGGACCAAGGCACTTCCGATTCCTCATTGGCATTGGTCTGCCTCAGAGGTACTGTGATAAGTAGAGGAGACACACAACACACAAGTAGGCGTCAGACAATGAGATCGCAAAGGAGAGAGGGGCACTCAACATCAGTGCTGACGATTAGGAGGGACACAAAGTTAGAAACTAAGGAGGAGAGGGATTCCTATCCCTCATTGATGTCCTATTCCACGAGAGCACCCTGGCACTGTGGGAGCATAAGAAATGAGAGGAGGTCGGGTGAGTCTTGCGTCTCGCATAAGAGAGAGACGAAGACGTATCACTAGCGGCCCAAGCGTTCAACCAACCTGGAAGGGATTCACTAGAATAGATTAGACCAGGCAAATCCCAAACCTGACCACCCAATTCAATCATGAACTAGAATAGCCGGCTTAGGGAAAGAATTGTGTCCCTTCATAGTGGACACATGGTGAAAGCTGGGTGGCCGAGAGAGGTAAATACCTTCAAATATCCAGAATTGCATAGATCTTAGATAATTCATAGTAAATAGATCATACATCAGAAAAATATGAGCAAACAACCAAAATTCTCAGAAAAATGTGTATAATAAGATGGAACCATAATATTAGTGGTTCAATGCTTAAATATCAGGGTTATCATGTAATATGTAAAGTGGTCTTTTCATGTCTAATAAATTATAAATGAAGACCTAAAATTATGAGAATGTTCCCATAACTCCTTAATGTGATTTAGAATCCATGTGATGTCAAGCATGATCACGTTATAACATGTAATCTTTTATTTTCTTAATATGACTATCTAGGGCTAATAACCCTAAATAAAATGTAGAAAATACATATATTATTAATATATGTTGAAAATTCCAAAATATGTTCATAAAACTATATGGAACATGATGTGTGACTAATACATCAATGTCATGCATGAAATTCATGTTACATGGTGATGACACATAATATATAGTTTGAAACCCTAATAGAAATAAAGTATATAACATAAGGTTAATATGTACACAAAATGATGTGGAAACTAATGTTCAAATGACGAACCCTAATCTGTAACATAATTGAAAAATAACATCAATAAGATAATTGTAAGACAAGAATGCAAGTGATAATGGAAATATCCTAATGACTAAGTCAAACCCTAAAATGGACATAACTAGGGTTATTGATGATGAGAACCTGATGGTCATATGTGATCTTATCATAATAAGGGTTTGACCAAGGTTAAAGTTGACATGAGGAATATGTGATTAGGATATCTCCCTTTAAGGTACACCCTTACCTCTTACTTGGCTTATTATACAATATGCTTGTATTATATGTGTAGTAAAATGCTTGGCATATGATATTTGATGAAATGATTTTTCTTGTATGCTATCTTGCTTGATCTTCCAATCTTATATGGCTATGAACACATGAAATATAACATATCAATTCCATTATATGAAAGAACTATATGTCTTGGTAAGCATACTTCTAGTGAGTGATCTATCTCTTTGGTAAGCAGATCACATGTACAATGATCTATCTCTTTGGTAAGTAGATCCTAAGGCCTGAATGCATCTATCCCATTGGTAGGCAGATGCACGAGCACATAATGGAAAATGTGCCTAAAATATGTGTTCTCTTTTGTTAATAAACATAATTTCATTCAAGTATGCTTTTGTTATATTTCTTTTGTTACTACCAAGTATTAGTTTTATCTTATTGTCAAGCTTAGTAATGATACGTATATAAAAAGACACGTAGGCATACTTAGTACAACATTCTATAATATTGTGCTGACGTGTACCACAAGTAATGTTGTTTTAGGTTGTTGACATTTGCTCTTAAAGAACTTGCATAGTTCAGAGTTGTGTGGCGAGTTGATGCACATGTGGACCTATTATCTTAAGATCCTATTTTAGAACATTGCATGTGCATATGTAAGAGTTTCTGGTTCAATATGTAATATCAAATGTTGTAAAAATTCATTTTGTAATAATATGTTGAATGGTGAACATGTGTTGTATGGTTTTATTATAGTTCATGTGCATGTGCTGCTGTTGTTTCCTTTTGACTTCCTCTGGTTTTGTTCTTCATAGCCTAGTGTGCGGTGTTTAAATTGGGATTCTTGCTGAGGTGAGGTTTCAATTTGTATGTGACACATCATATTAAGTTTTAGAAAATCTGGGGACGTCACATGTGGTATCAGAGCATGGACAATACCAAAGCCTGACATTTTCTCATTATGCAACTTGAACTAAAGAAAACCTTGAACTTGAACATCATTAGGGTTAGATTAGTTGTCTTTTAGAGACTAGATCTGACTTAGCCTCTAGGGTAGCACCTAGATGTCTGAGAACTAGTTCTAGACTGGTGCTTTTTGTATATCAAGTCCTTAAATGTCGTTCTTTCCTTATAGTGAAATGATATGGGATGTTGCACTATTTGGAAATGACATACATCATGGGAAGAGAAACCTTTAGCATATGATGCATTTATGTTTTGGGTGGCTACACCAGCATACACCCCATTCTCACCCTTTTCGCTAGGTGACATGGCGCTAGACTGTCTACTGTGTGTGGGACAATTGTTTTTTGGATTTGGTTTTTGATTCCAACCGGACCATACCTCGTTAGTTTTATATAATGCTTGTTTTATTGAAGAAAAACTATATAATATTTTATTATATATGTAAGTATTACAAAAATGTGTCCCAACACATGTAAGAGTAGGAGGTGGCCATGCAACTTAAGCAAAAGAGAATGACATCGGTCTAGAAAAGAAAGTATTTCTAGATTAGATGTCTAGAGTCATGTTGGAATATGCAATATTTGGAATAGATGAAATATGTTTATATGATAAGATCTAAGCCTTATATAGTTGATGTAAGATGAATTGTGATGATATATGTTTTTTTTCGAGGAGCAAAATTCATATTTGAGGATTTGAGATAAGTTTTGATGATGCAAGTATGTGTGCTTTTCTGAGCTAAGATAAGTTATGACAATGTTGTGAATCAACATGAGCCTCAATCTCTTTTATGGAGGACCTCTAGTGGTGGGACCAGTTATAGGGTTAACTCTAGAGAGAGTGAGACCCATAGGGAGAAGGTCAGAGAACCTAAACTCCAAGATATGGGAATTATGAGAAATATGTGTTATGATATGTCCTAAACTAGAATACCCCTGAGTGATTGAGATGAGTCACTTTATGCATGATTCCTACAGTCTTATTGAACCCTAGATGTCCTTGGGAGGACCAAACCCTAGAGTCAAAGAGAGGCTGTTTATATCTGCATATGTGAATAGAATATGAGAACCTACCATCTGGGTGAGGGAGAGAGAGTCCCAAGACCCTAGAGGAGGTAACTACATTTTTGTTTATGTGAAGCCTCATGCTCGGGTTTGTGATTCCCTGTAGAAATCTAGTGGTTGTGTTGGTATTAGAGATTTGGGTAAGCATGTATCTTGGGTAGGTACCTACAAGGAGAATGTCATAGCATGTTTTGGTTTGTGCTTATGTGGCTAGAGCTTGTAAGGCTATCACTAGTGGCAATGAGGTAATCCGAGAACCCTAGACTAAGAGAGGAAAGATAAAGTGTATGCATATGAGATACTCATAGAGTTGAGTTAGTTCAGAGAGACTGAGCATGTCACTACCCTCATGATGTGGGTTAGAAGAACCTCAGTTGGACTAGATAAAGTTTTGATATGTTTGATTAGCCACCCACATAAGTTTTTTAGCACAACCATGATATAATGTATGTAAGGATGTGATCTAATCTCGAGATGTGATATATAAACACGATATGATGAAAACCTAGAGATGGTTTAATAGATATTAATGCATAAATAATTAACCATATACATGAATAATGATGATAATGTGATATTGTTGGCTAATATTGTGATGAAATCACTAGTAAATATTGCAATTTATTATGAATAATGAAATAAGATCATGTGAATGAAACGCGTTACTTGTGGTGTTGATGTAATTCTTAACAAAGATGTTGAATATCATTGGAATATTACCATAGTGAAATGATGATGACACCTTGATATGATCTATATGGATAAAGTGGGTTAATTGTAATTAACTCCTTTTTAAAACGATAAATGTATTGATGGAATCCTTAATTCTTTGGTAAAATAAGGATGTAAATCCTAAAGCATGAACATGGATTGACCTAACCTAAGCTTATGAACATATGCTTGACCCTTATACAAAGGGTGTAGTTAATATTAAATTCTTTTGAAATCATCTAGAAATATATAGGTATAGTTTTGAGATTTTTTAGATATGTTGCTCCTAGAATGGTTCCTCACATACAGATGAAAAAAAATTGGTTTCTCTTCTTGGAATAAGAGAATGGCCTAATTTCGAGGGCAAAATTTTATTTTAAGATGTATATGATGTGATAGACTAGATTTCAGCTCAATTTTGAGGATGAAATTTCTTACTTGATCTTCCATACTTGGCATATGATATTGGATGAATGATTGTTCTTGTATTATATCTTGGTTGATCTTCCATACTTATATGGCTATGAACACATGAAACATAACATCTATGTTCCATTATATAAAAGCACTATATTTCTTTGGTAAGCATAGTGCTAGCGAGTGATCTATCTCTTTGGTAAGAAGATCACATGTACAATTATCTTTCTCTTTGGTAAGCAGATCATAAGCCTAAATGCAACTATCCCATTGGTAGCAGATGCACAAGCTATAATGGAAAAATGTGCCTAAAATGTGTTCTCTTTTGTTAATAAACATATCTTCGTTCAAGTATGCTATTGTTATATTTCTTTTGTTACTGCCAAGTATTAGTTTTATCTTATTAGGTATATAAAAATACACGTAGGCATACTTGGTACAATATTCTTGAATATTGTGCTGACATGTACCACATGTAATGTTGTTTTAGGTCGTGGACATATGCTCTTGAAGAACCAAGATAGTTGAGAGTTATGTGGTGAGCTGATGTACAGGTGGACCTATTGTCTTAATATCCTATTTTAGAATGTAGTATGTGCATATGTAAAAGTTTACGGTTCAATATGTAATATCAAATTTTGTAACAATTCATTTTGTAAAATATGTTAAATGGTAACATTTTACGGTTCAATTTGTGTATGACACATATATTGAATGACTTGCTAACTCAAACAATGAATACGTATAACACTGCCATCTAGAGTGCATAAATGAGAAATGCATTTCTAGAATACATATGGTGGTTATCTAGACTCTTTTGGTTATTGAACCAATAGAGACATGTATGTCTTATTTGTTATGCAATATAACGAAAGCATCTTCACTAGATGTAGTGGGAGATTGTAACATACTAAAATTTGGGACTAAATTCAAAATTTGAACTATGATTTGTAATCCTTCAAAAAAGTTGAATGCCCTTTTCCTAAATTGCACTCACATTTGTCTTCCATTGGAAATATCTTAAAACTCAAGCTCTAGAATACAACTTATCCTCATTTGGCCTAGTCATCCCTCTTGGGACCCATAAGTGAATAATTGAATTCCATTAGAATTTCTTGGCTTTGGAATCATATAAAATGGTACTAAGAATTTTAGTATTTATTAGTAGAGTAAATAATTCCTTTTACTATTTTAGACTAGTAAACTAGAAAAGTAAATACTTTTAGTAATTAGACCAATTGCTATTAAACTACCATTCAAAATTGCATTAGAAACGTAGTAATGAATTAGGATAAATGAATAGTGGTAGTAACACCATTGCATAAGGAAATTTACTAGTATGTATTTGCAACCTAATTAAGGGGCTTGATTGGGGTCCATTTAGAACATGGTCTTCTGCCCTAACCGCATGCCCATGCATCTGGGATGCAGCTGTTACCGCTGCAACACAGAACTAATAGGGAAACACTACTACAGAAATGGCTTATAAAGTCGATTTGCAGGGTGTCGGTTGTAAATAAAAACCGACACATAAACACTAATGTGTCGGTTTTTAACAGAAACCGACATCCAACCCATGAAGGTCGACCAGACACGGGTACCGCTTTTATTAAGTGTCGGTTAATTAATAAACAACCGACACATAAACTCAACCGCCAAACCCAAAATTCCAGCGAAAAAATTGGCTCCAAAATTTGATATATGTTGTCGGTTCTTTAATAAATAACCGACGACTAAAGGGTATGCGCGAGACAGGAATAGTTGTCGGTTGTCTTTTATTTATAAACCGACGACTATAATCTAGTATAGTTGTTGGTTTTTAGCAAAAAACCGACATTGTTGGATTAGTTGTCGGTTTTTTAAAATAACCGACACATATTATCAACTTAATAGCTCACCCTGCCCGAACGATTCTTCCAATTTCCCTATTTCGTTCCCGATTTCCCTAGCTCCGGCGATTTCCTACTCCCTGCCACCGCCGCCGCCGCTCCCTGCCGTTCATGCTTCGTCGTCGTGCTCTGTCGCCGTCGTGCTCCCTGCCGTTCGTGCTCTTTGCCGCCGTCGTGCACCCTGCCGTCGTGCTCCTTGTGTCGAGCGAGAAGCAGCCCCGCCCGCCGGCCTCCCTCTCCGCCCGCCGGCCTGCCTCTCCGCCCGCCGGCCTCCTTCTCCGCCGTCGCCGGTAGTAGCTAGCCTCGCCGCCCTCTCCGCCAGGTATGCCCTCCCGCCCGCCCTGCCTTCTGCTAGCCCCCCCGCCCTCTCCTCTGCTCCGGTGGCTGCTTGGGCGGTGCCAAGGCACGCCCAAGCAGCTGCTGGGCATTTTTTTTAAGTTATTTACTTATTTGTGTTTAGGGTTTAGGTACTGATTTTGTGCTTCTACTGACTTGAATACATGTACTGCAATATATGCATCTAATGCCTTAAATGGAAGACTCGAATGTTATAAAATCCCATCAAAGTAGGTAGAAACAACTTATATATATTCAGATCTTAATAATTCCATGAAGTGCACATTATCTTACTCAGGAAAATTATGTGTATAATGTAGGATTAGTTCCATATAATGGTTCTATTTTAGTTCCATATAATGGTTCTTTTTTAGTAAGCACCTAGACAAGCAATAAAAAGTTAACTGATGTTATACAACTTTTTCTGAAAATATATAACATCGTTATATGTACTTACACTTTGTTAATACTAATATTGTGCAGTCTCTGTCTTCCCATAACAGTCACTATGAACTGGGCCTCTATGTCAATGTTAACGTTCCCTATTGAAGAACAATTAGAAATCATCCTAGATGATCGTTCCTTAAACCAATTGGTCATACCCAAACATTGGCGTTTTCTAAAAGGAAGACACTACATGCCTGGTAAAGTGACCCTAACTTTTGGCAATTATTCACATGTTATCGAGGTTGAGAATGATTTGGCGGGAAATATTGTATCAAAATCCGGTTGGCATGATTGGATTGGAGAGCTGCACGTGGTCCGTTGGAACAGGCTTTTTCTCCGTCCATTTGGCGATAATTCCATCAAAGTTTGGATAACCAACATCAACTGCGAGACCCCCGATCATCTACTGCGGTATGAGCGCACGACGTCGGATATCATCTATGAGGAATATGAATCTGAGCCCCCTGTCAGTTCAGATTCGTCTAAATACAGTGAGGAGCTTCGTGACACAGCTTCATCATCAAAAAGAAGTTACTGATGCATGCAGGACCATGTTGGTGTAGTATTTAGTTGTCTATCTATCTAGACTTGTCTGTATTAATAGTTTTTTAAATTATGCGCATGTTTAGGGGTACACCAACCCCTTTGTTTAGTTATTGTTATAACTGAAGTGTGTGTTCCCATGAATGGAACTGAAAGTTGCTACATGAATGCTTATAACTGAAGTGTGTGTTCCCATGAATGTTCCCATTTGCATGATTACACTACTATTTTCTCATATTGTTTAGTCTATTTTAATATGACATACTTGCTTATATCTTACTTAATGATGAACTGTAATGCACACATGTGACATGCTTGGAATGTAAATGATGAACTTTTCCCTAAATTGCCAATCATGCTTTTAAAGACATCAATAATCACCCTAACTTGAAGAACTAGGATTTTAGGTATAAGAATGACAATACATTATTTGTTGGCCTAGAAACCCGTCCAATATTTACTCATTAGGAGTAAATCTTGGATAGTCCCCGGTTTGGGACTGTTCTTGAACACATAATCTCGCTTAGGATGTAAGTGTATAATGTGTATTGGGTTTTCAAGAAAATTTTGGCAGCATTTCCCCGTTTGTTCTCTAAGTACATATGTACTTGGAGAACAGCGGGGAAATGCTGCCGAAATTTTCTTGAAAACCCAATACACATTATACACTTACTAGTGAGATTAGGTGTTCAAGAATGGATAGGTGGTACACATTTATTATATATAATAATGACATAACATGTATTTGTTAACCCTAGACCCTAATCTTGTCCTAATATATACTTGTTTTCTCTTTGATCATAGAATGGATAGATCATGGATGCCCATTCACAATCGCTGCAGCCCAGAGTTTATTTCTGGTCTTCACCAGTTCATTAAATTTGCCGAGGAACATAGGAAACAACCTGGAGATAGGTTCTACTGTCCATGTAGACATTGCGGTAACAACTTGAAAGTCAACACTGGTGACGAAATCATGACTCATGTCATGTGCAACGGGATCATACAAGGCTATACAGAATGGCACTGGCATGGAGAGATTTCAAACCCGAAACCAGTGGATGTCGATAACAGTGCTTGTGTGGAAGAAGAAATTGCCTACGATGACGTAGATGTGAATGAACCAGTTCCAGTAGACATCGTTGATGCGATGCTGGATAGTTGTGGGGTAGAGCACACCGATCCACCTCCCATTTTTAGAAACATTGTGCATGATGATGAGATGCCGTTATACACAGGTTGTACTAAGTTTACGAAGCTTAACGCTGTGTTGAGATTGTATAAGTTGAAAGCTAACAATAGATGGAGCGACAAAAGCTTCACGTCATTGCTATCTTTGTTGAAAGAAATGCTTCCTGAAGGAAACGAGCTGCCAATCTCAACATACCAGGTAAAGAAATTGTTGTGCCCAATGGGAATGGATGCCAAGAAGATACACGCATGCCCTAATGATTGTGTATTATTTCAAAAGGACTATGCAGATTTGAAAGATTGTCCAAAATGTGGTGCGTCACAATATAAATTGACGACTTTGGGGGAGTCCAAAACTGGTTCTCCTGCCAAGGTGATGTGGTATCTACCTATAATATCACAGTTTCAACGCTTGTTTGCCAATCCGATAGATGCGAAGAATTTGAGGTGGCATGCAGATGTTAAGAAAAATAATGATGGGATCCTACGACATGCGTCTGATTCCCCACAGTGGAAGAAGATTGATGTATTGTACCCTGAATTTGGTGAAGAAGACAGGAATCTAAGACTTGGGCTTTGTACAGACGGGATGAATCCGTACGGGACATTGAGCAGCCAACATAGCACTTGGCCAGTCATGCTTGTTATATACAATCTTCCTCCCTGGCTGTGTATGAAAAATAAGTACGTAATGTTGTCGTTGTTGATATTGGGCCCTAAACAACCTGGAACTGACATCGATGTTTATCTTGAACCTCTGATTGATGACTTAAAGAAACTCTGGGGTGAAGGTGTGATGACCTATGATGCTTCACGAAGAGAGACATTTCGTTTGCATGCTATGTTGTTTTGCACTATTAATGACTTTCCAGCATATGGGAATTTGTCTGGATATAGTGTCAAAGGAGCTAAAGCGTGTCCTATATGTGAAGAGAACACTGATTCAACAAGACTAAAACATGGCGGTAAGGATGTATGTCTCGGTCATCGAAGGTTTCTTCCAAGATTCCATCCATATCGTAGGAAGCGCAAAGCATTCAATGGATTGAATGAGGAACGCACTGCACCTAAACCTATACCAGGGGAGGTTGTTTATGAAAGAATAAAAGACTTTGTCAATGAATTTGGTAAAAGATCACAAGGTACTACACGGAGTGACAATTCTTCATTCAAGAAGAAGTCAATATTTTGGGATCTTCCTTATTGGAGTTCTTTGACAGTCAGACATTGTATCGATGTAATGCACGTTGAGAAAAATGTCTGTGATAGCATCATTGGTACTCTGTTAAATATACCAGGTAAGACTAAAGATGGGATAAAATCTAGACTGCACCTACGTGAAATGGGAATAAGGTCAGAATTAACAGAATTACGTGAAATGGGTAGTAAAAGAACATACTTACCTCCCGCACGTTACACGTTGTCTAGAAAAGAGAAGAAAGCTTTTTATGAATGCTTGATAAATGTTAAGGTGCCAAATGGTTACTCATCTAACATCCGTAGATTGGTATCAATGAAAGATATGAAGTTGATAGGACTTAAATCTCATGATTTTCACACTCTAATGCAACAAATATTGCCCGTGGCAATTCGATCTATATTGCCGAAGCATGTAAGGTTTGCAATCACCAGACTTTGTTTCTTTTTCAACAGTCTCTGCAGCAAAGTTATTGACCCTGAGACTCTCGATAATTTGCAAAGAGAAGTGGTTGTTACCCTATGTCAGCTTGAGATGTATTTCCCTCCTTCGTTCTTTGATATCATGGTATATCTTGTTGTCCACTTGACTAGGGAAGTGAAAATCTTGGGCCCGGTTTTCTTGCATTGGATGTATCCCTTTGAACGATACATGAGCATTTTTGAAGGTGATGTTCGAAACCGTTATCGGCCTGAAGGGAGTATTATTGAAGGTTATGTGGCGAGAGAGGTTATGGATTTCTGCAATGACTTTCTCAGTGGTAATGACACTCCTGATAATGACAAGAATATTGACGAGCTATTTGGCAAAGGAATTTTGGGATCACGTGTGAAAGTAATCAGCCGTGAGCAGTTGGAACAAGCTCACTTGTATATTTTACACAACATGGACGAAGTGAACGTTTATATCGAGGAACATACCAATTTCATCAAAAGACAATATCCTCGAGCCAATACAATGTGGCTTGCTAGAGAGCATAACAAGACTTTTATTAAGTGGTTTGAAGATAAAGTCTTACATCAACTATCTGAAACACCAGATGATATTACTGAAACTATCAAATGCCTCGCCTTTAAACCAAAGTTGACTGTTATGTCTTATGAAGGGTATGACATTAATGGATTCACATATTACACAAAGCGCCAAGATGATAAGAGTGTCGTCCAAAACAGTGGGGTCACCCTTCAAGCATCGACTATGTTTTTTGCAAGTGCAAAGGATAAGAGTCCACGTGAAGCTAAAATGTCATATTGCGGTGTCATTGAAGAGATATGGGAATTTGACTACATAGATTTCAGAATTCCACTCTTCAAATGTAATTGGGTTGATAACACCAAAGGAGTTATAGTGGATGAATTGGGTTTCACTTTAGTGAACTTTGAAAAGATTGGCGAGAAGGCTGAACCATTCATATTGGCATCCCAGGCAAAACAAGTATTTTATATCGATGATCCTGCAAATGATAAATGGTCGGTTGTTCTTCATGGTAAACGACAGTTCATTGAAGATCCTATAGATGAAGAAGAGTACTATGATAAATATGATGACTCCAGTCCATTCTCAGTTGGGTTGCCATCTCCAGAAAATATTGAAGCTAATGATGACTTATATGTGCGCGGAGATCACAATGAAGGATTGTTAATTGATAAAAGATCACAATTTTAGAGGCATGCATGTTTATATTTTTTATTGAAGCTAAATGTTTACTTTTTTAATATCAATATCATTTTCTGATTTGATGTTTCATTATCTTCTAGTTAATACAAATGCTAAACATTGTGGGAGGGTGCTAAAGAACTATAGGACCAATCTCACCGGAGATTACATACGCGATGCTGAGAGTAGGTTCTTGATCTATTCCGATTCTAGACAATATTGATCAGTATTTCACTAACTCTACACTAATAATTTTTGTTTGTATTCTCTTTGAAAAATAAATATAGGAAGAAGGCTATGCAGGACGGACATGACATAGCTATGCAGGATATGCAGGATATGCAAGAAGAAGCCCCAATGAAGAGAAGCAGGATACAGATACAATACATAAAGTGAAGCACACACAAGTGGTTCATATTCATATAACAACATGACAGACTAACACACATATATATATAGTGCATAACAACAGCAGCTCTGAATTTACATACAACACTAACTTAGTACATATATAGTGGACTAAGGTGACGATACCACCTGCTAAAATAGGTTACCGACTACATGTTACGACTGGGAGGTTGTGATTCTGCAACGTATGCATTAGCAGGAGGACAAACAGATCACCATATGAGGACAAACATATGGTGATCTGTTTGTCCTCCTGCTAATGCATACTGTTGTGGAATCACGACCTCCCAGTCGTAACATGTAGTTGTCGATAACCTATTTTACCAGGTGGGATCGTCACCTTATAAGTCCCACTATATATGTACTAAGCTAGTGTTATATGTAAATTTGACGCTGCTGTTGTTATGTACTATATATGTGTTAGTCTGTCATGTTGTATGGACATCGATTGTATTGCTCAGGTATTATATAGTCTCATTAGATAATATGAAATATATCAATCTTATTTATAGCTCATTAATTATATATATACATCATTCTCTTTACAGGTGTTTAAAGCTGACCCCACTACAGGAACAGACTTACCAGATGTACATGCTCCCTATATGATGGGAGAATGAAATGAAGTAAGACAAGAATGGGCAACAACCATACAAATAGTGGGGATTTTGTAAATGAATTTCTGAATTATAATATGTGTGAATGTTTCTACATGTCTAGATGTTTCTACATGTGTCTGAGTGAAAATGAATGAAAGTTAGGTTACTATATGAATGTTTCTACATGTGTGAATGTGAATGAATGGAACTACAGATTGCTAGCTACATGAATGTTTCTAAATGTGTGAAAATAAAATGGAACTGTAGGTTGTATTGCTAAATGCATGTGTGAATATTTTTGTTGTTAAATTTGCAGGTTTGTGGCCTGTTGTTGGCTGATATCAATGGATGTCGTAAAACCTGCAGTTCAGTTAACTGAACTGCAAGTTTCTCATCCTGCGACCAGCCACAGCAGGTCTGTAAAAAAAAACAATAGGCGTCGGTTATTTGTAAAAACCCGACACACATTGATGTAATGTCGGGTTTTTAGATATAACCGGTGCCTATTTCCTGTGGCGCGAACATATATGGTGTCGGTTTCTTACTACAAACCGACACTGATAGTGCCCAAGCAGGCGCCAATAACAGGCGTCGGTATTTGTAAACAACCGACACATAACGTTACAGTGTCAGTTATTTATATGTAAACGACACATATTCTTTTGGCGCGAAGACATATTTCGTTGGTTTTTGGCTTATAACCGACACTGACAGCGCCCAAGATGGCACCCTTTCTGTGGCGTGAAGGTTTTGGGTGTCGGTTTCTTAACTAATAACCGACGCCTATAGTCCCCTGATGGCGCGTTTTCGGTCGCGCGCGAAGAGTTTGGGTGTCGGTTCTGGAACCGACGCGTAATGGGTGACCTTTTAGTGTCGCCCACATAGGTGTCGCTCAGAAACCGACACTAAAGGCCTTAAATAACCGACACTAAAGGTAGGTTCTGTAGTAGTGAAATTCCTTGTCGTCCTCACCTCTCACCTCTCCACGACCTCATTTTACTCCCTCTCCCTCACCGTATGGCCTTGTGCCATAATTAATGATCAACCATTGCAAGGCAGAGAGACTGTGACGATGGGGTGTTGCAGACGAAGACTAAGAAGAAAACAACCATCGTTCCATGTGCAGCGCCATCCAACCCCTGCGTCGGCTTCCATTGGACGCGCAACCTAGGGTGAGCGCCTCTATAAAACCTTGCCCATCCACCAGGTACAACCACAACCACCTCCTCCCTATCAGCGAACCACATCACTCGCTAACCACCACCTCCTCCCTAACTAACTACAACTCTAGCAACAATCTGGTCCTTAATCTACCACCGAAAACCCCAAGATCCCCTCCTTCATCTCTCACGAGTAATGGTATGAAGATAGATCTTGATCTCGCCAACCACCGATACCCGACACCACCCATCTACTGCTGCAACCATTGACGCCTTGACAACACGACCACTGCCAACCTCATCCCTCAGATCATCTCCGCCTACTCTAAATACCTCCACTAAAACACCATATACAATAGCAGGTAAGCACTGCCTCCATCAACCTACAGACACCTCCCCACGTGCCTTGCCATACGTTTCTGCCTCCTCGCCATATGCCAAGTGTCGATGTCACCATCTCCATACTCAAAGCATGGGATGCCCCTATGCCTCCCTCTAGTCCTGTTGTACAGTCAAGTCAGCGTTAGGTCTCACCAGCATCCAGAGATCGCCACACCGTCTTCAACCTAGCCACCTACAATGTCAGTGCAACCTGCAACAGCAGCATCCTGCCTCGCCACGAACAACAATACCCCACCATGTACGCCTTGTGTTCTCCTCCATCCAAAACTTGACCAGTTCTCCGACCTGTAACATCATCAGACTCAACCCCCAGATCTAGCACACCTCACCAGCCTCGACCGCCTTCTCCACTTTATCACTAATCCCTCCCCATGACTCTTGACATTATTCTCTTGCCACCTGTGAATCAAACCTCAATAGCTATTGAAATATCTACAAAATGAAACACCTTGCACAAGACAAATTTGGTGTTGATCCACAAACCTATGAAACTGATCTACCATCAATGCCACCACCACACCATCTACCTGACTCCCCTGAGATCCCACCCCTAACCACTATCCTCCTCATCCCTTGATCATTAGCATCGCCATCACTACTTAAGCAACTACTTTAACACCCAAGCATTGTCATCCATCGCCAAAGCCTAATGCCCCGACCACCTAATAGAGCCTCTGCCTTTCATTCACCAAGGCCTACAAATCAATGCAATCTCAGAGAAATCAATCACTTCTTGACCCCCAATCTCTAGTGTAAACTCCTATAGCCTGCCTCAGATCTAATCAGATTAAAGGGTGCTTGACGGCCACTCCTTCAAGATCTGGCAACTCTGTAGTGCCTAAGAGTTGCCTCCTCCATCCACTCCACTACTGCTAGTAGATACTGATGCTTCCTCCTCCTCGAGCCCATTAGTAAGAGGATGGTATTGAGCACCTGTTGATCTTACTTCATCTCCTTTGTGTGAGGACCGACATGCAACTACTTCAATTCAAACCCTGTGCTTAGACCTAAAGATTGTGACTCATATTTCTGCTAAGTCCTGCTACAGTGGAAGTACAATCCAACCCTGTCATGGACACATGGTTAGAGCCTTCATATGTTAACCATTAGCCTCACTAATGACAACCTAGAGGAGATCAAATATACCACCCAAAAATCCATAACTGGGATCCCAATCCTGAAGCCAACAGTGAAGATATCCTCACCCAAATTCTTGTACATGAGAACATCAACATTCATCTATGTGATATATCATTAGTCAAGTATAAAGAAGACCAAGGAGAGATCAACCCTAGACCAAGGTTGCTAATAGAATATCACAGCAAAGTATTATTTTGATAGGTCAATAATACCTTGCACTTTCAGATTCATGAAATCAGTTAAAGGATTAACAAGATATCTAAACATAGTAGTCTAAAAGGTGAACTCGATAGTATGAAGTCTCATAGCATTAGACTGATCCATACCCTAATAAATACCACTATAGTATACACACTTACCTACAAGTATATATATGTCACTATAAGCTCATGCAGATGTAACTCATAAATGGCTAGATGATAACCAAAGTGACATGGAGTCCTAAGACCTAAACATTCATGTAAGTCACCTAGAGCACTTAATACATCAGTAATATACATCTCATATATGTAGAATAAGGTTATCACAATGATTTTTTCATGTTATTACCCATATATGGATGAGCCAATAATTAATCGAATAGCAAAATGTAGTAGTCCATAATGAGACTCATGTAAACACTAACTTAGCCTTATTACAAAGTAAAATCCTTACATTTGATGAATCTAGAAATTTACTTACCTAAATTGGTCTAGGCGGGTACATTTATATATGTGAAGAGTACTATAAGAAGGGTATTTATTTATATGGAAGACTTTATATTTATATGAATTAAATTTAGATGACTTAAATACAAGTCTATTATATAATCTTTCATTGAAATGCATACTTATGTACAAACCTGAGAACAAAGTATGAGTGTGTAACTAGTATGTATTGAACTATGTATGGCTAAAACCCTAGATACTTTGTATGAATATTTTGATAAGTCGTACCTTATACAATGAACAATTGAGAACCTAAAATAGACACAAATATATACTAAGTATGATGGCTAGATAGGAATATAGAAACGAAAAGGATGGAAAAAATATGCAATTGTAATCCCTGATGGAAACTTAATCCAAAATAACACAAATTGAACAACATTTGATTCCAAGCCCATCATAACCATATTGTTCCAAATTGTAGATTCATCTATCTGGGAGATATTTGAATATTGTCATGAAAATGTTGGACTCTTGCTTGATATAAAGGTACTAGATCTTCTATTTCATTGTTGAACTATTTTCCCTCTTGATAGACACTTATTTGTGGTAAATTCCATATAGTTTTGAAACCTCTATTTGTTCTTGAAAGTTCACCACTCTTTCGTTGTAATTGATGAAATATTGTTAATAAAATAATTTGGCACTGGACTTGATCTATTGGAGTTTTGACTCCCTGTGGACTTTGGTCCCTTGGGCTTTGGCCCTATAGAGCTTTGACTCACTTGAGTGGGCCAAGTACCCCACAACCCTACACAGTTGATAGGGATTAGTTGTCCCCCCAGTTAACTGGAATAGCTAATAAGGCGCTAGTGTTGTTCTATCCTAAAGTGTGAGAACACAAGGCACTTAGCCCTAGAAAAGATATGATACAAAGGTGCCAAATCTTGTTAAATTGAATATCTAGAAATTGATTTACTTTGTGAATAGCTTGGATACATTTTGCATACTTGAAATATTGAATCTTGCTTAGTGATGATTTGTGAAAGAATTGCCATCTCAGAATTGATATTGAAATTTCTACTTGACTGCCTTTAGTCCACCAAATAGTCCTTTCCTAATTTTTATTATGCATCTAAATCCTACTTCGCACATAGCTCAATTATTTGGATTTAGTACTGTCTTTGCTGACCCTTATTTTCCCTTCAATGGGGTCCATGTGTGGTTTCGTTCCCTTTGGGAACTCATGGACAAGTGGTAGATGGAAGATCTTGAAGAGACATGCATTGGGTAGTCCTCCGTTGAAGACTAGATAGAATGAATTCTATTTCTTAAACTTGTAATCATATTTGTAAGCTTCCACAACTCTGATGTACAAGCATGATTGTAATAAAGATTGCTTATGATTGTGATATTATTTTGTAAATATTTGATCGTAAAGATCAAGTCTTTACAACATTGTATCAGATCCATAAACGGTCGACACTCATGCATGTCTCATGAAAAATTAGGGTTAAGTAGGAGCACCAATGGAGTAGTTAAGACTTAGAATAATAGTTGACAATAAATCATAGTATAATTGGCCTAATTTCTATAATATACTTAGACTATAAGTAGGGAACACTAAGAGCATAGGTTGTGATATACCTTAGTCTAGAAATTCAACTAGCTCGTCTCAATACCTTTTAAACTCCCCTAGGCATAGATTTACTTGAGCTATTTTGGAGGAAAATTGAAATGAGCCTTTTTGAACATTCAAAATCACCATCCTAGGTATACAAATGGGTAAAGTACAATGATGTTATCTTTAGGTTTTGACACAAATTAGTAACAAATTTATGAATATAGAACAAATTTATTCTAAACCCTAAAGGGTAAGATTCACTATCACATTCGATGATTTCATTTGGAATCTTATAACATATCTGAGAGTTATTTGACATAATAAAAAAACATCCTACTTGAAATTGTGACCCAATGTAGGATTGAAAAAAAATGATATGATATTTAAAAAAAAAATTCTGACAGTAGTACTTATAGTTTGGTCATTCATTTTGTAGTGTAGCAAGAAAGAGAAAAAAACATGTGAGAATAATAATTGATACCTATTAACTTGAATTTCATACACTCATATAAGAACATAATGCTAGTATTCTTATCTAGACTTATCATCACTATGTGCTCACCTTAGTAGAAGATATACATTTCAAGTGTAATCCAATCACGAATCAATTTAGTAACTTATTGGGGTAGTAAGAGATTTGGTTGGTCACCCTAACTAAGGCATAGGCCAATCAAAGGATGATTAGAGTTGTGTGCATTAGTGAGGTTGACATTTGTGCAAATAAGAGTGGCACGATAGGAAATTAGGAATTGGAAGGAAATAGTTGTCAAGAAAGATAAGATTTTGGGGACAAAATCCCTTTGAAGGGTGGTAGAGTTGTAACATACTAAAATTTGGGACTAAATTCAAATTTTGAACTATGATTTGTAATCCTTCAAAAAAGTTGAATTTCCTTTTCTTAAATTGCACTCACATTTGTCTTCCATTGGAAGTATCTTGAAACTCAAGCTCTAGAATACAATTTATCCTCATTTGGCCTAGTCATCCCTCTTGGGACCCACAAGTGAATAATTGAATTCCATTAGAATTTCTTGGCTTTGGAATCATATAAAATGGT
This sequence comes from Alisma plantago-aquatica, assembly GCA_963693085.1. Classification (NCBI taxonomy): domain Eukaryota; kingdom Viridiplantae; phylum Streptophyta; class Magnoliopsida; order Alismatales; family Alismataceae; genus Alisma; species Alisma plantago-aquatica. The sequence goes on along the minus strand of OY856410.1, from coordinate 1,031,010,213 downwards.
ACTAAGAATTTTAGTATTTATTTGTAGAGTAAATAATTCCTTTTACTATTTTAGACTAGTAAACTAGAAAAGTAAATACTTTTAGTAATTAGACCAATTGCTATTAAACCACCATTCAAAATTGCATTAGAAACGGAGTAATGAATTAGGAGAAATGAATAGTGGTAGTAACACCATTGCATAAGGGAATTTACTAGTATTTATTTGCAACCTAATCAAGGGGCTTGATTGGGGTCCATTTAGAACATGGTCTTCTGCCCTAACCGCACGCCCATGCATATAGGATGTGGCTGTTACTGCCGCAACATAGAATTGGCAGGGAAATGCCCCGCCGTCCTCACCTCTCACCTCTCCACAACCTCGTTTTATCTCCCTCTCCCTCACCGTCTAACCTTGTGCCATAATTACTGATCAACTGTTGCAAGGCAGAGAGACTGTGATGATGGGGCATTGCAGACGATGACCAAGAAGAAAATAACTAGCGTTCCATGTGCAACACCATCCAACCCCTGCCTCGGCTTCCCTGGACACGCACCCTAGGGTTGGCACCTCTATAAAACCTTGCCCATCCACCAGCTACAACCAGAGCCAGTGGCAGATCTAGACATCTAAATTAGGTGAGGCCAAATAATAATAAGCAACAAAAATATGTCTAAAATGATCGTTATTGCACAAAAATTAGAAACCAATATATAGAAGTTAAATATGTCATTTTTTTCTTTGATCAACAATCTCGTAAGGGTTTTTATGATACTCCTTTTATGTATGAGGAGACAAAGTGCGAAGAGTTTCTCAATTTTATGACCCTCTCCCTTATGTTGATGGGATTTTGAACTTGTGATGGATAATTTACATGCTTACTAGCAATGAAATGACAAGTATAGTTATTTCATAGGATATACCATATGATAGGATTAAAAAGAACATTGATGAGTTTTTATTTAGGGTTATCAAAATTATGGGTCTAGTCGGTTCCAAATCAGAATAGAAAAACCATATTTAATGATAAACAAACTTAGAGCTGGCATGGACCTAAATATTAATTACTCTACCCAAACCTAAAACTTACCCTTGTAAAATTTAGAACCAAAATTGAAGACATCTGTTTGATTTTCAACTCAGACCAAACCGAAATTAGGAATTTTATTCATCCTACGATCATCAAAATTCTAGTTCCGTGTAATCTAGATCTTTTACTATAACTTGGAACAAACTAGAATTTCTCCAAATCAGGAGCTGATACGAAATATGAAATTAGGACCCGTACTCGGAACCAAATTTGGATCTGTTTATCTAAAACTTAAGTTGACTCAAATTGTCATAACTAAAACCTAGAGCCATTTATTGGAGAAGTTTCAACGGAACATTGACAACCCCATATTTGTTGTCTTAGGTGTTAACATCAACCTTTTAACTAAGGTTTTGTTTCCTTTACGACCCAAATTCCTAAAGAAGTCACCTATTATATGAGGTAAAAATTTGGTTAATCAAGGTAAATATCTCTAATCTATATACCATGAAAAGCAATAGCTCACAAAATTCGATGGCTAGCAAAGTGCACAAACTTGTGTGTTAAATTGAGTTCTATTTTGCATGGCTGGAATGATACTATGGGAATCCACCGTAATTCCTTATGGAATAACCTATTACCTTGATCTCAACCAACATCCTCGCGCTGTTTGTTATTCTCACATGTCGTTCGTTTTTTTGGCTTCTCATTCGTGAGTCGTGATTTTTTCTTATTCATGTTGCAGACTTACCACACTGCTAATCATGCGGCGTGTAAGGGTGCGGAGAGAATTTAACTTTGCTTCTATAGTAGTTGAGAGAGCATACGAGTGAGGCCAAAGTTAATTATTTAGTAATTTGGAAATAGAACTATTAGAACAATGCCGGTTATTTCATAGATTTTAGGTAGTTGGGTGAGGCCAAGGCCTGATACAATTTTTATTTACCGGCCTATCTCGACTTTCGTGGTCGAATATACCGTAGTGGTATGTTGCATTTCCACGAGCGTGATCTAGCTAGAAGTTTGATAATATTTGGTGATTATTCACAATTATACTATCCTCAGAAGAATATTCTTCAGAATATTCAGAATCTTGAGAAAATTACAAATGATGTACTTGGCGGACCTATGTGTAGGCCACCTGCGGCCTTGGCCTCACCCAACTACCTAAAATCTATGAAATAACCGGCATTGTTCTAATAATTCTATTTCCAAATTACTAAATAATTAACTTTGGCCTCACCCGTATGCTCTCTCAACTACTATAGAAGCAAAGTTAAATTCTCTCCGCACCCTTACACGCCGCATGATTAGCAGTGTGGTAAGTCCGCAACATGAATAAGAAAAAATCACGACTCACGAATGAGAAGCCGAAAAAACGAACGACATGTGAGAATAACAAACAGCACGAGGATGTTGGTTGAGATCAAGGTAATAGGTTATTCCGTAAAGAATTACGGTGGATTCCCATAGTATCATTCCAGCCATGCAAAATAGAACTCAATTTAAAACACAGGTTTGTGCACTTTGCTAGCCATCGAATTTTGTGAGCTATTGCTTTTCATGGTATATAGATTAGAGATATTTACCTTGATTAACCAAATTTTTACCTCATATAATAGGTGACTTCTTTAGGAATTTGGGTCGTAAAGGAAACAAAACCTTAGTTAAAAGGTTGATGTTAACACCTAAGACAATAAATATGGGGTTGTCAATGTTCCGTTGAAACTTCTCCAATAAATGGCTCTAGGTTTTAGTTATGACAATTTGAGTCAACTTAAGTTTTAGATAAATAGATCCGAATTCGGTTCCGAGTACGGGTCCTAATTTCATATTTCGTATCAGCTCCTGATTTGGAGAAATTCTAGTTTGTTCCAAGTTATAGTAAAAGATCTAGATTACACAGAACTAGAATTTTGATGATCGTAGGATGAATAAAATTCCTAATTTCGGTTTGGTCTGAGTTGAAAATCAAACAAATGTCTTCAATTTTGGTTCTAAATTTTACAAGGGTAAGTTTTAGGTTTGGGTAGAGTAATTAATATTCAGGTCCATGCCAGCTCTAAGTTTGTTTATCATTAAATATGGTTTGTCTTTTCTGATTTGGAACCGACTAGACCCAGAATTTTGATAACTCTAAATAAAAACTCATCAATGTTCTTTTTAATCCTATCATATGATATATCCTATGAAATAACTATACTTGTCATTTCATTGCTAGTAAGCATGTAAATATCTATCACAAGTTCAAAATCCCATCGGAGCATAAGGGAGAGGGTCATAAAATTGAGAAACTCTTCGCACTTTGTCTCCTCATACATAAAAGGAGTATCATAAAAACCCTTACGAGATTGTTGATCAAAGAAAAAAATGACATATTTAACTTCTATATATTGGTTTCTAATTTTTGTGAAATAACGATCATTTTAGACTTATTTTTGTTGCTTATTATCATTTGGCCTCACCTAATTTAGATGTCTGGATCCGCCATAGCTAAAAGGTGAACTTGATAGTATGAAGTCTCATAGCATTAGACTGATCCATACCCTAATAGATACCACTATAGTATACACACTTATCTACAAGTATATATATGTCACTATAAGCTCATGCGAATATAACTCATAAATGGCTAGATGATAACCAAAGTGACATGGAGTCCTAAGACCTACACATTCATGTAAGTCACCTAGAACACTTAATACATCAGTAATATACATCTCATAAATGTAGAATATGGTTATCACAATGATTTGTTCATGTTATTACCCATATATGGATGAACTAAAAATTAATTGAATAGAAAAATGTAGTAGTCCATAATGAGACTAATGTAAATATTAACTTAGCCTCATTACAAAGTAAAATCCTTACATTTGATGAATCTAGAAATTTACTTATCTAAATTGGTCTAGGCGGATACATTAATATATGTGAAGAGTACTATAAGAAGGGTATTTATTTATATGGAAGGCTTTATATTCATACACATTAAATTTAGATGACTTAAATACAAGTCTATTATATCATCTTTCATTGAAATGCATACTTATGTACAAACATGAGATCAAAGTATGAGTGTGTAACTAGTATGTATTGAACTATGTATGGCTAAAACCCTAGATACTTCGTATGAATATTTTGATAAATCATACCTTATACAATGAACAATTAATAACCTAAAATAGACAAAATTATATACTAAGTATGATGCCTAGATGGGAATATAGAAAGGAAAAGGATGGAAAAAAATATGCAATCGTAATCCCTAATGGAAACTTAATCCAAAATAAAACAAATTGAACAACATTTGATTCCAAGCCCATCGTAACCATATTGTTCCAAATTGTAGATACATCTATCTGGGAGATATTTGAATATTGTCATGAAAACGTTGGACTCTTGCTTGATATAAAAGTACTGGATCTTCTATTTCATTGTTGAACTATTTTCCCTCTTGACAGACACTTATTTGTGGTAAATTCCATATAGTTTTGAAACCTCTATTTGTTCTTGAAAGTTCACCACTCTTTCATTGTAATTGATGAAGTATTGTTAATAAAATAATTTGGCAATGTACTTGATCTATTAGAGTTTTGACTCCCTGTGGACCTTGGTCCCTTGGGCTTTGGCCCTATAGAGCTTTGACTCACTTGAGTGGGCCAAGTACCCCACAACCCTACGTAGTGGATATGTATTAGTTGTCCCCCAGTTATCTGGAATAGCTAATAAGGCACTAGTGTCGTTCTCTCCTAGGGTGGGAGAACACAAGGCACTTAGCCCTAGAAATGATATGATATGAAGGTGCCAAAGCTTGTTAAATTGAATATCTAAAAATTGATTTACTTTGTGAATAGCTTGGATAGATTTTGCATACATGAAATATTGAATCTTGCTAAGTGATGATTTGTGAAAGAATTGCCATCTCGGAATTGATATTGAAATTTCTACTTGACAGCCTTTAGTCCACCAAATAGTCCTTTCCTAATTTTTATTATGCATCTAAATCCTACTTTGCACATAGTTCAATTATTTAGATTTAGTAATGACTTTGTTGACCCTTATTTTCCCTTCAATGGGGTCCATGTGTGGTTTTGTTCTCTCTGGGAACTCATGGACAGGTGGTAGATGGAAGAGCTTGAAGAGACATGCACTGGGTAGTCCTCCATTGAAGACTAGATAGAACAAATTGTATTTATTAAACTTTAATCATATTTGTAAGCTTCCGTGACTCTGATGTACAATCATGATTGTAATAAAGATTGTTTATGATTGTGATATTATTTTGTAAATATTTGATCGTAAAGATAAGGTCTTTACAGAGATCGACTATTCCATTAGGACTAGTACATATTGATGTACATAGACCTTCTTAGATGAATGTTAAAGGTAGTTACAAGTACCTCATTATATTTACTGATACGATCAGTAGATATTGAAATTTGTATTTAATGAAATACAAGTTTGGATCTCTTGAAGTGTTCAAGAAGATCATAAATGAAGTACATAACTAAATTGGTAAAATTATTAAGATATATTGAAGTGATCAATGTTGAAATATTAAAAACAATAGTTTGAGAACCTTCTGGAGAGATTGTGATATTGTATCACATTGAACTCCACCTGAAACATACTGATGTGTCATAAAGAAGGTATCACACTCTATTAAGTCATGGTGAGATTATCAATGAAATCTAGCTAATTTTACAATTTCGTTTGGGCACATACTTTACACTAAAGCAACGTGCCATGTAAATTGGTTCAAAAGACACCATATGAGATATGGTATGGGAAGTGTCCTGATGAGTCTTTTGTTGTGATTGGGATTGAAAGTTTGTATAAGAAAATAGTTTCTTAAAAGTCGTTATCCACAAATCACATGAATGTTATCTTGTTGAATACTACTTATATTTCAGCCTGACAACAAAGTGTTTATTGCTAGGATGGCTGAATTCCTAAATGTAACTAGTTCCAAAGGAATTAGTGGGGGTAAAAGTAGAACTTGAAATGCTCGAGACAAATAAGAAAATATAGAACCTAAAGTGGTAAAATAGGAATAAAGAGAATCACAAGTTGTTGTGGAATCTCTAGTTCCTTATGTAAACACAAAATTCATAGTTTTAGCAGAATGCCTTGAGTTTGAAAGATTTTGATATCTTATAACTCAAGAAGGTAGTAAGTTGATCATAGCTACGAGACAACTACCTATCTAGAAAATATTGAGGAACCATATTCTGAAAAGGGGCTTGATGCCATGAGATCTATGATGGACTCCATGTAAACCAACAAGGTATGACCTAGTGGATCCACCTGAAGGGGTAAAACCCATAGGGTGCATTTAGGCCTTGTAAGAAGACCAACATGGAAGGGTAGATTGGTTGCAAAGAGTTTCAAACTATTTAAAATTGTTGAACATGATGAAATCTTTCACCAACTACCATGGCTAAATCCGTCAAGATCATGCTAGTTGTTGCAGCTTAGTATGATCGTGAGATTTGGCATATGGATGTTAAAATCACATTCCTTAATTGGAATAATTGTAAGGATGTGTACATGACATAACCTAATGGTTTTATAAATTCATTAATGCAAATAAAGTCTATAAGTTACAAAGGTCAATATATGGATTGAAGCAAGCATCTCAGAATAGAAATCTTCTATTTGACAAGACATTCAAAGGGTTTGACTTGAGTCAGAATGAAGATAGAATTTGTGATTACAAAATATTTAGTGGGAGCATATTGATATTCCCCATAATGATGCGGAATAACATCCTTATCCTATAAATCTTAAAACCTGGCAAGGAAAATACCTTCCATATGAAGGGTTTACGCGAAGCATTCTATGTGATAGGCATCGAGGTCTATAGAGATAGATCTGGAAAGCTTCTTGACCTAAGTAAAGGCACATACATTGATAAGATGCTGAAGGGTTCAACATGTAAGACTCCGTGAGAGAAAACTTGTCCATGTTCATGGAGTTAGGATTTCAAGAGCCTATTGTCCTAGTTCTTATGAAAAATAGGGACACATGGATAAATACCATTGGATCTATCTTGAATGAAATACTATGTACTTATCCCGTTATCTCATATGGATTCGACATGATGAGATGATATCCAATTATCTCGTATGTATTAGACATGACGAGAGGATATCCAATCATCTCATATGTATTTGATATTATGAGAAGACAATATACCTACCTAGAAATCTCATATGTATTGGACTTGATGAGAGGGTATATATCAGATACCAGTGAGAGTCATTGTGATACCATAATGAACATCCTTATGTGCTTGTGAAGCACTTAAAGGATTGGTTACTTGGTTATGGTAATAAGGAAGAGTTGGATGTAAAGGGTTACACCCATGCAAGCTTCTAGACTGACAAAATGATCACAATAGTGTTTGACATTAAATGAGAACTGTAAGCTAGAAAGGGATATGAGCTAATGGTAGTTGTCTTTATCTACAAAAGAAGTTGAGTATCTCTGTGTTATAAGAACAATAGAGGATATTGTATGGATCAAGAAGTTCAAATGGGTGAACTGATGTGAGGTTTCAAACCGATGATGACATAGTAGAAATACTGATGACAACAATGGAGCTACTAGTTAGGCTGGGAATCTTAGACAGCATACTACGACACTTCCATCTCATACGAGTAGTCATATAGAAAAGAGATGTGAAAATTGCAAAATACTGACTTAAGGCAAACATTTCTAAACCCGCTATATAAGCACTTGCACAACAGAAGCATGAAGGTCATGTTAGGTCACTCGGGATGAGATCTATGGGTGATTGGCTCTAAATGGAAGTGGGAGTCTGTTGGTATGTATGCCCACAGAGCCAATCATATGATGATTGGGATATGGCATTAGATACCTTATTTAATAATATAAAGGCAAGCTTCCAATTTATTTTGTATATTTAGTTATGAGATAACGAATTACATAATAAATGTTGAGAGAAAGATATTACTCAATGACAAATGTCTTCAAGTATGTGACTTAGAAGAATGAGATCATACATATGTTAAGAGTATATACATTCTCCTTATGTCCCTGATCGGCTGTTATTGTGGAAGGTAGATAGACAACAATAACACATAATATCAGAGTGTGAGTTAGTTGATGACTAAATCTCATTAGTCATGATATGGCAATATCAAACCAAGCACACATATACATGTTAGGGAATAGTGTATCAGACAAACCCACCGTGAGACTGACACATGGAAGCCATCATCATGGAGTTCATAGTCATGTCTCACAGTGATGGTGGTGGTTTTGGTTCTTAAACCTAAAATCACTACACTCAACACATGTCGTTGGGTACACATTGACATCTTCAAACATAGTCCTGAAACATGGGTTGTTATAACAGTGATGATTTGGTGGCTTTTACACATGGGGATTGACTGTCAGTGAAAGATATGAGATTTGTCCCTCCGATAGGATTATGATATCCAAGGTGATTAGCGAGACTGAGAAAAGTATGGCTATACGCATTTGAGTCAATATGTGATATTAGACTTACATATATCTCATGCATTCTACTCTAGTTCAAGGAACAAGATTAAATAATAATGAGGATGATTACTCCATGCCTCTAGTTCAATCTGGATATCAATGACAAAGGAACTATACAAACACTATAACACCATACACAGATTGTAGGTTGAAGTTGCTCCCCAATTTTCCATTCACTTGGGTAGAAATGACGTATGACTAGGCACCGCTCTTTGCTTGTGATGTAATAATCTAGTTATGGACAATCACTGTCAATGTGATATGGGACTTACTGGGTCACACACATAGGACTCACCTAGAAGAGGAGTTCAGATCTTTAATGATAATTGAATTAAGTACTAAAGTGTTTAAGTACTCTATTCACACAACAGATCGACGAATTGGATAACTGAACAACCAAACGACCATCTCACTGGGTGAGACAGTTGTTTGGGTAGCCAGACAAGCGTCTCAAGTGTTGAGACAACTGTTTGGGTTGTCAGGCAGATCAACAATCGAATTGGTTTAGTTCTTCTCTATGAACCGACTGATTCAAGCTGTTGAACCAATTGGCTCGACTCAAACTCACGAGACGACCATCTGGGTGAGTGAGATGGGCATCCCGCTTGTGTGAGATGGCATGGTTGGGAAGAATGAAGGTTCTAGAGTTTTTCTGAACTTGTTTCAATTGCAAAACTTGGGATGCAAGTAAATTAATGTATGATGTTAATTAGAAAACGATTTGCCAATTCATATCTGACTGGAAAATTGTGAAACGTCCGTCTCGACGACTGCATTGTGTCCCAGATGACCATAACACTTAGCAAAACGACCATCTCACATGTGAGATGACCGTCTCACTTGGAGAGACAACCGTCTTATCGCACGTAGGTTGTGAAACTTCTAGAAAAGTTGCAAAAATTCAAGATCTACTTGTCCTTTCCACTCTCACTTTAGTCCTGCATGGGCTGGGGACTGGGAACCCTAACCCTAACCCCTCCTATATATAGAGGAGTACTGTGGGCTTCCCAGAGAACAACTACTATATAGACAATTGAGAGTTAGTTGCTCTAACAATTGTTGTCCTCTCTGGTTGTGGTAACCACGAGAGCCCAAGCAAGTCCTACCCAACTAGGGAGGGATAGCCATAAGAGAGAAACAACTGAGGATCATTGTTATGGGAGAGCATGTTGGTGACTAGTACACCAATGGGAGGGACAAACCCTTCATATCTATTCCTACAGGATGGCATGAGTTCTAGTTGGTCTGTGTGGATTACTGTAGAGGTTGTACATGTTTCGACGACTGCATTGTGTCCCAGGCGTGTCGTGTGGTTCAAAAAACTACCAATACCCATCGTGGGTGTGTGACGTTGTACATGTTTCATGATTTCTTAAGAAGCTTACGCCACCTGAGAAGCCTTAAACTCCTCTAAGGCTGCAACTATCAATCTTTGCACATCCTTATGGTCCATTTCCCTATTTCTTGGTAGATTTACACTTTGTTGGTAGGCACCATAAAAAGACTTTAGCCCAAACCCATCTCCAATCACCCTAACACATCTAGGGTGCTCTTTTGTCCCTAGAGAAACCATCAATTCATTATATGTGACCTAAGGAGTGAGCTTTTCTTCCTTTGTTTGTTCACCCAACTCCAACTATGAATCATCAAAACTAAAAAATCAATAAAACTTAACAAGCAAGGAAAAGTCAAACATGGACATGCATTGTGAGACCAAGAAATGAAGTTTACCATTTTTCAAGCCACCTCTTGGGTTGCTTGGATGAGGATTTATCTAGATTTGTTTTTCCTCACATCTATCCACTCAATATAGTGTGGCAACCATCCATAAGCACTCGGAAACTCAGCAATAGAAGGAGTAGAAGTAGAAGGCCCTTGCTTTTGCTCTCTCAACTAGCAGCGCTTAAGATAACCACCTGAACTTAAGCGGTGGTTGTTCACATTCTTGTCATGCCTTTCTTTTTTAGCATCATGAATGGCTGAATTAATTCAATAGTAAAAATATTTAACTAATCATAAGAAATCATAAGAATGTAATCAATACAATACCTTGAATGCATCTATTTTTCTCTATTGAACAAACTCCAACAACTCATTTTTTATCAAGATAGGGTCATTGTAGAGTGGGGTCCTTATCCTTCTTGTCTCCAGAGATGTAGTCTCTTGACACTCAATATAGTGTGGCAACCATCCAGAAGCACTCGGAAACTCAATAATAGAAGGAGTAGAAGTAGAAGTCCCTTGCTTTTACTCTCTCAACTAGTAGCGCTTAAGATAACCACCTAAACTTAAGCGGTGGTTGTGCACATTCTTGTCATGCCTTTCTTTTTTAGCATCATGAATGGCATATATATATATATATAATTCAATAGTAAAAATATTTAACTAATCATAAGAAATCATAAGAATGTAATCAATACAATACCTTGAATGCATCTATTTTTCTCTATTGAACAAACTCCAATAACTCATTTTTTTATCAAGATAGGGTCATTGTAGAGTGGGGTCCTTATCCTTCTTGTCTCCAAAGATGTAGTCTCTTGTGAGGATTATCTTCCAGTATTTATGTCTTCTACCGAAGAGATGCACAAAAAACTTAAGATGTAACTTTTCACTCGAGCTCATACCAAGCCTAAAAAGGTTCAACATTCACTACTTTTTATAAATGTGTAAAGAAAGAATAGGAACATACTATAAAAATGTAAATTCATACATCTCTCCTCTAAATCCCTCCAGATGAGGTCCTTAGTGGTACTACTTGCTTGTATTCAATCATCAACAAGGACAAACACTTGGATTCAACTAAGGACCGCACAATAGAAGATGAACTCCTTAATAATCGGTGTGCCTACTTCATTAAATTCAATAACGCCCTTATTCGCTCCCCTATTTGCGGCAATTTTTATCAAAATTATCCCTCTCTTACATTTAGATATGTCAGTACCATCATCACACTAGTCAGCAGGCCCAGTAGGATCAGCATGCTCAGGATCCTAATACTCGAGATCGCTATGCTCCTGGTCAGATGCCATCGCTAAAACAAAAAGTAAATATATAAAAAGCCAAATAACATATGAAAAATTCAAATTATCTTATAAAAAGTCATATCACATATGAAAAAGTCAAATCACATATGAAAAAATAAATATGTTATATAATGCAAATAATATATGAAATATTACATGTAGTATACCTTAAACTAATATCCATTCTGTGTGATCTTCACATGTATATTCATTGGTGTTAGATTCAACATTTACACTTGGTAAGCGAGTAGAGAATGGACTAGAGTCATCATATTTGTCATAGTACTCTTCTTCATCAATAGGATCTGAAACGAATTGTCTTTTCCCATGAAGAATAACAAACTAATTTTCATTTGTAGGATCGTTGATATAGAATACCTGCTTTGCCTGAGATGGCATGATGAATGGTTCATCCTTCTCACCTATCCACTAAAAATTCACTATTGTGAAACCGAGTTCATGAACTACAACTCTTTTGTTGTTATCAACCCATTTACATCTAAATATGGAATTCTAAGCTTTGTGTAGTCAATTTCCCATATGTCTTCGATGACACAGTAATAAGACATCTTTCCTTCATGTAAACTCTTATCCTTTGCACTAAAAAAATATAATAAAGATGCCTGAAGGGTGACCCCACTGTTTTGGATGACACGCTTATCATCTTGATGTTTTGTGTAGTATGAAAATCTAATTATGGCAAACCCTTCATAAGATGTAATGTGCATCTTTGGCTTATATGTGAGCCATTTGATAGTTTCTAAAACATTATTTGGTGTTTGAGATAGTTTATTGAATACTTTCTCTTCAACCTACCTAATGAATGTTTGATTATGCTCTCTGGCAATCCACATTGAACAGACTTGAGGCAGATTTAATTTGAGCTTGTTGTTGTCTTCGGTGTTATAAACCCACATCGTCAATGTTGTATAAAACATACAACTGTGCTTGTTTTCACTACTCATGATTGATATTTATTTGACGTTCTCCCAAAGTACCTTTTCCGAAAAAAATGTCAAGATTCACAGTATTAGTAGGATTTTTGTTGCAACTCAAGAAGTCATTGCAGAAGTCCATAACCTCTCTAAAACATATACCTGAATGATACTCCTTTTAGGATGACAACGGTTCTGAACATCACCTTTAAAAACACTCATGTACCGCTCAAAAGGATACATCCAATGTAAGAAAATTGGACCCAACATTTTCACTTCCTGGGCCAAATGGACAACCGTATGTACCATGATATCAAAGAATGAAGGGGGAAATACTACTCAAGTTGGCACAGGGTAACGACCACGTCTCTTAGCAACTTATCTAGAATCTCAGAATCAATTACTTTTTTGAATAGAGTGTCGAAGAGAAGCAAAGCCTAATGATTGCAAACCTCACATGCTTAGTAAGGATAGATCGAATATCCACAGGAAATATATGTTGCATTAGAATGTGAAAATCATGAGATTTAAGACTTATCAACTTCAGATCCTTTATTGATACCAATCTATGGATATTGGATGATTATCCCTGTGGTACCTTAACATTAAGCAAGCACTCCAAAATAATTCTTTTCTCTTGTGTAGACAAAGTGTAACAAACAGGAGGTAAATATGTATATCAACCCTTGGTAACTTCTTTTGTTAATTATTTTCTTATACCCATTTCATGTAGGTCCATTCTGAATTTAATTACATCTTTAGTCTTGCCTTTTATATTCAACAAAGTACCAATGATGCCATAAAAAACATTTTTCAACATGTATGACATCGATACAATATCAAACTATAAAAGAACTCCAATAAGGAAGATGCTAGTGTCGACCTCTTTTTAAATAAATACTTTTCACCCATGGGAGTAGTTCATGGTCTTTTACCAAAATCATTTACAATGTTTTTTAATCTTTTATAAACATCTTTCCCTGACTTAAGTTTAGGGTCACTCTATTCCTCAATTGATCCATTAAATGTTTTGTGCAACTTTTTATAAGGATGCAACTTTGGCAGAAACCTTTGATAACCAATATATACAGTCTTACCACCATGTTTTATTCAGATTGAATCAGTATTTTCATCACATATAGGATATGCCTTGGTTCCTATGACGATGTAGCCAAACAAGTTTCCATAAGCATGAAAGTCCTTAATAGTGCAAAACAAAATAGCACATAAATTAAACATATCTTGGTGTAAAGCATCATAAGTCATCACACCTTCTCCCCATAGTTTTTTTAGGTCATCAATCAGAAGTTCAAGGTAAACATCAATATCATCGCCAAGTTGTTTGGGGTCTGATACCAGCAACAACAATGTGACATATTTATTCTTCATACACAACACGGAGAAAGATTGTATACAACAATCATGGCAGGCCAAGTCCTATGTTGGTTGCTTAATGTTCCATATGGATTCATCCCGTTGATACAAAGTACAAGTTTTAAATTCCTAGCTTCTTCACCAAATTTAAGATACAATAAATCAATGTTCTTCCATTGTGGGGAATCAAATACATGTTGTAACATACCATTTTTGTTTTTCTTTACCTCTGCATGACAAGATTTTTTTTTTGCATCTATAGTATTAGCAAACAAGCGTTGAAATTGTGATATTATAGGAAGATACCACATCACCTTGGAAGGAGACTTAGTTTTGGTCTTGCCCGATGTCGTTCTTTCATACCTAGGCGCCCCACATTTTAAACATTCTTTCAAATCGATATTGTCCTTTTAAAACAAAAAATAGTCATTGGAGCATGCATGTACCTTCTTAGCCTTTGTTCCCATTGGTCACAACATATTTTTCATTTCGTATGTTGAGATTGGAAGCTCGTTGCCTTCAGGAAAAATTTCTTTCAACAAAGACAATAGAATAGTGATGCTTTTATTGCCCCATCTATTGTTAGCCTTCAAAGTAGACAATCTCAACACAACACTCAACTTTGTAAACTTAGTACAACCTAAGTATAATAATTTCTCATCATCCTGCACAATGTTTCTAAATAAGGGAGGTGGATCTGTAACGTTTACCCCACAAGTATCTAGCATAACATCAACCACGTTTGATGGAATTGGTTTGTTCTCATCAACATCCTCAACCATTTCTTCTTTGACACAACTACCACTGCCGATATCTACTGATCTCATACTAGGAATTTCTCCATTCCAGTACCATTCATTATAGCCACGTACAATCCCATTGCACATGACATGATCTTTGATCATGTCAACAATGTCAACTTTCAAGTTGTTACTATAGTTTCTATAGGGGCGATAGAACCTATCTCTACGTTGTTTGCAATGTTCCTTTGCAAGTCTTACAAATTCATTGAGACCATTGATAAACTCTGTAGTGGTTTGGATTAAACATCCGTGATCAATCCATTCCACGATCATATGGGAGGCGAGTAGCTCATCAGGTGTTAGCTAATAAGTTAATTTTAGAAAACAAATATGTTTGAAATGAGCCCTAATTCATCTATTAAGATTCACATTGATGAATGTGTACCACCTATCCCATTCTTGATCACTTCATCTCACTAGTAAATATATAATGCATGTTTGATTTCAATAAATTTCAGTAACATTTCCCTGTAGTTCTCCAAGTACATCGATGTAGAAAATACCCACCTACATATGTACCAGAGAACAAAAGGGGAAATGTTGTTGAAATTCATTGAAATTGAGCACAAATTTTACACTTACATCCTAAGTGATATGAAGTGCTCAAGAACTGTCCCAAATCGGGTACTATCCAATGTTTACTGATAAGGAGTAAATCTTGGATGGGTTTCTAGGTCAACAACATGGTTTAGAAATTAGAGTTTAGAATATAGGGTTTATATAATAGAGTTTATAGATTAGCATTTACAATTAGGGTTTAGAAATCATTGGTTTACAAATTAGAATTCACAAATTTGGGTTTATATATTAGTTCCAACATGTGTCACCTAAATTTAAGTATCATACATCATTGATTTTCAATATCACAAACTAGGTCATGCATTATCATTATCATGTTACATCATACTTCTTAGGTTCATCTAGACTTAGAATGACACATCACAACTAAGATTATGGATCATAGATTAGGGTTTCATGATCTTTGATAGAGCAATCCTAAGTTTTGAGTAATCTTAGTCAACATAAGCATTAACATTGCCTAAAATTAGGTCCATTGTCATGCTAGGCTGTGATCATTAGAGTATAAACTAGATCAAGTAATATTTTGTGTCAAATAGATCTCCAAGGTGTCAAATAGATCTCCAAGATACTGATTTGAATTCATAAACTAACATATACCATCTTTAGATCAAGTTTCATGCAATTTTAGAGATCTAGTTATCAACATGTGCATTAGGTCACTATTTAAGTCAAGATTAGGCATTTAATCATCTTAGGGAACAAGAATGGTCCATAGAGTATTTGAGTTCACAAAGCATGATAAGTTATTTATTTAGAGGTCTACATGATCATTTTGGACAAAAAAGACCCACATGCGAGCAAGGGTTCATGTTCAATGCAGAAAAATGAAGGAGAGAAGGGCCAACCTCACAGGGTGGAGGAGAGAGAAATAGTTTTCAGAAAAGAGAGCAGCAGTCGACAAAGAAGAGAACATAAGATGGTAGAGGAGAGATAAATAGAAGAGGATTGAGAAGCAACGGTGGAGGACACATTGGAGTCATTTGTAGGAGCAAGTAGCATATGGAGGGCATCGACAGTGGCGATAGTAGAGAAATCACCAGATCAAAAAACTAGTTCCAGAGAAATGCGGGAGGGGAAGAGGGATTTCTCAAGGGGTTTAAGTAAGATATACCTTGCTAGTTTTTATCAAAAGTTGATGCCATACACCTATGTCGTCAGTTAAATGGAACACACTAAAGATTAACTTTGTGTTTGAGCATACCTATAGCGTCAGTCAACTTCGTCAAAACTGATGACTAATGATGCATCCCAACAAAACCTACATCGTCAACTTTGAAATGTCAACCAACAATGTTTGGGGTGAAAAGATTCTACAAGAAGGGGACACATACCCCTTTCTCATTAGTTCATGCAGTAAAAATCAACACGATCAACAAATGAGAAATATACTAAATTATTTGGAATGTACCCCTTTTATCTTGTCAGTTGTATCACATGAAACTAATGAGATAGGTTTTTTGGAGGCAAATGAAATGACTCTAAAAAACTTGTGTGAAATTAAATTTTTATGGGCAATCAATAGCGTCAGTTTCTTTGTGAAATAATCGACAAGATAAATAATGCACAATCCGTGTTTTCTTATTTTTCCAATTGTGGTAGCTTTCTTTAAGGAGCCAACAAGATATGTTATGTCATTAGTTTCCGTTGAAAAACAAATCGACACCGTAAGTCATATCTGTAGTTGTGATAGAGAAATTGGGGTTCCCCTTAGGCTTAGAGTCAGCCACATATGTAGTCTTGCAATCATAGTTGGAATCTTATAGTCAGTTTGTCATGAACAAATACATGAATAATTTTGTTTAATCATTGACAAAGTTACTTGTCATGTCCAAAAATGTTGAGACTCATATTAAGAGAGACAAGCCAAAGACCATGTTGATGGTCAATAAAGGAAAGGGAAAGTCTAAGGGCAAATCAAAGCTAATTAGAGTTCTACAGATAGACAAAATCCCAAGTATTTTGCACTTAAAGTTAAAGGTGCAATAGGAAAGGAAGGCAATTATCACCATTTTCACTAGGAAGGACATTGAAAAAGAAATTGCCCCTTGTAAGTTGAGGAACTAAAGAAGAATAAGGAGTGAATTAAAATCTCCACTTTATGTATATATATTATAGAGATAAACTTATCTACTTCTTCATCTTTAGTATTGGATACTACACATGGTTCTCACATAGGGTATAATATGCATGATCTAAAAATAAGTAAACTCTAATTGAAGGAAGAGGTGAATATAGCAGTTTCTAATGAAGAAAAAGTTGTTGCAATAGTTGTTAGGTACGTATAGTTTATATATGTCCAATGGGATTGTAAGAGAGTTAGATTACTGCTATTATGTACCTAGGATAAATAGAAACATTACTTTTGTATCTAGTTCAGACAATAGTGGTTCCAAATTTCTCATCAAGAATGGTTCAATGTCTGTTTCAAGAAATGAGATATTCCAGGTAGTGTCCCAATATCTTTTGGCCTTTATTTATTGGATCTTTATACAAGTGTATATGTCATAACTACTAATAAGTTAAAACTTGAGGAGTTAAATAAATCTTATGTATGTCACTATTTTCTAGGGAAAATAAATGACAAACACATTTCTAGACTCCATAAATATTGTGATCTGGACTCTTTTGATTTTGAATTACTAGGGACATTGTTTTCTGGACAAGATGGCAAAAACAACCTTTATTGGTAAGAATGAGAGGGCAAGTCACATATTAGGACTCATACATACTAAAGTATTTGTAACTTTTAGCACAAGTGCTAGAGGTGGATATCAGTAATTCACCATATTAATGGATGAGTTCAATAGATATGGATATGTGCATCTTATCAAACACAAAAATGAATCTCTTGAAATGTTCAAGGAATTCATGAATGAAGTACAAAACCTAATTGGAATAATATTAAATCACTTCAATTTTATTGTAGTGGTGAATATCTAAGCCAAGAGTTTGAGGCCCTCCTAAGAGACAATGGTATTATATTGTAGTTAACTCCACCTAGAACATCAGAACATAATGGTATGTTAAAATGAATGAATCACATGTTGTTGGATATCAAACATAATTTTAGATAATCTTTAGACTTCCTTACGGGGATATGCTCTCAAAGCCTTTGTGTTAACTCTTAATTGAGTACCTTACAATTTTTTTTCAAAAGACACCATATAATATATTGAATTGGAAACGTCCCAATATGTATTTTATGGAAGTTTGGGGATGTGAAGCATATCTCAATAAAAGCTTCAACCCAAATTGGATACATGTCTGTTTGTTGGATGCCCTAAGGAAACTAAGGTTATGAATTCTAACTTTAATCTAAAAACAAGTATTTAATGCCATAACTGATGTGTTCCTTGAAAAGGAATCATTTCCAAATGAACCAATGGGAGGGTATATATCTTCAAGAAGTCCAAGGCCAAAAATATTACATTGTACCTATGGAGGTAGATGAGGAATAAAAAGAATCACAAGCCATTGTGGAATCTAAAATTCCATATGTAGCACAAGAACCTCGAAGGTCTTGTGGGAAACATCTAGAGCTAGAGAGATTGAATTTCTCATGACTCAATCAGATGATTTGTTGGTCATGAATGATGATGGTTCAACAAACTACAATGAGGCTAATCAGGGAACTAATTCTAGTAAATGGATTGTGTTCATGAGATCTGAGATAGACTTCATGTATGCCAAAAGACCATAAAACTTGGTGGATGCACCTAAAGGGGTAAAACCCATAGGGAGAAAATGGGTCTTTAACAAAAGACTTAAATGGGTGGTAATGTACAAACCTATGAAGGATAATATGCTGCAAAAGGTTTCAGAAAAGTTCAAGGTATTATATATGACAAATATTTTCCACTTCTTGCCATGGTTAAATTCATCAAGATCATGCTTGCCATTACATCATATCATTACTAAGAGATTTTTCAAGTGGACATTAAAATAGCTTTTCTTAATGATAATCTTCTATAGGATGTGTACATGACACATCCTAAACATTATATTGCTCCAAATGAAGCCAATAAAGTCTGTAAGCTACAAATGTCAATCTATCAATATAAGAAAGCATACAGAATCTAGAATCTTTGTTTTTATGATATAGTCAGAGAGTTTTGCTTATCAAAAATGAAGATGAACCTTATGCTCACAAGAAGGTTACCATGAGCAAAATTGTATTTCTCATATTATAAGTGGATGACGTACTTTGATGGGAATGGCTTACTCTGTAAGTGGGGAAAATTTGGTTGTGCAATACCTTCTCCATGAAGGATGAGTTGAATAATCCTATATTCTATAAATAAAGATCTATAGAGATAGATATAGAAGGATTCTTGGCCTAATTCAGAATACATACATTGAAAAATTGTTGAAAAGGTTCAACAAGCATGATTCAAGTAAACAAAAATTTCTCATGTATCATGGTATAAGTCTCTATAATGTCCCAACTTTTTGTAAGAGATAGAACATATAAGATAACATATGCATCTCCAAATAGATTTATCATGTATGCAATGCTATGTAAACACTAGGATGACATGTATGCTTTGAGAATCATGAGCAGGTACCAGTAAGATCCTCATGAAGGTTACTAGATCACCATTAAGAATATCTTGAAGCATTTGTGAACAAAAAATATCAATTTATGATGTGCAGGGGTGAAGAAAAGCTAGTTGTAAAGGTTTACATTGACAAAAGCTTCCAGATAAACAAGGATGATGCCAGTCGCAGTCAAGATTTGTATTTTGCATAAATAATGGAGTTGTAAGCTGGAGGAGTTCCAAGCAAGAGACAATGAACAATTCTACAATAGAAGCTAAGTATGTTTTTGCATCCAATGCATATTGATATCGAGAATTTCATTAGTGAACTTGGGGTGGTTCCAACCATTGAGGACGTTGTAGAGCTTTATTTGAAGAACAACGAACTTATTGCATATGCTAATAAACCCATATCACATCAACATTTCAAGCACATTCTATAGTGATATCATCTGATACTATAGATCATAGAAAGAGGATATTTGAAGATTTGTAGAGTACCATCTGAAAGCAATGTTGTTGATCCTTTGACAAAATCACTTTCTCACTATAAGTGTGATAGTCATATTGGATTACTTGGAATTTGATTCATGAGTGATTGGCCCTAATGCAGGTGGAATATAGTTGGTTTTATGCCCAAACAGCCATCATGTGATGATGTAATATGGTTATATTGTATATGAGTTGATTGTTCATAAATGGTAATTCAACTTATTATCTTTGTTTCAATATTAAGATATCAGATAAATATAATAATGTCCTAATAATGTTTTGATTTGATGACATGGTTTGGGTTGAGGACCTAAACATGAGATGATATGTATACTCACGAGTATTCATTCTTTTAATGTCCCTACTAAGTTGTTATTTTTGGTACAATAGGAAAACAACAATACATAAGACTAGAACATATGTTAAATGATGGATATGTCTCTTTAGTTGTGATATTGGATATCGGTTCAAATGCAATTGTTACATAACAAGTTATATTATACCAAATGGAAGCTATGTCGTGGTATTCAGAGTCATATCTCAATGTGATAGTGGTGACTATGATCCTTACATTTGAAGCCACTATAGTAATAACATGTTGTTTTATGTAACTTAATGCTACCCAATGCAAAATAGAATAAGGGTTGCCATACATGTATTGGTTGGTTGCTTTGTGACCCTTGTGGATTATTGTGAGTGAATTAGATCGAATTTGTCTCTCCATTGTAGTGATATATTGTCCACTAGATAATTAAGAATATGAAATACATGTCCATGTGATGTGACTAGTGCCAAATAGATGTTGGGGAGAGATCTCACGTCAAGTAGGGAGTGAAGGCACTTTCTATCCCCAATGATGGTTCTAGAAAGCTTGATGCATCCACAAGTACCTAGACAATTGATGTGGCTAGATGCACTTTAGGAATGTGTGTGGGTCTTTCAATATTTATAAAACCCACTTTGGACACACTCTTAAATAAATAAAAAATGACACAGGCTCAAGAGTAGTATAGAGAATGGAAATTTTGGGTCAAACCCAAGGGAGAGGGGGCACGAGAGATTATTTCCCTTTTTGGGTACTTAATGTGGAATATAGGGTTCAAGGGTTGAATCTTGGTTTTGAGAGTTACACTAGTGTGAACAAGCAACTAAGAGAAGTTAAGAAGAAAACCTAATTTAACCCTAGACAAGTTAGGTCCAATTCACAAAGCATGTAAACTAAGAAAGAAAAGATAGATTTGTGCTAAGGCAAGTAAGAAAGAGATAACACTAAAGAATAAAGTACCAAAGAATCCTACCTATCAAACTAGAGATGACAACTAGCTTTAGTGCACAAAACAGACACTACACCAACAATTTAGGCAAAAGACCAAGGAAGGGACTATACTAGAAAATGACTAGCTAAAGAAATAGCAACTAACTATGAGAAGAACTAACTCCCTAGCAAGGTCAAACTAGAATGAGCAAAGCAATTGACTAAGAGACAAGTAAACAATCTAGTTAGACTAATAATAGCTAAACAAGTTAGCAAGTTTGGGTTTTGAGAAATTAATGGAAGTGTGGGTCGTTTTGGGTAACACGACTATCACCTAGTTTGGGGGTCATAACATGAGATAATCATTCGTTCATTTAGATCATCAAACCAAACAATCAACTAAGGCTATGGAGAATTGCCCTAAACTACTAATTGGTCATGGATGGAATAGGGTGTGTATAGGGGAGATAGTCCCTATCACCCCTTATCCAACCTTACTAGGCTCATTTTATTAGGGTTTAGATGGAGTTAAACTAATATCCAACAATTTTACATTTCTAGGATCGGATCACTTATGGAAATTGAGGCCAATGGTAGTAATGGAGGGTGATGATGGGTTTTTTTACAACTCATGTCACCTCGCATCTAGTTTTTAAGTATCTCCAAAACAATGGCACTAAATGTATCCAAGATGGCTACCTATATATCACACTTAGGAGTAAGAGAGTGGATATATGTGTAGGAATATGGGTATCTAGCTAGGGATTCACTAGTTGAGCTTATGAGCAAATACCAAAATAGCTACATATAAGCCATTACCCATGGAACCTAGGTGTTATAAGCACAAATTAAAAGGTAATCCATGGGAAATGAGATATAAGTAGAAGATAACCATTAGAAAACTAAATTATAGAGTTTACATATCATTTTCCCTCAACATGGTATCAAAGTCACATTTTCAACCCCAATCAGCTACTCATAATACAAAAATGGGAGAAAGAAGAAGTAGAGGAGTCGAACACCTAGTATTCTTAGTGAAGACTCATCGTTCTTCACCTCCATATGTAGATGCATGGCCTCATTGCTCCTTGATGGATGTCCGTATGGAATGGTGGATGGTAGTGCTCAAAACCCTAGAAAGCTAGGGTTTTGAGGGGAAGATGGTGGAAATGAATGGTAGTAGGTGGGAATGGGAAGGACAGGAGTAGGTGGTGCTTTCATTGCTTGGAGTGGCTAGCATTTAGTTCCCAGTTGCCACCAATGGTTATATAGTGGCTTGGAAAGCATAGGGTTGAGTGGGGGTATTTAGGTAAAATGATAGCTAGGAGTAGTAGGTTTTGGGTGGCAACACTACCATTCTAGGAAGAATAGCCATAGTAGGTGGAAGGTGGAATGGGAGTGTGAGGAGTAACGACCATGGTGATGAAGGGAAAATGTCAATGGAAAATTTGGGTTTTGGGGTTTGGTAGCATGGTCGTGTTGGGCAACAAAGTTGTGGTGGGAATGAGGTGACATGGCCATGTTGTGTAGCGCAGTCGTGGTGAGTGACATGGATTGTGGTCACTCTCCATGGTGCACTTGGTAGCATGGTTGTTTTGGTTGGTATGGCCATGTTGGGATCTTCTTGGCATGGTTGTGTTGCCCAGTACATCCATGTTGCTGATCTTCCTTGAAGTTGCTTCCTCATAAATTTCTACTATAATTTAGGCATTTGTGACATGGTCATTCTATGGTACTACGACCATGTTAACGTCATTTCTTTGCACTATAATATCCATTTTGACAATATGTGGAGTTCTTTCCTTGATCACTAGGGGTTGGTTGGGGAAGCTCTTGGACTCTTTTTAGGCTCATCCATGGGTGAAGCAACCCTAAGATCCTCCTCATTCTATCCCTTCCATCTGGAGCATGGAACAAGATGAGACAATAAATCATTTATTAGTAGAAATAATCACTACTACAGAACCTACCTTTAGTGTCGGTTATTTAAGGCCTTTAGTGTTGGTTTCTAAGCTACAGCTATGTGGGTGACACTAAAAGCTCAACCATTACGCGTCGGTTCCAAATCCGATGCCCAAACTCTTTGCAAGTCACTGAAAACGCGCCATCAGGGGACTATAGGCGTCGGTTATTAGATAAGAAACCGACACCATACACCTTCGCGCCACAGAAAGGGTGCCATCTTGGGCACTATCAGCATCGGTTATTAGATAAGAAACCGACACCATACACCTTCGCGCCACAGAAAGGGCGCCATCTTGGGCACTATCAACATCGGTTATTAGATAAGAAACCGACGCCATATACCTTTGCGCCATAGGAAATAGACGCCGGTTATTTATATAAAACCGACACTATAACTTTGTGTGTCGGTTTTATACAAATAACCGACGCCTATTGTTTTTTTTCTGTCAGTCTGCAGACCTGCTGTGGCTGGTCACAGGATGAGAAACCTACAGTTCAGTTATGAACTGCATGTTTTACGACATCCATTGATATCGGCCAACAACAGGCCACAAACCTGCAAAATTAACAACAAAAATATTCACACATTTAGCAATGCAACCTGCAGTTCCATTTGATTTTCACACATTTAGAAACATTCATGTAGCTAGCAATCTGTAGTTCCATTCATTTTCACATTCACACATGTAGAAACATTCATATAGCAACCAACAATTTCATTCATTTTCACTCAGACACATGTAGAAACATCCAGACATGTAGAAACATTCACACATATATTATAATTCAGAAATTCATTTACAAAATATCATTCTTTAGTCATTATCCACTATCAACATCTCAATTATATTTTAAAACCCCCACTACTTGTATGGCTGTTGCCCATTCTTCTCTTACTTCATTTAATTCTCCCGTCGTATAGGGAGCATGTACATCTGGTAATTCCGTTCCTGTAGTGGGGTCAGCTTTAAACACCTGTAAAGAGAATGATGTATATATATAATTAATGAGCTATAAATAAGATTGATATATTTCATATTATCTAATGAGACTATATAATACCTGAGCAATACAATTGATGTCCAGTGCGGCATATTTGATAATCATGTGCATATATCACATCACATAGTATCCACATGCCAACCCGTTGTCTTGTGTAGCACACTATAAATTCAAACATACAAAATATTAAAAAATACAACTAATTAAGCATTGTTCACATAAATAATATATACATATATTGCAGTCGGGAACTTACTTTCACGTTCTTCCACATTATTGGCTGGTTCTTTTTCGTGGGGACCTTTCCTCCAGCCTTTTTGAACTCATCAAAACCCCTACATGTTAATGTAACACAGAACATTGCAATTAAATAGTAATGTAATAACATATGTTAACGGATATGAAAATGAAATATTTCTCACCGGAATAATGCCATTTTCATTATGTGTCCAAATATTGTATTCAATTTACTCCCCTTAGGATCTAGATAATAGGCAGTGAACGTCTCGAGGACAATAACCAGTAACTCCCAATGCCTACCACTAGAGGAAAAAAAGTTAAAAATTAATAACTCAAAATCCACAATAAAAATGTAATTTTCTTAAGTCCAAATTATAATAGGCAAAGTAAACTTACTCTACATTGAATGGAGCCATTATCACCGTCTTCTTATTTTGAGAAAAATTTGTAAAAGCCTCACAATAGTATTGTTGAACTGACGTAGGGTCTTTAGCTACTAGACTAATCAAAGATGGAATATAAAATCGTACATGTTCGAATGCAAAATCTGCACATATCTTGTCTAAGTAGCTGCAAAATATGTATTAATTACACATGCATTAATAAATAAGAAACCAGATCACCAGATCATACACAAGGTATATGGATGTATAAAGAAGATCTCACCTTATCCATAGCTCTACCACAGATGTATTTAGCCAATCATATCCAAACAACTCCAAAATATCTTGTATAAATAGTTTGCTTTCGTATGACTGACCTGCAGCATCTGAATCTATAGAAACAGTTATAGGGCAATTTATATCATGTTCGCCTAACCATATTGCCATACCCCTACAGTTAGAACCTAACGGGATAGGTAGGTCATGTGGAACCCAACTGGGTAATGTAGGAGGTGGAAGTGGAGGCCTAGATGATGTGGGTGTCTTCTTTTTAACCTATATATATATATATATATATATATATATATATATATATATATATATATATATATATATATATATATATATATATATATATATATATATATATATATATATATATATATATATATATATATGGGCCCATCTTTATTGCCCACGCGGGTAGCTACCCGCCCACCCATCCGACCACTTTTTTTCAAAAAACAAATTTCGTTATTGTAGAGGACTATTTTGTCTAGCTCTCCAAAACATTTTAGCCAAAAATAATATCATTTGCCCCTCCAAAATCAAAAAACCCGTCCTTATATATATCTGCTGTATATTTTGTACAGAGTTACTTTTTGGGCCAGCAGAGTTACTTTTTTGACACCATAGTTACTTTTTTTACAGCAGAGTTACTTTCTTAGCTAGGAGAGTTACTTTTTTGGCTGCAGGGTAGCGAAAATCAATGCTACCCGCACGGGCAATGAATGAACACCCTATATATATATATATATATATATATATATATATATATATATATATATATATATAATTTCAGATCAACTGACATCATATACACACACTAACAATTTAACGTAATGTAAATTTATCATATAGTTTCAGTAAAGAGGACATCCACTTTTTGCCATAATATCACTCCGCCTTCTGCCTCACCAAGTGTTTCACAATCTGGGTGGGCATATGGCAATGAAAGATCCACCCATCCTTGGAATATATGTACCGAGCTCACACGAATCCAACCAGCTGGTAATGGAGACCCGTGAAACATTTCCCCTAGTAGGGATGGGTAAGTCGATGCCTCTGCAATGACATATTCATTACTTTTTAGACGGCATGGCTTCAATCCCTACAAATTTTTATGTAAAGAATATTATATACATATATACATATCATCTTTTTTTGAAACGACTACAATTTCATATATACATATCATCTTGAAAACATATCATCTTGAATTAAAAAACTAGTTACTATATCACAAAAATACTTACAGCGGATGTGCTAGGTGGTGGTTCTACAGGATTACTCCCAACCTCTGCAGTAGGAGTAGGAGTAGAGCCTGCAGTAGGTATTGTCTGGTAAGTGGCAGTCTGAGATGCCTGCCACTTTTTAATTGCTTCTTCAAGTTTCTTATCAAATAGATTATCTACCTATACATGGATAAAAGAAATGTCAAATTCTAATTATTGAATTCTCTTTTACAGTAACATTATAAAGAAAGAATATGTTACCTCTTCTTGTGAAAGTCCCGCTTTTGGGACATGTTTGTGCTGGGATGGCCCAAAAAAAGCTTTGATGCCCACACCAGCACCTGTAGCCCTAACACGTCTATGATGCTCTGGGTTACCCAGAGCAACTGTCAATTCATCCCTTGTTCCCTCATGGATGAACTTGCCTTGTTTCCTCAGCTCGTGCAACTCCCGCTAATCGCCAAAACAAAAATTTGTAATTAAGTAAACACCACAAATAATAAATATTCGAATGATTGCTGTAAGAGTTGTATTTTACCATTTTTGCAGCCGCCTCAGCAGTTGCGGCCTTCATTATTTCTCCCTTCTTATTTTGCCTCCCAGCTATCCAGACATCATGGCGAGGCAGAGGTGTGCTACCTATAGTAGAGGACTCCTGAGTAGCAGCAGACTGAGAAGTAGCCTCATACTATAGTCTTTGGTGAATGTCTGCATACCCCTTTGGACCCATTGTGTGGTCATGCACATTCAGTGCACGCCTTGATTTTTGTGCCTCACTGAGGGCCTAGTTAGTATGCACATCAATGATTTGGTTAGTAACACTAAATGTTAATCTTGAATAGGTGAATACAACATATATTAATTAATGAGATTGAGACTGACGCCTAATACCTTGAATTCATCAGTTTGTCTTGAAGCAACAAACACGTCCCATTCTTCTTTGTCCAGGAAGTTCCACTGTTCAGTGGTTGTCTTCTTCCTCTTGTCAGCTTCTTTTATGTATTCTCGGGTGATATTTGTCCTATAGTTCCTTAGGACTCTCCCACAGCGTTGCATCACGCATTTACGATGCAACTTTTCATCCAATTCAAATATACTCTGCAAAATAGAATTGCTATTAACTAGTATCCAAAAAATTAGTAATCTACAAAATAGAATTGCAAATTAATAATAACTCACGCATAAATCCCTCCATATTAAGTCTTTCTTCTCCTTAGAACTTTATACCGAGAATCTGTCTTACAATAGCAATGGCTACGAGTAACATACCCAAGATATGAAACAAATGAATTGCGATTCACACCAGATGCATTTCCTGCATTATCAAAATCCACAATAAGTTTGGGTTCATTGCCCTTTTGCGCTATTAACTTCTTCATCATAGTGATGCCCCTTCTCTTGTCAACTTTTTGGTGCTGCTGATCAAGTGCCTCAAGTGCTTCAGATGGTACCTGTGCATCATCAACCTAAAATTTGACAAAATAAACACATTTACAAGATATAACTATAAATGGACATATAGATATAAATATATGAGATATTTTTAAAACTTACATTGTGAGGCGGCGCATTGATGTCCTCACCCTCACGGTAATCATCAGCACGGTCATCAGGAGAATGCTCAGCCATCTGAAAATTCACATTCACATTGTAAAGTTCACATTGTAAAGTAATTCAAATTGTAAAGCTCGCATTGTAAAGTTCACATTCACATTGTAAAGTAATTCAAATTGTAAATTTCACATTCACATTGTAAAGTAATTCACATTATAAATTAAGCTCAAATTTTAAGTGATGGTTTGATACTCAGTTTTGAACAACATATTAAATTTTCAGAATTTTTGGAAGACATTTTGTGTAGATTAATCGCCTTTGTCGAGAAGTTCACATTCACATTGTAAAATTCACATATTCAGAAAAATAAAAACGTATAAAATAAAATATACCTCTAATATTGCGATTTTTTTATCAATTAACAATCCTTCATTGTGATCTCCGCGCACATACAAGTCATCATTAGCTTCAATATTTGCTGGTGTTGGCAACCCAACTGAGAATGGACTAGAGTCATCATACTTATCATAGTACTGTTCTTCATCTATAGGATCTTCAATGAACTGTCTTTTACCATGAAGAACAACCGACCATTTATCATTTGCAGGATCATCGATATAAAATACTTGTTTCGCCTGTGATGCCAATATGAATGGTTCACCCTTCTCACCAATCTTTTCAAAGTTCATTAAAGTGAAACCCAATTCATCCACTATAACTCCTTTGGTGTTATCAACCCAATTACAACTGAAGAGTGGAATTCTGAAATCTATGTAGTCAAACTCCCATATGTCTTCAATGACACCGTAATATGACATTTTAGCTTCACGTGGACTCTTATCCTTTGCATTTGCAAAAAACATAGTCGATGCTTGAAGGGTGACCCCACTGTTTTGGATGACACTCTTATCATCTTGGCACTTTGCGTAATATGTGAATCTATTAATGTCATACCCTTCACAAGACATAACAGTCAATTTTGGTTTAAAGGCAAGGCATTTGATAGTTTCAGTAATATCATCTGGTGTTTGAGATAGTTGATGTAAGACTTTATCTTCAAGCCACTTAATAAATGTCTTGTTATGCTCTCTAGAAAGCCACATTGTATTGGCTCGATGATATTGTCTCTTGATGAAATTGGTATGTTCCTCGATACAAACGTTCACTTCATCCATGTTGTGTAAAATATACAAGTGACCTTGTTCCAACTGCTCACGGCTGATTACTTTCACACGTGATCCCAAAATTCCTTTGCCAAATTGCTCGTCAATATTCTTCTCATTATCAGGAGTGTCATTACCACTGAGAAAGTCATTGCAAAAATCCATAACCTCTCTCGCCACATAACCTTCAATAATACTCCCTTCAGGCCGATAACGATTTCGAACATCACCTTTAAAAATGCTCATGTATCATTCAAAGGGATACATCCAATGCAAGAAAACTGGTCCCAACATTTTCACTTCCCTAGTCAAGTGGACAACAAGATGTACCATGATATCAAAGAACAAAGGAGGGAAATACATCTCAAGCTGACATAGGGTAACAACCACTTCTCTTTGCAAATTATTGAGAGTATCAGGGTCAATAACTTTGTTGCATAGACTGTTGAAAAAGAAACAAAGTCTGGTGATTGCAAACCTTACATGCTTTGGAAATATAGATCGAATTGCCACGGGCAATATTTGTTGCATTAGAGTATGACAATCATGTGATTTAAGACCTATCAACTTTAGATCTTTCATTGATACCAATCTACGGATGTTGGATGAGTAACGACGTGGCACCTTAACATTTACCAAACATTCACAAAAAGCTTTCTTCTCCTTTCTAGACAACGTGTAACAAGCGGGAGGTAAGTATGTTCTTTTATTACCCATTTCACATAATTCTGTTAATTTTGTTCTTATTCCCATTTCACGTAGGTCCAGTATAGATTTTATCCCATCTTTAGTCTTACCTGGTATATTTAACAGAGTACCAATGATGCTATCACAGACATTTTTTCACATGCATTACATCGATACAATGCCTGACTTTCAAAGAACTCCAATAAGAAAGATCCCAAAATATTGAATTCTTCTTGAATGAAGAATTGTCACTCCGTGTGGCCATAGTACATTGTGATCTCTTACCAAATTCATTGACAAAGTCTTTTACTCTTTCATAAACAACCTCCCCTGGTATAGGTTTAGGTGCACTCCGTTCCTCATTCAATCCATTGAATGCTTTGCGCTTCCTACGATACGGATGGAATTTTAGAAGAAACCTTTGATGACCGAGATATACAGTCTTACCGCCATGTTTTAGTCTTGGTGAATCAGTGTTCTCTTCACATATAGGACACTCTTTAGCTCCTTTGACACTATATCCATTCAAATTGCCATATGCTGGAAAGTCATTAATAGTGCAAAACAACATAGCATGCAAACGAAATGTCTCTCTTTGTGAAGCATCATAGGTCATCACACCTTCACCCCAAAGTTTCTTTAAGTCATCAATCAGAGGTTCAAGATAAACATCGATGTCATTTCCAGGTTGTTTAGGGCCCGATATCAACGACAACAACATTACGTACTTATTTTTCATACACAGCCAGGGAGGAAGATTGTATATAACAAGCATGACTGGCCAAGTGCTATGTTGGCTGCTCAATGTCCCGTACAGATTCATCTCGTCTGTACAAAGCCCAAGTCTTAGATTCCTGACTTCTTCACCAAATTCAGGGTACAATAGATCAATCTTCTTCCACTGTGGGGAATCAGACACATGTCACATGATCCCATCATTATTTTTGTTAACATCTGCATGCCACCTCAAATTCTTTGCATCTATCGGATTGGCAAACATGCGTTGAAACCGTGATATTATAGGTAGATACCACATCACCTTGGCAGGAGAACCAGTTTTGGACTCCCCCGAAGTTGTCAATTTATACCATGACGCACCACATTTTGGACAATCTTTCAAATCCGCATAGTCCTTTTGAAATAAAACATAATCATTTGGGCATGCGTGTATCTTCTTGGCATCCATTCCCATTGGGCACAACAATTTCTTTACCTGGTATGTTGAGATTGACAGCTCGTTTCCTTCTGGAAACATTTCTTTCAACAAAGACAACAATGATGTGAAGCTTTTGTCGCTCCATCTATTGTTAGCTTTCAGCTTATACAATCTTAACGCAACGCTAAGCTTCATAGACTTAGTACAACCTGTGTATAATGGTATCTCAGCATCATGCACAATGTTTCTAAAAATGCGAGGTGGATCGGTGTGCTCTACCCCACAACTATCCAACATCGCATCAACGATGCCTACTGGAACTGGTTCATTCACATCTACGTCATCCTAGGCAATTTCTTCTTCCACACAAGAACTGCTATCGACATCCACTGGTTTCGGGTTTGAAATCTCTCCATGCCAGTGCCATTATGTATAGCCTTGTATAATCCCGTTGCACATGACATGACTTTTGATTTCGTCACCAGTGTTGACTTTCAAGTTGTTACCGCAATGCCTACATGGATAGTAGAACCTATCTCCAGGTTGTTTCCTATGTTCCTCGGCAAATCTAATAAACTGGTCAAGACCAGAAATAAACTCTGGGGTGCATCGATTGCAAATGGACATCCATGATCTATCCATTCTATGATCAAAGAGAAAACAAGTATATATTACAACAAGATTAGGGTCTAGGGTTAACAAATACATGTGATGTCATTATTATATATAATAAATATGTACCACCTATCTATTCTTGAACACCTAATCTCACTAGTAAGTGTATAATGTGTATTGGGTTTTTAAGAAAATTTCGGCAGCATTTCCCTGTTGTTCTCCAAGTACATATGTACTTAGAGAACAAACGGGGAAATGCTGCCGAAATTTTCTTGAAAACCCAATACACATTATACACTTACATCCTAAGCGAGATTAGGTGTTCAAGAACAGTCCCAAACTGGGGACTATCCAAAATTTACTCCTAATGAGTAAATCTTGGGCGGGTTTCTAGGCCAACAAATAATGTGTTGTCATTCTTATACCTAAAATCCTAGTTCTTCAAGTTAGGGTGATTATTGATGTCATTAAAAGCGTGATTGGAAATTTAGGGAAAAGTTCATCATTTACATTCCATGCATGCCACATGTGTGCATTACAGTTCATCATTAAGCAAGAAGGGTGATTAGGATTCGCAATATACTCAACAATGAAACAAGTTACCAATTTCATAGTTAAACTATTCATTAGTATGGAATGTCCACAGGAGTCATAGCCAAGGTTTTTCTAACAAAGACATAATCATTTTTTTATCTACCATATTGATCACCCTATCACATTAAAATATAAGATGGATAATCAGATATCACTGTCAACAAACTGGCTTCCTAACTTACTTCAACATCAATGGATATGAGTTACTTATTAAAAGAAGAATAACGAGAAGTAATTTGGGCTGTCAAGCACACACAACAATGCTATGTTATATTTGTATTTATAGAATGTAAGATTACACATTTTATAGAATGTAAGAATGTATTTATAGATCCTCTAGACCAGGTCAGTCTGTTTCTAGCTAGCACGCATATACAATCATAAATCACGTAACAGAATATAGTTATTGACTGTTTCAACACTTATCCAGTTACCATGCAATAAGTAAATAACTTAAAAAAAAATAAAAAAACGCCCAGCAGGGCACCTGACGATTTTGCTCCAGGGCACCTGCAGGGCTTGACCTAGCCTAGGCAGAGGAAGGAAGGAGGAAGAAGGTGGCGTACCTTGAGGGCAGAGGAAGAAGGCCCGGCCGGAGCAGAGGAGAGCAGCTGGAGGTGAAGCTGGCAGTGCCGGCGGCGAGGAGAGGAGAACTTTGACTCGGCAGAGCTGGCAGCGTCGGCGGCGAGGAGAGGAGAACTTCGGCTCGGCGGAGCGACGGCGACAGCGGCGAGGAGACGAGCGGCGCGCGAGGAGACGAACGGCGGCGTGGGGGAGCCAGGCAACGACGGCGGCGATGGCGGGGAGCAATCGGGGGAGCAATCGCCAGACCTAGCGCAGAGTCGCAATGAAACAGAGACAATGGGGAAAAGTTCTGTTTGCGGGGCTATTAACTGTACCATAGGTGTCAGTTATTCAAAAAAACTGACAACTAAAACTAACAGTGTCGGTTCTGTACAAAAACCAACAACAATACTTGATTATAGTCGTCGGTTTTTAACTAAAAAACTACCGACGTCTATATACATATTTCGATTAAAAAAATTATTCTCAATTTATGACCATAGTCGTCGGTTTCTACTTAAAACTGACGCTTAAAGGGAAAAATTCCCCGCGGACAACGCGGGAAAACTCATAAGCGTCGGTAATTGTAGTAAAACCGACGACCAAAATGTGCCCAATTTTTGTCTCGCGAATAATTTTGGAGGTAATTTTTTTAGTTGTCAACACTGGAAATTTTGGATTTGGTTGTCAACACTTGTATCCCTTTAGTCATCGGTTTTTTATTTATCAATCGACGCCATATGTCAAATTTTGGAGGTAATTTTTTTCATTAGAAATTTTGGATTTGGCGGTTAATTTTAGGTGTCGGTTTTTTATTAAGTAACTGACACTGAATAAAAGCGGTACTCGTGTCTGGTCGCCCTTCATAGATTTGATGTCGGTTTATGTTATCAACCGACGCTGTAGAGTTTAGGTTTTGGTTTATTTATACAACCGACACCTTGAAAAGTGACGTTATAAGCCATTTCTATAGTAGTGAATATGCATTCTAACATGTTTAGATACGATTAAAGGACAAAATATCACAATATGAAGCGCTAAATTAGGGTTTTATCACCACCCCAAACTTAAATATACTGTCCTCAAGTCTGCTCCAATGAAATCTCTCTTAAATGATATTACTCACCCATATGAAACCTAACAATTTGTCTAGGCAAACTTCACCCTTGAGTCGATATACATGCATTCCATCTCTTTCCTCTCTACCTTCATGGTTTGACTACAAACAAAGTGCAAAGCACCTAGACTCAAATATAGGGACCCACAATTTGTGCAAGTAGCATGCATTCAATGAGGCTATAGGTAAACCATATAATTTTGTAATATTCAACTCAAGCTTGTTGGGAAAATGGGTCTCATATGCATGAACTACCCTCTAAGTTTAATCCATACTTAGTGACCCACTTGGCTTGTGTTGGGTAGGTGGGATAGGGTTGATTTTACCTAACCCAAATAGGCATAAAAAGAGAAGAAAAGGTTGTAGAAAGGAGTGGATTTGTAACATGGAGCACTCATATTTCTATTTTTTATTTTCTTGAGAGGCTTCTACAAAGACCCATCTCTTATTTCT
The DNA here is from genome assembly GCA_963693085.1 of Alisma plantago-aquatica. NCBI lineage: Eukaryota > Viridiplantae > Streptophyta > Magnoliopsida > Alismatales > Alismataceae > Alisma > Alisma plantago-aquatica. Next base: position 1,030,975,659 of record OY856410.1, on the reverse strand, counting down.
TCCCTTTTCTTTTATTTAACCCCATGAGGGAATATGGTGATTGGAACAATCAAGGGGGCATATACATGGCCACCCCAAAGTTTTGGAAGGTGGAAAAGGCTAATGTGTGCACTTTGGCATCTTTTCATGAGGCAGGGAGGTAAGAAAATGATGAAAAAGATGTTAGGTCATGTAGGGGTTATTAGTAATGGATTTTTTTCACAAAAAGGGTCTTAAATGCATAGTATTTCCAGTAACGTCAAAATCCTAGATAAATCATAATAAAATGATAAATTGTATCAACCATATTCTTTTTCACAACCCTGTTGGATCAAAGGGCTTTAGAGGGGGGTGAATAGGGCTAAAAATACTTGCACATAAACTTTTAGACCCTTAAATGACTTCAGCTAGGCACAATTGCAAAATAGTGAATTTGATGGTAATCTAAACATGCATAACAAGGATGAAAGAGATTGAAACAAGTAGTTGAACAAGTTGTTTAGAGTGGTTCCACTCTCCAAACTCAGAGAGAGTCAGCCAACTACCTAGAGAGGTCAAGCTCTAAGATTTTGCAACCCATGTATAAGACTTACAATTTGACCTTCCTTTTCCAGGACAAGGATACCGACTTCCCTTTGAGGTCAAGGGAGCCAACAACCTTACAACCAATGACTTACGTATCCAGATGAGCTAGAGTCTTCTACCTCTACAAGGCTTACCCACTCTTGCAAGCAGTTGAACACCTTTTCTAAGGAGACCCCCTTCTTGCAACAAGTCTTTTTCCTTGAAGGATTTACCCACTCTACTCCCGTATCTTCAGCCTTGTCCTCCTCCTTCACTCATAGAAGCTTTTTACGCCTTCTTCTATAGCTTGAAGAATCTTGCACCTTCTCCTTCCCTTGAAGAAGCTTCACCTACTTGATCTTGAAGAAAGGGGTTCAGGAAAGGGGGCTATGAGAGATTTACTCAAAAATAATGGAGTAGCTCTCTTGCATACAACATGTCTCCCTCATATGGATGCTTTTCTTTGTAAATAAGAGAGAGAAATGGGCTCAAGTGGACAAATGCACTCAACTATAGCTAGGATCTTGAATAGCATGAAAGAGCAACCTTAGAATGATCTCTAAGAGTCCTATTTATAGTTGGGGATGTCCACTAGAGAGTAGGAGCACTAAGGAACGACTTCTAGACATTTTGAGGGTTGCAACAGATATACTTTTGAGTTTTGAAATATGCAATGGCTAGAATCACTTTTTCTACATTTTCTATACAGTGCAGTCGGTCGAGTTTCAATAAACATAACTCGATCGATTACACTATGCGACAAAGCCAATTTGAATCATTGGTCAAGTTTATTCTGGACGAAACTCGACCGATCAATTTTATCAGTTTTGTTCAGTGCAGGGATCGTCCAGTTCTATGAGTGTGCAACTCGACCGAACCTGAATTTTCTCAAAATCTAGTAAGGGGATCAGTTGAGTTTCGTGAGAGAAAAACTCAACCGAAAAACTCCATGTAATGAATTTTAGAGAATGTCATTAAAGTGATTGGTCATTCAAATTTAGGGCTCTTGATTTTTTCTCATCTTAGTTACAAGTACAGATGTTCATGGGACTCTCCTTGATGCCAACAAAGCAGTCAAGTATCCATAATGGCCAGACCTTAGTGTTTCAGAGAATCTATGGTGGGAAGATTACACATAATCCCCCTATATATGGAGCAACTCTAATTTGGAATGTGGTAGTGATTCCAAAGAATCTGGTCGCAAGGAACATGAGGTCCACTCACCGGCAGGTTCCACGGTTTGGCGGATGAACAGAACCAAATGTTACCCACCTGTTCGTACTCTGCTATGGACTTCTCCCAAAGCTTCACCATGGACCTCCAAGTCCTTGAACTCATTGTAGGGCTGAAACAATCTAGCGAGGGACCATACCTCCTTCTCATCCAAATAGACCAAGTCTAGTCACCACGACATAAGAAGGTGAAGATCCTCTTAAGGGATGCAATGTGGGCTATCAGATGCAGATCTGGTAGATTGAGACCCCCCAAGTGATAAGGTCTAACTACGGTAGACCAGACCATGGTGTGTCCTCTTCCAGCCCACAAGAAGTTGTTGTAGATGGTTATAGCTTTGTCCAGGATGAAAGGAGGAATAACAACATGCCTACACCAAAATGCAACTTTACTAGCAAGCATTGAATGAATGAGGACGGACCTTCCATCCAGAGACAAGTTCAACCCCATCCATTTATCCACCATCTCCCTCAAACTATCCACAATTGATGTGTGAGTGATGAAGCCCTTATTTAGGGCTTCATCCTGTGTCTTTTTGTATCTCAATCACATCTAAACATAGTAGAATGGAAGTTAAATTCCCCAATATACATATTATTGTCAAATGCACTTATGGACATTCTTTGCATACTTGTAGGTACTTGGACCATGCTTTGGATGAATGAGAAAGAAGGAAAGAGTTATGGGGTTCCTCCATCCATGGAGGAGTCTAAATAAGGTCCCAAAACTCCCTCAACCTACCCCTAATGGCCAAGGGTTGATATCAAGCAAAGAAGTCCATTGATCATGAAGTTTCAAAGAGAATTTGTCACAGAAGACCCCAGCACATCCATGGTGTCAAGGATCAGCCGTGGACAATGCCAAAAGCATAGAGTCAAACATAAAAATTGCAAGATACAACAACTTGACCAAAACGGTTGTGCTAGCCAGCACGGTCGTGTTGTGAAGACCCCAAAATGGTCATGCCAGCCAGCACAGGTGTGTTGCCAAAGAAGAGAATGGGCATGTTTCCCAGAATAACCTCCACTTCACTTCCCCCACCAAAGCTGTGATACCCAGCGCGACCATTCTACCTAGCCCTCACCATGGTCGTGCTGCCTAGAACGGTCACACTACCATCCTTCATTTCACCAAAATTCCTCTAACTTTTTCTATTTCTTAGAACGACTGTTCCACACCACCATGATCGTTCCTACCCTTACGCACCATGGTCATGCTGCCCAGCACGGCCATGCTACCACCTAAACCCTAGTATTTTCTGCATTGCTTTTTCAACAATGCCCCTACTTACCCTAGTGCTTCCACCACCACCTATATATACATGGGTGGCAGCCACATCACTAGCTGCCATTACTCCCCTCCACCTACTCTAGAGCATTCATTGCCTCCTTCCTTGCATTCAATCCATACATCCATCCACCATTTCCACCTCATTTCCACCATAGGAACCTAGTTTTCTAGGTTTTCTACCATAATCTCCTTCATTTCCATGCCCTTCACCCACCTTAGAGGAGGGAGGCCATTCTACAACAGCTAGGAGATGAAGAAGAAGAAGCTACTTCGAGCTCCATGGATTCCTATCCCCTTATCCTCATTTCTTTTATCTTTTCTTTGAGCATGTCTATCTAAGCCCCTAGTGGTGGGATGTTAAAATGTGACTTTGATACCATGTTGGGGGAAATAACTTGTAATGAATATAATTTCATTCTATCATGATTTCGACTTGGTTCTATCTCATTTTCCATTATCTTACATGTGGTTTGTGATTTTAAATGTAAGTTGCTTATTTTGTGATGATTGATGACACTTAGCTTCTAGGAGAAATTGGAATATTTTGGCAATTTAGGAATGGCTCCTAGGTCCAATTAGTGGAGCCCTAGCTATCCCATTTTGTTCCTGCATACATCTCCCTTCCTCTACAAGTAAGTGTGAGATCTAAGTAGCTAGTGTAAGTGTGTTTAGTACAATTGCCTAGAGATTCCTAAAGGCTAGATGGCAAGTAACATGAGGTGAAATATCCTCATCTCTACTCCCATTCGTACCCTTGGCTCTCAATTTCCTTAATACCACTTACCATAGAAACCTAGACTTGCCAAGTCCCACTATAATTACACCTAGACCTAGTTCTCCAACTAGTAGTGTAGGGTATATTCTAATAGCACTTGCCTTGTTTTTTGGTTTGGTAATCTAGATTGAAATGTGAGATTTGCATGCCTCATTGACCTTCCCCCAACTAATATCAAGTTGCATTCCTAAACGGCCCACCTATCCATCATATTTCTTGAAATCCACCCTTGCTATCTTACCTTGTTAATGCCAGTGTAGTCAATTGCCTTTGTTAATTCTTATCTAATTGCCTAGTTCTAGATAGTTAGTTCTTGCTTGAGTAGTTAGGGCTCCTTTGAGCTTGCTTGTATTAATTTGTTAAATTAGTGATAGCTTAGGTTCTTTCTTGTCTAATTGCTTAGATTACACCTTAGTTGATAACTTAGCTTGCTAGTGTAGTATAACTCATTGCTCTAGCTTAATTGATTGCCTTGCTTAGTTAGATAGCCTTAACTTGCCTAGAGTAATCTAGGACTTTTGTTAACTTAGTTTCTTTCTTGCTTGCAATCATAGTGTAATCAAACCAAACCCAACTTTAAACCCTCAAACCCTAATTTCAACTTTAGGAACATAGAAAACATGAACCTAGCTCTAGTGCCCCCTCTATCCCTATGGATCAACCCCCTTTGCTTGCCTCTCACCTATACTACAACATGGCCATGTGTGCTTGTGGGAGCATATTTTAGTATTGTGAGTGAACCTTGTTTGGGGCCTTATAAATTTGAAAGATCACATGTGCATGGAAAATCACACCAAGCTTTCTGGTGCCATTACCGGGGAGTGAGGCACTTGGCCTAGCTAGTTAGTGTAGCTTAGCCTTTCCTACTTCCCTCACCATTGCTATTCTTTATTCTTTGTTTACTTTTGTATACAATCATTCTAACTTGGCTTTTGTTGCTTGTTTGTGCATTGTGTAGGTGACAGATGTGCATGCGCCATGCACATTTTACTTGTACCGACTTGGTGTTATACAACCCTTAAATAGGTAGAAGGAGGTGTCAAAGCCTATGCAAACAACACTAAGAAGTTGACATGGCAGAAAATGAACCTTATGAAGATTCTCAACCACAACCCAACTGCCCTCTCCACAAGTACTTCACCTCGGGGAACTACAACTCCCCCATTGCGACCCTTGTTGACCAAATGTCGGGTCAACAATTCTCCATTCCACCTGCACTTCTCAGACTCCTTCCTACTTACTATGGGATGGAGAATGAGAATCCCTACCACCATATCGACGCCTTCCTTGAAACTTGTTCCATTTTCTACACACCCACAGCCACCGATGACTCCATCTGGAGGACACTTTCCCCATTCTCTCTAAAAGAAAAGGCTAAGGAATGGTACATCTCCAAGACGGAGTTGGTGATGTGGAATGCAATAACGAATGAGTTTCTCAAGAAGTTCTTCCCCATTGGCAAGCTAACCCAAATGTGAAGATGTATCACCACCTTCTCCCAAAAAAAATGAACCTTTCCACAAGGTGTGTGAAAGGTTCCAAAAGCTCATGTGTGACTACCCCCATCATGAGGTACCCTTGTGGAAGCTGGTTGAAGCTTTCTACACTGGGCTAGTGGAGTTGAGCCAAAACAATGTGGATTCGTCATGTGGAGGCACCTTCATGGCAAAGCCACCTGACGAGTCATGGCCCTTGTTTGAGAACCTTGCTGATAATTCTGACCATCAGGCTTCTACTAAAGGGGAACATTGTGACCAGAACTACATCCCTCCACCTCATCTTGTAGTTCCAGCCAAGACTACAGCCAACCCTGACATGATGAAAATGATGGCGGATATGATGAATATGATGAAGAACCAAGTTGGTGGTTCTTCTAGTCAATCAACTATGGTAGTTGAAGTTGTGGAAGAAGAAGTGCATGTTTTGCATGCCTTTGGCAACCAAGACCCAATGTCCAATACCTATACTCCCGAGTGGAGGAATTATCCAAACTTCTCATGGAAGCAATAAAATGAGGAGGGGCAAGAGAAGCCAAGGCAACACCAAGGTCCCAAGTATAGCTCCAAGTTTGAGGAAGAGGTCCTAGGAAGTCTAAGGAACCTTGATGAAGTGAAGAAAGAGGTGTCATTTCAAGGACAAAACATTATCCACCTTGAATAAAGGCTTGATCAAATATCTCTTTCAATTGCCTACAGTGAAGAAGGGAGGCTTCCATCCCAACCCATGGCAACCCAAACAATGATGGCAGTTATTTGAGCACTACTCAAGGTACTTATATCCCACCACAAGGCCAAGTACCCCCACTTCACCAATACCAAGGACCACCACATCCATATGCTCCTCCACCTCAACAACCCCCTTACAATTTGTTGACCTAGAGGTTATACATTGTCCATTTTGATAATGACTCAAACATTCCATTCATATGTATCAAATATATGTATTCAATATTTATCTAATTAGGTTTTAGGTACATCAAAAGAATCAATTTACATAAGCCCTAGCTTGTCAAAGTTCAAGTCCAATGTAATGCAAGTGTGCTAATAAGGAAATCCATTCAAACAACCTTAGAAGAATTTTGTAATCGCTTGTATTAATGATATGACTTGTAACTAATATGAGAAAAATATGTGGGACACTTAGTACCAAGTTTTAATTACTTTTTAATCACTTTAGAAAATTAATCACAGACTACTGATCGGTCGAGTTAAAATCTCGACCGATCCCTTGGATCAATTTTCTAATATGTGCATAATTTGAGTTTTGCATTCACAGAACTCGACCGAACGGCTTACTGACCAAATGTGATTTTAACTGATCGGTCGAGTTTGTCAGGACAAACTTAACCAATAGTTTGAAACTCGATCGGTTGAGTTACCTCTATTGAAACTCGATCAAATGTACTATATAGAAAATGTTGAAAAAGTGATTCTAACTATTGGTGACTTGTTTGGACAAAAATAGAACTGTTGCCTTGAGAAAAAATGGTTATAATTTGACCCTAAGTGTTCCCCAAACTCAAGGGAGCAGCTCCAGCTATAAATAGGACCTCTTGGAGTTCATTCCAAGGTTGCTCATTCACTACACATAAGGTCCTTTCTATATTTGAGTGTGCTACCACCCCTTGAGCCCCTTTCTCTCTCTAGTTTACACATCATTTTCGTGATTTTTGAGTGAGTTAGGATTATTGTAAGAGAGCTCCACCTTTGTGCATGTAAAGCTCTCAATCTTCCACTTCTTCCATATCCCCTTCTCTCATGAAGAAAAGATGAAGCAAGCTCCATCGAGTGAAGAAGGAGTTGTAGCTGGTCCTCTTCAAGGTTGATGAAGAGGTGGTGATCTTCTCCAAGTGAAGCAGAAGGCAAAGGTTGAAGATCCAAGAGGAGAAGAAAAGTCCTTCAAGGCGGAAGACTTGAGCTTGAATGTGTAAGACCTAGGTGAAGGCTAAAGATTCAAGCTAAGTGGGTAAGTTCCTTATTAAGGTGGAGATCTCCTTGTGGTTGGATGGGTAAGTCCTTTGGTGGTCTATTACTATAAATCTCTATGGTGATATAATAGAGAAAAGCACTTTCAAAGTCCTAGAGGTTGACCTCTCTAGGTAGTGGACTGACTCACTTCTAGTTTGAAATGTGGAACCACTCTACATCCCTTTGTCAAGTGCTTGCTATCAATCTCTCTCATCCTTGCTATGCTTGTTAGATAGGATTTCAAATTGCAATTAAGCTTTTACTCCTAATTAATTTGAAGGTATAATCTATTTTGTGAGAAATTTTGTATCTCTATTCACCCCCCTAGAGCCCTTAGATCCAATAAGTGGTATCAGAGTGAAGGATCTTACCAAACAATCTCCCATGAGATGAGAAGATGGGTGACAACCTACTTGGTTCACTCAACTAGAGGGACGCTTATCCATGCGCCCTATGGTCTTTGATGGCACCAACTTCCTCTATTGGAAGAGACGGATTCAGTTCTACATTCAAGGGATGAACTTTGATATGTAGAAGGTGTATTGGCTAAATTGGACATTATTATAATCCCTTTGTTTTGATGATGACAAACATTTCATTCTTGTGGATCTAACGTGCTACTTGAGTGTTGTAGGAATAAGGTGGATTGCAAATACTTGGAAGATGTATATGCTAAATTGCTTTAAGTCATGAATGTAATCAAATGTAAAAACTTGTACAAGTATATAATGTACAAGTACTTAGACATCATGTAAATCAAGCGTTAGATCCTCCCTAGCCAATCACAACACTTAGATAGGTCATCCCCTACAATAATATCACAAATGCACACTCATACACAACCTTAGTACTTAGTTTAAAACATTGAAACAGGGTTAATCTCGGTCGACAAAATCCTCGACCGAGACACTCTCGGTCAACAATCTCCTCGACCGAGAATGACCCAGGTAACCGTTCGACATAGCAGACAAGGTAGTTGGCAATTGGAGAAGAACGTTATATACACTTTCTCCAGACAGTCCCTCGGTCGACAAGTCCTCGACCGAGAAGGACTCTCGGTCGTCAATTCTTCGATCGAGAAGTGTTCTGTCTGCAACTTTCAGAGTTATTTAACTAGCCATTGCTAAAGCAACTAAAGTGTACCTAACGGCTAGTTAAGCACTTAGAACCCCCTAGAAAGAGTCTAGAACGTCCTTAAGCACTTGTAGGTCATTCCTATAAATAGGACAAGCCTTAGGACACCCTAATATACACTTGTGCAACACTTGAGCATATACTTGCAATTGGCTATTCATTCTTGTAAGCAATAGAGCAATTCCAACAATTGGCTATTCATTCCCATTGCTCCAATTTCGTGTCCTATAGGCTAGCATCTCCTACCCACATCACTTACACTTACATATACATTCGATAGGAGATCAAAACGCTTGATATAGGAAATCAAGCCTTGTGCTACAACGGTATTATAATTTCTATTTTTCCTTCTTATTCCTTTTTATTCTTTGTACTCTCCTTACTACTCCTAGGGTTGGAAGCTACAGATTGGAGAGGGTTTGACTTCTCAGGAGAAGAAGGTGGACTTTGGACTACTTCAAGAAGGTTGTCTCAACGGGAAGCTACTTCAAGAGGAAGGCTACTTCAAGGGTGAGCTTGAGGTTACTTCAAGGAAGGCTGCTTCGAGGTTGATGAGACTACTTCTAGGTGAAGGCTGTCCGAAGGGTTTGGTGAAAGAATTGTAATTTTATGTAATATCCTTGTGAGGTAATAAAATTTAATTCTTTCAAAATCCTGATTGGGTAAGCAACCGGGTAGTGGATTGACTGCCTTAGTATTTGCTAAGGTTGGAACCACTCTAAATCCTTGTCCCCTTGTCCAATATTTTTTTGGTTGCTTGCTTTGAGTTAAATTATTATTAAAATATCATAAAACCCTATTCACCCCCCTCTAGTGGTTTTTTCAATTGGTATCAGAGCAGACTTCAAGGAGCTCTAATCGAGTCTTGAAGAATGACGGGCGGTGGTGTCTACAACTGCAAGCAAAAGAAAAGCATGGACCAATCTTCAACAAGTTGCAATTGGTGCTTAGGAACAAGCCACACAACACTTGGTTGCCCATGGAGAGAAAAGAAGGAAGAGGTGCACAAAAATTTCCTTATTGCTACAACAAGTGAAGAAGAAGAAGAAGAGGTAAGCCTTTTTTATTTATCTAAAGAAGAGTTAATTGCTAGTCTTGAAGAGGCACATAATAAGTATATTGAGTGCAAGAAGAAATTAAAGAAATCTAATAAAGCAAATGATGAGTTACATGCTAAACTTCTTGCTCTCACATCTGAAAATGAAGATATTAAAAAGGCTATTGAAGATCATAATATTAAGCTAAAATCAATAAAAGCATATTGCAATCTTCTTTCCCTAGAAAAGACAAACTTGCAAACTCAAGTAAATGATCTTCAAAAACAACATGTCTTGTGTACACATCTACATTATGATACTATTGTGAAAGAAAGATATTCCTTGTTATCTAATCTAGATCAAGCAACATTAGACATAAATAAAAGAATGGATGAAATTGTTAAGCTGCAACAAAAAGTTAGATTGAGTAACAATGATACCCTTGATAAAATTTTAAATGATTCTTATAGTCAAATTGGAAGGAGAGGACTATGTTATAATCCTAAAGGAAAATCTTATCAAAAACATAGTTGGGGAAGGACACAAGTGCCAAAGAGTCAATCTATGTATGTACCTAGAGGCAAATATACATATGTACCCAAGAACAACCTAGAACAAAATCATAGAAAGAGACATGAGGTTGAATCTATATGTTGTCATTATTGTTTACATCTTGGACATTATTCCTTCACATGTCCTTACAAGAAAAAGGATGTTGAGTTAGTATGGGTTCCAAAACCCCCAAACTAAAAGAACAAAATTAAGTTGAGATATGACCAAAGACTCTAGTTGTATATCTCTATGTCTATCTCAACTTAACATAATGAGATAACAAATTGATTCAAGTAATTAAAATTTCTAAATCTACAAATCTACAAATCTGCAAAGACACATCCTTGAAAATTTGTCTTAATTAGGGTTCTTAAAATCTAAAGATATGAATAATATTAGTTGAGATTTGATCAAAATGTTGCCTTGATATTCATATGTTTATCTCAACTAAACTGAGTTTTAAATTGCATAATTGAATTGAAAGTGATATATGTTTTATTTGGAAGCAATTACTGAAAACAATACAGAAACAATAACAATTTCGGTCGAGAAATTGTCGACCGAGACAATGTCGGTCAAAAACCTTTACGACCGAGTAAAACTCTGGCAAGACTGTTTAAATAAAAGACACTTAAATCGTAATCAACTTAAGCATATAATGAACTTTATATATTCTTGTGCTTTAAATATTTGAATGATCCAAAATCAAAAGAAAGAATATATGCGCATCAAAACAAAATACTTTTTGTGATTAAATTATCAAGTATACAAGATAAAAGGATCGATTTTACTAAAACTGCTACAAAAATGTTTCTTGCAAAGAAAAATGATACTGAAATCTATATTCTTACTGCAAGTAGACATACTTGATTGAAAAAATAAGTCACATATCTTGAAGACAAATTTCTCAAGAATATTAGTAGTTTGCATCATTACATATATGTTAATAACATCCTTATTAAACTTGATGCAAACCAAAACTTGTGAAATTCTTATCTATATGCAAATTGAAATTGATTATGCCTTCTTTGAAAATTTAAATGTTATCAAATTTCAATTGCTACTTTCTTGAAAAAGATTATTAAGCATAAATAGTCTATCTTAAAAAATTTATTAGAATAATAAAAATAATTTGTTCTAAGAAAATCAAAAGAATAAATATCATTGTGACACCTAAATATATATGCACTAATTATGTTTGAGATATGATCAATAATCTTGAATTGAGCAACATTATATCTATCTCAACTTCACACAATTGAATAATATATAAATCAAAGTATTTCAACACATAAACTAGAACATACAGATTGCTGAATAAAATATGCAGAAACATTCTCGGTCGAGAAAATACTTCAACCAAAAATAATTTGGTCGACAAATTGTTTGACCGAGCAAGAGTCTGGACAATATATTCTGATGTTTCTTATTTGCTATCAATTCAGCATTGATTTAATCGAGAATCACTGGAGACCATTTTTAAAGACATATTGATCTTTTGCATCATGAATTGTTGAATGAAGGTATTTGAAAATCCTTGAACCATGTTTAATCAAGAAAATCATAAATCTTCTTATTATGAGATTATTTTGGTTCGTCTTCAACATGGTTTAGCTTGAAACTGAAAAATTATGAACCATGTTGATTTTACTATTCTATCATGATTTATTCCTAGTATTCTCTTGTAACATCCCAGGATTTGAGGCCTCAGATAAGTTGATCTTAAAAGGAATGATTGGACTACCCATATCACCAAGGTGCACCTCCTTTTTGGGATCCCATCACTAAAGAACTCCATAGTTAAGCGTGCTCAACTTGGAGTAGTACTAGGATGGGTGACCAGTCGGGAAGTTGATCCTGGCTTGCACGTCAGTGTGGACCAAGTGCACAGTTAAGGCTAGTGGTGGTTTGTGGGTCTAGTCGTCATTCCTGAAACTCTACTAGAGCCATGGGCAGTGGGCCTAGACGTTACAAATGGTATCAGAGCCATAACCCCTCCAGTAGGTGGCATGCCAGTCTTGAGCCGTGCGGTCCAGGCAAGTTGGAAAGGGCTATCCGTAGAGACGAGATGGAGCCGCCCTTGCGCTGGTAGCCGTGGACGGGAGCTGGGTGTCCATGGGCCATTGTGGGTCTGCACTGAAATGGGGTCAGATTATGAGTCCATATAGTTGAGACTTGACGAGGACGTCAAGAGTCTAAGTGGGGGAGATTGTAACATCCCAGGATTTGAGGCCTCAGATAAGTTGATCTTAAAAGGAATGATTGGACTACCCATATCACCAAGGTGCACCTCCTTTTTGGGAGCCCATCACTAAAGAACTCCATAGTTAAGCGTGCTCAACTTGGAGTAGTACTAGGATGGGTGACCAGTCGGGAAGTTGATCCTGTCTTGCACGTCAGTGTGGACCAAGTGCGCAGTTAAGGCTAGTGGTCGTTTGTGGGGCTAGTCGTCATTCCTGAGACTCTACTAGAGCCATGGGCAGTGGGCCCAGACGTTACATCTCTGGTCTATCTATATAGGAACCATGTGTATTGAAATTTGGTCTAAATGATCATGATCATTGTATTTCATTGTATTATATGCTTCGGGAGCCCATCACTAAAGAACTCCATAGTTAAGCATGCTCAACTTGGAGTAGTACTAGGATGGGTGACCAGTCGGGAAGTTGATCCTGGCTTGGACGTCGGTGTGGACCAAGTGCGCAGTTAAGGCTAGTGGTCGTTTGTGGGGCTAGTCGTCATTCCTGAAACTCTACTAGAGCCATGGGCAGTGGGCCCAGATGTTACAAATGGTATCAAAGCCATAACCCCTCCAGTAGGTGGGGCCCACATGGGCATGTGGCATGCCAGTCTTGAGTTGTGCGGTCCAGGCAAGTTGGAAAGGGCTATCCGTAGAGACGAGATGGAGCCGCCCTTGCGTTGGTAGTTGTGGACGGGAGCTGGGTGTCCATGGGCCATTGTGGGTCTGCACTGAAATGGGGTCAGATTATGAGGCCATATAGTTGAGACTTGACGAGGACGTCAAGAGTCTAAGTGGGGGAGATTGTAACATCCCAGGATTTGAGGCCTCAGATAAGATGATCTTAAAAGGAATGATTGGACTACCCATATCACCAAGGTGCACCTCCTTTTCGGGAGCCCATCACTAAAGAACTCCATAGTTAAGCGTGCTCAACTTGGAGTAGTACTAGGATGGGTGACCAGTCGGGAAGTTGATCTTGGCTTGCACGTCAGTGTGGACCAAGTGCGCAGTTAAGGCTAGTGGTCGTTTGTGGGGCTAGTTGTCATTTCTGAGACTCTACTAGAGCCATGGGCAGTGGGCCCAGACGTTACATCTCTAGTCTATCTATATAGGAACCATGTGTATTGAAATTTGGTTTAAATGATCATGATCATTGTATTTCATTGTATTATATGCTTGTTTCTTGATCATTGTATTGTGGATACGCTTCTGCTCTTCTATCATAATCATTGTGCCATGATCATTGTGTTTCATTGGTTTGTCTAAAATAATTTTTGATCTATATATACAAACTATAAATGTACAATGTTTTCAAATGATCATTGTAATTCAACTCATTACAAATAAAGATGATGCTATCATTGAAGATGTTATTTTGCATAACTCTAAAACTCTATGGCATAAATGTATATTGACATAATAGAAAATGATTATTGTGTGCATGGCTTGTAATAAATGAATAATGATGCTATGGCAAGCCAAATAGTGTCTCTTAGAACAAGAATATAAATGTTTTATCTAAATATTTGCAAAATCTTGACTTTAAGACATTAACCTTGCTTTCAAGGATATATGTTTCTAAAGAATCTTATGATAAGGGTGCAAGAAAGAATGGGATTTGATATTTATGCACCCATAGCAAAGCTTATGAGACATCATTCAAAATGAATGTAAAGCATACATTCTAGGAAAATCAAGGACAAATACTTCACTTTGATGCCCATATTAAGTTATTCATAATAGATATCACTCAAAGTGCTTCAAATTGATATTCATTTAATCAAGTTACCTGCAGTCATTATAATTCACATATGAGTATCTAAACTATAAATCGGTAGGAAATGCCTCTTCGTCAAAATAAAGTTCGACCAAGGGGCGCTATGGTCGAAGTCAAGGTCGACCTAAAATAAGCTTGACAAAATGCTTATTTTGTACATCTTTTTACTGCACTCAACCTTAGTATCTTGATTCAAAAGATGTGTTCTACTAAAAGGACAAAATCAAATCTTAAAAATCATTTGTGACCTTAGAATCCTTAAATTGTCTTAATTATAAAGGGGGAGCTCACAAAAAAAAATTGATTATAAGATTAAGAAGCTTACAAGACTTTGAAGCTTGTTATGACCTTAGTATTCCTAAAAGTAATTTTTGTTATGAAAACAAAGAAATCTACAAAATTCATGAATATGACATATATCTTGTTCTTAATAGAATTCTCTAAACAAAATTAGGGCTTAACATCCCGTGTATTAGGTTAGAGATACATTGTGGCTAAATTCGACAATAAATGGCTTACATTTATATTAATCCCTTGATTTTAAAATTGAATATCTTTTTAAGGGGGAGCATAACATAAAATTAAGGGGGAGAAATAAAGAGTCATACTAAATGATTCCATTCGATATCCTTTTTGAAATGACAAAGGAGGAGAAATACTATAAAATCAAAAACATAAAATTAAAATGAGTTTCACAATATCTCGGCCAACACCCACTTGCAAAACAAGAATGGCTACAAAAGGTAAATTTCAGGTATGAAACTCACATGATTTATATTTCCTTATTTTATATTTAGGAAATGTTTGTCATCTTCAAAAAAGGGGAGATTGTTGGCTAAATTGGACATTATTATAATCCCTTTGTTTTGATGATGACAAACATTTACTTCTTGTGGATCTAACGTGCTACTTGAGTGTTGCAGGAATAAGATGGATGATAAATACTTGGAAGATGTATATGCTAAATTGCTTTAAGTCATGAATGTAATCAAATGTAAAAACTTGTACAAGTATATAATGTACAAGTACTTAGACATCATGTAAATCAAGCGTTAGATCTTCCCTAACCAATCACAACACTTAGATAGGTCATCCCCTACAATAATGTCACAAATGCACACTCATACACAACCTTAGTACTTAGTTTAAAACATTGAAATAGGGTTAATCTCGGTTGACAAAATCCTTGACTGAGACACTCTCGGTCGACAATCTCCTCGACTGAGGATGACCCAGGTAGCCGTTAGACATAGAAGACAATGTAGTTGGCAGTTGGAGAAGAAAGTTATATACACTTACTCCAGACAGTCCCTCGGTCGACAAGTCCTCGACCGAGAAGGACTCTCAGTCGACAATTCTTCGACCGAGAAGTTATCTGTCTGCAATTTTCAGAGTTAATTAACTAGTCGTTGCTAAAGCAACTAAAGTGTACCTAACGCCTAGTTAAGCACTTAGAACCCCCTAGAAAGTGTCTTGAATGTCCTTAAGCACTTGTAGGTCATTCCTATAAATAGGACAAGCCTTAGGACACCCTAATATACACTTGTGCAACACTTGAGCATATACTTGCAATTGGCTATTCATTCTTGTGAGCAATAGAGCAATTCCAACAATTGGCTATTCATTCCCATTGCTCAAATTTCATGTCCTATAGGCTAGCATCTCCTACCCACAACACTTACACTTACATATACATTGGATAGGAGATCAAAACGCTTGATATAGGAAATCAAGCCTTGTGCTACAACGATATTGTAATTTCTATTTTTCCTTTTTATTCTTTGTACTCTCCTTACTACTCCTAGGGTTGGAGGCTACGGATTGGAGAGGGCTTGACTTCTCAGGAGGAGAAGGTGGACTTTGGACTACTTCAAGAAGGTTGTCTCAACGGGAAGCTACTTCAAGAGGAAGGCTACTTCAAGGGGGAGCTTGAGGTTACTTCAAGGAAGGCTGCTTCGAGGTTGGTGAGACTACTTCTAGGTGAAGGCTGTCCGAAGGGTTTGGTGAAAGAATTGTAATTTTATGTAATATCCTTGCGAGGTAATAAAATTTAATTCTTTCAAAATCCCGGTTGGGTAAGCAACTCAATACAAAGGCCATTAGCATTCTCTATGCATCCCTCACTCCCAAAGAGTTCAACTGGATCTCATCATGGGACACCGCCTATGAGATTTGGGATAGGTTGTGCATCACATATGAAGGCACAAAGCAAGTCAAGGAGGCAAAGATTTACAAGTTGAGTAGCTTCCTAGAGAACTTCAAGATGGAAAAGAAAGAAGGCATTGCAGAGATATATTCAAGGTTTAATGTCATCATCAACGGGTTGTCTACTTTGGGCACTACTTTGGATAGAGGCGTCATCAACTCAAAGATCTTGAAAACTCTTCCAAAGATATGGGAGTCAAAGGTCACCTCCATTAAAGAAGTGAGGAGCCTGGGTGACATCCCAACTGAAGAACTCATTGGCAATCTTCAAGCCCATGAGCCTAGACTTGACAAGCAAGAAGAAGAAGCTAAGTAAGAAGAGAAGGAAGCCAAGAAGATCAAAGATAGTGCTTTCAAATCACAAGTGGAGGCTGTCATCCTTCAACAACTACTTTCTTGCTGGATTTCTTCCCCCTCCTCTAGTGAAGATGAAGTCCCTAGTGAGTATGAAGCAAACTACACCAAGGGCAAGCACTTCAAGAGAAAGCAAGCCTCCTCCTCCTCTACTCTGAGATGGTACAAGTGTGGTCAAAAGTGTCACTACAAGAGTGAATGACCAAATTCATGAAAGTCTCACCATAAGAGAGGCTCAAGGAAAGAAGAGGATTGGAAGGAGAGAAAGCATAATAGGAAGGACAAGAAGGAAAAGAGACATAAGAATGCAGCTAATGCGGCTTGGGAAGCTTCATCTTCAAGCAGCTCTAGCTCTAAAGAAGATGGAGAGTGCCACCTTGCTCTCATGGCCTCTATAAGTGAAGACATTGGTAAGGTAAGTGAGGTAAGTTTGCATGAATTTCCTAAAGAATCTATTATTGACATGCTTGTTACTACCCGTTCTTCTTTTGCTAAATGTAAATCTAAAAGAAAACTTGTTAGGAAAAATCATTGATGATCTTTATGCTAAGCTTGAAATTTTGGAATTGAATGAGAAAACCAACCTTGAGAGTATTGATAATTTGCAAGGGAAATACCTTAATCTTGAGATCCACTACAATGGGGTTGAAGTTGAGAATGGTATCTACCTTAAGAACATTGAAAATCTTAAGAGAACCAAAATTGCCTAAAAGAACTTGAATTGCTTAAAACTAAAAATGTTGAATTTAAGTTGCTTATTGATGCTCATAGAGAAGAGATAGATGTTTATCTCAAAGAGATTCAAATGCTAAAATCTGAAAATGCTAGGTTTCTTAATCAAGTAAATGATCTATCTTCTAGACCTTTGTTGCCTAGTGTTAATGTTGTTGTTGTCTCTCTTTAAAAGGTTGCATATCTTACTAAAGCTTTATGTCTTGAGGTTGATCTTGTGCATGCTAGGGATGACATATCTCTTTTATCTTCTACTATTGTTTCTTTGAATGATGATAACCATAGATTGAGAGCATCCCTGCAGAAATTCCTTAAAGGGAAAAACTCCCTAAATGAAATCCTTGATCACCCAACAAAGTGGTACTACTGGTTTGGGATTTGTAGGGGGAGCCTCAAAGCAAGAGTAAAGCCAAAGGTAAGAAAAAGAGCAAGCAGATCTCTTTCTTTGTAGGAGAATTTTCGAGCACTAAGAATCCTATGGTTTGTTCTTATTGCAAATGTGATGATCATTATTCTACTTATTGTCCTTACAAGCCTAAGGGGACCAGCCCAAAGATGAAATGGGTCCCCAAGCTAACTCTGAATCCCAAAGTTTGAGTTGGGAACTGACATTCTCCTTTCTTGCAGGGAAAAGATAGATGGATTGTTGATAGTAGTTGCACAAAGCACATGACCAGTGATGTAATCCATTTCAACAATTTCACAAAGAAGAAAGGATGATCTGTCACCTTTGGGGACTACAAGAAAGGTAAAGTCAAAGGTGAGGGTGATGTAGGTGAATCCTTATGCATCAAGAATGTTTCTTTTTGTGGATGGCCTACATCACAATTTAATAAGTGTTAGTCAATTTTGTGATAATGGTTACCTTGTTCTATTTACTATTTTTGAATGTTTGATTCTAGATTCCCTCACCTATCAAGTTATATATAGGGAACTAGAAGCGGTAATCTTTATGTTATTATTCTTAACTCTATTAAGCATGTGGTTGGTAGATGCCTTGTATCCAACTCAAATGATATTTCTCTTTGGAAATGCCATCTTGGTCATGTAAATATGCATCAATTAAAGAAGTTGAGCAAAAAGGACTTAGTCAAGGGACTTCCTAAATTTGATTTTGAAAAGGATGAGGAATTTCAACCTTGTACACAAGGAAATCAAACCAAGTCCTCCTTCAAATCCAAAGGAGTCCTTATCACTAAAAAGCTCTTGATCTTCTCTATATTGATCTATTAGGACCAATGAGAATGCAACTGCTTCATGGTTCCAAGTATTTCCTTGTTATTGTCAATGATTTCTCTAGATATACTTGGACCTTCTTTCTCATTTCAAAGAGTGATACGCTTGATGTTTTCTCTAGTTTTTGTAAATGAGTTGAGAATGAAGCTTCTTGCCGGATTGTTTCCATTCGTAGTAACCATGGGGGAGAATTTGAAAATGAGCTTTTTGAGCATTTTTATCAAGAATCAGGTTATGCACACAACTTTTCTTCAGCTCGAACACCTCAACAAAATGGGGTTGTAGAGAAGAAGAATAGGTCTCTACATGAGATGGCTAAGACCATGCTTCTTGAGTTTGATACTCCTAAGAAGTTTTTGGGCTGAAGCTGTCAGTACCTCTTGTTATGTGTAAAACTATGTTTTCACTGATCCTTCACTTAAGAAAACCCCCTATGAACTATGGCATGGTAGGAAGCCTTCTATCGAGTATTTCTATGTTTTTGGATGTCCTTGTTTTGTTTAAATACAAAGGATTCTCCAGACAAGTTTGATCTGAAATCGTATAAGGCTTTCTTTCTTAGCTATGGCACTACTAGCAAGGCATATAGAGTTTATAATGTTGATCTTGCTAAGGTAGAAGAATCTATTAATGTAAAGTTTATTGAGACTAACCCCTCTATTCCCAAAGATATTTTTTCAAATTGTGATTTCGCAGATGAAGTAATTCCTATCCTTAAAGAACTCAACATCACCCAAAAGGGAAAGAGGTGGCTGATCAAGAAGAAGAAAAGGATGATGAAAAGAAGGATCCAACTCCCTGATTTGCAAAGAATCATCCTAAGGATCTTAGAGGTGGCTGATCAAGAAGAAGAAAAGGATAATGAAAAGAAGGATCCAACTCCCTGATTTGCAAAGAATCATCCTAAGGATCTGATCTTAGGTGATCCATTTGAGAGAGTGAAGATGTGGGCTGCATTCAACAAAGAACAAGCCAACAACACCTTCATCTCACAACTAGAGCCTAAAGATGTCAAGGAAGCTCTTAGGGATGAAGAATGGATCCTAGCTATGCAAGAGGAGCTGGAACAATTTGAGAAGAACAAAGTTTGGACCCTTGTGCCAAGACCAAGTGATATAAAGATCATTGGCACCAAATGGGTCTAGCACAACAAGCTAGATGAAAGAGGCAAAGTGGTAAGAAACAAAGCAAGGTTAGTGGCTCAAGTCTACAATCAACAGGAAGGTATTGACTTTGATGAAACATATGCACCTGTAGATAGACTTGAGTCCATTTGTATGTTGCTTGCTTTTGCTAGTCATAAAAACTTTCTTTTGTATCAAATGGATGTTAAAAGTGCGTTCTTGAATGGTACAATTGAGGAGGAAGTGTATGTTGTACAACCTCTGGGCTTTGAACATGATAATCAACCTAACCATGTTTATTTGTTGCAAAAAGTTCTCTATGGACTCAAACAAGCACCAAGGGCTTGGTATTAAAAATTAAAGAACTTCTTGTTAGATCATGGTTATATCATGGGCAAAGTGGATTATACCTTGTTTCTAAAGCACACTTCTAACAATTTTCTTATCATTCAAATATATGTTGATGATATAATTTTTGGTGGAACTAACCTTGATCTTTGCAAAGAATTTAGTGATCTTATGCAGAGTGAATTTGAGATGAGTGTGATGGGTGAGCTCACATTCTTCCTCGTCTTTCAAATCAAGCAAACAAAAGATGGGAACTTCATCAACCAAGGAAAGTACACAAATGAACTACTTAAGTGCTTTGGGATGGAGAATACCAAGATGATGGGCACACCCATGTCAAACACCGCCAAACTTGATAAAGATGAAGAAGGTGAAAAGATAGATGAGAAGCTCTATAGAGGTATGATTGGAAGTTTACTCTACTTAACTACCTCTAGACCTGACATAATGTTTAGTGTTGGCTTGTGTGCAAGATTTCAATCAAATCCTAAGAAATCTCATCTTATAGATGTTAAGAGGATTCTAAGGTACTTAGCCAAAACTCAAAATTTTGGACTATGATATCCCAAGTCAAGGGACTTTACTCTCAATGTCTATAGTGATGTCGATTATGCAGGCTGCTTGATTGATAAAAAGTGCACAAGTGGCACTTGTTTCCTCCTAGGACCATGCTTGGTGTCTTGGTTCTCCAAGAAATAGAGCATTGTGGCATTATCAACCACCGAGGCTTAGTCATTACAGTCGAGAGTTGTTGTGCCTAGGTTATATGGATGAAGCAAATGCTCCAAGACTTTAACATTCATTTTGATGCTTCTCTTATCTATTGTGATAATACTAGTACAATTAACTTGTCTTACAATCCAATATAGCATAGTAGAGCTAAACATATAGAGGTTCACCATCACTTTCTTCGTGATCACATTGCCAAGAAGGAATATTTATATCACGCATGTGGACACAGAAAATCAGTTGGCAGACATTTTCACTAAACCTCTAGCTAGAGAGCAATTTAATTTTATTAGATCAAAATTTCTTATAATAGCTTTGTATGAATCTGATATGCCTTCTAGCTAGTAGTCATCTATCCTATATGTTTTGCATCTATCTTGATCATTTTTTGAGTGCTAATATGCTTAAAATTTCTTTTTCCTGTTCTTTTTGCCTTATTTTTCTCTTATTTTTGGGTATTTTTTGTAAACGCTTGTTTTATCACAAAATAGTACCCAATGATGAGTGATATGTACCTAAGTATGTTTAATATACATAATGGACTTGAAGAATAAATTTAATTAGCATTCAAATGGTTAGAAATTAAGTTTGACGTTTTAGGTCAGGTTGACCATCGGTTGAGTTTCCCCATGACAAACTCGACCGATCCATGGTGGAGAGTTTTTTAAAAAGGGACCAATCGGTCGAGTTTCTGACTCACAAAACTCGACCGATCGGAGGGTTGAAGCCAACTTAAGTTGGATTCAGCCTACTATTCTCCCTCTCAACTAGAGAATAGTCGTATGATTCCCCTTCTTCTATCCCTAAGCTCTCAACCCCAAACCTTCCCTTCCCTAACCTAGCCCTAATGCGACCTACAGAGACCTTCCTAGACCTACCCCCTTTCTCAACCTAGGTGTGTGAAAATTTTTGGTGGATTGGTTTGTGTGTTTTCTCTCTTCTTCTCCTCCTTTTTGCCTCCATGGCTTCACATAGAAGACAGAGACCCGCCCCTAGCAATGCACCATCCTCTTCCTCATCCTCTCGCTTGATTCCTTTTGATGAGACCCTCTTTGTCTCAATAGATGTTGTAAATCGGTATAAGGACCTTCTTCCTAGGAGTCATTTTCCAATTAGAGCCCTTTTTGAGCCCATACCTAGGCGTCAAGCCATCATCGATCAAGTGGTGAGGTTGCTTTCTATTCATCACCTATCTGCCCTAGCTGTCGAGCGTGATTGCTTTCACAATTCTATGTCAAGCACGAAAGCAGTTCACAAATTCTATGCAAATTTGTGTTAAATTACGACTCCCTTGTACCCCCTCTGAATACTCAAGTGGTCCTTACTTCTATGATCGTCGGGAAGAAATTCCAAATCTCTGAGGATATCTTGAATGTTTTCTTTTCAAGAGCCTATGAGAATGATACCTGGCATAAGGATTATGGTGAGTATTTTGACCTTTTGGACCCTGAAGGTTTCTACAAGAAGAATGAGATCACTCTTCTTGATATCCATTGCTATCTGAAGAAACCTAATGTTCCCTATAAGAAGAAGAGCACCTTACCCTCCTCCTCCTTGGATCTTAAGAAGCGTATATTAGCCCTAGTGGTCAACTGCAACATCCACTCAAAGAAAAATCAAATGGATATTGCAGAGAACACTGCGGTGATAATGTACTGCCTCTTAGAGAATGTCAGAGTCAAGTGGTCTAGATATATCCTCCACCATATGACTTGCTTTGACTCTGGAAAAAACACCCATGGCACCCATCCTCCTTATCCTGCCCTGATATGTGGTCTTTTCCAATTTGCCACTGAGAAATTACTCTTCTCTGACTTCCACTATAGACCTGTCAGGAAGGGAGTGTGTATTAGTGAGACCACCATTCATAAATCCGTGCTTATCCTTTCCTCCACCACACCCGGTGCCTCACCCTGTGCCTCTACCTCAGCTGCACCTACCTCTACCTCAACCCGAGATCCACTTCCTCAGCCTACCCAACCTAGTCATGCCTCGTTATATGTGTCAAATGAAGCCCTCATGGGTTATATGATACACCAACAGGCATACAACCTCTAGGTCTATGAGCATCTGCACCAAGATTTATGTTCAATCATGTCTAACGTGAACTTATCCTATGCACACCCATACCCCACCTACCAGCCATACCCCAGTAGTGATTATACATCCTATGATACAATCACTTCTACCCAGCACCTGAGCCTTTTGCTGCTGCTCCCACACCCTCTGTTGTTGGTGGACCTGCTCCTATCTTCCTGCAGTTACTTGCTGGCCCCTTGGCCACTCTGCTTGCCATTCTGGGTGATTCTTCTCCCTCCTTCCCTCAGGCCAATGAGCTTTATGCTCTTGGTATGACTTGGGATGAGCAGAATGCTTGTTGGCCCGGTCGTGGCTTCGGTCCTTATGTAGATGAGGAAATGCCTAACCAGGTTGATGCCGAGACTGTTGATTCTGATGAAGATGTTGGTAATGGTGAGGATGTTGGTGATGATGGTGATGGCTCTGGTCGTGACTCTGGCGATGAAGGCACTGTTGTAGCACCTTCAGTTGGGGATGATGACTATGAGCCTGATGCAGAGGATGATGATGATGTTGTGGACATAGATAGCTTACATGTCTAAACGTTTCTTAGTTTTTGGTCTAGTTTGTTGATCATATACATCTTTCTAGGCTATTTCATATGAAAAACATCTGGGCACATGATTTGAGATGTACTATTTTATCTTTAGCTTTCATCGATTCTCACTTGTAGTTACTTTTATGAGAACATGCTTCATGAGTTGTAATCTATCTTTGTGCACTCTTACTCTTTGATCGGTTATATCTTATAAGTTGGTACCATATTTCACCATATTTTGATTATGACCTAGCTTATGTGTTTCTCTCATCTCTGTTTGATATATGTTATGAGATTGCATGTATAAACATCTGCTTGGTTGTGTTTGGAGAAGACTTTATGTAAGCTCTTCTACCCCCCTTCCTTTTTGATAATGTCAAAAGGGGGAGAGAAATTTCAATATCTTGAAACTCAATCATATTGCTTTTATTGCTTATATGATCCTTTATTGTTTTTATATGCTTTATCATGTGACTTACTAAAGGATCATGTTGTACATGCATGTTATATTACTTTGTGTAGAAAGACTAACTATGTAGGTTAAAGTAAGGATAGATTGAGGGGGAGCAATTCACATTTTCCAAATCTTGAATCCCTCTATTTCACAAGGCAAATGTATACTTTCATTATTCTTTTCAATATGTTTGAGGAATGATTTGTCATTGTCAAAAAGAGGGAGAATGTTGACCTAGAGGTCATACATTGTCCAGATTTTGAAAATGACTCAACCATTCCATTCATATGTATCTAATATGTGTATTCAAGATTGATATCAGGTTTTAGGTACATCAAAAGAATCAATTTACACAAGCCCTAGCTTATCAAAGTTCAAGTCAAATGCAATGCAAGTGTGCTAATAAGGAAATCCATTCAAATGACCTTAGAAGAATTTTGTAATCACTTGTATTGATGATATGACTTGTAATTAAAATGAGAAAAATATGTGAGACACTTAGTACCAAGTTTTAATCACTTTTTAATCATTTTAGAAAATTGATCACAGACTGTTGATCAGTCGAGTTTAAATCTCGATCGATCCCTTGGATCAATTTTCTAATATGTGCATCAGTCGAGTTGTGCATTCATAGAACTCGACCAAATGGCTTAGTGATCAAATGTGATTTTAACTGATCGGTCGAGTTTCCCAGGACAAACTCGACCGAAAGTTTGAAAATTGGGTTAGTCTTTTAACTGATTGGTCGAGTTACCTTTATTGAAACACGACCGAATGTAATGTACAGAAAATGCAAAAAAAGTGATTCTAATCATTGGTGACTTGTTTGGACAAAAATAGATATGTTTCCTTGAGAAAAAATGGCTATAATTTGACCCTACGTGTTCCCCAACTCAAGCGAGCAGACCCAGTTATAAATAGGACCTCTTGGAGTTCATTCCAAGGTTGCTCATTCACTACACACAAGGTCCTTGATATAGTTGAGTGTGCTACCACCCATTGAGCCCCTTTCTCTCTGTAGTTTACACATCATTTTCATGATTTGTGAGTGAGTTAGGATTATTGTAAGAGAGCTCCACCTTTGTGCATGTAAAACTCTCAATCTTCCACTTCTTCCCTATCCCCTTGGTCATGAAGAAAAGCTGAAGCAAGCTCCATCAAGTGAATAAGGATTTGTATATGGTCCTCTTCAAGGTTTCTGAAGAGGTGGTGATCTTCGCCCGGTGAAGGAGAAGGCAAAGGCTAAAGATCCAAGAGGAGAAGCAAAGTCCTTCAAGGTGGAAGACTTGAGCTTGAATGGGTAAAACCTAGGTGAAGGCTGAAGATTCAAGCTAAGTGGGTAAGTTTCTAGTTAAGTTGGAGATCTTCTTGTGGTTGGATGGGTAAGTCCTTTGGTGGTATATTGATGTATATATATATGGTGATATAATAGAGAAAAGCACTTGCAAAGTCCTAGAGGTTGACCTCTCTAGGTAGTGAACTGGCTCACTTCTAGTTTAAGTGTGGAACCACTCTACATCCATTTGTAAAGTGCTTGCTATCAATCCCTCTCATCCTTGCTATACTTGTTAGATAGGACTTCAAATTGCCATTAAGCGTTTGCTCCTAATTTATATAATTTGAAGGTCTAATCTATTTTGTGAGAAATTTTTTAGCTCTATTCACCCCCCCTCTAGAGCCCTTAGATCCAACACAACTATAAATATCCTCCACCTCACTCATACCAACAACCCCCTCTACAATATCACCTCCACCCACCACAACAACCACAACCCCAACCTCAATTTATCCTCCAAAACCTGAATCCAAGGCCACCACCACCTCAACAGCCACAACCACCTCCACAAGCAACCTCTTCTACTACCCATGAGCATGTGAAGGTAGTGACAATTTTGAGGAGTGGAAGGACCTTGGAGTAGCCGCATGGTACTTCTGTTGATGATACAACCAGAGATGACAGGGTTGATATTGTGATCAGGGGTGTTGATACTAAGATTCAGACTGATGATATTTTGATACTGAGAGCTTATATTGTGATACCAAGAGTTGGTACCGTGATTCTAGTGATACCACTTGATGATACTATTGACTTAAGTCATTCGGGAGCACAACTCCATGCATTCCCCGATGCATTTGAAGAGCCATTCACTAAAAGAAGAAAGAAGAAACATACTGAGGATATCATGGAGACCTTTAAGTAGGTCAAGATCAACATTCCTTTGCTTGATGTGATCCAGAAAATTCCATCTTACGCCAAGTTCTTGAAAGACTTATGCACAATCAAGAGGAAGACCACCAGAAGGACACCAAGGAAGGTTAAGTTCACTGAGCAAGTGAGCTCAATTCTACAGCATAGCGTGCCAAGGAAGAGAAAAGATCTTGGTGCTCCTATCATCTCATGCTACATCGGAGTACATCGTATAGACCAAGCTCTTCATGACTTGGGTTCTAGTGTAAATCTGATGCCTTATGATGTGTTCATTGAACTACAAATGGGACAATTGGGTCTCGCTCATTGTACCTTGTAGTTAGCTGATAAATATGTGAAAATGACTAGAGGGTGTATTGATGATGTGTTGGTCAGGCTTGATGATGAGACCTCCACATTCTTTTCGGATAATTTTATTATCTTGAACATTAGAAAGGACTCAAGGAAAGTACCTATTATCTTGGGGAGACCCTTCTTGGTCATAGCTGACGAAGTGATTCATGTGAGAACTGGCACCATGTATGTGACTTTCATGCACATGAAGATATGGTAGAACATCTTCAAGTCTTCTGGCAAAGCTGAGGTGATAGGTGATATAGAAGATAATTGTTATCTGACTGAGTGCCTTGATGAGATAGTGGAAGAGTGCCTACTAGCATGGATTCAAACCACCACACAAGGGAGAGGTCTAGATCCCATTATGGGGTTTCTTGATGGTTATGATGATGAGTATGAGGAAGAAGAGCTGGCCTTAGTGGCTACAATGAGGACCTCCCATCCATTTATAAACCATTGAAGAATTCCCTTGAAAAGCTTCCCATTCTTGAGCTCAAGTCTCTCCCTGAAGGATAGAAATGTGGATTCTTAGGCCCCAATGACACTCTCCTAATGATCATTTCTTTTATTCTTTCTCTAGAGCAAGAAGATGCATTGATGGCAGTTTTGAAGAAGAACATTCAGGTCATCGGGTGGTCTATAGCTTATTTGAGGGGTATTGACCCTTCTATTTGTGTCCATAGAATGTACCTTGCGTATGATGCTAGACCAACCCATCAAATGCAAAGACGATTGAATCCCAAGTTGAAAGAGGTTTTAGCAAAAGAGGTTGTGAAGCTACTTGATGCCTGAATCATATAACCTATTTTTGATAGCCCCTGGGTGAGTCCCATTCCAAGTTGTACCCAAGAAGGGTGCGATCACAGTCGTTGAGAATGAAGATGGGGAATTGATGCTAGTGAGAGAGCAATCCAAGTGGAGGATGTGCATTGATTATAGAAAATTGACTGAAAAGACCAAGAAAGATCATTACCCTCTCCCATTCCTTGATCAGATCTTAGAGAGATTAGCTAGACAGAGCTTTTATTGTTTACTTGATGGGTACTCATGTTACTTACAAATAGTTGTTCATCCAGCCGATCAAGAGAAGTGATGTTCATTTGCCCAAGTGGCACTTTTTCCTACAGGAGGATGCCATTTGGTTTGTGCAATGAACCTTCAACATTCCAAAGATGTGTAACATCCATCTTTGCCGATATGCTGGATTTGTCACTTGAAGTCTTCATGGATGATTTTTCTATGTTCGGTAAGATGTTTGATGAGTGATTACTTCACCTTGAAGTTGTTCTTGAGAGGTGTGTCAAGATCCATTTGGTACTATCTTGGGAGAAAATCCACTTCATGGTGCCTGAGGGCATTGTTTCGGGTCACAGAGTCTCTAAAGCCAAAATTGAAGTTGATAAGGCCAAAGAAGTTCACAGAGTCCCTTATGACAAAGAAAGACTCTAAGCCGAGATTGATATGATGGATTCTATTGCTCCAAGAGTTTGATCTAGAGATTATTGACAAAAAGGGAGTTGAAAATTATGCAGCTGGCCATCTCTCCCGCATTGAAGCACCATATGATGATAGGAACCATATCAAAGAAACAATGTCACATGAGTAGCTCTTCTTACTTTCAGCCACCCAAAGACCATGGTACAAGAACATAGCTAACTTATTAGCTAGTGGTAGGATACTGAGTACTTGGACAAGGGAGGAAAGCAAGAGGTTATTTTCTATGGTAAATAACTATGCTTGGGATGATCATCACCTTTTCAAATATTGTCTTGATCAACTCATTGGAAAATGTGTTCCGAAAAGTGAGCAGAAAGAGATCCTAACCATGTGCCACCAGTGCATGTGGATGTCATTTTGGTGGAAAACGTACAACTATCAAGATTCTTCAAAGTGGTTTTTATTGGCCCACATTGTTTAAAGATGCTCATGAGTTTTGCAAATGTTGTTTGAAGTGTCAAAAGGTGGGCACTATGTCAAAGAGGGACATGATGCCTCTATCACCCATTCTTGTGGTGGAGGTGTTTGATGTGTGGGGAATTGATTTCATGGGTCTGTTTCCCCCCTCCTTTAGTCATCGATTATGTCTCAAAATGGATTAAAGTTATTGCTACTATAACCAATGATCATAAAGTGGTGTGTGATTTTGTGAAATAAAATATCTTCAGCCAGTTTGGCATGTCAAGAGCCATGATTAGTGATGGTGGAAGTCACTTCATCCGTCGCACTTTCGAAGGTTGCTAAAGAGACATGGAGTGATTCATTGTGTGGCTACTCTTTACCACCCTCAAACGAGTGGTCAAGTTGAGTTAGCCAATAGGGATATCAAGCTCATTCTTGAGAAGACGGTGAGGCTGAACCACAAGGATTAGTCTTTACATCTCAATGAGGCTTTGTGGCCTTATAGGACTGCATATAAAGCCCCGATTGGCACCACACCATTCAAACTTGTTTATGGAAAAATTTGTCATCTACTGGTGGAAATGCAACATAAAGCTTTGTGGGATTTGAAATCCATGGATATGGATGGAGACATAGCCAGGTTGAAAAGAAAGCTACAACTGCATGAACTTGAGGAAATGAGGCATGAAGCCTATGAATTGTCTAAAAACTACAAAGAAAGAACAAAGTTTCTTCATGACAAGTTGATCAAGAAGAAGGATTGAGCCCGGGCAATGGGTATGGCTATATAACTCTAGGATGTAGTTTTTTCCCAAGAAGCTTTGATCTACATGGGAAGGACCTTAACTAGTCATTAAAGTGTACTCACCAGAGCTATTGTGATATGTGAGAAGGATGGATCAAGAGAGTTTACCGTGAATTGACAAAGATTGAAGGCAGTTGTTGAAGTCAGACTGGATAGAGCCAATCAAAGTTTTGATATTGTGATGTTAGTTTAGGAACACCAGCTTGATGAAGAGATGTGCTTGAATGCACATGAGAGGGATATTTACTTCAAAGATGCTTTGAAAATTCCATGAGGGTGATCGAGTTCAAGAATCAATAATCATGGTTGAAGGCATAAAATTTAGCGCTAGTGGGAGGCAACCCACCTAGGCTTGGGAACTATTTCACCCAACCATCACTTTTTAATACATTTACTTTGTTTTTACACAATTCCAAGAACACACATGCATACTTGTTCTTTATAGTTTTGTTTTAGTTTAATGATTTGATAGGTGAGACAGGTGAAAGTTGAGGAATGAGGCACATTTCAGTTAAAAATGATTGATACAACATCAAGTGGGTCGATTAAAATGATTGGATTATGAATGATGGAATGATTTGATGATTTTGGAAGATTTTTGAACTTGGAGGACCCATCACGACCATGATGGCATGGAATGCTCGTGTTGGCAAGTTGCATTTATAATAGGAAAAACTCAAGTTTTGGGCACGGGCAACATGACTGTGTTGTATATCGCCAGAATGGTCGTGCTGGCCAGAATGGCCATGTTAGCCAAAACAGCCATGTTGGTCTGGGCCCAGTACTTAAGTTACTTGATTTTATATTGAGCTAGCATGACCCAACTCTCATTTCTTCGCCCAGAATGGCCATTACGCACAAGGAGGCGACTAGGGCGACCCCCAATCACCCCCAAATTGCCTCCTCTTACTCTCAAACTCTAGATGTGAGTTCCCTCTAGCCCCCAATCACCTTCCCCTACCTGAAGCTCCATTTTTCACCTTCCATTACCATCTATTTCTCCATCTCCCATGAGATTTTGCCCCTACATCCTAGAAGCATGTTTCTTGTTATTCTAGCTTGATTTCCACCAAAAATCCTTACAAAGATGAAGAGCATAGGCAAAGCAATCAAGAATGGGTAGAGAAGACCATGAACATCCTCACCGGAGGAAAAAAGACTCACCAAGCGGGCCTCTAATGTCACACCACCATCCCATAGTGTTTTGTCACTGTCTAATTCCATTTCACAATCGCTCTAGCAGTCAGCATCGACAAGCGCCTCCTAACATCGATCCTCCTCAAGTGGCCACACGTCAGATCCAAGCTACAACAACCCCGTCGAGGAGGAGGAGGAGGAAGAAGAAGAAGAAGAATAGACAAAGAACGTCATCAATTCAGTGGACATTGATGCACTAACCCGAGAGAGGAGGGCCAAGAAGGATACTAATGTGTTGTCTTCATGACGACCTTCACACCTGACTCCAGCAAGATGCTCCACTTCGTCAACACAACCACACGCCGCTTAACGACTCATGAGGCGCCAGTTGTTGATTGAGGAAGAAGATGAAGATGCACTCATTCAGATGGTGCCCTTGCACTTGGACACAAGTTCGGGGTCATACACATATGAGGAGGAGGTAGATGACACCGAGAGTGAGGAGATGGAAGATGAGTGAAGGGAATTCTTGTCCAAGCTAGACGAGGATAGGATGAAGTGGGTTGGGAAGCAGCCCGAGGAAGTTGCATATGGGAGAGGCACATCAAGGCGAGTGTTCACTAGGCCCCTTCACCTTGAGTGTACCACTAGGAGGATGATTCCCACAAGATATGCTTGCCCCAACACCATGCGAGCCCTAGGGATGTATTCTGATACTAAGGGTTTCTTAGAAGCATGTGGGTTGTATCTACTATTGACCATTGTGGAAGAAACATATTTATAGACAACTCATGAGTTCTCTGAGTCTCTAGAGAAGGTTCAATATCGAGGGGAAGATGCAATCCATTTTAGACACAATGACTCCACTCATGTACTAAAGGCTTCCAACCTCAACAAGATTTTTACACCAACACCAGAGATTGCCCAAAAGTTTGATGTGGGTAGGTTTGACAAAAGTGGGAAGTGCAACTATGCCAAGATGTGGGAAACATTCACTGAAAAAAATCCCCTTTACAGTGGGAAAGTCAAAAACAAGCAAGATTTTCAACCCCATTCTATCTAGAAAGTCCTTGCCAACTCCATCTTTGGCCAATATGCCAGCCAAGGTTGTTGTTCTCAAAAAGACTTGTTTGTGTTGATAGTGATGGTAATCCGTGGCCATGTGAATCTGGGAATGATGATGATTGATCACTTAAAAACAATTGCCTCCAAGACCAAGCTTCCCTTCATAATAGGAGGGATTTTGACCACTATAGCAAAAGCACTTGATTGTGATCTCTTGAACTTCACCAAGGTAGAGGGGGCCAAGTTGATTGATTTGAACTATCTTGCAAGGTCTCAGATGATTACCATAAGGGACAAGAAAATCATTTACAACATGAACCCCGGGTACCCTGGCATCACACTAGAGCTACCTTACCATGCTTTTATTTTTAAGGATGATATCAGGCCATTGGAAAATATGCCAGTCAAGCTCTCCAAGTGGGAAAGATAGCATCCTAGAGAAGACTAAACAGCATTGCCGGTGGACTTACCAGAGGGTGCATGAGAGATAGACATGCCAGAGCAACAACGCAACCTTGAGCAGCTACGTCGCACAAGACGGAGACATGAGGACTTTGATGTGCAATCCCCTCCAACAAATGCATATGACATGTCAGTCATTCATGCATAGTTGAAGGCGATTCAGCAGACACATCAGGCCATGTGGTTAGATTAGCAGCAAGTTTATTATAAGATCAACCACATGTACCAATATCAGCATATGCAGGTGTAGAGGAACCCCCAATGGGGGGAGGATTTCTGAGGAGGATTATCTAGTTACCATGAGACATGCCTGCCTCCACATGCAGACTACTGGGGCCACTATTACCAACACCCACCCCCATAGGTCAGCCCACCACAGGATCCCACACTACCAGAGCAGTGGCATCTACCCTATTAATCCTGAGCTTTAGTTTCATGTTGAGGACATCATAATTCAAAAGGTTGGGGCGGTAGGGCAGTATGCCACTTTTCTTAGCTTATTTTGTTGATGGTTGTCTCACCTGATCTCTATTTGTTTGAAATTTCTCGTTTTGGTATAGATTTCCTTCTGCTTGCATCCATGCATACATGTAGTTCAATTTCATGGATTTTTGTGTATTTTTCAAAAATTTTGCTTTTTTTACTCTGCCATGTCATGCATTGCATTTCCATGTATATTTTGGTAATGTTTTGTGTTTTAACTAGGATTTTTTGCTTTATGTTTTAATTTCCCTAAATGTAGGTTTAGATGTGATTGAATGCAAATCGGCACCATTTTGGCCAATTTTTCCCAAGCTAGAATGTTCTTGCCGAAAAGCATGTACTTAATTTCCACTTTTGAACTGAAAATGTTGATCTTTGACACATGCGTGGCACATTTTTAGGGTTTATTGTAATATGGTCTTAATTGTTGAGTTATTACATGTGCATCACCTCTCTCAAATTTGTAAATGTCTTGGTTAACTTGTGATTTGAGCAAGCTATGAACGCTTAGAGTCTATGGAATTGTGGGATATAAATGTGAATCTCATGTTGTTCACTCATGTGGTGTGATATCATTTGATGAAGTGTTGGATTAGCTTTCATGCAGGAGATCTTATGTTGAGGACTACACTAATGACCCCCCTTTGACACGACTCTTCTTTCACCATCTTCATACCTCTCTACCTCATGAAAGGATGCCTTAGTGCATATATTTAGCCTTGGCCACCTCCAAGATCTTGGGGTGTCCATTTCTACATCTTCCCACTTCACTCTATCCACCATATGCCCTACCTACACCAAGGGAGAAAGAAAAGAAAAGAATAAAAAAGAAAATCAAAAATAAAATAAAGAGGCCCTTTTTAAGAGCATCTAAATAAGGAAAAGATGAGTGTCCAAAAACATTCCATTCTCTTACCGCAATCATTTCTTCCTTTTTCATACCCATTGAGCTAGAAAACATCAAATCTAGCTCACTTTACCCTTGCTACAACCATGTGGGTCATTTGGTGGGGTTTTAGGCATAATATTGAAAGCATGAAAGTGAAACAACACTCCTAGCCATCATTTAATGCCAGCATGAAACGGTTTACCTGGAATGACATGAAGAGCATATGGAAAGCTTGTGTATTTTAATCTCTATATTCAAAGTTTGAATGCTCAGTGCTCTTTTCATGATTAGTTTGAGAAAGTGGAGAGGAGATAGGTGGAACACATGCACTTCATCACTCCTAAGACCATTTAGTCAATAATCATCTTTTGCAATACATTTGTCACTCTTGTTTATTGAAAGAAAATTGAAGAGAGAGATTGAGTTGGAGCATACATGAGGACAAGTATGTTTTAAGTTTGGGGTGGTGATGCAGCCCTATTTTAGGGCTTCATTCTATGTCTTTTTGTATCTCAATCACATCTAAACATAGTACAATGCAAGTTAAATTCCCCAGTATGCATATTATTGTCAAATGCACTTATGGATGTTCTTTGCACACTTTTCAGGTACTTGGATCATGCTTTGGATGGATGAGAGAGAAGGGAGTAGTTCTAGGGTTCCTCCACCCATGGAGGAGTCCAAAGAAGGCCCCAAGATCCCTCAACCTACCCCTAATGGAAAAGGTTCGATATCAAGCAAAGAAGTCAATTGATCATTAAGTTTCAAAGAGAATTTGCCACTGAAGACCCTAGCACGCTCGTGGTTCCAAGGAATGATGATGTTGGACAATGCCACAACCGCAGAGTCAAACATCAAAATTACAAGCTACAACAACTTGACCAAAATGGTCGTGCTACCTAAATAGTCATGTTGTGAAGACCCCAAAACGTTTGTGCCAGCCAGCATGGCCAATCTACCAAAGAAGAGAACGGGCATGCTACCCAGAACGACCTCCACTTCACCTCCCCCACCACGGTCGTGCTACCGAGCTCGTTCGTTCTACCTAACCCTCACCACGGCCATGATGTCTAGCACGGCTGTGCTACCAGTCTTCATTTCACCAAAATTCCTCTGACGTTTGCCATTTCTTAGACGACCATTCCACACAACCACGGTCATTCCTACCCTTACCCACCATGGTTGTTACAACCCCAATTTTTGGGTTCCTTTGGTGAGAAATGTAATTTCTCATATTAAAGATATTGGAACAAATAATGATATAATTTGTTTTGAATAAATAGATTTCGTTTACAATAGCCTTGATGATTGTGTTGTGGGCTTTATCGACTACTGGGCCCAATAAAAAGGAAATTCAATTAGTAAATGAATAATTGAGTTTTTTAGAAAAGAAAGGTGTGGAAACCTCGAGAAGGCAAAAGAACTTAATACAAAGGTGGATTTCGTGCCACATGGGTTCCTTGGGTCCCAAGGAGTCCAAAGTTGCAAAGATAATGCAAAAAGAAAAGAAAAGATCAATTAAGTATTTCGTTATTAAGAAAGAAATTGAAAATAATGATAAAATGTGGAAAATAAGTGGAAAGAGGTGTAATTGAGTTATCCTTAGTGGAATTTCGTATCCCAAGGATTCCTAATAATAAAAGGAATACCAATGAGGAAAATAAATGAGAAATAAAGAGAAATTCTCAAAAAGAGCTATTTTAATAAGAAATAAACAAGATAATGAGAAATAATGAAGAATAATGCATTTAGATGCATCTAGAAGGATAATGAGTATCCAATAAAAAGGATTTTGAAATCTTGGAGTTTCTTGGAGTCCAAGGAGCCCCAATGAGGAAAGAGGAAAGAGAAAATACCAGTAAAGAAAAATAAGAGAATAATGTAATACACTATTAATGGTTTTTGTGGTTTTGTTAAATGAGTGGTATTTTCTACTTAAGGAAATATAAAAATCCATGTCCCATGAATTAAAAAAGGGCAAGTACAAAGAAAATGAAAGAGGAATTTCGAATTCCTAAATATCCAAATAATAGGGAATATCCAAAGTATAAAGAAGAGAGAGAATAATTATTCTCATTGAAGGAATGGATTTCCTACTTGGAAAGGGGCCCTTTGATTCGAGAATAGCCAACCTATGGCTTCATTTCTCACCCCTATATAAGGGGTAGTGTAACATCCCTGACCTGGGTTATGAACTAACCCTAGGTGTTTTTCTTAAGACATGTGATTAAATGGTTATGATTATCTTTTGATATGTAATTAAAGCTCCTGAGGAACATATATTTCCATTTCTGTCCTTTTTGAACAAAGTTGTAATATTGTTTTGTTAACAGTGGACCTATGTGTAAATTACCCAATTAGAGGGGTTAACTTGCAAATTGCACATGTTAAGATGTTCCACTGATGATGAGACATTATAAGAATGAATATGATGTGCTGATATGGATTCTCCAAGCTTGGGCACCAAGATATAGCTTGTAGAGCAATCCTTGTTCTTTAAAACCTAGTTTTGGTGTAAAGTGCAATTTACCCAAAACATAGGGTGCAACATGTAAAAAATACCCTCTAGAGTATCTCTCATGCATCTTGTCATCAAGTAGAGTAAAGAAAATGAGAGGGGCGCCTCATTTGTATAATCATATAGGAAGGATAATCTTCATAAGTAAATAATCAAGATGTTTGCAAAATGACCCTTTTATATGTGTGCAACTTAATAAAGTAGTTGGTTCCTTTTTCTTAATAGTGGTTGAGAGAGGAGTTGCATGTGATAAGGAGGGAGGAACGTGGAAAGGAAGTGGAGAGGGGCGTGGAGGATATATATGTAAAGAGAAGAGATAATTATCTTGCCTTGAAAATATACACTAAGTATATAAGAACTTTTCTTTTAAGACAAGGGATCATTTCCCATATATTCCTCTTCTCATCTTCTTGCTTGGACCGACTTAGGAGGAGCTCAGGAGAAGAGGAGGACGACCAAGTTCATCTAGGTAAGTTTTGGTCATCTTCTAGCTCGGATTCATGGAGGAAATTATGTTATAAGGTTGGTTTGCTAGTTTTCTTTACACAACTCTTGTTTCTAGTCATCTTCTCCATCCAATTCTTGAAGAAAGGACCTTGGACGACCTCTGGAGCTCAAACCACCATTAAATCTACGGAGCTTGGAGCTCTAGATCAGATTCTAAGGTGGGTTTTATAACTCTAAACCTTAAATCTTTGCTTATACATCTTCTTCTTATGAAAATGTTGCTTGCCTTCCTTTCTTCCATGCTTATAAGTGTTCTTGCAACTAAAACAGTGAAGAACAGACCATGTTCTTGAGGTATAAGAATATGACGTTAATACCAATGTTAATCCTTATCTTAATTTAACAAACGGTCTCCACCCTTTGCCCAAACGGTTTGCAAAACCATTTGGAAGCAAACGATTTCAAAACTGTTTGGTGGCAAACAGTTTCACAAGACCGTTTGGAGCAAACGGTCTCCAAGACCATTTGGATGGGTTGACTAGGCGTTGACCATTTGGAGGGATGTTGTATACATTATGTACTAATCACCCTCCAAGAATCATTAACAAATTCCAAGTAAATCACCAATTGTAGGTACTTTAGTCACCTAAACCCTAATTGGGTCTATTGCTGATTTCAAGGATGCAATCATGTTGAAGTTTGGGTTGAGTGCCCAAACGGTTTCAAAACCGTTTGGGAATCACTCAAACGGTCTCAAGACCGTTTGGTGACAACACAATACCATTTGGAGGTCTAGGGTTAATTGGGGTTGACCAATTGAGGGTCCAATCATATCAAGTTGTTGAATAATCAAGTGTTGATTTTGTGACCAAACCTAGGGTTCAACCCTTAAGTAGTTGACTTGGTTTTTGATGAAATCATGGAAAAACGGTCTCAAGACCGTTTGGATGATGTCCAAATGGTTTCAAAACCATTTAGAGGTCACCCAAGACCGTTTTTAGCTCTAGGGTTGACCATGGTTAAGTGATTGAAGATTGAGAGACAATAAGTTGAATTATAATCGATTAGTGACCTAATGATCAAATCTATGGTTCAAACCCTTATGGATTGAGTTATTTTTTGATGTGGACTTGCGCAAACGGTCTCAATACCGTTTGGAGGATGTCCAAACGATCCCAAGACCGTTTGGGGTCAGGTCATGACCCAATTGAGTGATGGTTTAATAGGTTCAACATCAATTAGACTCATGTTGATGCATGTTGAAGGATGATCAATTCTCAACCCTAATCCAATCAATCCAAATCCTAATTGGAAACCAATTGAGGTTCAATTAAGGGTCAAATCAGTAGAGGGTTAACCTAATTGGCTCAATTGATAAGTGGTTAACCTTGGCATGAACAATTGAGGGGTTCAACATTGCAAACCCTAAAGCAATTGGATGTGTTGACTCACTTTTGGGTCCATGCGGTTTTGAGATGTTTGGACCAAACGGTCTCAAGACCGTTTGGGACCAAACGGTCTTAAGACCGTTTAGGGGCAAACGGTCTCAAGACTGTGTGGAACCAAACAATTTCAAAACCGTTTGGATTCATGCGGTTTCAAAACCGTTTATGGCCATGCGGTTTCAAGGTCATTTGCTCAAACGGTTTGGAAGTCAAACTTGGCCAAACGGTCAACGTGACCAAACGGTCTTCAGCCCACCTAGGGCAAACGGTCATCAGTGTGAACTTGGCCAAACGGTTTCAAAAGTCAAAGGGTCCAAACGGTCAACCATTCCATGCGGTTTCAAAGCCGTTTGGAGGTTGAAAGTACAAAATCATTTGGGGTCTTTTAAGGTCAAGAATGCTTAATAACTTTGAAGGCTTTTATGGTTCAATGGTTGATTAATCTAAACCCTAATGATACCCTAAGACATTAAGGGAATAAGTAATAAGTTGGTTGATGCATGTTATGGTCAATGGTGCACTTTACCAAAGTACCCTTGATGAGTTTAAATAGTCAACACCTCTTGATCAAGTAAACCCTAATGACCTTATTAGTGATGACTTGACCTATGTTATCAAGGATGGTTTGACCTAATCTAATCAAGAGTGATGTAAACATCATCTAATGATAAGAGGAGAGAGAAGACTCCCCAAGTGAATGAGAATCAAGAAATATGCTTCCAACATACATGAATACAGCTAATCAGGGTATGATCCTTCATAGTGAGACCATGGAAACCCTAATCATGATGATTGATGAATCTTAAACCTACTAAGGGCATGAATGAGAGTAATATTTATACATGATGATGGAATGACCTCAATTCACTGTAACATGAATAGTAAACCCTAATTTTGGGTAATGTGATGTAACAAGAATAGTAAACCCTAATTTTGGGTAATGTGATGTAACATGAATAGTAAACCCTAATTTTGGGTAATGTGATGTAACATGAATAGGAAACCCTAATTTTGGGTAATGTGATGTAACATGAATAGTAAACCCTAATTTTGGGTAATGTGATGTAACATGAATAGTAAACCCTAATTTTGGGTAATATGATGTAACATGAATAGTAAACCCTAATCTAGGGTAATGTGAAGTAATGTGAATAGTAAATCCTAATCTAGGGTAATGTGAAGTAATGTGAAAAGTAAACCCTAATCTAGGGTAATATGAAGTAATGTGTATAGTAAACCCTAATCTAGGGTGATGTGATGATATGAACAAGAAAACCCTAATTCTGAGTTATGCTTTTAAGCATGAAACTCTATGATGGAATATGAGATAAGGAATCACTCTTTCCTAATCAAGAAAAGAGGTTGAATAACTCTAAATAGATTGAATAAGAATCCTAACCCTAGAAACCAGCCGTGGTAATATGACATGGTCGTGGTGAATCTTTTCTTGCACGGCCGTGCAAGATAGCACGGCCATGGTACCCTATATATATTTGAAAAGGAACTTGTATTGTCCTGAGATAGTTACAATGTGCATGTTATTA
Organism: Alisma plantago-aquatica; assembly: GCA_963693085.1. Taxonomy (NCBI): domain Eukaryota; kingdom Viridiplantae; phylum Streptophyta; class Magnoliopsida; order Alismatales; family Alismataceae; genus Alisma; species Alisma plantago-aquatica. Next base: position 1,030,936,571 of record OY856410.1, on the reverse strand, counting down.
GGAAATGTTAACCATGCAGGTTTTCACAAAAAAGTGATCATATCCAGGTAAGGATTATGATGTTATATGCATTGAAATTCTTTACATGCTTCAAGTATAATGATATGCTATGTTACCTGGTAAGTGGTAACATATGAGCTTGATAGGCTGAATAAGCCATGAGATACATATACATTGTTGTAATCGAAGGTCATATTGCTAAGATGACCGGATGATAAGATGTTACTTGGTAACAAGTGTTATGATGACTCAAGGGTTTGAATACCCACATTCCTGAGTCACAATGATGAGATGGTTAGGGATTGATATCCCAATGATAAAAGTATGTGATGTAGACTTGATAAAAATAGTACTCTTTCCTTATGACATTTGTCTTATTGATTTATGTTTGAAATCATGTTTGATGCTAAAGAATGTCATAATGTACTTAACTAATCAAGTATAATGATATCAAGTAGAGCCCTGACCATAGATCCATCATTGTCAGGAAATACATGATTGTGAAAAAGGTTTTCCTAAGGGAACTCCTAGAGCACATACTTTTGAGTATGTGGGGGTTATGAATGTGAATATCCTTACGTCCTAATGTTGGATTTGATAGGAGATGTATATTAATCTCTCAATCCTTCATTATATGGTTATGCCGAGATGATGTATCACTAATCTCTCGATGATGTTGTTAATGCCGCATCGATGAGAGATAAACAAGAAATCCCTCGATGGTGAAGAGAGTACAGAACGCCACTGTAGCTCTAAATAGCGAAGTTGCCAGAATACCCTGGAAAGCTATTATAGCAGAGACACGAGATGTCCTGCATGTTGATCCTCATACTGATTGAGGAGTGATGAGGTCATAGGAATCCGACTCTCCTGATGACCTATGTATGGTACCGATTGCGATCTAATGATGGTCGGTTGGAGTATGAGAGGTGTAACTCAACTCCTCAGGGCATAAATATTTTTGTAAAATGTAATCAGTCGTATAGCATATTGCTTAGGTTGAACTACGAGAAACAATGATTGATGATACATTGTTCATAGTGATTTAGTTAAGTAACTAGTATACAAGTTCTTCATATTCCTCATTGTTATATGTATTATCATTCAATTATGTTATAATTGAAATGATTACTTATAAGGATGCTGCTTCACATAGTTTATACAATGTTACCTGCTGTTGAATATTTATATTTCTTCTGCTTTATGTTATTCCATTATTGCAATAACAAAGTTTCTGGAGGAGAGTTATAGCTCTCGCTGGGACAATTATTCAATTGTCTCACCCCCGTAGGATTTGACTTTTTAGGTAGACGTCGAGGATGAAGAAACCCATTAGTGGGTGAGCAGCAACAGCAGCAGTCTCAGGGACAGCAGTGATCCTCAGGTGGAGACATTGTTCTCTCAAGTTGTGTAGATAGTATGTCCTGTTTCGTCTCTGTGGTCTCTGGTCCTAGGAGTCTGTGTATCTGAGATTTTGGCATGATGCCTCGAGATTTTATATCTCACCTTGCACTGTTATCAAGGTGATTGATGTTGTAACTCTCGAGATGTGTTTATTACAGGGATGTAATGACGAATCAATTTGTAAACAACTATTATGTTTCTTTATGAAAGAGTTTTATCGTTTGATGGTCTCTTTACAAAAATTTTAATTTTTAGTGATTTTTGGTAATTCCGCTGCTAATCGCTTCCGCATTCGTTGATCTTGTTTTTGTGATTCGATCGTCTCAATTTAGTGGTATCAGAGCTCTAGGTTCACTGAGTCTACAGAGACATAGGACTTAGGATGTTGAGTCAGTTCTAGTGCTTTCCAATATGTCTAATTGTGTCTTCTACTCCTCAGGAGAAGAAGATAAGACTAAGGATGTCTGGACCACATGAGGAATATGTCGTGGAGAGTAGTGTTGCTGCACCCAGAGAAGGTGCAAGAAACCCAGAGATAGAGCAACCTGTGCCTGAGCCACCCCAGTTCGATCCAGCTGACATGGGAACCCAGCCGTCCAGACCATGTTTGGGCATTTTATGACTGCCATGACACATATAACTGATAGGTTACCTATGCCTGCACCTAGGGAACCTACCCATCCTGAAGGACAAGGAATTGGCAAGACGTTTGAACGACTTTGCCGAGTTGGAGCTACGGAATATTTTGAAATAGTTGACCCCGCAGATGCCGACTTATGGTTAACTGAACTAGAGAAGGCCTTTAGAATTTTGAACATCCCAGAAGCTGAGAAGGTTAGACATGATGTCTATCTTCTCAAGGGGAGTGCTGGTCATTCGTGGACCATGGAAGAGCAGAAGAGGCCTGGTGTAGAGGTTGCCTGGGAAGACTTCTGACGGGAATTTATCAACAGATATTTCCCTAATACATTTCTGGATGAGAAAATCTCTCAGTTTGAGAGGTTAAGGCAAGGTCCGATGAACATTAGCGAGTACGAGGCTAGGTTCATGGAGTTGTTGTGGTTCTGTCCACACATGGCAACCACATATGAAGAGAGGATTAGGCGTTTTGAGAAAGGGTTAAACGCTGAGTTATCTACTCCCGTGTCTGCCCTAGAGAATCGAGAAAGGTTTGCTACCTTTGTTGAGTCAGTCCGAAGGGTAGAAAGGTCTGTAATAGAGAAGAGAAAGACCCAGAACAAGAGGATGTACCCCCAGTTCCAAGGATCTTCATCCAAAGGTTATAAGAAACCTAGGTTTTATGCACCTGTGCCACCACCTAGATCCAATACATGAACGCAGTGGACGTCGAATAGGGGTAGAGGACGAAGCCTACCACTAGGAGGAACTCACATTTCAGCATCTATGTCAGTTATAGGACCACCCAGACCACAACAAAAGAACAGAAGTAGTTATATATGTGGGAAGATGGGACATCTGATGAAGGAATGTAGAGCCAGAAAGGTGAGTGTGACTCAACCTCAGAGGAAGAATCAGCAAGGATCACAAAGGCGACAGTTTCCTGGTAATGCTAGAGGACGTGGACAAGCGTCCCAAGCTGGGTCATCAACATCTAGTCATCAAGCACCAAATCAACCACAGGCAACAGCGAGATTCTACACGATGAATCCACCTGATGCAGTTGTCAACCCTCGGGTTGTGGCAGGTCAGATGGAGTTGTTATATTCTGATATGTTTACATCTTGTGTTGTATCTGTTTTGATTGACCCGGGTGCTACGCACTCCTTTATCACTCGAAGAGTGATTTTTGACTACAACTTGACTATAAGTCATAAAGCAGATAGTTTGTTGCTAGAAACTCCGTTGATGGGGTCTGCTGTGTTGTAGGTTGTATGTTCTTCCTGCACCCTCTTCTTTTCTGGACATCACATTCAAGTGGATCTTATACCACTTGAAATGCATGGATTTGATATAATCCTTGGGATGGATACCTTAGAAAAGTATAAGGTCATTTTGGATTGTGAATCCAAGCAAGCTGTGTTTGCTGATAATAGTGACACATGGATCTTTCAAGGAGAGAGAAAGATTTTACCCACCTGTCTTGTGTCAGCTATGGTTGCTGAGAAGCTGTTGAGGCAAGGATGTTATGCATTCCTGGCCCATGTGGTAGATACTACCATGGATATTCCTAACCATGTTGATGTTCCTATAGTCAGGGAATTTGAAGATGTAATTCCTGAAGAACTTCTAGGTGTGCCACCGCCTCGGGAAATTGATTTTGAGATCAACTTGATTCCAGACACGCAACCTATAGCACAAACACCGTATAGGATGGCGCCTGCTGAGATGGCAGAACTCAAGAAACAATTGCAGGAGTTTCTTGAGAAGGGTTTCATCTGACCAAGTACCTCACCTTGGGGTGCTCTGGTGCTCTTTGTTAAAAAGAAAGACGGATCAATGCGGTTGTGCATTGATTACAGGCAATTAAATAAAGTCACAATAAATAACAAGTATCCTCTACCGAGGATTGATGATCTCTTTGATCAGTTGCATGGTGCAACTATCTTTTCAAAGATAGATTTGAGGTCAGGATATCACCAACTACGTATTAAGGATAGTGACATACCAAAGTCTGCCTTTGGGACAAGGTATGGTCACTATGAGTTCACAGTTATGTCGTTTGGACTAACTAATGCACTAGATGCATTTATGGAACTCATGAATAGAATCTTCCGACCTTTTCTTGATCAGTGTGTTGTTGTCTTTATAGATGACATCCTGATCTATAGTAGAGATGCTCAGCAGCATGAACAACATCTTCGTTAGGCTCTAACTTTGCTAAGAGAACAAAAGTTATATGCTAATTTTAGCAAGTGTGAGTTCTGGTTACCAGAAGTATCTTTCCTTGGACACGTGGTATCTGCCTCAGGTAATCGTGTTGACCTTAAAAAGGTAGAATCTGTTCTACAATGGGAACAACCAAAAACACCGAAGGAGATCCGTAGTTTCTTAGGGTTGGCAAGCTATTACCGAAGGTTTATTAAGAACTTCAGTTCTATATCTTTACCCTTGACTAAGTTGACTAGGAAGGATGTTCCTTTTGTCTGGAGTGATAAGTGTCAGCAATCTTTCCAGTTGTTGAAGGAGAGGTTGACAAGTGCACCTGTTCTTGTGCTACCTGAACAAGGCAAAGGATACATAGTTTTCTGTGATGCCTCTAAGAATGGACTTGGATGTGTGTTGATGCAGGAAAAACAAGTAATTTCTTTTGCTTCCCGACAGCTTAAGAAACACGAGGAGAATTATCCAACACATGATCTGGAGTTAGCTACTGTGGTTCATGCCTTGAAAATCTGGAGACATTATCTCTATGGAGAGACATTTCAGATTTTCACTGATCATAAGAACCTGAAGTACATCTTTTCTCAACATGAGCTTAATATGAGGCAACGCCGCTGGATGGAGTTAATCAAAGACTATGATTGTACAATTGATTACCATCCAAGGAAGGCCAATGTGGTTGCAGATACTTTGAGTAGGAAATCAGCAACACCAGCTTTAGATAGAGCACAACTAAATTCCTTAGTGTACTCAAGGAGAGATATGCTCATCTCCTTAAGACAAGACAATGTACAGTTGAAAGTATCATTGTTAGTTGGGTTGTTAGCTGAAATGCACATAAAACTTACTCTAAGAGAGCAGATCAAGGAGGCACAACAAGTTGATGTTGCAGTTCAATAGATCAGATCGGAGTATGGTAATGACAAACGAGATGGTTTCCATGACTCAGATGACCAAGTGGCCTGTTATCATAGGAGGATGATAGTTCCTGATGTGGATAACTTAAGAAATTTGGTCCTAGAAGAAGCTCATTCTTCGATGTATGCTATGCATCCAGGAAGCACCAAAATGTATCGAAACTTGAAAGATATGTATTGGTGGCCTAGAATGAAGAAAGACATTGCTGAGTTTTTTATGCGGTGTCCTGTGTGATAGCAAGTTAAAGCTGAACACCAGAAGCCTGCAGGAACAATGCAACCTTTACCCATACCACAGTGGAAGTGGGATCATGTAACCATGGACTTTGTTGTTGCCCTACCCAGGACAAGCAAAGGACATGATTCCATTTGGGTAATAGTTGATAGGTTGACAAAGACAGCACATTTCTTGCCTGTCAAAACAACCTATTCTGCTGAGAAGCTAGCACAGTTATATGTTGAAGAGATAGTACGGCTGCACGGAGTCCCAGTCACTATAGTTTCTGACAGAGGTCCCCAGTTTATGAGTCGTTTTTGGGAGAAACTTCATAAAGCCTTAGGCACACAGTTAAGGTTTAGTACAACCTTTCATCCTCAGACTGATGGACAGTCGGAAAGGACTATACAGACCTTAGAAGACTTGCTTAGAGCATGTGTTCTTCAGTTCACTGGGAGTTGGGATCTGCACCTAAGCTTGATAGAGTTTGCCTATAACAATATCTATCAACATAGAATTGACATGGCACCTTATGAAGCTTTGTATGGTAGACGTTGTAGATCACCCCTGTGTTGGTATGAGACTAGTGAATACCAACTGTTAGGTCATGATCTTGTGCAACAAACCACAGAAAATATTAAAGTAATACAACAACAGATAAAGATTGCACATGATAGACAGAAATCTTACGCTGATAAACGTTGTAGACCTTTAGAATTCTAGGTTGGAGACAGAGTGTATCTCAAAGTCTCACCTTGGAAAGGAGTCCTTCGTTTTGGGATGAAAGGGAAGTTAGCTCCGAGGTTTATGGGGCCTTATCCAATCATTGAAAGGATTGGAAAAGTAGCCTATAAACTAGAGTTACCACCTGAGTTACAGAGGTCACATCTTGTGTTTCACATTTCCATGTTAAGGAAATGTCACCCTGATACAGAATCAGTTCTACAACCTATGGAAGTAGAATTGAATGATGATATATCTTATGAAGAAGGACCAGTGTCAGTCCTTGATAAAAGAATTAAAAAGTTGAAAAAGAAAGACATAAGTCTTTTGAAAGTTCTCTGGAATCATTGTGGTGTTGAAGAAGCCACATGGGAACTAGAGGAAGAGATGAGAAGGAAAAACCCTGCTCTTTTCTCTTAATATGTTTTCTTAATATGTTTTGTTGATTTCGGGGACGAAATCCTTGTAAGGGGTGGATAATTTGTAACATCCCTGACATGGGTTATGAACTAACCCTAGGTGTTTTGCTTAATACATGTGATTAAATGCTTGTGATTATCTTTTGATATGTAATTAAAGCTCCTGAGGAACATATATTTCCATTTCTGTCCTTTTTGAACAAAGTTGTAATATTGTTTTGTTAAAAGTGGACCTATGTGTAAATTATCCAACTAGAGGGGTTAACTTGCAAATTGCACATGTTAAGATGTTCCTATGATGATGAGACATTATAAGAATGAATATGATGTGCTGATATGGATTCTCCAAGCTTGGGCACCAAGATATAGCTTGTAGAGCAATCCTTGTGCTTTAAAACCTAGTTTTGGTGTAAAGTGCAATTTACCCAAAAAAGAGGGTGCAACATGTAAAAAATACCCTCTAGAGTATCTCTCATGCAACTTGGCATCAAGTAGAGTAAAGAAAATGATAGGAGAGCCTCATTTGTATAATCATATAGGAAGGATAATCTTTATAAGTAAATAATCAAGATGTTTGCAAAATGACCCTTTTATATGTGTGCAACTTAATAAAGTAGTTGGTTCCTTTTTCTTAATCATGGTTGAGAGAGGAGTTGCATGTGATAAGGAGGGAGTAACGTGGCAAGGAAGTGGAGAGGGGCGTGGAGGATATAGATGTAAAGAGAAGAGATAATTATCTTGCCTTTAAAATATACACTAAGTATATAAGAACTTTTCTTAAAAGACAAGGGATCATTTCCCATTCATTCCTCTTCTCATCTTCTTGCTTGGACCGACTTAGGAGGAGCTCAGGAGTAGAGGAGGACGACCAAGTTCATCTAGGTAAGTTTTGGTCATCTTCTAGCTCGGATTCATGGAGGAAATATGTTACAAGGTTGGTTTGCTAGTTTTCTTTACACAACTCTTGTTTCTAGTCATCTTCTCCATCCAATTCTTGGAGAAAGGACCTTGGATGACCCCTGGAGCTCAAACCTTAAATCTACAGAGCTTGGAGCTCTAGATCAGATTCTAAGGAGGGTTTTATAACTCTAAACCTTAAAGCTTTGCTTATACACCTTCTTCTTATGAAAATGTTGCTTGCCTTCCTTTCTTCCATACTTCTAAGTGTTCTTGCAACTAAAATGGTGAAGAACAGACCATGTTCTTGAGGTAAAATAATATGACGTTAATACCAATTTTAATACTTATCTTACTTTAGCAAACGATATCCACCCTTTGCCCAAACGGTTTGCAAAACTGTTTGGAAGCAAACGGTTTCAAAACCGTTTGGTGGCAAACGGTTTCACAAGACCGTTTGGAGAAAACAGTCTCCAAGACCATTTGGATGGGTTGACCAGGCGTTGACCATTTGGAAGGATGTTTTACACATTATGGACTAATCACCCTCCAAGAATCATTAACAAATTCCAAGTAAATCACCAATTGAAGGTACTTTAGTCACCTAAACCCTAATCGGGTCTATTGTTGATTTCAAGGATGCAATCATGTTGAAGTTTGGGTTGAGTGGCCCAAACGGTTTCAAAACCGTTTGGGAATCACTCAAACGGTCTCAAGACCGTTTGGTGACAACCCAAGACCGTTTGGAGGTCTAGGGTTAAGTGGGGTTGACCAATTGAGGGTCCAATCATATCAAGTTGTTGAATAATCAAGTGCTGATTTTGTGACCAAACCTAGGGTTCAACCCTTAAGTAATTGACTTGGTTTTTTATGACATCTTGGAAAACGGTCTCAAGACCATTTGGATGACGTCCAAACAGTTTCAAAACTGGTTGGAGGTCACCCAAGACCGTTTGGAGATCTAGGTTTGACCATGGTTAAGTGATTGAAGATTGAGAGACAATAAGTTGAATTATAATCGACTAGTGAGCTAATGATCAAATCTATGGTTCAAACCCTTATGGATTGAGTTAGTTTTTGATGTGGACTTGAGAAAACGGTCTCAAGACCATTTAGAGGATGTACAAATGATCCCAAGACCGTTTGGGGTCAGGTCATGACCCAATTGAGTGATGGTTTAATAGGTTCAACATCAATTAGACTCATGTTGATGCATGTTGAAGGATGATGGATTCTCAACCCTAATCCAATCAATCCAAACCCTAATTGGTGACCAATTGAGGTTCAATTAAGGGTCAAATCAGAAGAGGGTTAACCTAATTGGCTCAATTGATAAGTGGTTAACCTTGGCATGAACAATTGAGGGGTTCAACATTGCAAACCCTAAAGCAATTGGATGTGTTGACTCACTTTTGGGTCCATGCGGTTTTGAGATGTTTGGACCAAACGGTCTCAAGACCGTTTGAATCCAAACGGTCTCAAGACCGTTTGGGACCAAATGGTATTAAGACCGTTTAGTGGCAAACGGTCTCAAGATCGTTTGGAACCAAACGGTTTCAAAACCTTTTGGATTCATGCAGTTTCAAAACCGTTTATGGCCATGCAGTTTCAATGTCATTTGCTCAAACGGTTTGGAAGTCAAACTTGGCCAAACGGTCAACGTGACCAAACGGTCTTCACCCCACCTAGGGCAAACGGTCATGAGTGTGAACTTGGCCAAATGGTTTCAAAAGTTAAAGGGTCCAAACGGTCAACCATTCCATGTTGTTTCAAAACCGTTTGGATGTTGAAAGTACAAAACCGTTTGGGGTCTTTTAAGGTCAAGAATGCTTAATCCTTTGAAGGCTTTGATGGTTCAATGGTTGATTAATCTAAACCCTAATGATACCCTAAGACATTAAGGGAATAATTAATAAGTTGGTTGATGCATGTTATGGCCAATGGTGCACTTTACCAAAGTACCCTTGATGAGTTTAAATAGTCAACACCTCTTGATCAAGTAAACCCTAATGACCTTATTAGTGATGACTTGACCTATGTTATCAAGGATGGTTTGACCTAATCTAATCAAGAGTGATGTAAACATCATCTAATGATAAGAGGAGAGAGAAGACTCCCCATGTGAATGAGAATCAAGAAATATCCTTCCAACATACATGAATACACCTAATCAGGGTATGATCCTTCATAGTGAGATCATGGAAACCCTAATCATGATGATTGATGAATCTTAAACCTACTAAGGGCATGAATGAGAGTAATCTTTATACATGATGATGAAATTACCTCAATTAACTGTAACATGAATAGTAAACCCTAATTTTGGGTAATGTGATGTAACATGAATAGTAAACCCTAATTTTGGGTAATGTGATGTAACATGAATAGTAAACCCTAATTTTGGGGAATGTGATGTAACATGAATAGTAAAACCTAATTTTGGTAATGTGATGTAACATGAATAGTAAACCCTAATTTTGGGTAATGTGATGTAACATGAATAGTAAACCCTAATCTAGGGTAATGTGAAGTAATGTGAATAGTAAATCCTAATCTAGGGTAATGTGAAGTAATGTGCATAGTAAACCCTAATCTAGGGTAATATGACGTAATGTGTATAGTAAACCCTAATCTAGGGTGATGTGATGATATGAACAAGAAAACCCTAATTCTGAGTTATGCTTTTAAGCATGAAACTCTATGATGGAATATGAGATAAGGAATCACTATTTCCTAATCAAGAAAAGAGGTTGAATAACTCTAAATAGATTGAATAAGAATCCTAACCCTAGAAACCATCCGTGGTAATATGAAATGGTCGTGGTGAATCTTTTGTTGCATGATCGTGCAAGATAGCACGGCCATGGTACCCTATATATATTTGAAAAGGAACTTGTATTGTCCTGAGATAGTTACAATGTGTATGTTATTAGTAAATGTTAACCATGCAGGTTTTCACAAAAAAGTGATCATATCTAGGTAAGGATTATGATGTTATATGCATTGAAATTCTTTACATGCTTCAAGTATAATGATATGCTATGTTACCTGGTGAGTGGTAACATATGATCTTGATAGGCTGAATAAGCCATGAGATACATATACATTGTTGTAATCAAAGGTCATATTGCTAAGATGTTCGGATGATAAGATGTTACTTGGTAACAAGTGTTATGATGACTCAAGGGTTTGAATACCCACATTCCTGAGTCACAATGATGAAATGGTTAGGGATTGATATCCCAATGGTAAAAGTATGTGATGTGGACTTGATACAAATAGTACTCTTTCCTTATGACATTTGTCTTATTGATTTATGTTTGAAATCATGTTTGACGCTAAAGAATATCATAATGTACTTAACTAATCAAGTATAATGATATCAAGTAGAGCCCTGACCATAGATCCATCATTATCAGGAAATACATGATGGTGAAAAAGGTTTTCCTAAGGGAACTCCTGGAGCACATACTTTTGAGTATGTGGGGGTTATGGACGTGAATATCCTTACGTCCTAATGTTGGATTTGATAGGAGATGTATCATTAATCTCTCAATCCTTCATTATATGGTTATGTCGGGATGATGTATCACTAATCTCTCGATGATTTTTTTAATTCCGCATCAATGAGAGATAAACAAGAAATCCCTCGATGGCGAAGAGAGTACAAAACGCCACTGTAGCTCTAAATAGCGAAGTTGCCAGAATACCTTGGAAAGCTATTATAGCAGAGACACGAGATGTCCTGCATGTTGATCCTCATACTGATTGAGGAGTGATGAGGTCATAGGAATTCGGCTCTCCTGATGACCTATGTATGGTACCAATTGCGATCTAATGATGGTCGGTTGGAGTATGAGAGGTGTAACTCATCTCCTCAGCGCATAAATATGTTTGTAAAATGTAATCAGCCGTATACATATTGCTTAGGTTGAACTACGAGAAACAATGATTGATGATACATTGTTCATAGTGCTTTAGTTAAGTAACTAGTATACATATTCTTCATATTCCTCATTGTTATATGTCTTATCATTCAATTATGTTATAATTGAAATGATTACTTTTAAGGATGCTGCTTCACATAGTTTATACAATGTTACCTGTTGTTGAATATTTATATTTCTTCTGCTTTATGTTATTCCATTTTTGCAATAATAAAGTTTCTGGCGGAGAGTTATAACTCTCGCTGGGACAATTATTCAATTGTCTCACCCCCGTAGGATTCGACTTTTTAGGTAGACGTCGAGGACGAAGGAACCCATCAGTGGGTGAGCAGCAGCAGCAGCAGTCTTAGGGACAGCAGTGATCCTCAGGTGGAGACACTGTTCTGTCAAGTTGTGTAGATAGTATGTCATGTGTCGTCTTTGTACTCTCAGGTCCTAGGAGTCTGTGTATCTGAGATTTTGGCATGATGCCTCGTGATTTTGTATCTCACCTTGTACAGTTATCAAGGTGATTGATGTTGTAATTCTCGAGATGTGTTTATTACAGGGATGTAATGACGAATCAGTTTGTAAACAACTATTATGTTTCTTTATGAAAGAGTTTTATCGTTTGATGGTCTCTTTACAAAAGTTTTAATTTTTAGTGATTTTTGGCAATTCTACTGCTAATCGCTTCCGCATTCGTTGATCTTGTTTTCGTGATTTGATCGTCTCAGGTAGAGCCTTGGTTTGAAGGGAAGAGAGAACCCCATGCGCTTCTACCTTCTTCTTTTCGTGCTAACCCTAACCAAGAAAACATAGGGCAGTTTCGGGGGCTTTATCAGCTGTGGCGCGATCTAAGTGGAGGCACGAAGTTGCTCCTAGGATCTAGGGTGGTTTGCCACCTTTACTGGCCGCCACGATCGTGCAATAACCTGCAACGCGACTACCAGGTTGGCCGCGGGTTGCAGGCCCGACCAACGTGGGCCAACCGCCATAGCTGCAAAAGAAGGGCACCATTTGGTGCGTGGGTGTGCGGTGGAGGGAGGAGAACCTTCCCTAGAGACTGTCAGGGTCGGGGAGGGGGTAGAGAGGTCGCGTTGTTTGCCACTAGGGCTGCAGGTCGGCGCCCTGACAGCTCGCGAGAAGGAAGAAGAAGCTTGGGCGCGTTGGACATTTTTACCCCTCCGGGGTAGAAAGAAGCAACAACTTAACTGAGGGTGTTTTGGACATTTCAAAATGTTTCCAAAGAAAGCAAGCCGCATTGCATGAGATCGGCCACATGGCACTCCTGGATTGGCCAAAAGTAAGTATTTTTTGTGAAATTTGTATCTCATTAACCGTAGCTCGGATAGATGCACATTATACATGAATTTTGATAAGGAGAACTTAACGAATGCAATAAAAATATATGTGAATCCTAATTCTAATTGCAATTCGAAAAGTAATGGAAGTTATTAACTTTAATGTAATGATGATTAAGAAACCCTATTTTGATATGAATAATGTGATTAGTAGGGTTTAATTGATGATTAAAGTTGATATTAACCTATTAATCATAAAGAGATACATTAAGGTTGAAAAGGATAAATTTTGCACAATTTAGGGTTCCATATGCTTTAACGAACCTTAAAACCATAATATTGGTAAATGTGACTTTTAATGGCTTTAATTATTCAAAATCGTGAATAAATGATTCTAAGCTATTTCGAGCATTAAAGTTCCTAATTTTAGTTAAATACCCTTAATGTGGAAATTAGGGTTTCCTAGTGGTTAAAAGGTAGAATTAATGATAAATAACTTTCATATGAGTATTAGAGCATAATGAACTATGAATTGATGATAAACGAGCGTAATGACCTGGTCATAGATTGAAAAGGATAAAAATGGTAGCTTTAATGTAAAAGAGGCTTAATGGACTTAATTGTTGGTTAATTGTGCATTAATCTGGAATTAGGGTTATGTATTTGTAAAAGGGTAACCTTAATAACTTTAGTGAAGGATAGATGAGAAAATTAGGGTTTAAAAAGAGTAAAGGGAAGTAAAACCCTAATTGCAAAGTAAACATGTGGTAACCTGACCTTTTCTCTCTCCTCAAGTGATATGTTCCTCTCTCACAAAGTGGCCCATTACTGAATTTGATGTCGATTTCATAATTGGAGGGTTGAGATTTTCTATTTTGGCCACTATAATGATCAATTTCACAATGTGTACATTTGATTTTCTCTCTTGATCTAAATTTCACTATCCACTAATTCACTACTTTGTAAAATATCTTGAACCTGATTAGTATGATCACCTTGCTCTACAATATGTTTCAAAATATCGAGTATTCATTTATCTTCCCAACGGTACAAAAATTACCTCGTTTGGACCATCCTAGCCTAAGATATGGGTATTTGAATATTGACCCAAATTGTACATGTTTGAATTACTTTGGTGAGTTTGGGCCTTAATGGACCTAGTTAGGCACGCGACCCATGCTTTACCCTTATGCCTCGCTGATCCCCTTTCCCCTTCAGGAAGGTAACGAAGAGCAGTAATTGCTCTGCTTTGGCCCTTCCAAATCAAACATGAAGGTGGCTGAGGAAGGATGCCCTCTGTTTATTCCCCTCATCTAAACCCTAGATCTCTGGATATATTTGTAAAACCCCTCTTTCAACCCTGCGTCCTTCTCCTTTCTACTAGGTCTAGCCGCCAAACTCCATCTCCCTCCATCTTCTCTGTTTGACAGTAGTGTGACAGACGGTAGTGTTTTGGGGATCCTTGACGGAGGGCCGCACCACCATCAGCCTCGCAATGGCGGGAAGAGCATGCTCGACCATCTCCACACCCTGCTTCCCTACCGCTATCGCCCAGACTCCCTCCTTCCACAGTGGTGGTTCCGCCCGAAACTGCCATGGAGAGGTGGCGGCGGCCAAATATCAGTCCTCAGGCCCCACCTTAGTGGCAAGCATTCATAGAGCTCTGATCTTCCTCTCGACCTGCTCCTTGGTGGGTTGTTCTGGGCGGGCCGATCACTGTGGAGGTGGGGGTGCCATCCTCTATCTCTCCCATGTTCCGCACGGGAAATAGAGGGTGCGCGTGCAGGGGCGTTGTCAGGCGAAGGGGACAAGCCAGACAATGCGCTGGGACACTCCGGTAAGAAAGGCCCAACAGGCACCTCAGCCCAAGACCAAAGGCCCAAACTGGATACAAGAGAGGGCCATCAGATCAAGGGTGAAAGGATGAGATCCTTCACATAATTTCAGGGTATGTTACTTGGTATACTATCATTTTGAGTTTAAAACTTTAAGAAATGATAACTCTCTTTTCCCTCGGCCAAATATAGCGATCCTATATACCAAATCAATCAAATCGACAAGACCTACATATTGGGCCTAGTCCCTGACCCTTAATCAAATGTTTGTTCCCTGATTTCTTGAAAATACTAACATTAGTCATGTTTGAGCACTTTTATTCACTATTATGATCAAATCTTGCATCTTTAATGACTATTCACTCTCCTAATCATGAAATCACTAATATTTATTCACCTTGAACCAAGTTGAGCTCTTAAGCTCCCCTTTTGATCCATGGTTGTCCCTAATGCATGTTGTAGCTTGTTCATGGACTTTAATGCATGATTATGATGAAGTTTGAATCTTTGATATACTTATAGCCCCTTAAGCATCAAATCAGTAGCTCTTTTGCTCTTGTGGCCCTAATGAGGGCCCTGATCAACCCATTGTTCATGAATGACCTCATTTCTACATATGTGCCTACTTTGGACTATAATGTTTAACTTTGGACTATAATGTTGAACTTTGCCCTATTATGAGTCTTGTGACCTAATTTGAGTATAAGTGTCCTAAATTATATCATGTCCAGATGAAACCTCGAAAGGATATGGAACTTGAACCACACCCACATGATGGACTCTAAATTAATATAAGGTCATAAAATGTACTAATAAGCAACTTGGAACCCAACTTGGTCAAAACCCTAAAATGCACCTAATTAGGGTTAATGATAAGAATCTAATGTGTATATGCAATCTTGTTCTTAATCAGGTTTGGCATGTGGCTAGATGGTGAAGGATATGTTAGGTTATGAAATCTCTGAATTAGGTATGGGCCTTATCTAGTTATATGACTATCACTTTCTTGCTTGAAAAGACATATATTGTATGCTTGTTCGTTTACTTGCTCAAATATTGCCCTGTAGTATTGCTATGTCTTACTCGATGTTTGCCTCGTCAGTTTTATAACTTGAACACACATATATATAGAACTCCATTATAATATTGTTGATAAAGGGTTAACTCTTGGTTACGTCCTTGAGGTCCCTCTCGTATAAAAGGATTAGCTAAGCTTGAGCACCCTTACGGACCCTTCCGACGGGAAGATGGTCAAAGACCTTAAACGTGCTTGATATTGTTGGTATAATGGAGTGAAATGACGTAAAATATGGTTTTGTATTTGTTAAACAATTAACATGTTTATTCTTGTTCATTTAGTCTTGAAATCTTTTCAAAATTATGCAAAGCTTATATATGTGTATCTTTCTACCCCATACTCAACATCTCGTGTGTTGATCCATTTCTCGTATGTTGTTTTTAGGTTCAGAGATGGCTAGAAGGTTGATGGGCTTGGTGATCTATGCTAGGTGTACTTGTTGTAAGATCCAGATTTAGTGCACATGAATGACTTGTTCCTTGACTATAGAAATATGTAATTGAATTCATGAATATAATGCATTTTGTATAATTTATACTTGTTGAATGTTGAGACTGTGTTGGTGCCTTTATCTTGTTATCTGTTCATGTGTGCTAAGCTTTACTCTTCCGCATTTCGCCTTTGGTATATGTTTGGTTCATGGGACTGGGATTATGGTTCCGTGACAGATGGTATCAGAGCATGAACAATAACTACACCAAACATTGCTCACATGAAACACAAACTAAACTCACCTTACATCTCAACCCTAGAAAACTTAATAAGATGCCCTTTGTGGACTAGGTTGACTTAGCCTCAAGGTTAGAACCTAGATGTTCTAGAACTAAGTGTAGACTTGTGTAAATTCCTCCCCCTAGACATATGATTCGCGACATGTGCCTAGGGTGTCTACATAGGTGTGCACCATGTTCTTGCAAGTTCTCTAGGTGTCATGGTACTATACTACCTCATGAGTGTGGTAACTCGTTTTGGTTTTGGTTTTATTCGAATGGAGTATGGTGGTTTTCACCGCCTGTTTAAACGTTGGAGAAAACATATTTCAAGTATTACTATATGTACATATGAAAAATGTTACCACACGCAGAAAGGTAGTGAGTTTCCATGCAACCTAGGAGAAAGAGATGTAACATCAAGTCTAGATGAGAGAGTTTAGATGATAATCATAGTCTCTAGAGTTGTCTAGAGCCATGATATAGGTTAGGCAAGTGTTTAACCTAGAAACCTAAGATGACGATTATGATATTGATCATGATGTCGATGTTGATAAGACCCAAATTGTTTGAGGAAGGTCGAGTATGTTTAACGATATGGAATGAGTTGGACCATGAAACCCTAGCTAAACCTAGCACCTTGTATGATACATATGGCTTGGTTGATGTGCTAAACATAGTTAGTGGGTCGGCATGTTTGCTTGAACCTAGTTTTGTACGTGCTGAGATATGATATGTGACATACAGTTTGAGACCAACACGGGACTCAATCTCTTTACAAAGGAGGACCTCTAGCATGGGACATATGAATAGGGTGACCTTTTGATATGAGTCGGCCCACCTTGGGAGAAGGTTAGAGACCTAAACTCCAAAATATTTGAAATGTTGAAAAATAGGAATGATGAAATACTTGATGATGAGTCCCTAGCTAGAATACTTCTAAGTATATGAGTTGAGTGACCTAACATGTGGTTTCCTTGAAAATGTTGAACCCTAGATTTCCTATAAAAATATCTAACACTAGAGAAAGAGAAAATTAAAATTTGATGCTTGATATATAGGTGAGGGAGATGTCCCAAGACCCAAGATGATGTATATGTTGTGTGATATCCATGATGAGCCTCATACTTGGGTTAGTAATTGTATGTAAAGGAGTCTAGCGGTTACCCTTGTTTCTCAAAAGATGGGTAGTAATTATATTACAGGTAGAAGTTTGTGGTTAACATGTCTTGTTGGACACGTATATGTCTTAGCTTGAGTGGCTTGAAGCTCTTTTTGATACAAGTGAGAAAGTTTCAAAACCTTGACGTTCATGATAATGTTGTTCCTTGAATGATGCTCGATACGTGAAAGAGTCTCACTTGAGTTAAAATTTTGATAAATGTGCAATAGTCACTTTGGTAAGCTAGACCGAATACAAAATCATACTATACATAAAATATGTAGCTCTGTAATCATGAACTTGATATGATGATGTTTAGAGATCTTACCTTGAATAATCAGGGGTAACATGTTTAATCTCATACCCAAATGAAAAATGATCAACTCGTTATGATGATGCTCTTGGGGTAATAACTCAAATAAACAAGATGAATAAATTGCTTAATTTGATATTTGAAAGGAAAAATGATGAACATAATTCATTAGAGTTGGTGGAAATTTTGTGGAAAAAAAACAAAAACATGCATGAAATCTTGAGTAAAGATGAGAAACACACTTGATGATAGTCTCGTTTGAAGCTATAAATAATTTTTTTTTTTAGAATTGATAACACAGATTTTGATGATACCCTTTGGTCTCATTTAAAGATATGAACAAAAACCCTAATGATGTGATACAATATTAGAGTACAAAGTAATATGTACATAGATATGATGAGTACACATTTAATGATGATAACCTAAGTGTACACCATATTGTGCGGAAATACTTGACAACTATGGTTGGACACCTAGACTCGATGAATTTTGACTTTAACTCTTATTTATGATCTTAGACAAATTTCGAGGACGAAATTTTCTTTTAAGGAGGGAAGGATGTGATAACCTGACCTTTTCTCTCTCCTAAAGTGATATGTTCCTCTCTCACAAAATGGCCCATTACTGAATTTGATGTAAATTTCATAATTGGAGGGTTGAGATTTTCTATTTTGGCCACTATAATGATCAATTTCACAATGTGTACATTTGATTTGCTCTCTTGATCTAAATTTCACTATTTAATGATTCACTACTTTGTAAAATATCTTGAACCTGATTAGTATGATCACCTTGCTCTACAATATGTTTCAAAATATCGAGTATTCATTTATCTTTCCAACGGTACAAAAATTACCTCGTTTGGACCATCCTAGCCTAAGATATGGGTATTTGAATATTGACCCAAATTGTACATGTTTTAATTAATTTGGTGAGTTTGGGCCTTAATGGGCTTAGTTAGGAACGCGACCCATGTTTTACCCTTGTGCCTCGCTGATCCCCTTTCCCCTTCAGGAAGGTAACGAAGAGTAGTAATTGCTCTGCTTTGGCCCTTCCAAATCAAACATGAAGGTGGCTGAGGAAGGATGCCCTCTGTTTATTCCCCTCATCTAAACCCTAGATATATGGCTATATTTGTAAACCCCCCTCTTTCAACCTTGCGTCCTTCTCCTTTCTTCTAGGTTTGGCTGCCAAACTCCATCTCCCTCCATCTTCTCTATTTGACAGTAGTGTGGCAGCCGGCAGTGTTTTGAGCATCCTCGGCGGAGGGCCGCACCACCATCAGCCTCGCAATGGCGGGAAGAGCATGCTCGACCATCTCCACACCCTCCTTCCCCACCGCTATCGCCCAGCCTCCCCCTTCCTCAGTGGTGGTTCTGCCCGAAACTGCCATGGAGAGGTGGCGGTGGCCAAAGATGAGTCCTCAGGCCCCACCTTAGTGGCTAGCATTCATGGAGCTCTGATCTTCCTCTCGACCTGCTCCTTGGTGGGTTGTTCTGGGCGGGCTGATCATTGCAGAGGTGGGGGCGCCATCCTCTATCTCTCCCCTGTTCCGCATGGGAAACAGAGGGTGCGCGCGCAGGGGCATTGTCGGGCAAAGGGGACGAGTCGGACAATGTGTTGGGACGCTCGGGTAAGAAAGTCCCAACAGGCACCTCGACCCAAGACCAAAGGCCCAAACCGGATACAAGAGAGGGCCATCGGATCAAGGGTGAAAGGATGAGATCCTTCACATAATTTCAGGGTATGTTACTTGGTATACTATGGTTTTGAGTTTAAAACTTTAAGAAATGATAACTCTCTTTTCCCTCGGCCAAATCTAGCGATCCTATATACCAAATCGATCAACTCAATGAGAACTACACATTGGGCCTAGTCCTAGACTCTAAATCAAATTTTGTTCCCTGATTTCTTGAAAATACTAACATTAGTCATGTTTGAGCACTTTTATTCACTATTATGATCAAATCTTGCATCTTTAATGACTATTCACTCTTCTAATCATGAAATCAGTAATATTTATTCACCTTGAACCAAGTTGAGCTCTTTAGCTCCCCTTTTGATCCATGGTTGTCCCTAATGCATGTTGTAGCTTGTTCATGGACTTTAATGCATGATTATGATGAAGTTTGAATCTTTTATATACTTATAGCCTCCTAAGCATCAAATCAGTAGCTCTTTTTCTCTTGTGACCCTAATGAGGGCCCTAATCAACCCATTGTTCATGAATGTTCTCATTTGTACATATGTGCCTACTTTGGACTATAATGTTGAACTTTGACCTATTATGAGTCTCGTGACCTAATTTGAGTATAAGTGTCCTAAATCTTATCATGTCCATATGAAACCTCGAAAGGATATGGAACTTGAACCACACCCACATGATGGACTCTAAATTAATATAAGGTCATAAAATGTACTAAATAAGCAGCTTGGAACCCACCTTGGTCAAAACCCTAAAATGCACCTAATTAGGGTTAATGATAAGAATCTAATGGGTATATGCAATCTTTTTCTTGATCAGGTTTGGCATGTGGCTAGATTGTGAAGGATATGTTAGGTTATGAAATCTCTGAATCAGGTATGGGCCTTATCTAGTTATATGACTATCGCTTTCTTGCTTGAAAAGACATATATTGTATGCTTGTTTGTTTACTTGCTCAAATATTGCCATGTATATGTCTTACTCGATGTTTGCCTCGTCAGTTTTATAACTTGAACACACATATATATAGAACTCCATTATAATATTGTTGATAAAGGGTTAACTCTTGGTTATGTCCTTGAGGTCCCCCTCGTATAAAAGGGTTAGCTAAGCTTGAGCACCCTTACGGACCCTTCCGATGGGAAGATGGTCAAAGGCCTTAAACATGCTTGATATTGTTGGTATAATGGAGTGAAATGATGTAAAATATGGTTTCGTATTTGTTAAACAATTAACATGTTTATTCTTGTTCATTTAGTCTTGAAATCTTTTCAAAATTATGCAAAGCTTATATATATGTGTATCTTTCTGCCCCATACTCAACACCTCGTGTGTTGACCCATTTCTCATATGTTGTTTTTAGGTTCAGATATAGCTAGAAGGTTAATGGGCTTGGTGAGCTATGCTAGGTGTACTTATTGTAAGATCCAGATTTAGTGCACATGAATGACTTGTACCTTGACTATAGAAATATGTAACTGAATTCATGAATATAATGCATTTTGTATAATTTATACTTGTTGAATGTTGAGATTGTGTTGGCGCCTTTATCTTGTTATCTATTCATGTGTGCTAAGCTTTACACTTCTGCATTTTGCCTTTGATATACGTTAGGTTCATGGGACTGGGATTACGGTTCTGTGACAAAACCCTAAAAAGAGGAAGAAACCCTAAAAAGGAATAGAAACCATAAGTAGCAAGATGGATTGGATAGTTTTTGATAAAAAGGAATTGGATGTATATTTCGGGATTGAACTGTGTACTTTCTTGATTCTGGATTACTTTCTTGTTTGGACTATTCCTGTTCAGGTATGTGGTTATTCTTATGAATATCTCGAGTTAGTTTTTCGAGGTTTTCCGAAGTTTTCATCGATGACTTGAAATAAATTGTTGGTTGAATTTAGTTCATGAAAACTATAATGTGGCTATGACTATCACATAAGATATGTGCCTACCAGCTCAGATCCTGGTCCCCTCTGTGGCTTAATAGTTGACCTAGTACATGGCTGCCTATGGGGTAGGTCCATCAGGTCATTGGATGACTTAGTACATTGCTACCAACGGGGTAGGTCCATCAAGTCACATTGAGTTAGATATTGGGCTACCTTCGGGTAGTGCCATGCGACTCCATAACCCTAGGTATTGGCTACCTGTGTGGTAGGGCCATGGGGGTAAGGATCTACCATATGAGAGAGGTAGTATCCATGTCCAGTGTAGGGATAACACAGAGATAGGGGATAGGTAAGGATTGACTAGTATTGCTTAAAGCATAATCTTGGATGTTAAATGATATTTGGATGACTACATTGTTATTATAGTTGCACGATTATTGTTTCCCCCACATACCGGCTTCTTGCTGACCGATGTTTTTTTTGTCGGTGTTTTAGGTACAAATGAAAAGAACATACAGTAAAGTGGCATACATTGAATTAAATGAGAATTAACGTGCACAGGAGGATTAGTTAGATTAGTATCTTCATGGATAGAAGTTTAGAAATCCCAGTTTCTAAAAGGTATGCAAAGTTTTATTTTATACCAGTTTTCAGTTTAGTTGGTAAAATTTATTGATTGGTATTGATTATTTGTCTAACCTTTGATCATGTTAATTGGGATAACGACACCAGCCTTTCGGTCTCCCTTAAATGGAGGTTACCGGGAGGCGGGGTCGTTACAATTGGTATCAGAGCATAGGTTCCTCACTTAATCTTTAATAATTATTAAATTTACAAATTCAATAGAACCGAGGGAGTTATTAGAGGATTGTCCAAAAGACTGAGGTGTCTAGAAAAGGATCACGTCCGGGGGCTGGAAATATTTTCCTCCACGCCGCTAGTCAGAATACGAGGACTCCCGGATTGTGTGACTGCCTGGCTGATATCTTAGGATAAAACTCAAAATAAGATACCTTTAGGACTCTCTCATCTTGTTCATCCCTTCTCAACTCAAATGTTGTTAAGGACCTTAAGGATTAGGGTTTTCTCCCTTTTCCTCACCCTCTTGAGGTATGGGTAAGGTTGATAAGGTCTAAGGAATCCTCCACCAAATTAATAAAAAGCATGTAAATAAGATGTCATGGACATAAGCTTAATAGATTCAGCGCAAACTAAAGAATAGATACATGCTTAGGTCATATGACATGAGTTGTCATTGCTCTCATGAGAAACTTGAGGATAGACCTCTTTGTCAGGAGGATGAGTAGAGAGAGTTAGTATTGGAGGAAGAGACCTCCATTAAAAGTAGAGAGCTAGCACATCCTTTGAGGATGATGTTAACCCTGACCCTAAGTGAAGGTTAGAGAGAAAGATGGCATGATGAGTTAGATGTCATGGTTGACCAAGTGTTTGGCTGGACATGCCTTTGGGATCCCATAAGAGGTTAGATGACCTAGTACCTTTGGCGACCCAACCCTGGAGAGGGTCGTGCATGTTAGAGCGAAGGATAGCCCCTTCATGGATGAGGTTAGAGAAGAACTTATAGAAACCTTGTGGGATGTTGAAAATAGGATATAGCTTGCACCCAGAGTACATCAGTAGTATGAATGGTAAGTTAAAATTGAGGCCAAAAGGATAGGATGGATGGCTTATGAGATAAGCATAAGGGATTATGGATAATCATGAGCAAACATAAGTTTGAGCATAGGCTTCACCCACGTAGAGGTATGCCTTTGAGCTTGATCCTTCATGGAAAGAGGACATCTAGTAGTATGGCTGGGTGTGGAGTTATCTCTAGAGAGAGAAAGCAGGACCCCAGTAAGGAGGTTGGAAGCCTAAAACCCCGAGATTTGAGGAACAGTGGGGAGTTGAGGATGATGCGACCTAAGTGGATGATAGTGGTTGCCTTATGCTTGACCCCTGGAGGATGATGATATCTTGGTTGCCTTTAGAGGAACCAAACCCTAGAGAGAGGATGAGACTTTTGGTATGTGTGTGTCTATAGTATAGATGTTTACCTTCTGAGATAGGAAGAAGAGTTCTTTAGACCTAGAAAGGTTTAGTAACAGATTTTGAGGCCTTATACCTAGTTGGTTGTTCTTGAGGAGGACTCAACTCTGAGGTGTTGCTCATATAAAAGGATCATGGGAGTACATGACATACCTTGGACATGATTGATTCGTGGTTAAGAGAGTGAGCATGCAGTTGGACACCCAAAGATGAACCTAGGGTTCCTAGACCTAAGAGGGGAAGCAGTGTACCCAATGCTCATGATGAGTTTTGAGTCTCCATAGTTTCGAGCATGGTATTCCTCATGTGTAGAGGTAAAGGAAATCCCTTAAGTTAAAGGTATGTTTGATGAATCCCTCACAACTAAGTTGGTCTAATGTCGAGGAAAGAGAACAAGTATCACCTAACATGGTTTGATAGGTGGTCTGCTTGTGCCTTAGTAGCTGTTGGGTTAGGCATGCTCATGTGGATGCAAACCCTAAACATAAGGACGGTTGTGACCTTGTTGTCAAGAGTTGTAGTTTCCTCCCATCCTGGAAGAGGGGCCCTTTTGTAGGGTGTATACCAGTTTTGTTGGTTTTGAGGTAACCTAAAGAGGTTTCATAGGATCTTGAGAAGCTAAGTGAAAGCACATGGTATGAGAATGAACCTGTAGACCCATAGATAACCATCTCTAAGTGCAGGTGGATGTGTTACCATGGAGGTAACCGGTATGGGGCCTGACCAAGGTAGGTAGGTTGCCATGACCCCTATGAAGGGATGAAAGTCAGTCATGAATGCAGAGAGAGATGATGAAGGATTGGGTAAGGTTCTAAGTTGAACATGTACTATGTTAGAATCCTAAGTCTATCCAAGGGTCGGGTAGGGATAAGACTGATGGAAGTAGGAGTTGCCTAATTCCCTAGTTGCACATGACCATAGGGTTAGGAGGTAACAACTATCATTGTCTGAGGGCCATGGGTTAGGAGATTGATCACCTTCATGAACTCATGGGACCCAAAGGGCAGATGAGTAGGGCACTCTCTGGATGCATGAGGGAAGAGGGATGACCCCAAAAGTATTAGAACCCTAAATACCTAAAGGAGATGACAAAGGATTGTGTGTGGACCAAGTAAGTTCGAGACCAGTTTCCCATGGAAGTAATTTTGATATCATGATGTTTGTAATGTAGATACATAAGTTTCACATTATAACTTAGATTTGAAGGTGTACTGGCAAGGTGGGATGTGCCATCTCTATTCTTGGAACAGGAAGAACTTTGTATTTGGACTGCAGCCAAATTCTTATTTCCTCTGGTTATGGGAGTGAGAGATAGCACAGTATGCATGCCATACACCAAGGATAAAGATCATGTGAGTTGGAATGTTGCTACAAGGTATGAGGACAAAGATGATAATATACCCTGGTGGAGTAAACAATACATGGATGGTTTACAAATAGTAAGCGAAATAAGGATGTTTTTTTTGTAGCAGAAGCCATGTGGAACTTGCAAGTGATACCAGGTTGAGCTTGATCACCATGATGATGAGATCAAAGAGTGTTCTTGATGAGTACAGACTTAGAGTTTGAGCTAAGAAGTATGTCTTCAACATTACCTAATACCTAAGGATGTGAAGTGGTAATGGATGCTTTGGTTGAGATATAGCTGCCTAATTTGGCTAGAGACTAGAAGAGGTTGTTAGGCTAACCCTAAGTCCGGAAAGGAGATGTGCATGGCTAACACTCAAATGTAACGAGATATGTTGAACAAGTTAATGGTTGTTTGGTTAGCCAGCATAGGCTTTGATGCAATGAAAGGATGGTGGTAGAACCTCAGATACACTTCTTTGGATAGGAAGGTAATAAACCCTATTGAGAATTGTTTAGGGTTTTTGAGGAATCAATCTTGAGGAATCATGACATATAGGAGATCATGGTTTAAAGATCACCAAACACCGTGATACTACAAAGATAGTAAGTGATAGTATCACTTTGGTTGCTTGATGTGAAGTTTCATGTAGAATGTGGCCATGCAAGCCAAGGGTGAAGGACGAACACCAATAACCCAGTGCTTTGACTTAGAGGTTAAAGAATCCCCAAGAGGGAATGGGAATTCATCACTACAGATGTGGTGGTAAGTCTTACTTAGACCAAAGAAGGTCAAGATGCAATATGGGTTATGGTAGATCGCCTTACCTAGATGACATGAGAAAGAAAGACTGTTGTCAAGGGACAGATTCAGTTGAACTACTTAAGAGAGAAAGGTGGTTCAGCTACACCATGATGTGAGTTCAAAAGTTCTTGAGTGTGACCTAAAGGTTCACTTCCATGAGGTGGAAGTGGATACATGAAGAACTCGATGGTAGTATAGTTTATCACCCCTAACTAATGGTTAGTATGATCCATACTAGAGGGTCTGATGAGAGAAAGTGTGCTTGTTCAGGGTGATACAAAGAGACAGTCCTTAAGATGTGATGTTAACCACCATAGCCTTTATCGGGATGCAAGAAGTTCTATAGGGAGGTCGTCTCGATCACCACTTCATTAAGATGATGTTGGTGAAGGAGGCCTCACAAAGGTCAGAAAAAACCATAGTGTGTGCAGATGAAGTCGCTTTGATCGTGCAATGGCTGAGAGAGAGAGCCCAGTGGTGACATGAGTTGCAAGTTGATGCAAAGCAAACTGACATGCAGTTCACTGTGGGAGAATATGTGATGTGAAAATTCGACCCCTCTAAGCTACAGCTAGGAAAGATGAGTCCCTGATATATGGGTCCATTTGAGATGGATTGGTGGAGATGGTTGTGTTTAGCCTTGCCCCTCAGTATAACATGATGTGTAATGTGTTTCATGAGTCTGATCTAGAGCACTATGTGAGGTACCCAAGCCATGTGCTGAGCCCTGAACCTATTCAGCTTTTGAGAGGCTGAAATGTCCTGAGTCACCTATGAGGGTATGTTATACCAAGGTAAGAAAGAACTCATATGGAAGAATATGAGATGATGAAGGTTCTTGGGAAGCACCATGGGAAGGGTGAAGCCACATGGGAGCCCTGATGGACATAAGAAAGGATTATCATGTTTGTTTTCTTGATGGAATTTTGAGGGCAAAATTCTTATAAGAGAGGAAGGATTTTACAACCCCAATTTTTGGGTTCCTTTGGTGAGAAATGTAATTTCTCATATTAAAGATATTGGAACAAATAATGATATAATTTGTTTTGAATAAATGGATTTCGTTTAAAATAGCCTTGATGATTGTGTTGTGGGCATTATAGGCTATTGGGCCCAATAAAAAGGAAATTCAATTAGTAAATGAATAATTGAGTTTTTGAGATAAGAAAGGTGTGGAAACCTCTAGAAGGCAAAAGAACTTAATCCAAAGGTGGATTTCGTGCCACATGGGTTCCTTGGGTCCCAAGGAATCCAAAGTTACAAAGATAATGCAAAAAGAAAAGAAAAGATCAATTAAGTATTTCTTTATTAAGAAAGAAATTGAAAACAATGATAAAATGTGGAAAATAAGTGGAAAGATGTGTAATTGAGTTATCCTTAGTGGAATTTCGTATCCCAAGGATTCCTAATAATAAAAAGAATACCAATGAGGAAAATAAAAGAGAAATAAAGAGAAATTCTCAAAAAGAGATATTTTAATAAGAAATAAACAAGATAATGAGAAATAATGGAGAATAATGCATTTAGATGCATCTAGAAGGATAATGAGTATCCAATAAAAAGGATTTTGAAATCTTGGAGTTTCTTGAAGTCCAAGGAGCCCCAATGAAGAAAAAGGAAAGAGAAAATACCAATAAAGCACAATAAGAGAATAATGTAATACATTATTAATGATTTTTGTGGTTTTGTTAAATGAATGGTATTTTCTACTTAAGGAAATATAAAAATCCGTGGCCCATGAATTAAAAAATGGCAAGTACAAAGAAAATGAAATAGGAATTTCGAATTCCTAAATATACAAATAATAGGGAATATCCAAAGGATAAAGAAGAGAGAGAATATTACTTCTCATTGAAGGAATTGATTTCCTACTTGGAAAGGGGCCCTTTGATTCGAGAATAGCCAACCTATGGCTTTGTTTCTCACCCCTATATAAGGGGTAGTGCCTTGGTTTTAAGGGAAGAGAGAACCCCACGTTCTTCTACCTTCTTCTTTTCGTGCTAACCCTAACCAAGAGAACATAGGGTGATTTTGGGGGCTTTATCAGCTGTGGCGCGATCTTAATGGAGGCACGAAGTTGCTCCTAGGATCTAGGGTGGTTTGCCACCTTTCCTATCCGCCACCATCGTGCAACAACCTGCAACACGACTACCAGGTTGGACGCGGGTTGCGGGCCTGACCAACGTGGGCCAACCGCCATAGCTGCAAAAGAAGGGCACCATTTGGTGTGTGGGTGTGCGGTGGAGGGAGGAGAACCTTCCATAGCAACCGTCGGGATCGGGGAGGGGGTAGAGAGATCACGTTGTTTGCGACTAAGGCTGCAGGTCGGCGCCCTGGTGACTCGTGAGGAGGAAGAAGAAGCTTGGGCGTGTTGGACGTTTTTACCCTTCCAGGGTAGAAAGAAGCAACAACTTAACCGAGGGTGTTTTGGACATTTCAAAATGTTTCCAAAGAAAGCAAGCCGCATTGCATGAGATCGGCCACGTGGTGCTCCTGGATTGGCCCAAAGTAAGTATTTTTGTGAAATTCGTATCTCATTAACCATAGCTTGGATAGATGCACATTATACATGAATTTTGATTAGGAGAACTCAACGAATGCAATAAAAATATATTTGAAGCAGAATTTTGATTGCAATTCGAAAAGTAATGCAAGTTATTAACTTTAATGTAATGATGATTAAGAAACCCTATTTTGATATGATTAATGTGATTAGTAGGGTTTAATTGATGATTACAGTTGATATTAACCTGTTAATCATAAAAAGATACATTAAGGTCGAAAAAGTTGAATTTTGCACAATTTAGGGTTCCATATGCTTTAACGAACCTTAAAACCCTAATATTGGTAAATGTGACTTTTAATGGCTTTAATTATTCAAAATCGTGAATAAATGATTCTAAGCTAATTCGAGCATTAAAGTTTCTTATTTTGGTTAAATACCCTTAATGTGGAAATTAGGGTTTCCTAGTGGATAAAAGGTAGTATTAATGATAAATAACGTTCATATGAGTATTAGAGCATAATGAACTACGAATTGATGATAAACAAGCATAATGACTTGGTCATAGATTGAAAAGGATAAAAATGGTAGCTTTAATGTAAAAGAGGCTTAATGGACTTAATTGTTGGTTAATTGTGCATTAATCTGGAATTAGGGTTATGTGTTTGTAAAAGGGTCACCTTAATAACTTTCGTGAAGGATAGATGAGAAATTTAGGGTTTAAAAAGAGTAAAGGGAACTAAAACCCTAATTGCAAATTAAATCCTAAAAATAGGAAGAAACCCTAAAAAGGAATAGAAACCATAAGTAGCAAGATGGTTTGGATAGTTTTTTATAAAAAGGAATTGGATGTATATTTCAAGATTGAACTGTGTACTTGCTTGATTCTGGATTACTTGCTTGTTTGCACTATTCCTGCATCTGAGTCTGCCTGATAGGTATGTGTTTATGCTTATGAATATCTCGAGTTAGTTTTCCAAGGTTTTCTGAAGTTTTCATTGATGACTTGAAATAAATTGTTGGTTGAATTTAGTTAATGCAAACTATAATGTGGCTATGACTATCACATAAGATATGTGCCTACCAGCTCAGATCGCGGTCCCCTCTGTGGCTTAATAGTTGACCTAGTACATGGCTACCTATGGGGTAGGTCCATCAGCTCATTGCATGACTTAGTACATGGCTACCAATGGGGTAGGTCCATCAAGTCACATTGAGTTAGATATTGGGCTACCTTCGGATAGTGCCATGCGACTCCATAACCCTAGGTATTGGCTACATGTGTGGTAGGGCCATGGGGACAAGGATCTACCATATGAGAAAGGTAGTATCCATGTCCACTGTAGGGACAACACAGAGATAGGGGATAGGTAAGGATTGAGTAGTATTGCTTAAAGTGTAATCTTGGATGTTAAATGATATTTGGATGACTACATTGTTATTATAGTTGCACGATTATTGTTTCCCCTACATACTAGCTTCTTGCTGACTGAAATTGTGTTTGTCGGTGTTTTAGGTACAAATGAAAAGAACAAATAGTAAAGTGGCATACGTTGAATTAAATGAGAATTAACGTGCACAGGAGGATTAGTTAGATTAGTATCTTCATGGATAGAAGTTTAGAAATCCTAGTTTTTAAAAGGTATGAAAAGTTTTATTTTATACCAGTTTTTAGTTCAGTTGGTAAAATTTATTAATTGTTATTGATTATTTGTCGAACCTTTGATCCTGTTAATTGGGATAATGGCACCGACCTTTCAGTCTCCCTTAAATGGGGGTTACCGGGAGGCGGGGTCGTTACAATGGTCATGCTGCTCAGCACGGTCGTGTTACCACCTATATCCTAGCATTTTCTGCTCTATTTTTTCAACAATGCCCCTACTTACCCTAGTGCTTCCACCACCACCTATATATACATGGGTGGTGGCCACAACACTGGGTTCTCTTCCATTACTCCCCTCCACCTACTCTAGAGCATTCATTGCCTCCTTCCTTGCATTCAAGCCACCCATCCACCATTTTCACCCCGTTTCCACCATAGAAACCTAGTTTTCTAGGTTTTCTACCATAACCCCTTCATTTCCATGCCCTTCACCCACCTTGGAGGAGATAGGTCGTTCTACAATAGCTAGGAGGTGAAGAAGAAGAAGAAGCTACTTCCAGCTCCATGGAGTCCTATCCCCTTCTCCTCATTTCTTTTATCTTTTCTTTGAGCATGTCTAGCTAAGCCCCTAGTGGTGGGTTGTTTGGGGTTAAAATGTGACTTTGATACCATGTTAGGGAAAAATAACTTGTAATGAATATAATTTTATTCTATGATGATTTCCACTTGCTTCTATCTCATTTTCTTTGAGCATGTGGTTTGTGCTTTTAAACATAAATTGCTTGTTATGTGATGCTTGATGGCACTTAGATTCTAGGGGAAATTGGAATGTATGTGGCAATCTTAGGAATGGCTCTTAGGTCCAATTAGTTGAGCCCTAGCTAGCCCCCTTTTTTCCTACATACATCTCCCTTCTTCTACAAGTAAGTGTGAGATCTAAGTAGCTAGTGTAAGTGTGATTAGTGCAATTTCCTAGAGTTTCCTACAGGCTAAATGGCATGTAACATGAGGTGAAATACCCTCATCTATACTCCCATTCCTACCCTTGGCTCTCAATTGCCCTAATATCATTTTACCTCAAAACCTAGACTTGCCAAGTCCCACTAGAATTACACCTAGCCCTAGTTCTCCAACTAGTAGTGTAGGTTATATTCTAATAGCACTTGCCTGGTTGTTTGGTTTGGTAATCTAGATTGAAATATGAGATTTACATGCTTTGTTGACCTTCCCCCAATTAATATCAAGTTTCATCCCCAAACAGCCCACCTATCCATCATATTGCTTGAAATCCACCCTTTCTATCT
Source organism: Alisma plantago-aquatica (assembly GCA_963693085.1). Taxonomy (NCBI): domain Eukaryota; kingdom Viridiplantae; phylum Streptophyta; class Magnoliopsida; order Alismatales; family Alismataceae; genus Alisma; species Alisma plantago-aquatica. Next base: position 1,030,905,614 of record OY856410.1, on the reverse strand, counting down.
TAGCTTGTTAATGCTAGCGTAGTCAATTGCCTTTGTAAATTCTAGATAATTGCCTAGTTCAAGATAATTAGTTCTTGCTTGAGTAGTTGGGGCTCCTTGAGCTTGTTTGTGCTAATTTGGCTAATTAGTGATAACTTAGGTTCTTGCTTGTCTAATTGCTTAGCTTGCACCTTAGTTGATAACTTAGCTTGCTAGTGTAGTATAACTCATTGCTCTAGCTTAATTAATTGTCTTGGTTAGTTTGATAGCCTTAACTTGCTTAGAGTAATCTAGGACTTTTGTTAACTTAGTTTCTTTCTTGCTATTTATTGCTTCCAATCGTAGTGTAATCAAACCAAACCCAACTTTAAACCCTCAAAACCTAATCTTCGCTTTAGGAACATAGCTAACACGAACCTAGCTCTAGTGCCCCCCTCTAGCCATGTGGATCAACCCCTTTCCTTCCCTCTCACCTATACTACAACATGACCACGTGCTCTTGCGGGAGCATATTTTAGTATTGTGAGTGAATCTTGTTTGGGGCCTTATACTTTTGAAAGATCACACCTGCCTGGAAAATCGCACTAGTAGTCTCTCCCACATCCTCTACCTCCCCTAATGGGTACTCCAAGGTATTTAGTGGGGAACATGCCCAACTCCAGTTGGGCATCCGTCTTTAGTCTCCCCCTCCTAGAATCACAAGATCTAGAGAGGAACAGCTTGGATTTGATATCACAGATATATAGCCATGTAAGCCTGCCAAAACAATATGTAGTAAACGATATCTTTACTAGTATATGTACGATATATCATATCCATACTTGTATGTGCATTTTCTTTCATCAGATAAGTACCATTAGTAATGATTGGCATTAAACATATTATATTGTATACAAGTTTTGTTATGTTTCAGGCTTAAAGACAACCATAATTCTTAATTTACTTGAGTGTTTCCACCTGATTAGTCGAAAATGTTTGGTAGCATTGATTCATCTTATTTATGTGATAAGTTATATTTCATTACATTACTTTCAACTCTTGACTGGTTTCAGCTGATACTATTGATAATTATTGAAGGTATCCTATCAAAGCTTATCATATTTATTATGCTCACCATAAGAAATCTACTTCCCATGGATTATACTACATGATGGTATTCACTATAGTATTTCTAGATATATAAATATTGTGGATGACGCCCAAAGCCAAGGTTGAAATTATCATCTACATCCATTGTTACACTCAGTTTCTTATTAGTAAGTAACTTAGGGTTAAGAAACCCTATTTCAATTTACAATCATGATTCAACCTTCGATGCATTATTTAGTTCAGTTTTCATATATACAAGGTTTATTTGATATTAGCTAGGTTTAGATAAAAACCCTAATTTCTAGTTGTTACATATTCATAAAACCTAACTAGTTACATTAAAATTTAGTTCTTAACACTTTTTGGTATCTATAAATGATTTAGGAAATTAATTCGGATGTAAGGAGCTAGCCCTACTTTTTATAGAAGAAGTGAAATTTCTAAGTAATTGGATGACCACCGATTTGTTTCGATCAAGAAAATAGTGCAAAAGGTCCCATAATTATATAGGTACTCCCCTTGTCTAATAGTGGAGAGTTAATTATCACTAAATTTCTTTATGAGGGACATAGAAAACACAACAAATTCTTCTATAACATGATAAATTGAATTATTCCATCAACAACAAGTACCTTATATATAAAAGTGAAACCAACTACTCATACTCATGGAAAGATAATACTACTCCTTCCATCCATGTCAAATTAGATAGACTCCCCTATTCCTCTTCTTAGTCAGATATAGACCCCCTACCCCAAATTATCACCTAACCCAAACTAATATATAACCATAATCGTGCCATTTTAGACCAAAAAATTATATAGTTAGTGGCTCCATGCCTTCCCGTTATTATAGGTTATGGCCTCACACCCACGATATAAAATCTTAGAAAATCCCACTGGTAAACCTTAGTAGCAGCACGTTGTAACCATGTGGCCCTTCTAAATGATAAACTAAAAGCATGCTAAGTAGCACTTAAAACATAGGCTTCCCAGAATTGGAACTCTATCAAAAAATTAAAATGCCCATGTTTCCTTAATAAAAAGTAGAGACCAAGACCCTCTTGATCATACCACATATTCAATCATACAAATCCATGGCCCAATCATTGCTACAATAACCCCTTGACCAATAAACCTATTATAAACAAAGGTCCAAAATACATTAACTCAAAGGAGATCACATCACTACCATTTTCACAGAAAACGATCACATAAAACACACAATACCTTCACTACTCTATTTATTAATGGAAATTTGAATAATAAAAATTAGACATCCTTAAGCATCCCATCACATGATTTAAAAACATTGTTAATCATTAACCCCTATAAATGAAACCCCATCTTTCTTTGTGATGACATCTTCTCTAGTTGGATTATTCCTCTTCTAAACTCCCTAACCTACCCTTTTTCCATTGAGAAAATCTAGGCTCCGCACAAGCAATAAATCAAGACAAACTTCATGGTCTCTAATGAATTCTTTAGATCCTTGTATAAAACATTTTGGCATACTATATAACCTAACATAAACAAAATATTTATTTCTTTATTCCCATGCAAATCCTACCAACCTTCTTACAGACTAAGAAAGACACTTAGCCCTCATCCCAAAGAAACAAAATCCAAAATTGAAATCTGGTTATGGACCCATAATCCTGATAATCTACAGGTATAAAATGATTTCTAAGTCTCTAGTAAAAGATCCCCAAAATTTAATCACTTAATTTCAAAATCAAGTTTCCTTAGTTAAAGGCCAGAAGATTCATGATCTTTCCTTACAAGAAATTGACTTATTCACTACCAATTAAACTACGCTCAACACTTAGCCTTGGTCAACATAGATTTTAAAGCTTATGCCCACCTTAGATGGCATTTCCTATGAAAAATTCTTTGAGGCCAAGAATTACCTACTATAGGGTTGAATTGGAGTAAATGTTGTGTTTTAAATTCTTCTTTATACATCCTTCTTAATGGATCCCCACATATTTTTTTAAAAGTTCAAATGGTTTTATACAAGGGAATCATCTCCACCAATAACTTTCATTATGACCACACATTGCCTTCGTATATTCCTCCCACTAGCCACCTCATCCAATCTAATTAACCCTTTATATATCTGAAACTCTAACATTTATCTTTAAATACATTTTTTTACAATACCCTTATCGATATCACAAGAACTATACATTTTTTCAGTCACATCAAGCCTCAATATTAACTTCTTATTTTCCACATCCCTCCTATTGAGAAATATCTCTATGATCAGATATATTAATCTAACCTTGACTATTTCCCCATAAAATATTGTCGTCTCCACTTTGTCCAAAATATTATTCGAACAATTTCTTTGAACCCCATCATAGGTTCCTTCAAGAAAAAACTTTAAGGTTTTAGTAGCCATTCCTTCTTCCAAGACCACCATGTCATTTGGATAAACGATTTTGTTACATAACTTCATCATTTTTCCTCATCTTCCTCCCTCTCCCCTCAAAAATTATAGATTATAGATAACATTTGCACAAATTTTTTCTAGAATAACACAAATATAGACTTTGTATTTGGGGAAACTATCTTCCTTCGCAAAAATCATTAAGTTTCTAGGATGTTTGAAAACTCTCCATATGTAAGGAGTGAGACCCTAAAAGGGATCCACTTCTTACCCAATTGAATATAGGTAATAATCCCAATGTCAAACACCAACACGAACATTTCACATGGGAATATGAACGAATATATTTTATTGATTATGTTCATAACAAAATAGTGAGAAAATTTGAGTACGCAATGTCATAAGTTTACAAGGTTGACACCCATATGGGTGAATACACGAGATACATACTATTTCACTAATTGTTAAATGTAGAAGGTAATATGGCTACTCCAACTCAATCTCCCAGGGAATACCAATGATACATATGTACATATTAGTCATTTGGGCCCTCCGTCTACAAATCAACTTTACCTAATGGGTCGTAAGAAAACCTTATAAAAAGAAGAAAGGTACAAATTTATTAACAAACATTGATATGTGTGTATAATAGAGAATTGGGAAAATAAGGAAAAGGACAATGAATATTGTATCTAGGATCCCAATTGAGGAGATAGAATAAATTATCCAAATGGACATCAATAGAAACATTTCAATAAGATTATATTCAATATTAACACAATTAATTATGCCATAAAAGCACCTACAAATTTACTAGGGCACACACCCATCAAACTAAATCAACAATTTTGCATGTAGGTGAGATAAACATGGTACTAGTACATATATGAAGGCAGTGGTGGCTACAGTAAACAACCCTAAACTTGATAGGGAATGGAACACAACCAAACTCCCAAATATATAACATTGTAGGACGACTAAAACATCAGTTCATGGCATGAGAAGCAAAACTCGTTTACCTAGTAATATCACAAATGGTAGGGGATAAAACCTTAGGGGAATAAAACCCAAAAACCAAAGAGTTACATAACTCTAGTACTATAGAATCAAAAATCATGAAATAATATAGAGGAAAGCAAAAGTTTAGTTACAAGATGGTTTCAATGAGACTTCCATCATAAAATTGATCATATAAGACGTCCACCACAAAATTAAGATAAATAGGGTTTCCACTACAAAAGTTTATCACATAGATCATTTCCTCAATTAAGATGCAACATAGGACCATGAGAGTACATCACTATGAAAGTTAAGGTTTTGCTTCACAAAAGGAACAAATTATTTTAAATCCACAAATCAATGTAAAAGTTGAAATAGGATGTATAATATATGGCTTTTAGAGTTAAGCAAGCATTTCCATAAGAGTATTTGAATATCATGAGAATAATTTAAGAAGATGAGATCCAAAATTTTCAATAACATGTGAAAGACAAAATCCAATGCAAAAATGCATTACAGAGGTCTAAGAGAGAGAGAGTCAAGAAGATATTGCCCAATAAGAGTCATAGAGGGATGCAACATACCTGAGGTCCAAACTAGAGATATCCAAAGTCAAACCCAAAATCCTCAATCAGGGAATCAAACCAACTATTAAACATATGTATGAAGTTAGAGTAAATTTCTCATTAATTACATAAGCCCTAAAAATTGTCGTTCCATTGTTGTAGGTTCATATCACATAACCCAAAACATATTGTAGAAAGACTCTCCTGATTTAAAACCATTTTTTGTTGTATAACTATGATTTACCATTATTTAGATAGGAATTTAATAAATTTTGGACTATAAAAAAATCATAAAATTATCTCTTTATATTTGAGATGGGTTATCAAAATATTACCATCATGAAGATAATTTTATTATTATTGTAGAACATAGTTTTCTATAATTTTGGATATTTGAATATTTAGTTATCAGTTATTTAAGGAAATGAATTTATTGGATTTAATTAATGATAATAAACTAAGTAAAAATATGTCACTATAGATGAATTCAAGATAGAAACTTTATGCAATACACAAGAAGTTAGGTAAATTACAACCCCTCACGAAACTTGCACGATCAAAAAAGATGAAACAAGAAAAATGAGAGTGCCCTTCACCTAAAATTAAAGAAAGTCATCAATGAGAGAAATCTAGGAAAGTTAATCCCTTGATATCTCTTTTTCAATTCACAAAGGACTAAGACTCCAGTGATTGAAAACCTAAGATCCTCAATTGAATTCCACTAAGAAATGTAGAATAAGACCACTTCATTTGGTTTCCTCTCATCATCACAAACTCAAAGAACCCAAGAAATAGAGCCTAAGGTTCGCAGTCCCCCAATCAATATTTCTACCATTGTTGGTTGGAGCATGAAGGAAGGAATCCAATAAGAAGGACATTTTTACCATATCAAAATTCACATTAATTTCGCTACCATTAGGAAACAGCATAGATATGACAGCCCATATAAGAAGTTATTGGAAACTCAAGAATAATTATGGCCAAAAAAACAATAGTATGTATGGGGAGAGGGAAAACACATGATATAGGTGTTGTGCATAATTTAAGGTAGATGAAGCTTTCAATAAATTCTCCAAAACAACTCAAACACTTAGCAGTATTACACAGTTAAACTTTGTCTCCAAACTCGATGCAGCTCTAAAAAAACACCAAGGGTCAGAGTATATAGGTGAGGGGTGATTGGGATCAAATAGCCAAGTGGGATCAATCATTGGGGATAATCAAAGGTTTTGGCATGGTCTTCTATAGGGTAGATGTCTCAGGGTTATAGGGAGGCAAGACAACAAAAGAAACATGGCAAAAAAGGGTGTCAAAGTTGGTTAGAATGATTGGGATCATCAAATCATAGAGCATTTAGGATCAGGATGTGTAGAAAGGTGAGAGGAAACTAATGGGGAGGTAAACATTCCACAAGGATATTAGGAGAAATAAAATTAAAAAGGAGAAGGAATAGCACAATATGACACTAAAAGGGTAAACTCATGGGTGAGAGACTTAAAGCAAGATTGTTGGATAAGTTAGGATTGTAAAAAATCACAAGGGATAGGAGATCCATTAGATCATGAGAAAAAAAAGAGGAGTGTAAGAGAGAAGATTAGAAACATTATGAAATTGTTTATAATTATAAGAACATTTATCAAATTAAGGTTTTTACTTTGTTATTTTTTTCCGAAACTAGTTGAGACTTCATTTCATTTTCAAACAAGATGAAACTTGACATCAAGGATATTTAAAGTATGTAGAATGTGTTTTACCATTAGTTTCCATTTTGAGATTAGTTATTAGGTCATCTAATATATAAGTGTTTAAAGATATTATTACCATATATGTTATCTCAGTTATTATATCTTACTAAATCTCATAATTTAGTTTGTTTTAGGATCATCATGTCGATAAACACTTTCCTTATTAACTACATAAAAATATCAGCTATATATTACTAGAGTTCCACTTTTGAGATTAGACATTAAATATTAGGGTTAAAAGGTGCTATTTCTATATTTATTCACCAAATAAATATCTGTTGCAAACATCTTGATATTAGATTTTTAGTATAATCTCCACAATGACTTTCTCTCCTTAATTCTTTTATACGAATTATCTAATATAGAATCCAAAAGTTCAGTTAAATCCATTTAATGATGATATTAATTAATGAAGGACAAATTAATTATTCACCAATATGTATATTCCTTTTTAGGCCCTCTAGGGTTTTCTCCGTCATTATTGTTGATATGAAGATGATCCATAATACTTTGAGCATTATTAAACACATTAGAATTTGTTGCAACAATGCAAAAGTGAATTATTAATATATTTATGTACTATCCATTATATAGAACTTATGTTGTATAATAAGGAAAACCAAATTGTATTTATCACTTCGTAAGTTATGTGTATTAATCATTTGCATTATCGTAGCTATGATGTATTATGCAAAATACCATTTACATATTATTCATCATTTTACCCATCTAATTTATACCTAACTTAACCTTTATAATCATCTTATTTGAATATAGGGTATACACTAATGTGAATACTCTATAGTCATTATTATAAAAATCCAACTATATTCTTTAAGACACATGTGGATGCTAATGTCAAATAGACCTTTAATATGACCATGCTAGGGTATATCTTATAATTGTTTGGGGGTTATTCTAAGAGCTCTTTGTATTGGCATTTAATTTAGAGAATAGGACTTTGGGGATAAGGAGGTCAGATTCTGGAATGTTACATCAGTATATATCCTAATATGCCATTAAAATATCTTTACTTTAAAAAGCATGACCATACTCTTAGGATCATCACCATTGCCCCAATCAAGAATATATACAATGTTTTCTTCTGTGGTGACTCTTGTCTCAATGGTATAGCCCTTCCTTCAAACAAAACATCCTCAAAACCACAAACTCCTTAGACCATATACAAAACCATTCAAAAGATTAATATCCTTAATCATTCCTAACCACACCCTTGATTGTATTATGTGGATTTGACATGCCCACAAAATTGTCGACCCATTATTTGTCCGTGGGGCTCAACATTCTCCAACCAGTAAGAAAATAATTTCTTATTTATTAGAGTTTCATCAACCCCCTTCAAGAAATGGTCTATTAACATTACTGCTTCATCTGGTGTTCTGCTCAAACTAATTTCTCCTTGAACCCAATCTTCACACTAGAAATATACACATGTCATTTCAGCATGCTTTGTTGAGATAACTTATAAACCAAACACACTTTCTCCCATTCAACTTCTCAACAACCACCTAGAAGATTTAGACCTAAATATCCCAGCGGTTGCCTCATTACTTCCCTCTTTCTAGAAGTAAATACAAAATAGTTTTAACCTCCATACTAAGCCTCACACTAGAGAGACAAAACATTATCATCCTTACAAGGTTGGAAAAAATCAAAGGCCTTCAACAACATATACACTACTCCCACTTAAATTGTTCACATTATGAAAGTCTTTTCCATAAATCATTTTTTTGGTATGCAATTCATGTAACAATGTTTAATATTGTCTAAATATATTATGTTCTCATATAGCATAATCATCCTATCAAGTTTATATATTCCATTGCACCCAATAACATCCCACTCTCCTAGACATTGGCCTCCTTTTTCTCACTATGGAACCCTAATTTGCCCACTTTTGTGGTGGATGTTACATGTTATCCATTTGTGTGGTAGAAATCTCATATTTGTGACTATAATTTCATGTGCCTCTAAATTTATGCATGCTTGTTGATTCACTAGCCCTAGAGTGATATAAGTGCTTTATTTTTTTGGGTTATGTGCCTATTTTATATTTTTGTGGCGTGTGATATTCCACATACATCAATTTTGTGCCCACTTTTTACATTGAGGAGGTTGGTTATGTGTCATTTTCTATCATGTTTTGGGTTATGTTCCTTAACCGCCATTGTTTATTTATATCTCACTAGTTCTATGTTTATCTCACTTGCATGTAGATTAATTATTTTTGATGATCGTATATGTTCAGAAAATTAGTTTGATTGTTCTTATGTGGCACATGTTCGACATGGTATATGGCAAGTGCATCTTTTATATACCTTTTTATTATTTCTCTTTGATATCCAATTGGACATTCAATTTCCCTCTTTGATGGAAGCCTTGATAATGTTTATTGATGGTCTTTTACCTAATATTGCTCAATCCCTATTTATATGCTCATATTGAAAATTTTATGATGACAATTTCCATTATGTCTTATCTTGTGGGGTATGCTTCCAACCCCTTAGGTAATGAACATGGAATATTTGATATGATGATCTAGACTTGGATTAGTAGAGATGACTATTGGGAGATTGGCTTGGAATAGATTGCATATCCCTCTTCTTAGATCTTGAATTTTTTGCCTTCATTAAAGCCTCTAGTGGGAGATTATTATGTAATCTTGCAAAATTGAATAAGTTGTAAATACCTCACTTTTTAGCATCCCCCAATACTAGAGAAACCCCAAAGGTTGACAGTCATTACCTAAAATTCCCAAGGATCCGGATTTAACAAAAACAAATAATACCAAATAATTTATATTAATTCAAATATTGTTCACAAGGTGCTCCTCAAAGGAGTTACATAAATTTCTATCATCAGAAATGTACATATGACAGAAGTATCTATCCAATCCTCCTTATAATTTAAATTTAATATCTTCAGGTAATTTCATGTGGTTCATCATCTATCTAAATATCTTCATGTTTAGCATGTACCTAAAATGTCATGAAACAATAATGTGGCTAGATAAGATATATTATGTATGTGAGGTGCATGAAAACATGTGCAAGTACATAACAACATATATTCAATCAATTACTTGCAAATTAAAACTGACATGGTCTTCACATAATTCCTTTATGTTATATTGATAGTGGCTTAGAATTGAACATAATGTAAATAAACATCCAACATTTTAGTTGTTCAAATCTCAATAAATCCTTTAAAAAACTAACAAAATAATATGGGTAGTCATAAGAGTAACCACATAATTAAGAGTGTCCACTAGCCTGAAGAAGTATTTAGTTCGAATTCTATCCATTTTATATAGGTCAGTTGCATCAACAATAGGTATATTTTACATTTCCATCTCTCTCTAATGGCTATATTTCACTTTATAGCTACAATACCATCGACCAAATTTTAGTTGCCAAATTATTTCATTAGAAGACAAGAATATCAAAGACCGCCAACTGAGTTTTGGGTCACCAAATTCAACTAATGAACTTTGATGAGTTCAAGTCATATTTTCACTAGCTAAATTTCATTCAAGTTAAAATATTGATTGATGTAAAAGGACCTCTCTTCTCAAGGGGTTATGATGTTTTCTTATCTATGTAAAATATGCACTCTTCGAATGCATGCTTAGTTCCACGATGAATCTTATTGGGTTTACGTGATTATAAGTCACAAGGTTTTGATGCAACCCTTATTTTATTTGTCATCTTTGAATACATGTCGGCCGCTCATATATTCACATATGACATGATTTATCGCACTTGTCTTAACACTTCCCTCATGCACATGTCCCATGTCACATGCACTTGAAAGGACTAGACAAGTATGATTATGCACATAACATTCGCTCTACAAAATCCCATAAGCATGTGTCCATACCACAAACACAACGGAAAAAGAGAGAGCATGTTATATACAATTCTAGAGTTAGACACAAAAATCCAAAACGTCAAGGCACACAACCCTAGTCCTTATTTCAACTAGACTCCTACTTTGCTTTCTAATATCATACACTTACTTTTTCTATACCTTAGGGTTAGAACATATGAATCTGATGGCTTCCCAGTGACCATCCATCTATCTGCTCTATTACCATTAATGTAACACCCCTAATTTAGATATACATTATAACTGAGTGGAAGCTTTCATTTTGAAGGGTGGAATGTCACATTTATGAAATCATCGGAAATAAACACATAATTCACCATTGAGATTCATACATTGTTGTTTGAATAGGAAAGTATAATTGAGTTCTATGATATATTTAACCATTTTTAAACATGGGAAACTTCTCATAAAGATAAACATGACTGGATCGCCTAGTATGGATGTCACCCCACCAGTTGGCTCTTAAAGGACTTCTAGTCCTTTCTTTCTCCTCTTGAGTCCTTAGTTGCTCCAAATCTTGGGGACATTGTGTCCCCATCCATGCAAAGGGGAAAACAACACATCAGTAAATAGTATTGGCACATTATAACATAAGAAAAATATAGTATACTTGACATGTAAGAAAACTTGACATGAATTAACTATAAACATTTTTTAATCATTATTAACATGAAGAATTGAAAAGTAAATGTATGCATCCCACTATGACGCCCCCTTAGAAGCACATGATTGCTAGGAAAGCCCTTGACAATCCCTTGAGGTCCATGATTCGGGAGCATATAAAGACTATTTCAATTTCAATTAACTTGATCATTAACATGACATTAACATTGACATAATCATGATTCTTGAACTTAACATGATAGGATTTCTCCCCATTAACATGATCTCTTAAACATGATGGTATTTGTCCCTTTTGATCATTTACATGATTTTCATGAGTCATTAATCATAAGCTATAATCATAGCGAACATTATAAACATAGGACATAGCATATAGCAATCATCAAGTAGTGATATAGTGAACATGATTAAAAATTAAACTTGAAATGATAATGTCTACTTTATACTTAACTTGCAAATAACCATAAATACTTGTGCTTGGCAGCATGACTCATTTACCTTGGAACAATGTAGATGGTAAGATTGTATCTATGATCCTTGAGGCAGCGCCTGGATATGATTTACAAGAATATAGGCTAGTGTTCTTGGAGCGAACTTGATCCTAAGATGGTCTCTCTAATCTTTGAGGCAATGCCTGGATGTGATTTGTAAGAACATAGGCTAGTGTGCTTTTCCTTGGTATTCTTAGATCATGGGGGTCCATTTTATAGGTGTTAGGGATCTAGAACTTTCTAGTCCAAGTGGACTTAAAAATTTTAAAATCATTTGTCTTTTAATTAAACATTGGCATTATCTTAACTCCAATATATTAAAAGGTAAGAATAGGTGAAAACATGTGTCACTTTGTTAATTACAAATTTCCAACTTTGCGGTTAAACTAATTATATTTTGTTTGTGAATTTCCTTTATTATCTTTCATATCTTTTGTATGAGATATTTAAGAGAGAATGTATTATCGTTTTCTTTTATATATTTATTAAAAATATTACATTAACTAAATACCATTACATTTTATTTGTAATTACAAAGAAATAGAGAAAATGTGAGAGTTGTACTACTCCTTACATAATTACCATAATGTCTTATTTCCATGTAACTAAGGCTGAGACACATTATTTCATTTTATAAAAAAAATCACAAAATGGAGGAAAGAGAAAAAGAACTTTATTTTACATCTACATGCACTAGTTGTATAGCAAGAATATACAATGTGATTTCAATGAGTTATTTAAAAATTGTTGAATGCAATTACTAATTCCCATATATTTCATAGTTGTTTAAAATGATGTTATACTATGTAATTTATTGTCCATAAATTTTGTAACCTCTTATCTTCCATAATCTCATTCTATGTTCATATCACGCTTCCTAGTTGTGTTGGAAAGGTGATAGGTCAAAACCCACATTTTTGTAGTTTCAAATTAATATATTTATCATGTTGTATTCAATTATTTGAACTTTGTAATGTTAAAAAAAGAAAATAATCGAACTCTCCTTTTAGCTTCCCTTCTACAATTTTAAATATAAGGTCTCATGTTAACAAATTTTGACCAACAATTAATTAATGTTTACATTGCATGTGTTAAATGGATTGACATTGTGTTTTATATTTATTTGAGAGGTCAAGCTAATTTGAAACATGAACCACACCATACATTAATTACATACATGTGTTAAATGGATTGACATTTTGTTTTATATTTATTTGAGAGGTCAAGCTAATTTGAAACATGAACCACACCATACATTAATTATATACTATAGATCATTCCTTGCCAATCAAATTTGAGTTTCGAATTACTCATATTCAAAATTTCCATGTTTGTTATTTACTTCATTTTCATGCATTAAAAGGTGAGATAAAGTGAAAAGATTCTCCTTAATTATTTCTTTGATTGTAAAAATGATATGATCAATATTTCTCCACATTTAAGTCTGTTATGCCTTTATGGAAAAAATTTATTGAAGAAAAAGACTCGAGAGAAGATAATGTTACAGGTATGCAATAGGGGAAAGCAAGTAATATCAACATCATGTGATTGATGAATATTCTTTTCCATGCATCCAAAATTAAGCCACTAATTGCATTGCATTTTTCTTTGTCTTTTGAGTATTCCAAAGGGGAGAGAGAAATAGTGAATTATGTTTTATCCCTTTTATTTTAAAAGCTAGAAAAGAAAGTAGACTTCTTGTTCAAGCTATATGTTTATAATTTCGAATTATACTCCTTTTATTTTCCAATTTTATTTCTTTAAACATTTTCAAGGATGAGAGAGGGAAAAAGAGAAGGGAAATCATTCATTCAACTTTTTAAGTTAATTGCAATATGGCATATGTATAAAGAAAGTGTATTTTTAGTTTTATTTTTTTCTTATTTGTCTTACTTTATTTTTTCTATAAGGAATAACATTCCATTAACTTTCTACATTAAGCCCTTCAACTATTTTTATTTTAATAAAATTCATTTTATAATTTTTTCTTTGTGAAAAAATTGGGGTGTTACAATTCTACCCACCTTAAAAATAAATTTTGTCCTTGAAATTTTCTAGGGTACTACCCATCTTAGGGTTTAACATATTCTATGTACACTTATTTCTGATTTCATCTTAAGGTCTCATTCTCATGGTAAAACACTATCTAAAACTCATTATTAAAACCAACATGTGGGTAATCCATTTCGCATCATCATTGGTATGGAAAAGGAACTCTCTTATCTAGGGGTTTTGATTCTTGCTTATCTATGTCAAATATCTACTCTTCAAATGCATGCCTAGTTCCACGATGAATCTGATTGGGTTTAGGTGACTATAAGTCACAAGATTTTGATGTCAACTCTTATTTTATTTGTCACCTTTGAATACATGTCGGCCGCTCATATATTCAAATATGACATGATTTATCACACTTGTCTTAGCACTTCCCTCATGCACATGTCCCATACCACATACACTTGAAAGGATTAGACAAGTATGATTATGCACATAACATTTGCTCTACAAAATCCCATAAGCATATGTCTCATACCACAAACACAGGGGAAAAAGAGAGAGTATGTTATGTACAATTATAGAGTTAGACACAAAAATCCAAAACGTCTAGGCACATAACCCTAGTCCTTATTTGATCTAGACCCCTACTTTGCTTTCTAATATCATACACTTACTTTTTCTATACCTAGGGTTAGAACATATGAATCAGATTGCTTCCTGGTGGTCATCCATCTATATGTTGTGATACCATTAATGTAACACCCCTCCTATAGACATATATTATAACTAAGTGGAAGCTTTAATTTTGAAGGGGGAATGTTACATTTATGAAATCATAGCAAATAAGCACATAATTCACCATTGAGATTCATACATTGTTCTTTGAATAGGAAAGTATAATTGGGTTCTATGATATATTTAACCATTTCTAAACATGGGAAACTTCTCATAAATATAAACATGATTGGATCACCTAGATTGGATGGCACCCCACCAATTGGATCTTGAAGATCTTCTAGTCCTTTCTTTCTCCTCTTGAGTCCTTAGTTTCTCCAAATACTGGGGATGTTGTGTCCCCAGTCATGCGAAGGGTAAAACAACACATCTATAAATGGTACTGGCACATTATAATATAAGCAAAATACAGTATACTTGACATGTAAGAAAACTTGACATGAATTAACTATAAGCATTTTTGAATCATTATTAACATGAAGAATTGAAAATTAAACATATGCATCCCTCTATTATGCCCCCTTAGGAGCACATGATTGCTAGGAAAGCCCTTGATGCTAGAAAAGCCCTTGATGACCCTTTGAGGTCCATGATTTGGGAGCATATAAAGACTATTTCAATTCCAATTAACTTGATCAATAACATGACATTAACACTACCCATTAACATAATCTCTTAAACGTGATGGGATTTCTCCCACTTGTTCATTTACATGATTTCCATGAGGCATTAATCATAAGCTATAATCATAGTGAACATTATAAACATAGGGCATAGCATATAGCAATCATCAAGCAGTGATATAGTGAACATGATTAAAGCATTAAACTTGAAATGATAATGTCTATTTTATACTTAACATGCAAACAACCATAAATACTTGTGCTCAATAGCATGACCCATTTACCTTGGAGCAATGTAGATCCTAAGTTTGTATCTATGATCCTTGAGGCAGTGCCTGGATGTGATTTACAAGAATATAGAATAGTCTGCTTGGAGTGAAGTTGATCCTAAGATGGTCTCTCTAATCTTTGAGGCAACACCTAGATGAGATTTGGTAGAACATAGGTTATTGTGTTTTTCCTTGGTATGCTACGATCATGGGGGTTCATTTTATAGGTGTTAGGGGTCTAGAACTTTCTAGTCCAAGTAGACTTAAAAAAATTATATCTTTTTTCCTTTAATTAAACATTGGCATTATCTTAACTCAAATATATTAAAAGGTAAGAATAGGTGAAAAATGTGTTTCTCTTTGTTAATTATTAAAGTCCAACTTTTTGGTTAAACTAATTATATTTAGTTGGTGAATTTCCTTTATTATCTTTCATATCTTTTGTATGAGATATTTTAGAGGGAATGTATTATCGTTTGCTTTTATTTGTTTATCAAAAATATTACATTAACTAAATTACCATTACATTTTATTTGTAATCACAAAGAAAGAGAGAAAATGTGAGAATTATACCACTCCTTACATAATTACCATATTGTCTCATTTCCATGTAACTAAGGCCGAGACACATTATTTCATTTTATATAAAAAATCACAAAATGGAGGAAAGAGAAAAAGAACTTTATTTTACATCTACATGCACTAGTTGTATAGCAAGAATATATAATGTGATTTCAATGAGTTATTTAAAAATTATTGACTGCAATTACTCATTCCCATATAATTCATAGTTGTTTAAAATGATGTTATAACTATGTAACAATAAACCATTTTTAATTGTCCATAAATTTTATAACCTCTTATCATCCATAATGACATTTCTATTTTCGTATCACACTTCCTAGTTGTGTTGGCAAGGAGATGGGTCAAAACCCACATTTTTGTAGTTTCAAATTAATATATTTATCACATTTATTCAATTATTCAAAATTTGTAATGTTAAAAAAAGAAAATAATCAAACTCTCCCTCTACCTTATCTTCTATTATTTTATATAGATGGTCTCATGTTGACAAATTTTGACCAACAATTAATTAATGTTTACATTGCATGTGTTAAATGCATTGACATTGTATTTTATATTTATTTGAGAGGTCTGTTGGCTAAATGGACATCTAAAAATCCCTTTGTTTTGATTATGACAAACATTTCATTCTTATTAATCTAACGAGCTACTTGAGTGTGCAGGATGACAAAGTAGCAAGGGAAAATCCAAGAGCTTACTTAGTTATATTTTCATGCAATGTAATCAATGTTGTAAAACTTGTACAAATATATAATGTACAAGTACTTAGAATTGCATGTAAATCAAGCGTTAGATTTTCCCTAGCCAAACACCATAGTTAGACATGTCATCCCATTTTATTAGGATCACCTTTGCACACTCACACATATAATTAATGCTTAAATTGAAACCTTGAAACAGGATCATTCTCGGTCGACAAACTCCTCGACCGAGACACTCTCGGTCGACAATCTTCTCGACCGAGAAAGATCCAAAGTAGCCGTTAGACACAACAGACAAGTTAGTTGGTAGTTGAAGAAAGACGTTGCAAATCACTTGTTCCAGAGAGCCTGTCGGTCGACAAAAGTTCGACCGAGTAGGTGTCTCGGTCGACCATTTGTCGACCGAGATGGTCTCTGACAGCAACTGCAGAATAAAGTAATTAGCCGTTGTTAAAGCAACAACTTTGTACCTAACGGCTAGTTAAGCACTTAGAAACCCCTAGAAGTTGTCTAGAACGTCCTTAAGCATACTTAGGCCATTCCTATAAATAGGACAAGCCATAGGACACTAGAATTCACTTGTTACATTTGAGAATACACTTGAGCATACTTGAGCAATCTATTGCAAGCAATTTGAGCACTGTGATCATTTGTCTACATTCTCCTTAGCTCAATTTCGTGTCCTATAGGCTAGATTCTCCTACCCACAGCAATCACAAGTTCACATACTTGGCTAGGAGATCTTACGCTTGATCTAGGCATATCAAGCCTCGGGCTTAAAGGATAAGTTGTAATTTCCTTTTTCTTTCTTGTTCCTTTTTATCTTTTGTACTCTCCTTGCTACTTCTAGGGTTGGAGGCTGTGGACTGGAGAGGGTTGACTTCTCAGGTGGAGAAGGGGACTTCAAGCTACTTCAAGAAGGCTATCGCAAGGGAAGCTACTTCAGAAGGCTGGTGCAACGGGAGTTGGTGCATCTACTTCAAGGGAAGGCTGGTTCAAGGTTGGCGATTACTTCTAGGTGAAGGCTGCTTGAAGGGTTTAGGAAAAGAGATTGTATTTTATGTAAATTCCTTGAGAGGTAATAAAATAAATTTCTTTTCAAATCCCGGTTGGGTAAGCAACCGGGTAGTGGATTGACGGCTATAGTATTTGCTATAGTTGGAACCACTCTAAACCTTGTGTCTCTTTGTCCAATATTTTCATTGTGGTTGTTTGAGTTCAATAATTGTTAAATTATCTATAAAACTCTATTCACCCCCCCCCTCTAGTAGTTTTCAAGGTCAAACTAATTTGAAACAAAAACCACACCACACATTAATTACATACTATAGATCATTCGTAGCCAATCAAATTTAAGTTTTAAATTAATCATATTCACAATTTCTATATTTGTTATTTACTTCATTTTCATGCATTAAAAGGTGAGATAATGTGAAAAGATTCTCCTTAATTATTTCTTTGACTCTAAAAATGAGATGATCAATATTTATCCACATTTAAGTCTATTGAAGAAAGAGACTCGAGAGAAGATAATGTTAAATGTGTGCAATAGAGGAAAGCAAGTAATATTCACATCGTGTGATTGATGAATATTCTTTTCCATGCATCCAAAATTAAGCCATTAATTGTATTGCATTTTTATTTATCTTTTGAGTATTCCAAAGGGGAGAGAGAAATAGTGAATTATGTTTTTCCCTTTTATTTTAAAAGATATAAAAGAAAGTAGACTTCTTATTCAAGCTATATGTTTATCATTTTGAATTATACTCCTTTTATTTTCCAGTTTTATTTCTTTAAACATTTTCAAGGATGAGAGAGGGAAAAAGAGAAGGGAAATCATTCATTCAACATTTTAAGTTAATTGCAATATGTGATGTCATATGTATAAGAGAAAGTGTATTTTTAGTTTTATTTTTTTCTTATTTGACTTACTTTATTTTTTCTATAAGGAATAACATTCCATTACCTTTTTACATTAAGCCCTTCTACTACTTTTATTTTAATAAAATTCATTTTATAATTTTTTGTTGTGAAAAAATTGGGGTGTTACAATTCTACCCACCTTAAAATTACATTTCGTCCTCAAAATTTTCTAGGGTACTACCCACCTTAGGGTTTAACATATTCTATGTACACTAATTTCTGATTTCATCTTTAAGGTCTCATTCTCCTGGTAAAACACTATCTAAAGTTCATTATTAAAACCAACTTGTGGGTAATCCATTTCACATCATCATTGATATGGCTAAGGACCTCTCTTCTCTAGGGGTTCTGATTCTTTCTTATCTATGTCAAATATCTACTCTTCGAATGCATGCTTAGTTCGATGATGAATCTAATTAGGTTTAGGTGACAATAAGTCACAAGCTTTTCATGCCAACTCTTATTTTATTTGTCACCTTTGAATACATGTCGTCTGCTCATATATTCAAAGATGGCATGATTTATCGCACTTGTCTTAGCACTTCACTCATGCACATGTCCCATACCACATGCACTTGAAAGGAATAGACAATTATGATTATGCACATTTTCGCTCTACAAAATCCCATAAGCATGTGTCTCATACCACAAACACAAGGGAGAAAGAGAGAGTATGTTATATACAATTCTAGAGTTAAACACAAAAATCCAAAACATCTAGGCACATAACCCTAGTCCTTATTTGAACTAGACCCCTACTTTGCTTTCTAATATCATACACTTACTTTATCTTTACCTAGGGTTATAACATATGAATCATATTGCTTCTCGGTGGTCATCCATCTATCTGCTCTGATACCATTAATGTAACACCCCTCCTTTAGACATATATTATTAGTGAGCGGAAGCTTTCATTTTGAAGGGGGAATGTCACATTTAGGAAATCATAGAAAATAAACACATAATTCACCATCGAGATTCATACATTGTTCTTTGAATATGAAAATATAATTGAGTTCTATGATATATTTAACCATTTCTAAACATGGGAAACTTCTCATAAACATAAACCTAATTGGATCGCCTAGTATGGACACCCCACCAGTTGGCTCTTGAAGGTCGTCTAGTCCTTTCTTTCTCCTCTTGAGTCCTTAGTTGCTCCAAATCCTGGGGACGTGGCATCCCCATCCATGCAAAGGGGAAAACAATACATTAGTAAACGGTACTAGCACATTATAACATAAGCAAAATACAATATACTTGACATGAAAGAAAACTTGACATGAATTAACTATAAGCATTTTTAAATCATTATTAACATGAAGAATTGAAAAGTAAATGTATGCATCCCTCTATGACCCCTTAGGAGCACATGATGGCTAGGAAAGGCCTTGATGCTAGGAAATCCCTTGACGACCCCTTGAGGTTCATGATTCGGGAGCATATAAATACTATTTTAATTCCAATTAACTTGATCATTAACATGACATTAACATTAGCATAATCATGATTCTTGAACTTAACATAATGGGATTTCTTCCCATTAACATGATCTCTTAAACATGATGGGATTTCTCCCTCTTGATCATTTACATAATTTTCATGAGTCATTAATCATAATCTACAATCATAGTGAACAATATAAACATAGGACATAGCATATAGAAATCATCAAACAATGATATAGTGAACATGATTAAAACATTAAACTTGAAATGATAATGTCTACTTTATAATTAACATGCAAACAACCATAAATACTTGTGCTCATTAGCATGACCCGTTTACCTTGGAGCAATGTAGATCATAGGATTGTATCTATGATCCTTAAGGTAGTGCCTATATGTGATTTACAAGAATATAGGCTAGTCTTCTTGGAGTGAAGTTGATCCTAAGATGATCTCTCTAATCTTTGAGGTAGGATGTGATTTGTAAGAACATAGGCTAGTGTGCTTTTCCTTGGTATGCTAGGATCTTGGGGGTCCCTTTTATATGTGTTAGGGGTCTAGAACTTTCTAATCCAAGTGGACTTAAAAAATTTAATATATTTTGTCCTTTAAATAAACATTAGCATTATCTTAACTCCAATATATTAAAAGGTAAGAATAGGTGAAAAATGTGTTTCTCTTTGTTAATTACTAAAGTCCAACTTTGTGGTTAAACTAATTATCTTTTGTTTGTGAATTTCCTTTATTATATTTCATATCTTTTGTATGAGATATTTAAGAGAGAATGTATTATCTTTTCTTTTATTTTTTTTATCAAAAATATTACATTAACTAAATTACCATTACATTTTATTTGTAATCATAAAGAAAGAGAGAAAACGTGAGAGTTGTACCACTCCTTATATAATTACCATAATGTCTTGTTTCCATGTAACTAAGACCGAGACACATTATTTCATTTTATAAAAAAAACACAAAATGGAGAAAAGAGAAAAAAAACATTATTTTACATCTACATGCACTAGTTGTATAGCAAGAATATACAGTGTGATTTCAATGAGTTATTTAAAAAAAAATTGACTACAATTACTCATTCTCATATAATTCATAGTTGTTTAAAATGATGTTATAACTATGTAACAATAAACCATTTTTAATTGTCCACAAATTTTATAACCTCTTATCATCCATAATGACATTTCTATTTTCATATCACGCTTCCTAGTTGTGTTGGAAAGGTGATGGGTCAAAACCCACATTTTTGTAGTTTCAAATTAATATATTTATCACATTGTATTCAATTGTTCGAACTTTGGAATGTTAAAAATAAAAGAAAATAATCAAACTCTCCTTCTAGCTTCTCTTCTACTATTTTAAATATATGGTCTCATGTTGACAATTTTTGACCAACAGTTAATTAATGTTTACATTACATGTGTTAAATGGATTGACATTATGTTTTATATTTATTTGAGAGGTCAAACTAATTTGAAACAAATACCACACCACACATAAATTACATATTATAGATCATTCCTAGACAAAAAAATTGAGTTTTGAATTACTTTTATTCACAATTTCCATATTTGTTATTTACTTCATTTTCATGCATTAAAAGGTGAGATAATGTGAAAATATTCTCCTTAATTATTTCTTTGACTCTAAAAATGAGATGATCAATATTTATCCACATTTAAGTCTATTATGCCTCTATGGAAAAAATTTATTGAAGAAAAAGACTCGGGAGAAGATAATGTTTCATGTATGCAATAGGGGAAAGCAAGTAATATTCACATAATGTGATTGATGAATATTCTTTTCCATGGATCCAAAATTAATCCATGCATTTTTCTTTGTCTTTTGAGTATTTCAAAGGGGAGAGAGAAATAGTGAATTATGTTTTATCACTTTTATTTTAAAAAGCGATAAAAGAAAGTAGACTTCTTGTTCAATATATATGTTTATCATTTCGAATTCTACTCCTTTTATTTTCCAATTTATTTCTTTAAATATTTTCAAGGACGAGAGAGGGAAAAAGAGAAGGGAAATCATTCATTCAACATTTTAAGTTCATTGCAATATGTGATGACATATGTATAAAAGAAAGTGTATTTTTAGTTTTATTTTTTTCTTATTTGTCTTACTTTATTTTTTCTATAAGGAATAACATTCCATTACCTTTTTACATTAAGCCCTTCAACTATTTTTATTTTAATAAAATTCATTTTATAATTTTTTTTTTCATTGTGAAAAAAATTGGGGTGTTACAACTATAAACAAGGTTCTGCCTTATCTAGTGATCTACGTAACCATACTCCACTACCTGAAGTTGTGGAAAATCAATCTCCTGATGAAGATGAGGTTAATTCTTCTCCTTTGAGAAGATCCCAAGTTATAGTCCCCTCAATGGCCCCTCCACAATCAACTCCTTCTTCTGTAGATAAAGACACCTACTAGGTAACTTCTGATCTACATCTTCTCATTAGTAAAAGAAAAGGTGTTCACTCCTACACTTAGCATTCAATTAGTAATTAATGGTGTACTATGAATCTAGGTACTAGTTTTGTATGTTTTACTACTACTATCTCGGTTGTCTCTATACCAAAAAATCTTAAGCAAGCTCTTAAACATTCTACGCAGCGACAAGATATGGAAGTTAGAATGATTGTTCTTTAGTGATCTCAAGGCATGGGATCTAGTTGATCGCCCTCATGACTGCCCTACTATTGGATGTTAATGGAGATTCACTATCAAATACCAGCCATATGTGTTGATTGAAAAATTGAGAGAACACCTTGTTGGAAAAGGATATACTCAAACATATGGGGTACATTACTTTGAAACCTTTTCTCCTATTTCTAGACTTAACTCTGTAAATGTGCTTGTATCTATTGATGTGAACATAGATTGCCACTTTTTCAAATTGATGTTAAAAATATGGCGACTTGCAATAAGAAGTCCACATAGAACAACCACAAAGATTCATTACACAGTGGGAGAGTTCTAAAGTTTAGAGACTCAGGAAAGAAATGTATGGCCTGAAACAAAGCCCATGAGTGTGGTGTGATAAGTTGAGCCAAATACTTACTATATTTAATATTTGGACCTATGATATAACAAAAAGTAGTTTTGGGCTTGCTAATCTTATTGTGTATGTGGATGACATTAATTGTGTCTGGTAGTGGTAAAGAGGGAATTCAAGCTACTAAACACTATCTAGAACAACATTTTGTTACAAAAGATCTTGACGTACTTAGATATTTCTTGGGAATTGAAGTTTCCAGGTCCTCTTATGGCATCTATCTTTCACAATTCAAATATGTTCAAGATCTTCTGCAAGAAACAAGCATGCTTGATTCTAAACCTACTAGCACCCCTCTAGATCCCAATAAAAATCGGGATTATGAATCCTCATCACCCTTATGGATACCATGAATATAGAAGATTGGTTGGTAAGCATATATATCTTAGTGTTGCTAGAGATGACATTGCTTCAGCTGTCAGATTACCTGGATAAACCTCAGCAATGTCACTAGTATGATGTTTGTCATATCCTTAAATATCTTGAAATTTATCTAGGGAAAGGATTGTTGTATCAAAGACACATACACTGAAAACTCATTGCATATTTTTATTATGATTATGTCGGTAGTAGATGTGATAGAAAATCTACCTCTGACTGGTGTACCTTTGTTGGAGGATACCTAGTTACATGGTACAGTAAGAAGCAGACTGTGGTTGCTCAATCTAGTGTTGAAGTAGAATATAGAGCCATGGCTCATATGACTTGTGAATCGATGTGGGTCCAAGGAATCCTCAAAGAATTTGACATCTTTGTTGTTAATCATCTTCCCAAGAACTATTACAAAAAAGCCTCCATATTTATTTCCACCAATCCTATTTTTTAGGAGTGCGCGCACAAAGCATATTGAAGTGGATTGCCACTTGATGCATGGGTGTTTAGTTGTTTTCATAGGCATACATTACTTGATTTTATGTGTTGTTTTATCTTTTTTTTTGGTCACCCAAAGCGTGTTTCCTCCTTTTTTCATTTTTGAAAAAGTACAAAACGTGAAAGAAAGCGAAAGGATCTGCAAAGCAGTCCAAAGAAAAAGCAAGCTTTACAAATGATATTAAACCTATCTAGGAAATCTAGCTATCTATACACAGATACTATAATAAAGCTTCTATGTCTTTCTTAAATATCCTTCAAAGCAACAAACCAGAGAGATCTACATTCAAGAAGATTCTTTGGTTTCTTTCAGTCTAGAGAGCCTTAGCAATCATCTGAATGCTAAGCTTGATTTTCCTATCTGAGATAGTAACAAAATCAGAAACAGAACTAGGTCTTTGAGGAATTAACTTCTCCATAAGAGCAAAGTTCCATATAACTTCAGTAAACAAGCAACTAAAAAAAATGTGTCTTGAGTCCTCTGTACATTTTTGACATAATTCACATCGTGAAGCAAAACTAAAACCTCAATTCTTTAGATGATCATGGGTAAGTAGTTTATCTAGCATCAGCCTCCAAGCTAGGAATCTGCATCTAGTAGGTGAACTAGACTTCCATACCCACTTGGACTAGGGAACATGAGGATGCGTATCTCGCATAAGATTCTAGAAATCCTTCAGTTGGATAGGTACTTCATTATCAATAAGAACAGAACTCTCTGATTTATGCAGATTAGAGAAATAAGATTGAATAGATTTAACAATTCTACTCCAATGTCTGGACCTACTACTGATCCACTAGCCATTTGCAATAAGGCAATCATTTTATCAAACTTACCTTTGCCTAACTTCAAAATGTTTCACTTGTCCAAGACATTGTCAAGGAATTCACCCTTAGGCAGTCACGGTTCCTTCCATATAAGAGTATAGAGACCAGCTTCAATAGATACTCTACCAAGAACTGCATCCCAAATTTTCAATAAATACTTCCATATCTAGAAGGAATTAGATGTGTGACCTACTCTCCAAATCTAGTCATTCTTAATATATCTAGTGTGGATCCAACGCACCTACATAGAATTCTTTTTTTGTGCAACATTCCAAAGATTTTTAATAGCACAAGCTAAGATAATATCAGAGGTATGCTTTATACTCAGACCACCCTCCTCTTTAGCTTTACACACAACATTCCAAGAAACTGTATGTGTGGTACTATCAAAGGAAGCACCCCCCATAGAAAATTCCGATAAAGCATATCAATCTCCTCATAGACAACTTTAGGGGTGGGAAATGAGGAAACCCAATAGAGATGAAAAAAGACAATATAGACTTAATAAGTTCAAGCTTGCCCGCATAAGAGAGATGATGCGATTTCCATCCTTCCAATCTGCTTTTGATTATGTCTATAATGGGGGAACAAAGATATCTTATCAATCTC
This sequence comes from Alisma plantago-aquatica, assembly GCA_963693085.1. Classification (NCBI taxonomy): domain Eukaryota; kingdom Viridiplantae; phylum Streptophyta; class Magnoliopsida; order Alismatales; family Alismataceae; genus Alisma; species Alisma plantago-aquatica. Next base: position 1,030,880,150 of record OY856410.1, on the reverse strand, counting down.
CCTGTGAATAGGGGAGACCTAAAGATTTCAAAGGTAGCTTACCAATCTTAATATTCAGGTCCAATTTTTTAACCAGAGATTTCACAGCCACATTACAAATTACAATACTTTTCTCAAGACTTATATTCATGCTTGATACAGCACTAAAGTCAGAGAGAACCTTACTGACACCTCGAATGGATTTAGCATTAGCCTCAAAGAAAATGACCACATCATCCATAAAGATCACATGGGAAACAGCAAAGTTATGAGCTCCACTTATAGGGATCAAATTTTCCTTCATAATGTTATGAATAATAATTCTAGTAAACCCTTCCATAGCAATCACAAAGAGATACAGGGCAACGAGATCCCCCTGCCTTATGCCTCTCAAAGGTTTGAAAGAATCCCCAGGACAACCATTGATCAACACCTGCATACTAGTAGACTAAAACAAAACATCAATCCACTGGATGAAACAGCAGGGGAAGTTCATATTATAAAGTATCTTTTTTATATAAACCCAGTCAACAGAATCATAAGCCTTCATGATGTCAGTTTTAACACACATCTTTGGTTTGGAGCTTCTATCAATGTTATTGAGAAATTCATTCACAAGTAGAGTAGAATCACTGATCGACCTCCCTTTAATAAAAGTTGATTGAGTAGGACAAATCAAGCTGGGTAAAATATTCTGAAGTTTGTTCATGGGGATCTTAGAAATTATCTTGAAGAGCACATTGCACAAAGAAATAGGCCTCCAATATTTGATTGAAGAAGCGTTCTTAATCTTTAGAATAAGAATGATGTAAGTTCTATTAACTTCTTGAAGAATCTTCCCACTGGTAAAAAATTTGAGAATTTCTTTAGAGACATCTTGTCAAATGATGTGCCAACAACTTCTAAAAAATGGTAGTTAAACCCATCAGGTCCTGGGGCTTTGTCTCCATTTGAATTCTGAATAATAGTATCAATTTCCTCTTGAGAAACTTTGGCACAGAGTAAATTAAAGTACTCATCACTAAGCTTAGGAAAACTCCACTCACTATCCCAAGCAAGTTCAAGAAGAGAGGAATCTGAAGTTTTAGAGAAAAGGTTCTTATAGAAATCATTAACATGCTTTTCAAAGATAGACTCATCTGTACAAATAGCATCACCAATAACCATGCTTCTAATACTATTCCTTTGTATTCTATTCTCATTTGTCTTCTATTCTTGAGAGAAGAGTAAAAAACTTGGAATTCTTATCACCAAGTTTCAACATTGCACCCTAGACTTTTGCCTAACCAAGAACTCTTCAACATCGTAAGCTTCAATTGCCAATTTTCTTTTTTCTTTAGAAATCAACTGAAGATCAGTATCATCCGGACTATTATCTGCCATATTTTGTGCTTCACATGTCTCAGCTTCTGTTATTCTCCTATTATCAAAGATGTTACCAACCACCTTCTTGTTCCAATCACAAAGAGAAACTTTAAGTTTACTTAGTTTTTCACAAACCTTAAACATAGGGTTTCCAATGACATTAGTATTCCAAACCTCTTCCACAATGTACAGAAAATCCGATCGAGAAGTCCAGGTATTAATAAATTTAAATGGAGTTTTCTTCCTGAAATTACTCCCCTCAAGATGAAAAGAAAGGATTATGTGGTCAATATGAATAGAAGGAGTGATAGTACCCCATAACTGAGGAAATATATCAATCAAACTCATGTTATAGAAGGCTTTGTCAATTCTAGACATAACAAGATTAGCACCCTCTTACCTGTTATCCCAAGTGTAATGGGAACCCGAGAGAGAAACTTTAGTTAGATTAGATGCATTGATGAAGTCATTGAAATGTGTCATAGAACTGTAAGAAGGTTCAGCATAGCCAAACCTATCAGAAGAGAACCTAATACAATTAAAATCTCCTATAATAAACCAAGAAGCCTTCCCAACAGAATCACAAATAGCAAGTAACTTGGACCATATAACATTCCTTTTGACTTCAGGATTATGTGCATAGATGGCAGTGAGAAAGAAAGAAAAATCTTTAGTAGAGATTTCACAGGGAATAAATTGATCATCAACAAAACATAATCAATACTGATATCATCTCTATTCCAGACAATAACTACTCTTCCCAATGGGTGAGCATCATGTTTAGAGATCCAATTAGCTTGAGGCCAGGCCCTATTAACTGCCTTAGCTATTTTCCTTCGCCTAACTTTAGTTTCAAATAAGCAAACAACAGAAGAATAGTGATAATGAATGGCCTGCTTCACTGCATCCCGGCGTCCAGTTTTGTTGAGACCACAGACATTCCAGGCAAGAACAAAAAAGTTTCAACCATTAGGAGATATCACTGGAAGCCCTCCAGTTACGATAATGTTTGGGACTTCTGAGAACTCAAGAACATGAAACTATTAGGAGACACCAAGATCCCAGTAGCTTTCTATTGAGGAATTTTAGGTACATTTTTGGGTGGATGACCATTCTTTTTTAAAGATTTTTGAGTCCATTCACTGACAGGGGTTGTCAGCATGCCCTGACCATGGAATAATGGAGTTGTTGGACTATCAACAGGACTAGAGCTTATTACCTCTTGAATAGATGGATCAAGAATTTCATCAAGCACCTCCACATCCTTTGAAGAAGAACCAATCGGAATTCCATTCGACTTAGCAGCTTCCACTAGTTCAACTAGAGGGCAGTCATAGAAGGTATCAACAAAACTCTCACTCTCTCCTTTAGATTTCTCTACCCAAACTTACTTTCATTTAGGTTTCTTAATAGTAGCTTTGACATAGTCCCCTTCCCCGTGCCCAAAGGTGCCATAGCATTTGCAGGAGATAGGGATCCATTCATACTCAAATTTCAGCACATTCTTAATACCGTCATCACCGATGTGTGTCATTTCAGTAGGAAATGTAGACGAAGCTGGAATAAGGACTTGAATATTAACAAAGTCAAGCCTCTTGAATTTCCTTGTGAGAAGATCTGATCGAATCGGAGATCCAAAGAAGCTCCCAATCATACAAAACACCTCCTCATCCCAAAGTTCCAAAGGTAGATCAAAGACATGGACCCACACTGGAACCTCCATTAATTTTAGCTTTTCCAATGGTTCACCTTTCTGTCATTTGTTAAGGATCAAAGGCTTCCCAGCCACAAACCATGGCTCTCACTCCAGAGTGGTTCCCATATCCTCCGGATATAAAAATTTGATAACAAAGTAATCATTTCCATGTGATAGGATCTCAATTTCCCCCTTAGTTTTCCATATCATAAATAAATGTTTGTGGAGTGTAGGCCAGTGAGGCTTCAATCTGATAACAAAACCAGCAACGATGTTCGCCCATCTCGAGACATTCCTTTTAGCAATGGATTTTGAATATTTTATAGCTCCATCCATGAACTCCAGTTGACATGGTTTGAGAAGAGAGTCATCTGCTTCCTTAGATTCAAACAGATCCTTCCATGATTTAGTTTCTGAGGCCACGGGTACATTTTGGTAATGCCAGATCATATTCTTCATAGCATGAGGTTGATGACTAGTAGAAGCTTCAAGGTTGCCCCGCCAGTTCTCTTTGTAGCAGTAACAGTAGGCGGCTTACTAGTGTCACCCTTGTCTCCTCCTCGCTCGCCAGAGCTCACGGCCGCAGACATGATCATTGTCTTGCTCATTATTTTTTTGTCATTTATCTGATTCAAAATGCATGAAATGCTACTAGTGTCATGTGATATTTAAATGCATTAAATTATCTAATTTTTATTGTTTAATATGATTTAATGTTTATCCTGAGTATTTATCCATGATCTTGTGTATTTTCAGGTACAGTTGAACTTCACAGAGTTGATACTACCGACACTAATAGTCGGGGTACTGACTACACGTCAGTACTTGCTCTGAAAAGAATCGCACACACTTGATACTATCGACACTCCAAGTTGATAGCACTGAAATCACTTTAGTAAATCACAATGATGAATCGTGAAAAGTTGATAATACCGAGTTCACAAACTTGGTACTACCGAGAAGATGTCAGCAAGACAATGCTTGGGCAACCTAAAGACTCGATGCTATCGAGACAAGTCGATAGTACCGACATTGTCAAGAGTCACGGCTACCCAAAGATTTCGATACTACCGACAACCAAGTCGATACTACCGAGTCTGCCTGATTTGACAAATCTAAAGATGGCAATCTAATCCAACGATGGTCGTTATTTCATATCGTAAGTGACTCCTATGACCTAAGGGGAGTTAGGGCAAAAGAAAGGGAGCAGTCGTATTTCATTGCATGACACCAGAGAGAGAAAGGAGAAGAGGAAGGAACTGAAGGCTTCATCCAGGATGATTCGAGCACCTCTGAAAGGTGAATCGACAGCCAATAGACAGTTGATTGCACGCACGACGTAGGGGATCATCCAGATCAGCTATTCACCAGGGGTTACTTAGTTTCTCTAAAGTTTCCCACATTTTTATCTTTATCCACCATGTATTTGTCGATGAAAACCATGCAGGGCTAAACCCCTTGATTCCTTAGGACCCGGGAGTATCCCAAATATGTATTGTAACTGATTTACATGTATCAATATCATCTTTATCCTTATTTTCTAGATATAAATCTATGAAGATGTATTGTTTTTTTATGCCTGATCAACATAGATTGATTATTAGACTCTTAATTGTTTTGGGAGAAAGGTTAAGGGTTGGAAAGCATAGATTTACCCGTTTATTACAAGCTCTTTATCCATGGATGGGGGTAATAGATATTGGTGTATGGAATGAATTGCAATGTTATATGTGGTGAAACCACAATTCTAAGTAATTCCCTAAATCTGAGTAATTTAGGTGTTAAGTTTGTTTCATTCTATTTTTGCTTCTGTTCAATCAAACCCATTCATTTACACCGACCTAGTTAATTAAACCATAGTTAGTAGTAGTCTTTTGGAGAACATTTCCCTGTGTTCGACTCGGGCCTCAAAGGGGCCTATATTACTTTGATACATTCACTTGCGTATAATGCACGGTAAACATGTGTCAAGATTTTTCCACCATTTCTAGGGTAACGGCAACATCTAGTACTACGAGTGATGTAGTTGGCCACTCTAGGCCAACCATTTTTATTTTTTTATTTCTCATTTCATTTATAGCTGAATTATAAAGTTATTATTGTTTCTATCTCTGCTACTGCACTCTAACAATCAATTTGTTACTTTCAGGCATTGGTGTATGGTGCATACTCAAGCCCACGATTATCAAGAGCCATCTTTGTCGGGGTTTGGACAAGAAAAACTCCTTCACAAAGAGAGGGAAGTTGGACAGTCATTGGATAGATCCAACCAAACTCCACCACTGACACCTCCGCCTGAGAGACCTATAACACCAAAAGAACTGGAGTCAGTGGAAATGGGGGATGGAGGAGAAGAATAGACAATATGGGAGAGGATCAGAGCCTCTGTCTCAATAGATCAAAAAGGACCAATCAAAAGACAAGCCATTAATGTGGGTAGCTAAAAGATTGACCCAGTGTTGATCTCTTTAGTCAAATCCCAAGCTTTCCATGGACATAGTTCTGAAGACCCAATGGTGCACATTAGAAACTTTGTGGATAACTGCAATATGGTCAAGAGAGACAGAATACCAGCAACTGTGATATATCTGAAGCTTTTTTCCATCGTCATTAGTAGACAGCGCAAAGTCATGGTTTCATAACCTGGATGATGAATGCATTGAATCATGGGATCAAATGATTGATGCCTTCTTCGAGCATTATTTCCCTCCATAATAGACCAATGATTTGGTAAAGAAGATCCATAATTTCATACAATAAGTCGATGAATATTATTCGAAAGTATGGGAGAGGTTCCAAAATATGTTGCGAAAAATACCTCATCATGGTATCGATCTTCTGGGACAGGAAAAGATCTTCTATTATGGCTTGCACAAGGGAGAAAGGATTACACTCGAGAGTACGGGAACAAGGTTTTCCCTCAACAATAAACATGCCTACTGTCATGAGATATTAAGAATATGTCCAATAATCAAACATGGTGAGATGAGAGAGAGCTTACGGCAACTATTAAAATGTGGGACTTGATTGCTAAAAAGCTATGTGCCAATGATGGATAACCTTCAAAAGAAGAAGATGAAGAGTGTAAGTTTGTGTGCCAACAACAGCAATATAGGGGCAACGATTACGCATGGAGGAAGGATCTTAAGCTTTTATGGAAGGATCCTAAAATTTTCAACAGGATCCATCACAGGCACAACAATCCAAGTCATAACAGTTTGGTGGCCAGACACAATATCAACAGGAACAAAAGAAGATTGGCCCGTATTGAGGAAATGCTTGGAAAGTTGGTCAGTCAGAATGAAGTGTTGGTAGGACAAACACAAAGAGAACTCCAAAACTAAGGGGCGAGGATCCACAGTATAGAAATGTAGATTTCTAGAATAGCAACAGATGTGGGTATCTTGAAGAAGCCAAACCAACAGGGGTTCCCAGCTAATAACAATGTGCCTTCTAGAAATCAACACGTCAAGGCAGTCCTACTACGTAGTGGTAAGACATTGTTGAATAAGGCACCAGCAACCATAGATAGAGGTGAAGCTATAGGAACAATAACTCATATTATGATAGCAGAGGCAACTGACCCTGATAGTTTGGAACGGGAGAAAACATCTAAAGAGCACACTGATGAAGTGTAAGATACTAGATCAAAAGCATATGTCCCTCCTCACCATAGGATACCAGTACCCTTTCCAAATAGCTTGAAGGTAACCAAAGTAGACCGGCGGTTCCAGAAATTTTTAGAAGGTTTTAAAAAGCTATTCGTCAATATTCTACTGATTGATGCAATTGAGCAGATACCATCATATGGAAAGTTCTTGAAAGACATCATCAATAAGAGGAGACGGATACCTAAGGCTGATGTAGTAGTGTTAAAGGAGCAGGTGAGAACTTTAATATCTAGGAATTATACCTTCTAAAAGACAAGATCTAGGTTGTTTCAACATCACGTGCTACATAGGAAAGACTAAGTTTGGTGAGGCTCTATGTGACTCAAGGGTCAATATCAACCTCATGCCTTTGTCAACCTTCAAAAAGCTAGGTCTTAAGGAGACAATAAAAAGAACTATGACTATTGAATTGGCTGACAACTCTGTGGTCAGGCCATATGGCATTTGTGAAGGTGTCCTAGTGAAAGTGGATAGGTTTGTTTTTCCTGCTAATTTTGTGGTAATGGAAATGCAAGAGGATAAAGGCAACAAACATTTGCTAGGTAGGCCATTCCAAGCCACAACTGACATGATACTGGAAATGGGTAGAGGTATGACAATGGGCACTTATGTTGACTGGTTTGAAATAAAAATGTCTGAACACTCAAAAGAAAAGGAGGATACAACACAGTGTAACATGTTGCAGCACATGGAGAGCGAGATTTCTCTGTGTCTGGGGAAGCCATTTCTTGATATGGCTCACAAGATGGCTAAAGTGGAAAAAGATACTCTTGTAGTTGATATAATTGAAACACCAAGATGATGTCATTGAAAGAATCAATATGTTACCTACATGACAGAGAAGAAGACTATGACCCAACTACCATAGAGGAGGTCACTACTAATTCTCTAATACAAACATATCCACAATTACCTTTGGAAGCATGTTTGATGAATAGAGTAGATGACAACACACACAGCTACTCTCTAGAGGAGTGTGTATTGATATTGAAGGTGGTACCCTGCTATTACACAAGATATTTTAAAGACTTGGGACCACCTCCCCCACCACTAGTTCCATCTCTGTTGAGCCCTCCTATTTTGGAATTGAAGTCATTGCCACCACATCTGAAGTATGTCTTCCTGGCTGTAGAAGAAAACCTCACGGTGATCATATCATTGTCCTTGAGCGGTAAAGAAGAGGGGCAATTGCTTGCTATATTGAAGAACCACTGAGCTACTTTTGGGTGGTCTATAGTGGGTATCAAAGTAATCTCCTCGAGTTTGTTCCAACACAAGATCCGAAAGGAAGAAGTAGCTAAAGTAATAGTTCAAACTCAGAGGTGACTCAATCTGATCATAAGTGAGGTATGAAGAAAGATGTGGGCAAGCTGCTATCGTCAGGTATCATTTATGCCATTTTTGATTCTATGTGGGTTAGCCCAACTCAGGTAGTTCCTAAGAAAGGGGGGGATCACTGTCACGACCAATGCAGCTAAAGAATTGATTTCAACTAGGTTGGTGATGGGGTGGCATGTTTGCATAGATTATCATCATTTGAATGTCATCACTTTAAAAGATCATTTTCTACTACCTTTCGTTGATCAGATTTTGGAATGACTCGCCGGTCGTCCACACTTTTGTTTCCTCAATGGGTATTCCGGTTACAATCAGATCTTGATCAAGCCAAATGATCAGGAGAAATCTACTTTCACGTATTCCTACGGAACGTTTGCATATAGACGGATGTCATTCGGCCTTTGTAACGCCCCTGCTACCTTCCACCGTTGCATGCTTGCCATCTTCTTTAATATGGTAGAGTCGTGCTTAGAAGTGTTTATGGATGATTTTTTGGTGTATGGAGAGTCATTTAATGATTTCCTATACAATTTGGATAAAGTTTTACAAAGGTGTGAGGACACTCATTTAGTCTTAAATTGGGAGAGTGCCATATGATGGTGAGTGAGGGAATATTGCTGGGACACAAGGTGTCCAACAAGGGTATGGAAGTAGACCCAGTTAAGATTGAAGCTATCTTAAAGCTACCTCCATCGACATCAGTGAAACGCATAAGGAGCTTTCTGGGACATGTTGGGTTTCATCACTTATTTATCAAAGATTTTTCAAAAAATTGCTAAACCCTTGTCGGAACTTTTAGAAAAAGATGTTGAATTTTCTTTTGATGATCGATGTTTGAATGCTTTTGAAATATTAAAGGAAAAGCTAAATTTTGTTCCTATTGTGCAGGATCCTGATTGGAGCCTACTGTTCGAGCTGATGTGTGACGCATCAGGCTATGTTGTGGGAGTTGTGTTGGGACAACACAAAGATAAAGCTCCTACCAACATATATTATGCATCAAAACTTTGTTACGCAACTTCATTATACAACCACAGAAAAAGAACTCTTAGCGGTTGTTTTTGCATTTGAGAATATCCACCAGTATCTAGCAGGGGTACGGGTGATTGTTTGGACCGACCACGCTGCAATCAAATACGTGTTACAAAAGAAAGATGCAAAACCTAGATTGATTAGGTGGATTATTGTTACAATAATTTTACATAGAAATTAAAGTCAAGGCAGGGGTGGAAATGTGGTAGCAGACCACCTATCTAGGCTAGAAAGAGTGAATGAAAAATATGTAGATATTCCCATTGTTGAGGATTTTCCATATGAAAAACTCTTTGCTATCAAGTCTAAGGATCCATTGTTTGTAGATATTGTTAATTATTTAGCCTGCAAAGAGTTTCCTACATATTGGGGGTATCAAGAAAAGGAGACATTTTTCCACTCATTGAGGTTTTACATCTGGGATGACCCAATTCCTCTTAAACAATGTAGGGATGGACTTTTGAGGAAGTGTGTACCTGACTCTGAGGTACAGAGCATTTTGTCACATTATCATTCTTTACCTACGGGAGGGCATTGTGCTAATTCTAGGATAGTAGCTAAAGTATTAGAGAGTGGATTTTATTGGCCAACATTGTTTAAAGATGCATATGATTTTGTTCTTCGTTGTGATGCATGTCAATGTGTAGGTAACATTTCTAAGAGGCATGAAATGCCATTGAATGTGTTTCAAGAGGTTGAAGTTTTTTATCTTTGGGGCATTGATTTCATGGGTCCATTTGTGTCATATAATTCTAACCTTTATATTTTACTTACGGTTGACTATGTATCTAAGTGGATGGAAGAAATTCCAACCAACACCAATGACGCTCAAGTTGTGTGTAGATTTGTGAAGGATAATAGTTTCCACAGGTTTGGTGTCCCTCGACTGATCATTAGTGATGGCGGATCACATTTCACCAATAGGAAATTCAGAGCCTTACTTAGCAAATATGGGTTGAAACACCGAGTGGGTACTCTGTATCACCCACTGACACAAGGTCAAGTGGAGGTGTCTAATAGAGAAGTGAAGAAGATCTTGAAAAGGACAGTTTCCACTAATAGGATAGATTGGAGTTTCATGCTTAATGATGCTCTTTGGGCATATAGGATGGCCTATAAATCACCTATAAGGATGACACCTTTTAGGTTGGTTTACATTCGTGCTTGTCATTTACCAGTAGAGCTTAAGCATAAGGCAAAATGGGCATTGAGAAAGTTAAACTTTGGATTGTATGAAGTAGGTAGGAAAAGACTTTTGGAACTTAATGAACTAGATGATCTTAGGATGGATGCTTATGAAAGTTCTAGGATTTATAAGGAGAGGACAAAGAAGATTCATGATAGGCATATTATGAATAGGGTGTTTCGTCCAGGCCAAAAGGTTCTCCTTTTTAATTCCCAACTTAAGTTACATCTGGGCAAACTGAGGTCTAAATGGAGTGGACCATTTGTGATTGAGAAAGTTTTTCCTCATGGTGTTGTGAAGATTTTAGATGGAACTAGGTCATTCCTTGTTAATGGCCAAAGATTGAAGAACTTCTATGGTGGAGAAGTAGAATAGAGAATAGAAGAGGTATAACTTATGGAAATTCATTGGATTCTTACTCTTAGGAACGTCTAGTCTAGGACGTTAAACAATGGAGCTTGTTGGGAGGCAACCCAACCTTCATTTTCCTTCAATTCATCTTCATTTTCACACTGTAGTTTTCTTTGTATTTTTATTCCTCTAAAAAAGATACCTTCACTTGGGTGTGGAGTGTGTAGATTTTTCTCCAGGTCAGTACTACTGAGACAACCATTTAGTAGTACTGAGATTACATCAACAATCCATCCACACAAGAATGCCAAACTCGGTACTATCTACTCTCCCAGTCGGTACTACTGAGTCTATGAAGATTTTTTATCTTTAATTGATAAGCTCTCAGTGGTATCGACACTCAAATTGGTACTACTGTCTTTTTGGCACGCCCAAAATCAGAACATCGAGACAAAAAATTCAAAAGTATCGAGCCAAAACTGCCAACTTGGTACTATCAACGTTCCAGTCGGTAGTACCGACGCATGACATCAGAAATCCATGGATGCATGATTCAACGGTAGATGCAAGCTTCATCACACGATCAATAGCACTGATCCGTGACTCAAGTCGTTACTACTGACTTGAACTCGGTACTACCGACTCCGAGTGATCCGTGCAAGGTACATCATCAAATGTTAACTGTCGATACATTCGAGCCATGGATTTGTGCTTGTATCTCGATGCTACTGACACACAAGTCAGTAGTATTGACTCTGCCTGACTCAACTAGATAAGTAGGGGTGGTTAACCCATTTTCTTCACACCACTTCCTCCACTCCTCATATAACTCAGAGAAGATATGCACTGGGCACTGACGATCTTCACCGAGTCGACGAACTTCAATGGTAATCTCTTTCCTAATCCTCTTTCTTGCATTGGAATCATGGTTCCAAGGAGAGGCCCTTCTACATCGACGGATCAAGGTGAGTTGGTCCCTTGACTAACCCACATCCAACATCTGTCCTTGGAGATCAGGAAAGTCTATGAAGAGTTGTAGACAAGGCTGATAATACCAACGTGATATGGAGATCACACATTGATCGAAAGGACAAGCTTTACCAAAAACATGTGATGGGTATGTCAGAAGCAGTTCATGGAGGGAGACAATACTTTCTTCAGCGACTGGCAGACTTACCTAGAACTCATCCTTGAGTTCTTGGCATCACAAGATGTTCTTGTTGCCCCCAAGAAAAAATAGGAGGTGAATGGTGGGAAGGCAGAGTCAACTTCTGTCTCTTCAACAACAACTACTCCATCACTTTGCATGCCTTCAACCACATATTCAACTAGGCTCACATCCCAGAACATTTGGCCCCTTCTGATTTCAACTTCGACTTGGCATGGGAGCAATTGAACGAGGTGTCAGAGGGCTTTCGCATAAGCTGGCATGTCAACTCAGTTACTGACATTGAGCACTCCTTTGCTCGAATCCTTCACCACCTCTACACCAACACCATATTTGCTCGTTCTGGTCAAGCTCAAGGAAAGGTTCAACAGGCAGACCTCTACTTCCTCTACAGGCTATTGGCAGGGGAGACCGCCAACTTTGGAGCCTTCCTTCTACTCCACATGATCTCTATTTGGTGCAATGTGACAAGGAAGGCGTCAATTTTATTTGGGGTCTCATCACCCCCATTGCATTACTGATTTGTCCACCCTCGTGCCATTGGAAGATACAAAGAAGTTGGACCTCCTACACTTCCGCAAGGTGGCCCTCCTTGGCTTCCACCACAACATGCTCTATGTGCATTACACACATCATGGAATGTTTAGGGAGAAAAGCCTCCCTAACCCCATCTTCAACTTGCATGGACTGGACCATCTTTGATGGCCACTGAATGAGGGGGAGTTAGAAGATCCACCCAGGGCAGCAGCTCAGGATGACGATGAGGATCAAAGCAATGATGACTCTGAAAGTGTTGAGGAGGTGGAGCCCACCATCCCCAATACTAAGAGAGCGATCCCACACAAACGGGCATGCACCTACACTGCCTCGACTTCTTCTGCCCCACCCCGTTCCCAGGAACCACAAGACCCGTACAACATGGAGGGTATGTATACCATGTTGTAGGAGATCCAGACAGGACAAGAGTAGCATCAGGTGATGTTGGTTGGTGTGCAAGACATTTAAGGAAGGTTGTACCCAAATCAGCCGGCAATATACAAGAATGAATGCCTTCTCTTAGCCAACCAAGAGAATGTTCGCATGTGCCTACAGTGCATGGAGAAGTACCAGCAGCCTTCCTTCAACCACTATTGGAACTAGGGGTACTTTGGAGGGTACCTACAGCCGCAATAGATGCCACCACATGATCTATCTTTTCAGGGGACGTCCCCCCCCCCTCACGACCCCGACATGCTTCAGCCACCTCCATTTTGAGCATTGGTACTGCTATTCCACCTCTTGAGTGTGAGTATTGACTATGTGGACATAGTGGTGCTGGAACAGCATTCTATCTTAGTTTTTATAGTTTTTCTTGCAATTTTATCTTAGTTGTTTTATTTTTAGTTTGACTTATGCATTTTTAGGAACCACACCTATCTAGTGTAATCGTGGAGTAGTAATGTATGGTTGCATTTTTCAAGTCATAGGTGTTAATGCAATGAAATGGTTGTGTCTTCATTGCTTAATTTGTGACATCTTGGTGCATCACCAATCGAGGAAGTGTTTGGTTAAGTTAGCTATAGGATATAGAGATATGAATGAAAATTTAATCAAATTGGGAAAGTGAATGAAGATATTGTTGAGCCTCAGCTGATCAAACCTTTAACGAGATCATAAATGAAAATTTAAGAAAGAAACCTTAAGATTATCATGTGCACAGGTCATTAAAGAGGGACATTTCATAATTCAATGAAAGGCATTGTCTCTTAGTTATGTGTACCATCTTTTCCATCTAATTTTGAATCACCACCTCAAAATGAACAAGTGATCCAACTTATTTATTTTGTTTGCATTGCATGGCATGACAGGTGACATGGTAGGTTAGCTCTTATCCTCATATGAATTTGAAAAAAAAACACAAAAGTTGCATTTGTATGCACGACCAATCTTAGTGCATACCATCTTAGTTGCATTGAAATTGCATGTAGATTAAATACATTTCATCTCATTCATTCTTTTTTTTCAAGTGGATTTTAGTCTCTAATTGTGAAGATTGAAGCAAAGGCATACCTCCACATCAAAAAGAAAAGAAAAGAAATATGAAGTGAGAGCCCAAGCATAATTTAATCGTGTCAAAGACAAAGAAGATTGGGCTAGAAAATTTTAATCTCAAGATTTTATAAGGAGAAAGTATGTCCCTAAGTCATCCTAAAGGGATGAACTAATTCACATGATGCATTTATTTATTTTTGACAGTCTCATTTTCTATTATGAGATAGATTATACATGCATCATGTGTCAAAAAGAAGAAAAAGAGAGAAAAAGTCAGTAGGCATTAGGTCTCATGCATAACATTCTTTTCAGTCATGTAGGCCATCATTATTTCTACATAAATAAGTTGGATGTACTTGTAATTCTTCAATTGCCACCAATCTCATACCATTAATTACTCTCATCAGTAGGCCACTCAAATGATTTATCTTCACATCCATTATTTAAGTAAATCTACTTCCAAGTAGTTGGTAGTGAGGAGAGAACAATTTAGATTAGGGAATCACATAGTGTACCAAGTGAATGCCTGAATTATTATGATATTAAGTGCTTTCTTGATAGTGTTCATTGATCAAAAGGTAGACGTCTTATATGGAAATTTTTTGTCATTGTAGAGCAGGTATTGGTTCAGTGGTCATTGGAGGTCGGTTTTGGGATTGTTCAGTGGAAAGGATTAAGAAAAGAGTTCATGTGTTGCATCCTTTTGTTGACTTACATCAAATATATCCAAGAGTAGTGTTTCTCGAGGAGGAGAAAAATTTAATCTTAGGGGAGTTTGATGCATGGGTTTTTAGTCATTTTGACAGGCATATTTTCCTTAATTTTATGTGTTGTTTTTTCATTTATCTGATTAATAATGCATGAAATGCTATTAATGGCATGTGATATTTAAATGCATCAAATTATCTGATTTTTACTATTTAATATGATTTAATGTTTATCATGAGTATTTATCCACATTCTTGTGTATTTTCAGGTACAATTGAACTTCACAGAGTCGATACTACCAACACCAATAGTCGGTGGTACCGACTTCACATCAGTACTTGCTCATGAAAAGACTCGCACATACTCGATACTACCAACACTTCAAGTCAGTAGTACCAAAATCACATCAGTAAAGCACAAGGATGAATCCTGAAAAGTTGGTACTACCAAGTGCACAAACTCAGTACTACTGAGATGACGTCAGGAAGACAATGCTCAGGCAACCTGAAGACTCAGTGCTATCAAGACAAGTCGATAGTACCGACATTGTCAAGAGTCACATCTACACTAAGATCTCGGTACTACTGACCACCAAGTCGGTACTACCGAGTCTGCCCAATATGGCAAATCTAAATATGGCAATCTAATCCAACGGTGGACATTATTTTGTACCGTAAGTGACTCCTATGACCTAAGGGGAGTTTGGCTAGATGAAAGGGAGCAGCCGTATTCCATTACATAACACCAGAGAGAGAGAGAGAGAGGAGAAGAGGAAGCAATTGAAGGCTTCATTCAGGATGATTCAAGGACCTCCGGAAGGTGAATCGACAATCGAAAGACAGCTGATTGCACGCACGATGTAGGGGATCATCCTGATCAGCTCTTCACCAGGGGTTACTTAGTTTCTATAATGTTTCCCACATTTTTCTCTTTCTCCACCATGTATTTGTCGATGAAAACCATGTGGGGCTAAACGCCTTGATTCCATAGGACCCGGGAGTAGCCCGGATATGCATTGTAACTAATTTCCATGCATTAATATCATCTTTATCCTTATTTTCTGGATATAAATCTATGAAGATGTATTGCTTTGATTATTCCTAAACAACATAGATAGATTATTAGACTTTTAATCATTTTAGGAGAGAGGTTAAGGGTTGGAAAGCATAGATTTACCCATTTATTGCACCCCTTGGGAAAGACAAAGAATAAACAGGAGGAGAAACCCAGAGTTCAATCATAAAGCATCTAACTAATCAACCAATTGCTATGGAAATGGGGTTGGCATTAGAATAGGTAGTGAACTACATTGTGGGAGTGGGTAGTTCTGGTTACAGGCTTTTTATCCAGGGATAGGGGTAATAGATATTGGTGTATAGAACGAATTGCAATGTTATCTGTGCTGAAGCCATAATCCTAAGGAATTCCCTAAATCTGAGTAATTTAAGTGTTAAGGTTGTTTCATTCTATTTTTTCTTCTGTTCAATCAAACCTATTCATTTACACCGGCCTAGATGATTAGACCATAGTTAGTAATAGTAGTCTTCTAGAGAATGTTTCCCTGTGTTCAACTCGGGCCTCAAAAGGGCCTATATTACTTCGATACATTCACTTGTGTATAACGCATGGTAAACACATGTCACTACTTCATTTGGGAAACTCTCCTCTCTGGTAGAATTTGTACTCCTTATTTGCAGACTAAAGTCCAAGGTGTGGACATCTTCACCAAGATACTTCCCAAGGCTCTCTTTACTATAGTAGTGGACAAGATGGGCATGCTTGACATCTATCCTCTAGCTTGAGGGGGTGTTATTAGTATATAGGCTTTATTACTTTAGTATATAGGCTATAATATTTTTTATTCCACTTATGCTTTAGACTTGTCTTGTTTTTAGCCTTTTCGTTTATCCCATATTGTCTGCTTCTGTTTCTCACTTACTGTAACGTCTTGAGTTTCAATAAATTATCATTTTCCACCTCAATTTTTATGTTAATTTCTTTCCTCTCCATTTTGTGTCCTTAATATTGAATATTTTAGGAATTGATGGTTGAAGTACAATTTTATGCCAATTTGAGGGTTAGATGCACAAATTCCATGATTTTCTAAATTGATAGGGTAATTATGAAGATATACACTAAACCACGAACTAGTTGACTAATGGATAATGTTGGAGCCCAAGAATAAATATTAATGGATAAGAAGTGAATTAATTAGCAAGTGTAAATTTAAAATGGTGAATAATAACCCACCTTCATACCTCACTCTTATTATGGGCTAATTAATCTTGAAAATGCATGTAATAAGTGAATGGAGGACTCTTGGACTCCATATCTCGGTTTTGTAAATCAAGGGTTGCATATAAAAGATATATGTATTTATTTTCCCAAAAATCATATTAATATATGCTTTAATAAGCAACATAATTATTGGAGGCCAAAGGTTGGGTGAAATGTAAATCTAATTATATAGCATGAAACTAGACGTCATTAACAACCTAGGATTAAAATTTGAAGTCATTTGGAGCTCGTTTGACCTCCCAAATGTATTAAACAAGTTTTTAATTAAGTGTGAGATAATATCAATCGAAATATCGATTATAGGCATCATTTAAGTCAAAGTCCAGCCTTTAATAGGTGTCACGAGTTTCGTACCATGATGGTCTTGGATCTGACGGGTCATCTTTAATCTGGACCACATCCAATGGTCGACGGATCATCTTCTACCTTTGGTTAATTGAAACGGAACCAAGCAGCCGCCGCTCGCTTCCTCTCCTCCTTTCTCCCTCGTCTTTTCATCATTTCTACAAATTTCTTCTCCTACGAGTTCGTGGAGACATCCTGCATCGAGTGAGACAAACCTCATCGCCTCCTGTGTGTTGTAGATGAAACGCCATACTTGTCCGGCCATGGCTCCTCACCTCCACCTTCGTTTTGGCTCCACTGACATCCCCACCTATAAATAACACCCTACACGGCTGCGTCGGCCCCCTAGCAACCTGCCTATACCCTCAATTTTATCCAAGAATGTGTGGGTAGCATATGACGTGGAGCTTTCCATTCTATGCTTGCGGTGCTCCTCCTTGGTGCTAGGCGGCTTGTGCATCAGAATTCCTGGGACCGGTGAGTTCGTCTTTCGATTTCCTACGTTTCAAGTACTTTTGTGCCCTGTTTGGTTGTGAAATGCAAAAATGTCCAATATACCAAGCTTACACCTCGGCGTCGTGGTGCGACAGAGCTTGAAGAAGCCCGGATGTATTTTGACCAATTTACCCCTGGCACGCCCTCCTTTACCTGTTTAATTCATGATTGGTCGGTTTTGTTTAATTCGTACAAAATCATGATTGGTCGGTTTTGTTTAATTCATGATTGGTCGGTTTTGTTTAATTGGTACAAAATCACTCGAATATCAAAAAAATATAATTAAATACTCGTTTGAAAGCTAAAATTATATAGAATCTGAATTTCCAAGTTTTGAGTCATGTTTTCCATCTCAACTCTGGTAATTAATTCAAAACTCAATTTAAATGTACAAAGTGTAATAAAAAGATAATTGAAGTGTTTTAACTCTATTTTTGACAAGAAAATGTGTTTTCTCGATTAGAAAAATATTAGGAATCATTTGGTCCTATTTCCAGACCCATAATCCAAGGTTATAATTGTGGACATTTTACACTTAAAGTATCTTTAAGTGGCCTAATACATGTATTAACCTTTTTACCTAGGTTAAAGAGAGTTTGGACCTGACATCTTAGTGGATAAGGGATAATCTAGAAAGAAAGAATAGGTATGTGCATTCTAACACCTCAGTTGGGCTTCTAATCATTCTAAACCTAGTTTCCCAAATGAGGCATAGTTATGATATTATTCTTCTTCATCCACTTGAACATGCAATTTGTAACCTGATACATAAACTTGCTTTACTTGATAAAATTTGGGTCATTGGACTCCCATGCCTTGTTGATATGATTTAAATCTTGTCTTGTAAATGTTGCCCTTAAACTATTCACATGAGCATCCAACATGAAATCTTGATGTATGAACACCCTATATGGTTATCTCTTGGAAATGTTTGGGTCTTTGGGCCCCACTTGAATTATTGCTAATTGCTTTCCCTGCCAATGTAAATTGTAAGCATGATAATGATAGTTTGACTAGTTGACTAATGCAGTGTACATGAGTACAAGTCACCCTTATGGCACTGGGGTTTTAGTCCCCCTGCCATAGGCACTGGGGTTTTAGTCCCCCTACCACTTTATATATATATTGAGGCTTGGGATTTTATTTCCCCTCTCCTCCTGGTTGAGGTTGGTAGGTGCCTCACCGTATGTTAGTTTAGCTTAGTCATAATGAATCATGCTTGTTATATATTTGACTTATATGCTTGGAAAAAATCTCGTTTGAATTGTATGCCTCATACTCTTGAACAATCTTAGTATAGAGAATCTTTATGTTTCCATTCCTTAAAATGCTTGTTGTACCTTATCATTTTGTGACACATACCTTTATGTTTCTCTTGTTGGGTGCTCCCCAACCACCCAGAACCAGGACAAGGGCTAGACCAAGCACAAGGAAACCTAGGGCAGGAATAGCGCCCCCATCATGGCAAGGTTGATGTTGCTAAGATCTTGCTAAATTATATGTTATGAACTCCAGAAATAAAAGCTTTATAATAGCCTAGAATCTCATCTACTTCTTCTTTTGGAACAATCTATGTAATAGTTTAGTTTTCTCATCTTATTTTCTTCCGCTACTACTATTGATAATGGTTGTATTTGGTCCATGCTTATTTAAATGGATTTATTATGCATACATCCTTCCATCACAATGTTTTCAACAATTTGAGGGATGTATTGTATTTCCCATTAAATTTAAGTAATGGGGTGATCTCGTCACCTTACAGCATGGTATCAGAGCCTGTAGGGTAGCTACTAGGGTGTGATGTTGAAAGTGATGGTGTCTAGAAAGGGTCAGAGCTTGGGGGCTGGCAATATTTTCCTCCGCCCCACTAGCTTGGTCACGAGGACTCCTGAGCTCATATGACCTGGCCTAGCCTGATCTGATATTGAATTCCTGAAATAGCATGCCTATAGGCAATAGTAGCCTTATCTATTTCTGTCTTATACTCCTAGAAATCTTACCCTAAAACTTGTCTTTCAGGAAGGGTAGCTTGTTTGGCAAAAGCTCAAACGATAACGACACCAACACTGAAACTCTTGAGACACCTCTGACTCCTGAGCATGAGTTGACGATGTTGAGACAGCTACTCTCCACTACCTTGGTGGGCCAGCTTACTACAGCTGCTGCCCATGCCAACAAGCCTAAGGAGCCAACCCCGAATGACTTCATCAAGATGCAACCTCCCTACTTCAAGGAGGAAACTGAGAACAACATGGTGGACAAGGCAGATGATTGGGTGATAGCCCTGGAATGCACATTCGATGGCATGGTGTGTCCCCTGCATCTTAAAGTTCGCTTTGTATCTTATGTCCTGGATGGCCCGACATGGGTCTGGTGGAATGGGATAACCCACACATGAGACACAACAACTATGACATGGGATGAGTTCCTTCAGATATTTCAGGCAAAGTATATCTGCACGGCCTACCTGAAGAAGAAGGAGGCCAAGTTCTACAGTCTGCGACAAGGGAATATGTTAGTTTTAGAGTGTGTACAACGTTTCCTGGTGCTGGAACGTTATGTTGTGGGTCTAGCTGAAGAGCGGAGGGCGACCGTCTTCCTTGAAGGGTTCAACTACAACATAGGGCGTAACCTGGTACCCCAGCTCCCGCTCACCTTCCAAAAAATGCTAGACAAAGCTCTGGTCGTGGAGGCGTACCCTGGCTTCCACGTTTCTGGTTCGAACAACAAGCGAAAGAACCATGGTGGTCCACAAGGGCATGACAGGTGCAACACTTGCTCCCAATTTCATCCCCTCGGGAGATGTCCAACTGGAAATGCACCACATTGTAGGAATGATCTGCCTGCCCCTACCTGTTATGAGTGTGGCCAAGTCAGTCACATCAGGCCAAACTGTCCTAGGTTCAATCGAAGACAGGCCCCCACCCAACAGCAGCAACAACGTCAAAATCCGCCCCCAAAGAACAACAACAACAACAATCACCACAACCATAACAACAACTGCAACAATAACCTACAAGGACATTGTCCACCTGTGGAGAGGCACAATGGAAGGGTCTTTGCTCTGGATGTTGAAGAGGCTGATGACGAGAATAATGTGATTGAAGGTACTCTACACCTTAAAATGTACCCTGTCAAAGCACTTTTTGATTTTGGCTCGTCAAATACCTTCATATCTACTCATCTTGCTGATATACTAGAGATAGAGTCTGAATTAGTGGACCATGTACTAGATGTCAAAACCCCTAGTGGTAGAATATGCTCCTCTTATCTCAAGCTTCCAACCCTGGACATGTGTATATCGGGAAAGATGTTTCCATCTGACTTTACCTTGCTCGAAATGTCTATCTTTGACATTATTCTTGGCATGGACTGTCTAAAAAGCTACAAGGCAGTCCTCTTCTATGATGAGTCAAATGTTAGCTTGTTGCACCCTGTAGAAGGTAGAATCTGTGTAAAAGGTAGGAAATGAGAAGAACGGCAATTCGTCATCTCAGCCATCAAAGCCGAAAAGCTTATCTCACAAGGGTGTAGGGCATTTCTCGCCTCTATAGTTCTTGATTCTACACCCCCTTCTCTCGACCATATAGTAGTGGTGAAGGACTTCCCTAATGTCTTTCCTAAAGAACTACCTAGGTTGCCTCCTACTCGCAAAGTGGAATTCTCCATTGAGCTTGCACCTGGAACTTCACCCATCTCGATTCTGCCTTACCGCTTAGCACCTGTTGAACTCACTGAATTAAAGAAGCAGCTTCAAGAACTTCTAGATATGGGGTTCATTTGCCCAATCGTTTCTCCTTGGGGAGCCCCCATCTTGTTTGTAAAGAAGAAGGATGGATCTATGTGAATTTGCATGGATTATCGCATGCTTAATCAGGCCACGGTGAAGAATCTCTATCCACTGCCTCGAATTGATGATCTCTTCGACCAACTCAATTCTGCCATTGTCTTCTCAAAGATGGACTTGCGGAGTGGCTACTATTAAATGTGAGTGAAGGATGAAGACATCCCAAAAATAGCTTTCAGAACCAGATATGGGCATTATGAATTTCTGGTCATGCTGTTTGGTTTGACTAATGCCCCCTGCTTTCATGGACCAGATGAATTGAGTTTTCTGCCCCTACCTTGATCGATTCGTCATGGTTTTTATTGATGATGTCTTGATATATTCGGAGTCGGAAGAGCAACATCGTGAGAACTTGAGACCGGCACTCAATACACTGCGAGAAAATCAACTTTATGCTAAATTGTCCATGTTTGAGTTCTGGATTAAAGAAGTTATGTTTCTGGGTCACGTCATTTCTGGAGGACACATTGTTGTTGACCCTACAAAGGTTGAGTCTATGACCAAGTGGAAGGATCCAAAGAATCCATCTGAAATCTGTAGTTTCCTCAGTTTGGCAGGTTACTATAGGAAGTTTATCAAAAACTTCTCAGAGCTCGCTCTTCCTATGATGAAGTTGACATGAAAGGACGTCAAGTTTGTTTGGTCACCTAAGTGTGAGGACAGTTTCCAAAAGCTAAAGCAATGCCTGACATCTGCTCTTGAGCTTGCGCTACCTGTTGAAGGCAAACCCTACGTCATTTACATTGATGCCTCCAAGTAAGGACGGGGATGTGTTCTAATGCAAGAAGGCAAGGTGATCGCCTACACCTCTCTCCAGTTGAAGCCGAATGAAGAAAACTGGCCTATACACAATTTAGAGCTCGCAACTATTGTTCATGCTCTAAAGATCTGGCGACATTACATCTATGGGGTTCAGTTTGAGGTCTTCTCTGGTCATAAAAGCTTAAAGTACCTCCTGACACAAAAAGACTTGAACCTGAGACAACGTAGATGGATGGAGTATCTCAAGGACTATGACTTTACCATCACTTATCATCCCGGTAAAGCCAACGTAGTTGTTGATGCCTTGAGTCGGAAGAAGTCTGGGACATGTGCTGCTATAACTTGTTCCATTTGGAAGAACATGGAGTATGTTTCTGCATGGCGACCGCAACCGACAAAAATCCCAGAAGATGAAGTTGATGATAAGCTATGTGTTCACATGGCTAGCCTATCAATCACTCCAAGTTGGATTTCTGATATTGTTGTTGCCCAGTTGGAGAGTCTTGAGCTAGAAGGAATGAAAGCCTTAACCTTGAAACCGCAATCCGATTTCTCTGTTGGAGTTGATGGTGCACTCTGTTTCCGATAAAGATTGTGGGTTCCTGATGTTGATGAACTGCGGCAGAAGATTCTCTATGAAGCACATGGGTCCAAGTACACAATTCACCCCAGCACGACTAAGATGTACAAGGACTTGTAGTGTAATTTCTGGTGGAAGAACATGAAGACGGATATAGCTTTGTTTGTGTCAAAGTGTTTGACCTGTCAACAAGTTAAGATAGAACATCAACGGCCTGGTGGACTCCTCCATCCACTTGAAATTCCGGAATGGAAATGGGAGAAGATCACGATGGACTTTGTCACTGGTTTCCCCAATACCAGGAAAGGCTACGACATTATGTGGGTTGTCATTGATCGCCTCACTAAGTCCGCTCACTTTTTGCCTTTCAAGCCCAACTACCAAGTAGAGGATATGGCTCAGTTATATCTGGAGTGGATAGTTTGTCTACATGGTGTACCAGAAGTGATAGTTTCTAATCGTGATCCCAAGTTCACCTCTCGTCTATGGAGTCAGATACAAGAATAAATGGGGATTGACCTACGGTTTAGCACTGCATATCACCCCCAGACCGATGGTCAGTTTGAAAGAACTGTGCAAATCTTAGAAGACCTGCTTCGTGCTTGTGTGATGGACTGGGGAGGAGCATGGGATAGATATCTACCTCTGGCTGAGTTTACGTACAATAACAGCTACCAAGCCAGTATAGGGATGCCTCTGTATGAAGCATTGTACGGAAGACCCTGTCATTCCCCATTGCATTGGGATGATGTGGGTGAGTGTTCCTTAGTGAAGACTGACAATATGCAGATGATGATAGAGAAGGTTCAGCTGATTAAGAAGCATATGAAAGCCGCTCAAGACCGACAGAAGATGTATGCTGACAAGCATAGGTCTAATGTGAGTTTCCTTGTTGGCGACCATGTATTCTTGAAGGTCAAGCCAATACTCTCTATTGCCGGATCCAAAGTCAAAGGAAATCTTAGCCCACGTTATGTGGGACCTTTTGAGATCTTGGCCAAGATTGGGGACTGTGCATACCGTCTGGCTCTTCCTCCTACTTATGATAAGATACATAGCGTCTTTCATGTGTCTGTGCTGAGAAAGTATGTGAAGGACCCTTCTCATGTACTCACGATAGAACTCTTGGAGATTCATGAAAACCTAACCTATGAGGAGCTACCTGTAAAAATACTAGACACTCAGGTGAAATAGTTGAAGAATAAAAAGATTGAGTTAGTGAAGGTGCTGTGGAAGTATCATGGGCTAGAAGAAACCACTTGGGAGCTGAGAGAAGAAATGCTCCGATCTCACCCTTCTCTTTTTGTATGAGATTTTGAGGATGAAATCCTTTCTAACGGGTGGAGTGTTATAACATCCTGAGTTTCAATAAAATTATCATTTTCCACCTCAATTTTTATGTTAATTTCTTTCCTCTCCATTTTGTGTCCTTAATATTGAATATTTGAGAAGTTGATGGTTGAAGTACAATTTTATGCCAATTTGAGGGTTAGATGCACAAATACCATGATTTGCTAAATTGATAGGGTAATTATGAAGATATACACTAAACCATGAATTAGTTGACTAATGGATAATGTTGGAGCTCAAGAATAAATAGTAATGGATAAGAAGTGAATTAATTAGTAAGTGTAAATTTAAAATGGTGAATAATAACACACCTTCATACCTCACTCTTATTATGGGCTGATTAAGCTTAAAAATGCATGTAATAAGTGAATGGAGGACTCTTGGACTCCATATCTCGGTTTTGGAAACCAAGGGTTGCATATAAAAGCTATATGTATTTATTTGCCCAAAAATCATATTAATATATGCTTTAATAAGTAACATAATTATTGGAGGCCAAAGGTTGAGTGAAACGAAAATCTAATTATATATCATGAAACTAGACGTCATTAGCAACCTAAGGTTAAAATTTGAAGTCATTTGGAGTTTGTTCGACCTCCCAAATATATTAAATAAGTTTTTAATTAAGTGTGAGATAATATCAATCGAAATATCGATTATAGGCATCATTTAAGCCAAAGTCCAGCCTGTAATAGGTGTCACGCGTGTCGGACCATGATGGTCCTGGATCTGATGGCTCGTCTTTGATCCAGACCGCATTCAATGGTCGACGGATCATCTTCTAACTCTGGTTAACTGAAACGGAACCAAGCAGTCGTTGCTCGCTTCCTCTCCTCCTTTCTCCCTCGTCTCTTCATCATTTCTAGAAATTTCTTCTCCTACGAGTTCGTTGAGACCGCCCGCATCGAGCGAGACAAACCTCATCACCTCATGTACGTTGTAGATGAAATGCCATACTTGGCCAGCCATGGCTCCTCACCTCCACCTTCGTGACGGCTCCACTGACATCCCCACCTATAAATAACACCCTACACGGCTGTGTCGGCACCCTAGCAACCTGCCTATCCCCTCGATTTTATCCAAGGATACGTGGGTACAAGACAACATGGAGCTGTCCATTCTGTGCTTTCGGCGCTCCTCCTCGGTGATAGGCATCTTGTGCATCAGAATTCCTGGGACCGGTGAGTTCATCTTTCGATTTCCTACGTTTCAAGTACTTTTGTGCCCTGTTTGGTTGTGAAATGTGAAAACACCCAATATACCAAGCTTCCACCTCGGCGCCATGGTGCGACAGAGCTTGAAGAAGCCCAGGTGTCTTTTGACCAATTTTCCCCCGGCGCGCCCTCCTTTACTTGTTCTCTCACAAAGGACATTTTCGTCATCCGATTCTTTGTTTTTCGGCCCAAGTGGCATTTATCTAATTCCTGATTGGTCGGTTTTGTTTAATTCGTAGAAAATCACTCAAATATCAAAAAAAATAATTAAATACTCGTTGGAAAGCAAAAATTATGTAGAATCCGAATTTCCAAGTTTTGAGTCATGTTTTCCATATCAACTCTGATAATTAATTCAAACCTCAATTTAAATGTATAAAGTGTAATAAAAAGAAAATTAAAGTGTTTTAACTCTATTTTTGACAAGAAAATATGTTTTCTCGATTAGAAAAATATTAGGAATCATTTGTTCCTTTTTCCAGACCCATAATCCAAGGTTATAATTGTGGACATTTTACACTTAAAGTACCTTTAAGTAACCTAATACATGTATTAACCTTTGTACCTAGGTTAAAGAGAGTTTAGACCTGACATCTTAGTGGATACGGGATAATCTAGAAAGCAAGAACAGGTATGTGCATTCTAACACCTCAGTTGGGCTTCTAATCATGCTAAACCTAGTTTCCCAAATGAGGCATAGTTATGATATTATTCTCCTTCATCCACTTGAACATGCAATTTGTAACCTGATGCATAAACTTGCTTTACTTGATAAAATTTGGGTCATTGGACCCCCCTACCTTGTTGATATGATTTAAATCTTGTCTTATAAATTTTGCCCTTAAAATATTCACTTGAGCATCCAACATGAAATCTTGATGTATGAACACCCTATATGGTTATCTCTTGGAAATGTTTGGGTCTTTGGGCCCCACTTGAATTATTGCTAATTGCTTTCCCTGCCAATGTGAATTGTAAGCATGATAATGATAGTTTGACTAGTTAACTAATGTAGTGTACATGAGTACAAGTCACCCATAGGGCACTGGAATTTTAGTCCCCCTACCATAGGCACTCGGGTTTTAGTCCCCTGCCACTTTATATATATTTTGAGGTTTGGGGTGTTATTTCCCCTCTCCTCCTGGTTGAGGTTGGTAGGCGCCTCACCCTATGTTAGTTTAGCTTAGTCATAATGAATCATGCTTGTTCTATATTTGACTTATATGCTTGGTAGAAATCCCATTTGAATTATATGCCTCATACTCTTGAAAATTCTTAGTATAGAGAATATTTATGTTTCCATTCCTTAAAATGCTTGTTGTACCTTATCATTTTGTGACACATACCTTTATCTTTCTCTTGTTGGGTGCTCCCCAACCACCCAGAACCAGGACAAGGGCTAGACCAAGAACAAGGAAACCCAGGGCAGGAATAGCACCCCCAACATGGCAAGGTTGATGCTGCTAAGATCTTGCTAAATTATATGTTATGAACTCCAGAAATAAAAGCTTTGTAATAGCCTAGAATCTCATCCACTTCTTCTTTTGGAACAATCTATGTAATAGTTTAGTTTTCTCATCTTATTTTCTTCCGCTACTACTATTGACAATGGTTGTATTTGGTCCATGCTTATTTAAATGGATTTATTACGCATACATCCTTCCACCACAATGTTTTTAACAATTTGAGGGATGTATTGTATTTCCTGTTAAATTTAAGTAAGGGGGTGATCTTGCCACCTTACACTTACTCTCCTATCCTGTAAAATATATTGTCATGTAATTGTTTTAAACTTATCAAATAAAGATTTTCTTATTTTATAGAGCTAATGCCAAGCATGCACATCCTTACAGGATGCCCACACTATTAGAGACAAGAAATGAGATATGTAACCTTCAAATAGAGAATGCAATAGGTAAAAAATAGAGGAGGGGTATTCCCAGTAAATGGTCACATTATTAAGATAGAGAGAGAGAGAGAGAGAATATGTCTAAACATCATAATAGGGAAGGAAAACACACAATATAACCATGAAGGATGCTCCTATTGCTAGAAAATAACAAAACCAAACAAAAGTTGTATCTTAGAATGAGTTTAAGAGTCAAGGAGGAGGGTGTTTCATGATGACACAACTAGTTTGAAACTTATATGAGATGAGGGTGGCCATCATGGCCTCTAGGCGGGCTTTCTATGGGGCATGCAAACTCTAACCCAAGTGTTTCTCACCAGTCACTTGTTTCCCCTTATTAAACTTGTTGGAAAGAAAATAAAAATTATGGAAAAAAATTATTTGAGAGTGTGCCATAAATACTCAAGGATTAACATAACAATCACTATGGATTTCAGGTCGGCATGCTCTTAAAGAACACCTATTTATCCTAGATATCTGAGTTTTAGTTTGTGGTATCTTTACATGCCAAAAGAAACACACACTTCATGTAAAAGTGGGTGTGTCCTTAGGGGAAGGGATTGATAGATTTAGAGGAGGTGAATAGAGATAATTCAATAATCAAAAATTAGAGATAATTCAATAATCAAAAACTAATTGTTTAAGAAAAGATAAATAAGCGATCAACCACATGCTATAAAGATATAGAGTGATTTCATCACACGAGGTTAGTCCACTGCCTAGTTATTTCCAACAAGGATTTGTAGCAAACAACTTTGATTAATGTTGCAAGGAACAATACAAAAGTATGATTGTTATATTATTATTTCATGGAAATGGAAGAGTACCAAACCTTCACCTCTTCTTTAACATCTATGAAGAGCATCAAAGAGAAGACGTCTTCTTTAGCAAGTCCTCAGGTAGCCTTCTCTCAAGTAATCCAAGGGAAATCAAACATCTTTGTAGAACAAGATTGGAGAGAGAGTTATATAAGCTTACAACATGTGCAAAAATGTCATATCAAGCTTACGAATCACCACCACTATGATTAGGACAAGGATTTTGTGGTGGAGTAAGGCATTTGAGTGGAGATTCAAAATTGTAGCTAGTAGGAAATGGCAATTCTCTAGTCTAATACTCAACTATGCAAGTAATGCAGTGCTCAAGTCTAGTTTTGGTGTCCATAGGGCTATCCTACTTAGATAAAACATAGGAATACAAAACATATCTATTAGGGTTGTTTAGGACGTGAGTAATGTCAAACTAGTCGTTAGAATGCAATAATTTAGATTTATAATGGATAGTGGAGCACTTAAGAAATTTATGTGGAACTTCCTCAATACTTTGAACGAATGACTTCTCGGTCAAACTATACTTCGAGCGAGAGTTGTTCTCTCTAAAAACTTTACAATGACTCTTTTCTACAATGGCTATTTGAACACAATGACTTTTTCTCGGTCGAGGAAAAGTTTGACTGAGATTGATCTTGGTCTACAAAGTGTTCAACCAAAAATGTCTCTATAAATGCATTTCTTAATTTTTGAAAACACTCTAAATAATTTTTTTGGTGAGACTTAACTATCCTAAAGGCATGATATAAATGTGAAATAGGGTTTATGATAGTTGGAGCTGACTCATAGATTGGTTTACATGATATTTAATGACTTGTACATTATGCTTTGTACAAATGTATTACATTTGAGTACACTAGATAAAATAGTCACTTTGATCTAATCAAATACCTATAAAAATCTTTTCTAAATATGTCTTGATTCCCTAAACACTAGATAGCATGTTATCTACACAAAAGAAAAATGTTGTCACCATCAACAGAGAAAGTGTGCAAATATCTAATTTAGTCAACAATCCCCTCCTTTTTGAAGATGAAAAATATTTCAAATACAAGCAATGTTTAAAGTAAGACAAGAAAATATATCTCTAAGACTAAGACAAGAAATGAATTTTCCATCTTAATCAAGAGAATAAGAAACATATAATCAAGAAACTCAAGGGCTTGACTGTAAATATATTGCTCTATGAATTATTTATCCCCCTTTGTCATATACAAAAAGGGCGGGGTGCAAACAAGACTACTCCTAAATATGATACTCCCTCTTAATACAATCCTCCTTCTTTCATGTAGAAAATATCATATTTATCCACTTGAAACACTATCATAATATAGGGACGCATAAGAATCCAACATTTATTTCATTTCATCATAAATCCAATCAAGATTACAATGCTCAAATCAAAAACAAGTACATGAATAAATATAAGCAACATGAATCCAAAAGGATTTCTACATATGCTCAATAACACTAAGTATGTAGTCTATTTCATGTCCTTTGAAAGGATCAGGACCATAGTATTTAACTAGAGTCACCCAATTCAAAGCCTTCATGGTCACCAAATCATAGGCTTCAAGAAAAGTAGGGACCCGAGAAAAGTTGAAGTGCTCAACCATGTCTTGAAGTTGTGTTTCAGAAAAAAATTTGTGATGAAGGTTTGATTGTGGTTCTTGAGGTTGGCAATAATTAACATTTATATTATAGAGAGGAATGCTACCAGGATAAATATGAGAAGGGAAGTTATCCAGGGCATAAGGAGACAAGGATTGTATTCATTCATTGAGATATTACATAGCATGATGTTGGTAATTTATGTGTCTTCCAAGTTGGTAAGAAACCCCTTTGAAAATGCAATATCATTTTCATGTGTGCAAGAGGAAGGAGGAGGAGGAGTGGGATCTTGTAGAGCATCCTCTTTAACTTGATATTGTTTATGACCAAACCCATTTTCTGAAAAGTGTTGAGGGTAATTCTTTGGGAAAGAGAGTTGGGGAATAATCCAAAATTGGAGAGGGATTGATCAACAGAATATTGAATGATATGACACACAAAGTAGCCAAAAGGTGGTGAGCCCTTAAAATCAAGCATCTCATGGAAGAGGGTCTCAAAAAAGTTAATGGGAATTTTTTTGAGAATGACATGAATGAGATACATGTGAAATTGTGGGATTTCAGATTTGTTAGCCTGAGGAAAAATATTTGTGTTAATGATAAGGTTGACAATGTGGGCATCTTGAGTGAAGAAGAGGCACAGAGAGTACCCTTGTCTCATGATAGATGGCTCCATGGAGAAGAACAAATTCTTTAATATAAGTTAGAGAAATTTCTTCTTCTAAATAATTTTGAAAACTATTTAGAGGGTTGGTGATAGTGAGTTCAGGATAATTCATTTTTGTTAATGGCAAGTAAGGTGTGAATAGTATTTTTATCAAAGGTAAAGTTATGACCACTGACCGTGGAGGAGAAAGAATAAGTGTCTTTGTACAAACAAACTATATTGGCATAGAATTTGTGAATAGATCAGTATGACCAAAGACGATGACTTGAGGTAAGAAACTCTTTGAGATATTGAAATTTGAAGATTGTAGTGAGGTTGATCACCCACAAAAATGAAGATACATCCACCGTCCGTTGAGGTAGAGGAGTCCTTGAAGACAAGTCGAAGAACTTGGTGGCGATAGTGGAGATGATGAAAGTTATAATGTTGATGATCATTGGTTGGTTAGTTTACTTCCTTACGAAGAGCTTCTTCTTGCTCCCACCACAAGCAAATGGTTCCATTAGGAATTTGTGGTGGAAGAGTGGAGAAAAATCCCAAAGTAGTGAAAATTGAGTAGAAAAAGAGTTTGGTAGGAAAGTGGAGCTCAAGAGGTCAAATGGAAGCAGTGGAAATAGCCCAAGAAAGTGGGAATATGAAAACCAATGTTGGTGTGTGAAGAATGGCTAAGTTGAGATAGGAAACTAAGAAATTCTCATTTGAAATGTAGTTCGATCGAGGTGCCCAATGGCTATATAACAGCTACAAAATGGCTAGTTTCATTTGAAGCATGCATCAGCCGCATTTTCTTGGTCAAACTATACTTTGACCGAGATGTAGTCAGTCAAACATTTGGTAGACTGGACACTGACAGGATATAAAAAAATCGATTGAAGAGGTTCCTTGTCTAATATATCATCAAGCGAAAATGTTCTTGGTGGAACTAAACTTCAACCTAGAGAATTTTTGTTTCAAAAATAAAATTAATTTGATGTGGCCATTGTAAAGAATGAATTAATTTATGAAATAAATGCATGTCAGAGTGAAAAGTATACAAAGCATAATAAAATAATCTGGTCATTTTTTAAAGCAAGATTGTCATTATTTTAGAAAAAAAAAGATCAAAATAGACATCTTCAAGAGTAACAATACTTATTTTTTCTCAAATGACTCAAAATTGTTCCGAGGCAAGAGGTTTAGTAAAGATATCAAGAGGTTTGTCCTTGACATAAAGATGTGCTCCTATATATATAAGAGGTGGAAAGATGAACCTCGGGCGGAAATATGTGTCATAATGGTTTTACACATGCAGCATATGATAGATATCTAGCTATATAATCAAACATGTGTAAATAGAGTGGCAAGATAATGTACAAGTCACCAATCTCATTTTCAAGTCCAAGTAGCAATGTAGGTGGGGT
Source organism: Alisma plantago-aquatica (assembly GCA_963693085.1). NCBI lineage: Eukaryota > Viridiplantae > Streptophyta > Magnoliopsida > Alismatales > Alismataceae > Alisma > Alisma plantago-aquatica. Next base: position 1,030,848,318 of record OY856410.1, on the reverse strand, counting down.
CATAGACCCGAGGCAATAAGATATTTATTAATTTCATAGAATAAGGAACTTCATCATGGAACAAATAAAAGTCAATTAATAGGAATGCATCAGAGGCATATTTTAGTCAGATTAATTTCTAAAATTAAATATAGAAGAGAATATACCTTATCTTCATGGTTAACCCTAATTCTAGGGGTGAAATTCACCATTAAATAGTCTCCAAGGTTTGGTGATGAACGAGCTACAAATTAGAATAATATTTGTTACTATTTGTCTTGAAATCAAAGTTGTTCATATCAGGTTATTCAAAATTAGGTTTCCCGTGTAGATTTGTTATTCCATTTTTCTGATCAGTTCCTTAGACTCTCATATAGTCATTTATGATCAATGTTACATATCCAGGTATATGATCATCTAGTATCAATTAGATCCCTAATTGTTATTCTCTCTCTAATAGAATATAGTTCCATTTGTGCCAATAAGATTGAAGATGTACATTGTATTAAATATGAAAGTATCCTTAGTAGAAACATTAAGGGTTTAAATCTAACATAACTCGGTATATAGTAGTCACACACTTAAACCTAGTTCTTAGTTGTATGCATGAATATTAGTATGCTTTTTGCTTAAGCAATGGTTGACTAATCTATAGATTAGTATCAAATTATATTTCATACATAATAGGACTCATGAGATCATGTAACCGGTAGTTGTTTGTTACTATAGTTTAAGGTTGTTGGTAGTCCCATACTCACTAGTAGGTGTATTTACTTATATACTATAGCTTTCTTTTTCCATTACTTATTATTATGAGTAATACGCATGCTATCTTAATATTATTTATCTCATAATTAACTTGCGTATTATTATTCTAATAACTAAATTATTAATAAACTGGATAGCAGAGAAAGTTTAACTGTTTACCTATAGACAGTATGTGAACATATTGATCTAGATGGACCAGTTCTTGGTATTCAATTTTTTGATCCTAGCTTCATTGCCATCTTCAAAGGTCGATCAATGTGCTTCCTGGATTTGTGGCTAGTTCCACCTGTTGATGAGTGTGAGGCAGATTGGGTTGCACTTGAGTGTGTGCTGTAGGGAATGCTATAGATCGGACTCATTGCCATGAGGTTAGGTTCCTGCTGGCCATGATGTATAAGAGAGCTTGAAGATGGGTATCTGGAAAAGCAAATCTGCAGTAGAACACAGTCGGCCTTGCTCCTCCAGCTGCAGGTCCATGCGGAAGGAACGGGAAGGTAATGAAGGTGCTTTAGGAACTGGTGTTGCACTCAACCTCGGCAGTTGCATGGCCCGAGGAGTTCCAAGGTGCCTCGACCTCTCGGCTCCATCCTTCCACGGGGTCGGGGTTGAGGAAGAATATCAGCTACTCCCCCAGACACCTGTAAAATTGAGAGGCCACAAAGAAGATCAGAGCCGGTACACTCGAGGAACTCGTCTGTAATGGTACGGTGAGTAGACTAAGTTCAGTCAATCATGTGGTGCACTGTAGACAATGGTCATGGCAGTTCATGGATTTGTAGTACCAGCACCAGCTTCTGAGCATAGTGAATGCGGTGTGGCGGCTAGGTTCTAAGCGCGAGATCAGGAGAAGTAGAGGAGGGAGAAGAGGTGTCATGGTGTTTCAAGAGGTTGCAGGCCTCCTCTACGGCCGGTAGATTTTCCAGAGGCTGACTCCAGCTGTCAGGGGGAGGATGGAAGTAGTTGTGCCTGCATGCCACGGTGACCGGCTGCAGGTGCAAGCCAAAGGAATCAGATTTCCGAGGCCCGAGGTGGACATGCGGCGAGTGCTTGCAGCTGTCAAGGCAGATCTGTAGCACCATCTTATATCATGTAGTCTAGGCCCCTGCTTGGGAATGGATTGGACCGGGATTAGAGCGTGTCGTGTAGCGTCACGGCGGTCCAATCCGGTCCGGCTTGGGCGAGAAACACATTTGGCAACGAATCTATGTTGATCCCCGTTTTGGGATAACCGAATCCCATTATGTGGTTTAAGTCAGTCTCCATCGAGGCAGGATTGGAAATCCCAGTCCGGTTTGCCCCGACAATCCTCCCTGATCCCTCGCAACTCTGCAACCCTCCCTCTCCCTCTCGCCCTAACCTTCTCCACTCGGCGGTCTCCCTCCTGGCGACGCTTCTCTACAGTCGCGCATATTCACAACTGTTTGTTTGTGAGAAGTAAAAGTGAAGGCTGCTCGAGGTCGCATATAGAGTCCAGCGGTCGTCGGGTGAAGTGTCCGTGTGGAGCATCAATGCTGCCGCCTGCCACCGCCGGTCTACCTGGGCGGCTAGCTCCCTCAAAAGCAAGGTACTCATGCCCTGTCCTGTTCTTCTCTACTACCAGCTCTGACATTGATTTGTCTTGTCGACACACAGAAGAAATCCTAGCTCGGCCAAGGCAACAAGAAACCCTAGAAAGTGTCTATGTGCCTTCTTATTCCTCTCCTTCTCCTGCGAGGTTCTACACTTCCACATACACCTTTTGGAGGAGTTGTTCACGGAAGTTGGTCGTCGTCCTTTGTTGCTGAATCGTGCTCCTCAATCGTGCTCCGGCGGCCCTGCCCAGACCTACGATTTCACACTCTGTCGTCGTTCTCGCCCCCTTCTGCTCAGGTTGGTCACAAATTAGGGTAGAGGGTGCTTTGTTTGTGAGGTCGATTAGGGCAGAAGTACAACAATCAGGCTTGTGTATCGATTAAGTGGCAAATGAGCCGACAATAGCTGCAAACATTTGAATCGTTGTGTATGACACTGATTTATTCTACTTCTAACTACTACTTTTATCTAGAAATGCATCAATTTACCGCTATTATGTGTGTCTGTGTGCTAAGTTATAGTAGTATCTGTAAAGCAAATAAAAGCAACTAGCATGCCTGATTTTCGACATTTTTGTCGGCCAGGTTATTTTGAGGATATCGATATGTGTTAGTAGACCATAGTGTAGTGTTGTCCTACATTTCCTTTTCTATCATTTGTTTTTCATCCTCTAGTTTCTGCGACTTTGTCTTTGTTTTTCTAACATGATTGGGCAGTAATGGTCATTTCATCCTCTGGTTTCTGGTTTCTGCGACTTTGTCTTTGTTTTTCTAACATGATTGGGCAGTAATGGCTGTTAATGTCTTGGACATATCTGTTTCCCATATTTATTAATGTTCTGTTTTTTGTTCTATTTTAATGTTCTATTTTTTTATGTTATGTTTTTTGTGATACTATTATGATATCATAATAGTAGCATCAATTGCATATGATTTTTGGAAAGAACAAGTGAACCCAATATGGCATAATTCTACACATTTTTTTGGTTCTATATTGAAAGCTAGCTTGACTTATATAGTACTTATTTAGTTTTATTTTATGATTTTATCAAGTAAAAAGGATGTTGTTGTCAATGTTGCACATAAAAATTAGGACTCCTATTTGTTTTTATCCCAATGATTTTTAATCAAATGAAATTAAATTTATGTCATTCATATGGTTCATATATGTCTGTGTTGGTATTACATATAGAATATGCTCACGTGGTTTCAAAGTGGATATGAATCTGGAAATTGGATATAGAAATTGGTATTCTGTGAAAGATCATTCATGAATAGATAAAACTCGCAAAAAATAGTCAAAACTACCTGCATAAGAAGCCTATCTAGCTTGAATTTTACCAATATATTCATGATGGTCAAGTTTGAGTTAATAATTAGGCTTGATTGGCCCCAACTTTAACAATAGTGGATGTTTTCCAAATCATGAGCTTTAATTTATATATAACTTATATTAGAGTGATGAAGTAAATAGATTGCTTATGCTAAATTTGAAAATTGAATAGTTCTTATTTAGGCCAATTGATACATGATATGCATCTTCCTTGATTTTCCATTTCATTATTTCTGTCTAATTGCTTGAGGGCATGAAATGGTTCAAGTTTATGGAATTTGATAAGTGCACTTTGTATTGCATCTTATTTGCTTGATGGAAATATATGCATTGATTCATTGTCACTCTAATAGCATTGATTATTGTCACTATTAGCATTGATTCATTGATTCACTAACCTACAGGCATAATAGAGTCCATGTCATAATTCCCATTATATATCTACTCATGATCAACGTCCCCCCAATCGATGAACTACACTCCATAATGTCACTCCATAAATTCAAATATACAATGTGTAATTTTCTAATGGAGTAATTAAGTCAAATTGACATATTTACATCTTATTAAAAGAATTTGACCCTTGTTCAGGTTAAGGATGTCATTCATATTAGAAAAACAAATATGGTACATTGTGCCCATATAATAGTAGGAGGATGAAGACATCCCTGGAACCCTTTCTACTATGCATTTCAGATTTCATTGATTTTACAGTCAACTTTCCTCTCTATGTTGCATTTAGAGTATCCATTATTAATCCTACAATATATACCATGGATGAACCTAATTTTTGCCTACATTAGCTCACCATGAGCAGGTACTATGTTTGATTTGGCATGCGGGGGCAGTCATTGTTATTTCATGCTTATGATGAGCTTTTAATGAATTAAATGTTATATCTAATAAATGTTACTCTTGATTTTTTGTTATCTTAATTTTATGTGTTGTTGAATGCAAGATATGAATCTATCATATGGTAGTGGTTAGGTTAATAGGGGAAACAACAACAGATTTAAAACGTGTCTAACTAAATAAGTGTGAGGTCTAGGTTAGGTTAATCCATGCATCTACACAGTGATTCCTGGAAAAAAAAATTCACTATACAAATGAATATTTTGTTTATTGTGTGGTATTTGACCATGAGATATGTGGTTAGGTGAAACCCACAGCTCAATATGTTTTACTATCATTTAATTAAACACATTAGTCTATGTTTTATATCTTCTTTGTTAAATTGTTTTCGTTCATGTAAACCACCAATTAATCATAAAAAAGATCAAGCTTATTGAAACATTTGTGAATTATTACGCTTAGCAACATTTGACTCCTCATGGAGATGACCTCTATTATGAAATTGGTTTGAGTTATAATAGGTATTCGAAATTCATGCAAATATACTAAATAGTTTACTATTATGCACGGCACGGTATTATCTATCAAAATGGCTGAAATTCACACCTATGTTGCATTTTGAGTATCCATTATTAATCCTACAATATATACCATGGATGAACCTAATTTTTGCCTACATTAGCTCATAATGAGCAGGTACTATGTTTGATTTGGCATGCGGGAGCAGTCATTGTTATTTCATCCTTATGATGAGGTTTTAATGAATTAAATGTTGTATCTAATAAATGTTACTCAAAAATTTTTGTTATGTTAATTTTATGTGTTGTTGAGATCATACATGGATGAATAAGTAAATCTGAATGCAAGATATGAATCTATCATATGGTAGTGGTTAGGTTAATAGGGGAAACAACAGCAGACTTAAAACTTGTCTAACTAAATCAGTGTGACGTCTAGGTTAGGTTAATCCGTGTATCTACACAGTGATGCCTGGTAAAGTTTATTCACTATATAAATGAATATTTTGTTTATTGTGTGGTATTTTACCATGACATATGTGGTTAGGTGAAACCCGCAGCTCAATATGTTTTACTATCATTTAATTAAACACATTAGTCTATGTTTTATATCTTCTTTGTTAAATTGTTTTCGTTCATGTAAACCACCAATTAATAATAAAAAAGATCAAGCTTATTGAAACATTTGAATTATTGCGCTTAACAACATTTGACTCCTCATGGAGATGACCTCTATTATGCAAGTGGTTTGAGTTATGATAGGTATTCAAAATTCATGCAAATATACTAAATAGTTTACTATTATGCACGGTATTATCTATCAAAATGGCTGAAATTCACATCTAGTTGATTATTTTAAATAGAATTGTACTAATTCACAACAGAGCAATTGTGGTGCTACCTATATATACATCTAGTTGAATATTTACCTATAAAAATGCTTAGCATGTGTCTTCTGCTAGTAACACTATACAATAGACCACATGTGGTACTACCTATATATATTTCTTATTTTATTTTTTCAGCTGTTTGCTTGCGTTTCTGGTTCAGCTATGATCTTGCTCAGTTGCTGATTGAGCTCCCTATATATGCTTGTTAGACTTTTATTTCGAATATGTTTTTGTGTCTCTACAGTCTGGTTGTGTGTTTATTGTCTATCCTAAATTTTACTGTCTATAGTTTGGCAAGATTGTATTTAAGGACATGTATTTAAGGCCATGCTCTGCTTTGTGCAAGGGTACAAGTAACACATGTCAGATACTAATTTATTCTTATCATTGTAAACACCACTGATTGTCATTATATACTGCAGCACCTACACAAGTATGTCTTACGTAGACCCAAAGCACTGAATTGTTTGGTCAAGAGAGTCTGATGTCGCTCTAGTAACAGCATTGCAGAGACAATCTGACTTATGAAGGTGTATTGACAGCCATTTTACTAAGGACTCTTGGAGGGAGGTAACTTCTGATGTGCATAATAGGATGGGAAAGGATGCGGGTAAGTTATTCAAAACTCGGTGGAAAAACCTGAGGAAGGACTATGCCGCTTTGAAGCTTGTGACCAACAAGAGTGGCGTTGGATGGGAAGACACAAGGCACATGCCCACACTGCCTGACACCCCTAAGTGGAGGCAGATCATTACGGTAAGTACAGTAATCACACCCTTAACCCCAACAAAGTAACGTCCTACATCGACACTTACATTCCCTAATACAATTGTTTTTTAATACTCAGGCAAACAAGGACCTTGCTAGGTTGCTTAGGCGCCCATTTCCCCACTACTACGACATCGAGATGATGGCGGGGAGGAACATTGCTAGAGGACACCATGCAATGTCTTCCACGGACACACAAATCCCTTCTGACGTTGCCTCCGAGGATGATGTTACTGTCAACTTAGATGTGTTTGCTACACTCATGCACACAGAAACTGCATCAGGGGAACCGAACATATGCGCATATGGGATGCAAAGCGAGGGTGACACCGAGGGAGGCGGAACGGATACCTCGAGTGTTGGGGGGAGGACTCCACCTGCCCATAGGTGCAGGAAGCAACCATTAATGCCGCAGGAGCAATGTGTGATTTCTAATGAAGTGTTATCTGAATTCAAACGGGTGTACGCAAAGGTTCACGAATTAGGCACGGGTGTGGCAACCAGAGCCTTTGAAAAAGAAGAGTTTGCAACCAATTTTAAAACATGTCGATGACACTTTCCCCGATGCCCCTACTGCTGTTTTTACAACACTTGTGAACACCATAAAGGACTCAACAAACCGCAACATCTACCTCAGCCTTCAACACACCCCTCAAAAGATAACAATATAGTTACAAGACCTTTCGGAAAGGTCCCAAGTCGGCAATGCAACAACAATACCTTCAATGCCATCCTATTTTGTGCCATCTCAGCAACCATTTGTGTCCCACACCCCACCACCCAACTTCAATAGCACATCGAGCATACCTTCCATGTAGTATACCCCATCCAATGATGCTGGCCCTTCGGGATCATAAATGGGAACTACCTTTTTCCATTATGTTTGCTATGTTTGCAGACCATCAATTTATATTAGCATAATTGTTGTAATAATTACTTTAGACATTTAAATTTGCTTCATTGTTGTAATAATTGCTTTACCGTATAGACATTTATTTTCCGTACAATCTAATTTGTTTGTAGCCTTGAAGTCATTATTTCACGTGTCAACTAGTTTATATTATGTTCAAGTAGTTATTATCTTGTTGATATCATTTTACTTGTAGGCATCATGTCTGCCAGTGACCAAACACAATCAGCTGACCTCCTCACACACATTTTAGATAACTTGTCTGATCCAACAAATCACATTGCCGATGCAATTGCTGAGTCGATTGCGAACTCCATCATAGATGACATTTTCATTGATGCCGACATACCACCCACAATACCTAGGTCAGTTAGCATAAGGAGTGGCCACATAAAGGTCTTAGAAATATTAACTGGTCATGAACAAAGGGCTTATGACCTATACCGAATGCGGCCACATACTATAATGGCCCTTGTGGACAAGCTTGAGAGTCGTGGCTTGTTACGAAGTACCATAGGCGTCACTTCAGTTGAGATTGTATGCTACTTCCTACAGATGGTTGGCCATGGCCATACAAATCGTTCTTTGGCAGAGGACTACATTCACTCTAGTGAGACCATAAGTAGAAAGTTCAACAAAGTGTTGGACAATGTATGTGTGTTGACCCATGACTATATTGTCATGCAAACTGCATCGACTTGCACGACAACACATTCTCGTATATTGGAGACCTTAAGATTCTACCCTTACTTCAAGGTAACAGTTAGCCCCTACAAATTTATACTATTTTTCAAATATTTTGTATGTTTACAACCTATTTTGGTGTTATAGAATGCCATCAGGGCAATTGACAAAACACACATCCCAGTCTTGGTCAAATGATACAAGCAAAATCGATACTGAGATAGAAAAGGAAATGTCTCTCTGAATGTCATGGATGTAGTAGACTTCTCCATGGAGTTTACATTTGTCCTAACTGGGTGGGAGGGGTCGGTTGCTGACCAACGGGTCCTACAATCACCAATGACCACTGGCGGGTTTAAAGTTCCCCCGGGAAAGTTTTACCTAGTTGATGCAGGATATGCCAACACTCGTCAATTTCTAGCACCCTATCGCAATACAGCTTACCATATTTCTGAGTACCGAGGAAATAGACACCCCTACACCAGCAAGAAGGAGATCTTCAACCACCGCCACGCTCAACTACGCAATGTTGTTGAAAGAGCGTTCGGGGTGCTAAAGAGACGGTTTGCCTACCTCAAAAAGGGGGTGACATATCCTATTCATTCACAGTGTCACCTTGTAATGGCTTTTTGTATCCTACATAATTATATCTGACACTAACAAGATGGAGACACTATCATGGATGAACTCGCAGATGACAGTTCAACGTCAGTCATTCCCCCTTCTGGGGTTGACCTGAGTTCCCGCCAACAAACAACTTCGGCCGATTCAAGGGAGGGCGATCTTTTACGTGAAACCATTTCTAATCTCCTTTGGGAAACTCGTTGACCTCTAGTGTTGTACTTGTGATACTGTTTTAACTTGTATGATAACATGACCCTGCAGCCCTAAATTGTTTGTTTCATGAACTGTTTTATGGATCGTAAGCATAATCGTCAATTTGTGTTTGGGTAGGTTGTCTTCAAATGGAGAATGGAATGCCTTGTTGTACATGCGGCCTTTAATGCATTGTACGTGTGTATATGGATTCCGCAGATGTGGCAAATGGACGTTTTGAAGACAATAACCCCCACAAACCGTATTTTACATGTGGTAGGGGTCTTGTGCTGAATACATGTAAAATGAGGTTGCCCGAGCAGCGTGTTCAACCCACAGTGGCCACGCTTACTACAGTTAGGGATGCAATGCTATCACAACTTGCATATGCACGCAACGAATGCAAGCTATGGTCTGAACAATGTGACTTTGTATGTTCGACAAGAGCAGACACCGATAGGCTCGAATAAGATATTTCCACTCTACGGGAGAGGTGCCAATATCTTCACCAACGACTTCACATCATGAGCAATAACGACTCTTCAAACGAAGATGGATACAATACATCATAGATGTAGAACAAGCAGTTAGGCCTATTTTATGTTCGAAAATTTGTATTTGAAATCTATGTTCAAAATCCGACAATATTTTTACTTTCATGTTTTAGATGTCAATGAATCCATCTGAAGTTCTGAGGTGTGATTGTGGGTTATATGCAGCCTTGCGGCTTAACATAGAGGATGTAGGGTTGTATGATTTTGGCATTCTGAGTGAAAGGTCAGGCGAAATGTATTACATATGTCCTTCTCGTGAGGTGCACTAGTAAATACATACATAATAGGTTGTCGTTGTGTATGTTGCACATTCTTTGTCATTCATTAAACTTGATAATACATTGTAGGGAAAAGATCGGTGCAGATACTTCGGTTGGATAGTCGATCTCTCCCCAACAATTGATTCTTTGATAGATGAGATTATATTACTAACTATTGAGTGCAAGTCATTGTGGGGCCAGGCAATGAACATGAAGGACTTTGTTGAAATTCATCACAACTACGATGATATATACACCCAAAAAAAGTATGACCATGAGGTTCTAGAACGCTATGTTGCCGGTCTGGAGGAAGATTGTAGTCTTCTTTTGGACATTCCTTCACCCACGGTGACGCCATAACATTTAATGGCAGAGCTACATTTAGTTTGGTGTATCGATTTACATTATCTACCGTTTGATGTTTATAACATTAAATCATTCTGAATTCATCCGACATTAACAGGCTTTTGTTATATATCATAATGTTGGTGTATGTTTTATGGAGGGTGTATGTTTTTTCATCGTGATGTTGTTGAATGTTAGTTAGCACTGAATATACATTTTATATTCCCTTAATTGTGCCATACACCCTTACGTTTAAAGTATATTACTTACAGAATCTGTAATATGGTTGGGCCTCCAAGGACGCCTTCTTTTATGTGGTGTATGGAGCTTGATATGGTTCTCAGAGGTATGATGAGAAACCAATATGAGTTGGGGAGATGTGTTAATAGAGTATATACTACACAGGCTTGGATGGAGGCATGGTGTGACTTCTGAAACATAATTGGGGGGCCTTACATATCTTTGACTGAGTTGCAGATGAGATGGCAACACATAAGGAGAGAGTTCATAACAGACAATATTTTTGTTTTGGGAGATTTATTGCCTCCCCCGCCATTGGTCGTGCAGCGCAACTTTGTGATGACTCATCGCATTTACCCACCCGGGGTTGCTGAATACCTTATTAACACCGATGAGTGAATCAAACAACCACGTTAGACGGTGAAAGTAACACATGAACTTGTAATATATTTCCACGACATTGTAGTTGTTTGTGTTTACTTCGCAACATTTAGTTACAAAACTTATGTATTGCATTGTTTTGTTTGGACCATCACTTGAAAAACTTCTACTTTATTGTTATGTATTGAAGGCATACACGTTCTTACTTGTTTGTAGCTAAGTTTGTTTGGAGCATTTATTTGTATTCAATATTGTCACAATTATCTTAATATTATTGATATTTGCTAATACTTATATTTATTTATTAACTATATATGTCTTCATCGCGGTCACGGTCAAAGGTAAGGACAAAGTTTGGAAAATTAGTGATGTCTCCGTCGAAGATTAAAAAATATGTAGAAGAAAACCTTGTTTGCAAGAAACAATGTTGTGAGCCTACACGCGATGAGGGCCCAAATGGGAGCCATGAACAAGCCAAGGGTGTTACTCATCCTATTCACCATATGTCGTTGTTGATCGAGTGGCCAAAAGACGTCATCAAATAGGAAACAAATCAGTTGTTGAATGAAGCCTGTCTTGTGTCATGGGACGAGTATGACGAGGCAATAAAGTTGGACGACTAGGACGTTCCTACCTGGGATCAAAGCATGTCCCCCATAGTGGCTGCTTGATCATCATCTTAGATTGTCTAGATGTGTCTTTGTCTAGGTCCAGGGCATACCTCTCCTTTCAGTTTGTATTATATGTTTTTTATGTGGTATTAAGTTCTGCTACATACATGCTACGCATGTTTGCTACTATTTAATTTAAATGCATAAATTATGTATTTTATATATTATTTATTTTTTATTTAGTATATAATATACTTCGGCCAACTTCTACTTAAGCGACAGCACAACTACACATTCCTTACTCTTGTTAAAACAGTTCTACAACATCAGGACAGAATCAGCATATACTGACTACGTTGCCAAACAAAAGCAGACTGAATCCAGCCTAGTAGCCAAATAGAATCAGACTGCAATCAGACTCAAATCATACCAGCTGACTAGAGTCAGACTGGGAAGCCAAATAGAATCAGAATGGGTTGCCAAACAGAATTAGACTAAATCCTGAGTAACCCCATCTAATCCAGTCCAGACTATGAAATCTCAGTCTGTTCCCAAATAGGGGCTAGAGGTTGTTGTCGAGATGGGAAAAGTGAGTGCATTTGGAGCTGGTGGTTGCTCGGTGGTAGTTAGCCTTTGCAGTAGATGGACAGCTGGGTGCTAGGAGAGAGAGAATATTGTCGGCTAGGATTAGTGTAGAGAAGAGAGTGGAGACAGTGCTGGTGGCACAAATCCACAGATCCATGGTCGTCGTAGGGGAAGGTGACGGCAGTTCTACTAGTGCATTGGTTGGAGTAAGGCACGGTGACGAAGAGGGAAGAGGTCACTAGTAGAAATAATGCCATCATTGACGGATGGACCCATTAAATCCGCAGTAACATGGACGAATAGGGCAGTCCATTGTATTATAACCATCCAGGTAGCATCGTCCTCGTTGGCCCAGTCAAAGTTGTTGCCGAGTTGGACTGTTTGATCTGAATGGACCAGAGATGTCATCCAATCTAAGCTAGATCCTTTTGAATTAAAAATAGAAATATACAGCTCAGATCTGACGGCAGAACCTATTCATAATAGGAGACCCACTTCTACATCAGTAGCATAATATATCATAATAGGTAGTCATCAGTTCAGTATAATAGCTCATGTCAGCATCCATTTTGATCAACAATTATGTTTCAAAAGATAACACAATTTCATTTCTTACTGTTGTAAATGTTCCCAAATATGTTTAATTTTCAAAATCGTGTTTGAAACATAGAGAATGCTAACACATGTATCACATACAGATAAAATCCATACATTCAGTAGACACTTGTTCAATACAAATTCCAGGACTCAATGAAAGTTTCCTAAACACAATGCTAAAACAAGCTGAAACGACTCATGGACATTAAATATATATATATATATATTCCACCCAGCTGGTTTTTCAGTGTGTGAGCCATACATAAGATGATAGTCTCTTGTACTAAACTATAATCTGAATCCAACAAGAAGCGTGCTTCAGAATTTTCATCCACATGGATATCAGCTCTGGAGTCAGCTTTGAAAAAGACATTGCCACAACACGAGCACCTTCTGTGAACTGAAAAACAACCAAAAAGAGCATAAGCATGCCACCTTTCTACTGCAAAAACCTAATAGCTGCTACATGAACATGTACAAAATCAAGTTATTAGTTTAACAAAATCAAAATCAGTATGATAGAAACATTATTGTAGAAACAAAGAAGTGATAGCTACAAAAAAAAGATAAGAAAAACATTCAAGCGCTATGAAGAATGTTTATAATGCATCCATTTTTAAGGCTATAGAAAAATGCCTTCAAGTCGAGCTTATAAATAACTCAATCTTGAGCATCTGTTTCATCACTCAAGCAAACCCGTCATCTCTTCTTTGGAAGTTGCAACCTTCTCTACACCTCTTAAGTGCCTCACTAGATCCACGTTCAGAAAAATCCCTCTCTGTAGTCATTGAGTTCCAATGGATCCAATCCAGCCCGCCGTAGAAGCCCTTAACTACCTCACTATCATACATTTCAGTCATGTCCACATATTCATGTCATCCATTGCATGTCTAAACTCAAGCATGACCTAGCTTAAACTTGAGCAGTCCTCTCATCAAGCTTGAGCTACTGCCAACATTGTAAAATTAAAATCACCAAGTTGCGTCTTAAATCATACACAAGCAAGACTCATATCAAACCCAAGTAGTCTACTGGTTGAGTTCAAGCAGTAGAAAATGCCACCCTCCAAATAAAAAATCTTCTTACAGATCATGGCGCGCCCCTCCCCAGTCACCACATCATCATGTTAGCATCTGCTAGCTACATGTCAAACTCAATCAGGCCTAATCAAACTTGAGTTGTGTTCTAGTAGAGTTTGACATTGAGCATACCACATTTCATTGAAATAGGGGCATTCCACACCCATTTCTCAGACGATGAGTTCACTAAAATATTAGCCATAGATACATAAAAGATGAAACATGTCTCCATGCCAGAAAAGCTCAGCATGGTAAACATGACAAAATTGTAGAAGAAAATAAAAGAAATCAACTATACATCTTTAACATATGCATACCCCTCATTATCATGAACTAAAACTAGAACAGAGAAGCTAGAAGCAAACAAGAGGACACACACCTTCTGAAAATTAGTAGAGATCATTAGCCAAATGCTCAAGCATGATGAGCATAATTAAAATCATGGCATAAATTCATATAAGATCCACAACATATATGCCTCATTCTCAAAATCGAACCATGATCGAGGCATGCATCAACATGATATGTATACAATTATATAAGCTAGAACCAAGATCATCTTCATGAACTCAATTTATATATTACATCAGTTGACAATTTTATAAGTAAAGATAAATGAACTCTTAACATAGAGAAAGATCCCATACAATACTTTATTGCATATTAATGCACTTGTAAACCTATATTGTGAATATGTGTGTGTCCAAGCCTTCTATGACAACCATCTTATAGTGTGTCCTCATAGCTTGTCTTGTTTATTTCATATACATACATTTCTAGAGGGTACATTCATCTATTATTGGATGAATCCAGAAACACATCAAAGTCTATAAAGTGGATGATAATGTATAATCTTAACAGCCACCTAGAAATTGTGACCCTACACAACCCCCCCCCATGTCTGAGCTTTTTAATGCATTGTATTCCAATCAACAACGAATTAGCCTAGTGAAAATAGCTAAGAAAGTAGTATCCTATCAACTATGTTGATTGACTGATAGGAAATTTTTAATATATATGACATTAAATATAAACATACACAACAGAATACTTGTCAAGCAAAAGTTAGTGTAATATGCATCTACTAGTAGAACCCATACATGAATGTTAATCTTGGTGCAAAAAAAAGAATGGATATATGCATGAGCAGAACCTACAATGAGTAGCATACATATAAGTACAACCAAACTTGATTACCTGTGGTTTGATGTTAACCATTCCTTCTTCCTTTTGATAATACAACAGCATGAGTACTATAACAAGTAAAGATGAAAGATAGCAACCAAGTAATCAGTTGTAAGTTGGATATGGAGATCTAAAGAGGAATCCCTAATAAACTTACAATTGAATGAATGATTTGTATATTGAGAATAATGCTACCTGATTGAAGTTGCAAAGATCAAACTGCAACCGAGGTCAAATTAAACTCATAGTAGCCAATCATCACCAAAAAGTCTCGAAGATGAGATATTTAAAGAAACCCTGCAATAGGTACAAATAAGAACATCGACTACGAGTGTGATCGAGGGTGATAGGTTGCATATGAGCAAGTGGATGGTACAGTAAGAATTGTGACTGCATTTGGCAATGTAACTCATCTCCTAAACATAAGTGAGGATCCACCTCTTATAAACTCTTTTATTATCTTTCATTTTGTAAACATGTACCAAAATGATCAAATACATGAGGGGTAAGACAAGTTACAATCTTATGATCTTAGAACACAAATTGACTAATATGAGGTCTTGCAAATTACATACAAAAAATATCTTGCTTTTGAAGTTCACTGTCTTAAGACAATTTTGTATTGAGATTGTGTTGCTAGTTAGTGTTAATGATAGAGAGAATTTCCACAAGATTGCATTCATTGGTAGGATCTAGATACACAAGGCAACTTAATATATTTTGTATTTTAATATTAGACACTACTAGTCATGATCATATTCATATTCCAGGGATCTATGCATGTTTTTGAGGACATCTTTTTGAATAAAACCTCAAAAAACATGCTAATTGAGTAATTTAGGACACATGATTGAGTTTATTTAATTGTATACAGAAAAAACATTGGGCAAATATTGATATTAGTAGTCATAAAAAAAACAAAAAATGAGTCATACCTCAAAAGTTGAAAGGAAAACTTCAACCAGCACCATCCATATTCCACTAAACCAAAATAAGTACTCCACCTTACTGGGAAATATGTATATTCAGTTGCATTAGCAATTGGTATATCAATATTTGCTTTGAAAAAGGTATTAAAAATCATTAGACCTGCAAAATTTCATGTAGTGCTCACATCTCCTTTAGTAGTCCAATGTCCAACTGAATTTTTTTTACCAAAATCTGCTAGTATATAGCAGTGTCGAATAATTTTCCTTCTTAAACCAAACAGAAGCCTTAACAAGACAAAATGTAATGCATATCCTTTATCCAAAAAAGCCAGTCAATTGGATATACCATTAAGAACAACAAAATCTGGCAGTCTTATTATTTGTAAGAGACAAAAACATAAAATGATATAGTAACAATAGCAACATCAATAAATTGTGATCTAGTAGCACTTTACTTACTTCATCTGAAGATAATTATTTAGAGGCCACAAAGTCTATGAGAGCTTTGTGTAGAATAGTGGTGTTGTAATTTTACAAAAATCAATCATGCATTCAGTTAAATGTGGTCATGAAATATGCTAATATTAAATCTTTGAAATATACTTGGATATCATTGTTACTTCTTGATGTATGAGGCTCGCGAGAATTAGATGATCCTTCTCGATTTCCCTATAAAATAAGCCTACCATTTTTAGACAAAAAAATCACAAAGTTGAATCTATTTAGGTAATTGCCACCTGTCCGATTTGTTCTCTCAGACATGCAAGTTTTTCTTCCAACTCCTTAATTAGTAATTGTTGACTAACATAAGTTTTCATTTGGATACGTTGCAAATGAGACACCTTCCACATTTTTCTAGAAGCTCCCATACCATATCCCCTCTCATAGCCTCCATGGTGTTCTCCATGTACTTCATCAAGCACATGAGTAAAGGCTTGATGGTCTGTTGACCGTTGAAGTTGTCGTTGTTCGCATTTTAAGGCTATCTCATCCTGTAGTTATTAAACATATTTCACTAATGTATCAATATATGAATTGCAAATAAGTTGAAGTGTGATATTCTGATAAACTTACACATTTTTTCTTTGTGTAGTCATCCCAGAATTCACCTTTTTCATCTTGATGATATTTGATATATGCCTGATATTCGTCTGCTACAACACCCTTTTCAGTCTATCACCAAGCAAATGATATCAATATAAAAAACTCAAATATTGTACCATCAAGATAACCAAAATTGTGAAGTACTTATAGATATTTACCCATTCATGATAACAATGAGAATATGATTTTACTCCTGTTCTATGTGTGGGACGCAGACCTTTACGATTGATTTTGTTTCTAGTGCACTCTTCCTATGAATAAAACAAATATAAAAAAAAATATAAGTTATATAAAAAATAAGAAATTTACTATAACACATTATTTTTATATCACCTGTTTCTTAGCACACTTCCAATATTTTAATAATTTCTTCCATTCCCATTCAGTGACTCTTGGATCAGGAGAGCTTTGACGATCTTGATCTGGATGTTCTGAAGTAGACTTTTTATCTTTCAATATGTTATGCCAAGATCTAACTTTTTTTTGTACATTACCATAACACCAGTATACAACATCTTGCATATTTGCAATGGTCTCTCCATCAATCATGTAAAATTCATACAACTCCTATAAAAATATGTGTCAGAAACATTTCATACTAAATTAAGTTCAAATTAGTTGTATAAATTTGCAATGGCATACCATAACATCATCCATAGTTGATTCAAAACCCTTAATATGATCTGCACCCCACTCTTTATGTAATGGAAAATGTATTCCCTTCTTTGCACAAATCCCTAGATAATTTGTCAAGTTCCTACCCACGTCACCAATTGGAGCTCCTCGATCACTAAACAAACATTTATGTGATTTTCCTCGTTGTGGTAGTAAAGTGCTCAACTTTGCCACTCCTCTATGTCTTTTTTTAGTATAGATGATACATTGCGATCTACAGAAACATATAAGCCAACTTAGCATTATACATAATTCTCATATAATATGAAGTCATCATAAATAACATTTCATACCAGTGGAACGTGTAATCATTCTTGCATTTTGTCTCCTAGATTATCCTAGAACATTGACCCTAGAAGTTTCTATTGGAAAGGGAAATCAAGACAAATGGATTGTGACACTGAAATAGCAAACATTTACCCAAGAAAAAGACTTTATAAATGGCATACCACCTTGAGAATCATTATTTGGGGGTCTTGTAGAACTGAAGGAGTTGTACATGACAGAAATATTCTGAGTGTTAAGGCTAGGCGCATTCCTTCTAGAATCCATGGGGACATCTTCATCTTGAGATCGTACTGAATTCAATGTGTTACGGGCAGAATTATTATATCCAAGTTCTATAATGTGGTCTGAATTTGACCAATACATACATAAGAAGCAATAAAATTGATAACAAACCATGTTCATTTTCAACTTCTTCATTCGGTAACATCGTAGTATGATTTAGAGTGTTAAGGCCAGATGTGTTCCTTCTAGAATCCATGGGGACACTTTCATCTTGGGGTCTTACAGAATTCAAGGTGTTATTGGTAGAAATATTCCATCCAAGTCCCACAAAGTTACCTACAACATCCAAAGAATTCATTAGAATAACAATGTGCTTTGAATTTGACAATTATTTACATAAGAGAGAATAAAATTTGATAGAAAACCATGTCCATTTTTAATTCCTTCATTCAGTATCACATATATACAACCGCAACATATATAAGAAAGGATTAAAAATCATGAAGCATCTAAATTATATTACATAGCAAACATTTATCCAAAAAATAGAATAAATGACATACCACCTTGAGAATCATTGTTTAGGGGTCTTGTAGAACTCAAGGAGTTGTTCATGGTAGAAATATTTCAAGTGTTAAGGCTAAGCATGTTCCTTCTAGAATCTATAGGGACATCTTCATTTTGGGGTCTTACTGAATTCATGGTGTTCAAGACATAAATATTCCCTCCAAGTTCCACAGAGTTACCTACAACACGAAAAGAATTCTTTACAGCAAAATGTGGTCTTAATTTGGCCAATATATACATAAGAAGCAATAAAAATTGATAACAAACCATGTTCATGTTCAATTTCTGCATTCGGTAATATTGTAGTATGATTTAGAGTGTTAAGGCTAGATGTGATGCTTCTAGAATCCATGGGGATACTTTCATCTTGGGGTCTTTCTGAATTCAAGGTGTTATGAGTAGAAATATTCCCTCCAAGTCCCACAAAGTTACCTACAACATCCAAAGAATTCATTAGAATAACAATGTGCTTTGAATTTGACGATTATTTACATAAGAGACATAAAAATGGATAGAAAACCATGTTCATTTTCAATACCGTCATTCAGTAGCACATATATACAACCAGATATATAAGAAAGGATTAAAAATCCTGAAGCATCTAAATTATATTCAATAGCAAACATTTACACAAGAAAAGACTTTATAAATGACATACCACCTTGAGAATCATTGTTTGGGGATCTTATAGAACTCAAGGAGTTGTTCATGGCAGAAATATTTCGAGTGTTAAGGGCAGAATTATTACTTCCAAGTTCCATAAATTTACCAAACAATTCATTATAAGAAAATGTGGTCTGAATTTGACAATTATATACGTAAGAAACAATCATAATTGATATCAAACCATGTCCAATTCTATTCCTTCATTCGGTATCATTGTAGAACGATTTAGAGTGTTAAGGCTAGACACGTTCCTTCTGGAATCCATGTGGACACCTTCATCTTGAGGTCTTACTGAATTCAAGTTTTTATGGGCTAGAAATTGTCTACAATGTGAAAACATTCGATACAACAAAACATGATCTGAATTTTACCAATATATTACATACTAGGAATTATGCTTATATAACTATTAAAGTGATTACCATCTATAGAGAACTCATTTGGGAGCCTTCTAGAATTCAATAAAGATGTGAAGCTAGAAATATTCTCTCTAGCTTCCATTAAGGCATCTATAATTTGAAAATGAATTCACAAATTAAGATGTTTGAATTTAACCAAAAATGAGTAAGAAGAATGTAGATTTTCACCTTCATTTGGAGCTAAAAGATATGGAAAACTATTTGATCCACGTGCACCTTTTGAAATAAGTGAGATTTGGTCTAGCAATTTCTGGGTTGCTACATCTTGAGGTGAGAGTTGATACTCTTTGACCAAAAACTTGAGGAAATCTGCAACTGGTTCTTGGAGAGTATCTAGTGGTAGAAGTAGATAAATCATAAGGGTTATTGTATAATTTGAGATATATGAGACTAGAAAGTGGACAATGAAAACTAGAAATGTGCACCCAATGTATGGCATTTAGCCCTCTCCTCAAGGTGCACTGGAGAAGGCAAGGATACACATGATGGCCTTGAATCAAGTGGGGATGAAGCATTTCTCTTGGATGAAGATGTAAAGAAAGAGGATGGTGGTCTTGAACCAAGTTGTGACACCCCAAGATTTGAGTTTACAACATTACTATAATGATTTGATGAACTTGGTATGAAATCTTCAAAACCTTTAGTATGAATCTGTGTGGTGTTATTTTGAACCTTTTCTTTCATCTTTTTCTTCAAAGGTGCCTTGATTCCTATTTTGGAGAGATAAATATTTATAAGTTCTAGAAGGTTCATCCAAGCAAAAAGAAGAATTTTGTTCTAATGTTCAGCCAAGGCAAAGAAGAATTTTGTTCGAAGAAATATATTTTCTTCAAAGAAATTTCTTACCTGGAAAATTTCTCAAAGGTTCAGCCAAGCCAAAAGAAGAATTGTGTTCCCCACCTAAAGTGTCTTTGTCTTCATGTTCATGCTCATGATAAATTATATCATCAAGTGCTCTGGTCCTTCTACCAATACGAGGCATGATCCTGGAAATAGAAATATAGAGTAAAGATTTTTGAAAGCAAGTATAAATTCAAGCTGCAAATCAAAAATAAAATATTACCTTATATTGCCTTTCTTTTTAAATGTTTTCTTGCTTTATCTATTAGTATTGTATCTACTAACATATCAGTTGGAACATCAGATCTACACCAAGAGTCACAATTGTCATTTTCATTATTTTGGCCAATGAATTTGTCATGATAGATATCTCTAAGAATCATGTCATCCTCTTCATTGATACTAGAATAGTTTGAACAAACATATGTATTCCTAGGTCTCCAATGACAAACAACACTCCATTCTGGAAACTCAGGATCAATTGAGTAATAGACTTGTTGGGAAAGGGATGGAAAGATAAACGGTTCATCTAGAAAATTTCTTTGAACTGTATCAACCATTGTGAAATTGAATTCATCTTTTTGGAACCCATATATTGAATCATACCATGTGCATTTAAACAAATGCATAACTATCTTTTTATAATATGCAATTTTTATGATGTCTATTAATGACCCATAAAATACCTGACCATCATGCCCAATAGTTGCAACTCCACTATTTTGTGTCACTCTATTTTTTCTCTATCTTTAACCTCAAACTTATACCCATTAGTAAAATACCCTTTATATGAAAATGCTCCAGGTTTAGGTCCACGGGCCAAGTGTTTGACATCTTTAGGAAAACCATTAGATACCTCAAGTGCAGCAATATGAGAAAAAACACTCAATGTTTTACTAGCAAAATATAAAATTATATTTTGAAGTATATCAAGAGACTTACATAGTCCTTAAACCAATATACAAAGTTGTCATGATGTTCTTTTTGAATTTGAATATCACTCCAATTTGGATTTTGATTCTGCAAAATATTTTTATGTTTCCTACATGGAACAAGGCTACAATTAATGTAAAATGGTACTTATTACCTAGAATATAAGAACAATATCCATGATTTGTTTAAATTTACCTCAAATATGGTTGAATTTGATTTGTATTGAATAAGACAAATCGATGTTCTTGGAATAGTTCCTCTTTAGAAACAAAATGCTTAGTATCAATCCAAATTGGTCCCTCTGCATATGTTTTTCTACAATCTAGCTTCACATTCTAGTTATTCTTGTACCGTGAACAAAAGGTGATTGCCTCTTCCATGAGATAAGCCTCAGCAATGGAACCCTCTGGCCTATTTTTATTTTTAATGAAACTTTTGAGTCTAAATAAATATCATTCAACTGGATACATCCATCTAAAGTACACAGAGCCTGCAATTTTCACTTCAGTAGCCAAATGAATGGTTAGATGGACCATTACATCAAAGAAAGCAGGTGGAAAGACCTTTTATAACTTGCATAGAGTTGTACAAATATGTTTCTCTAATTGTTCCATCTTGCCAACATCGATCACTTTCTTAGTAAGTTCTCTGAAAAATGATGACAACTCACTTATTGCCACAACAACAGGTTTAGATAATGTAGTTCTTGAAGCTAGAAGTAAAAGTTGTTGCATTAAAATATGATAATCATGGCTTTTAAGGACTCCAATCTTTTTATCAGAATTGTGTACTTTGCTAGAAATATTTGAGGAAAAACCATATGGTAGCTTCAAATCTTTGAGGACCTTGAGAACAGTTTTTTTTCATCATCTTTCATGTTGTATAAGGCATGTGGAAGAATTGACTTTTTATTTCTTTTCACTGACTTAGGCCACAAAGAATGTCGTAGTTTGAGTTTCTTCAAATCTAGCCTTGCATTGATATCTCTTATCTTCCCTTCTTTTTCCAACAACCAATCCAAAATATTTTCGCAAACATTCTTTTCAATGTGCATGACATCCATGTTATGTCAAATCAACAATGTTTTCCAATAAGGAAGCTCAAAAAAAATACTTTTCTTTTTCCACCCACTTTTTGCAAAACTTATCAGATCATAATCATTCAAAAGACTTTTCACCTCTTCACCAGTCAAGGGTTTTGGAGCAGTATCAAACTTAGTGTCACCATTGAAATTCCTAATATCTTTACGCCATGGATGATTAGTAGGTAAGAAGCGACGGTGTCTCAAATATACAACCTTTCTACTGACAGGAAGGTAAATGGATCCACTAAAAGAATGACACATAGGGCATGCCTTATTCTCTTTTGTACTCCATCCAGATAACATAGCATATGCTGGAAAATCACTAATTGTGCACAACAAAGCTACATGCATATTGAAGTTTTCACCAGTAGAAGAATCATATACCTTTACTCCACTACTCCACAACAACTTCAACTCTCCAATTAAAGGCCTCAAATAAATATCAATTTCTTTTGGCATTTTGGGTCCGTCAATCAAAAGAGTCAACATAAAATAAGATTGTTCCAAAACAAACCATGAAGGCAAGTTATAAACCATCAAAATCACTGGCCATATGGAATGATTACTACCCTTAGTCATGTTGAAAGGGTTAAATCCATCAGCTGCCAATCCTAAACGAACATTACGAGGTTCACTACTAAATATTGGGTGCTTATTATCAAAATCTCTCCATGCTTCAAAATCTCTAGGATGACTCATTTCTCCTGCCTTACTTTGTGGTGACTTTTGTGCCAAGTCATAAGATTAGCTGAAATTGTGCATATAAAAAGTCTTTTTAATCTTGGCATCAGTGGAAAATAACAAAGAATCTTAGCTGGTATAGCCTTCTTCTTATTTACATCTGAACATATCCATCTAGAACTGTTACACTTTGGACATTCATTTAAGTTTGCATTCTCCCCAAAATATAATATACAATCATTAGGGCAAGCATGAATCTGTTGACATTTCAAACCTATAGTGTTCATAACCCTTTTACACTCATACCAAGTTTTAGGGAGTGTATTATTAGAAGGAAGAATTTTATGAGAAAAATCCAAGACATCACATGCACCCTTTTTACTCCATTTGTTATCACATTTCATTTTCAAGAGATCTAGTATAGCATCAAACTTAGAGACACCACAACCAGGATATAGAGGAGTATAAGCATCATTCATCAATTCTTCAAAATTTTCAGTATCACACTCATTAAATGATCGATCTTCATTCCTTGAATCAATGATTTGGTCAACTTCCTCATAATTACCCATCAAATGATTTAGCATATGTATATTTTCATTGATGTTCACATTCCTAAATCTAGGTTCACAGTGAATTTCTCCATGATAATTCCATCTCATGTATTGATCAACAAAGCCATTAGACAAAGACATGATATCGAATAACATCTGAATGGTGATGAATGTTATTCTCACAATTTTTGCAAGGGCATAACTTTTCTGAGTTTGAACTGTCTTTGAACGTAAACTCTATGAAAAACTCTACACCCTCACAAAAGTTCACATCATGTAACATTTCAAATTTTGAGTTGCAGCTATACATCCAACTCTTATCTTGAATAAACTTGCTTGTCATCTTGATGATTTCTTGAAACGAAGAAAAACATAATATATATTTAATTCATAAAATACACTAATGTATATATATATTTATAGATATCTTAGAAAGCATGAATTGCATGTATCTCAATATGATGAAAATTATGTTATAATGATTGTATAATGATATGATTATAAAATAACTTCAACAAAATCTTGGATACTACATATTTGAGGTTCATGTGATTTACACCATAACAAACTACAAAGTTGAGTTCTATGGGGACAATCACGAGAGTTGTAGCCATTGACATAAGTGAAACATAAATGTTATTCCATGAAACAGTCTTTCGTACATGCAAGAAGAGTAGAACATTTTTAAAATAAAAAAATTGAATACGATATAGCTGAAACGAGAGATGGCTGTGAAAGGATTAGATGAATGAAAGAGGATTAAGAAGATTCCATAGAATAAGCCGGACAGAAGTAGGAAATCGTGTCCTTTTTCAGGTCAATAGAAACGAACATCAAATTCTATTAGCCATAAAATATATTTTGGAAGTGTTTACCAGTGCTATATTGTTCAAGTAGTTTACTTTTCCGGACTCTTGTTGTCCTCTGGCGTGCTTGACCTCCACCTCCTCTGATTTTTGGGGCCACCACCAGTAAGTGCAGAGTGCGGCGACTCGTTACTTGGACCACGATGTGTAGCATCTGAACCGGACTTCGTTGGAACCTTGCTGCTGTTCACTTCGCCTGACTGTTACGATTGTTCGCAGTGCTTGAGCTTCGTCTCCTCTGGTTTTGGGGTCGGCACCAGCCAGACCAGAGCGCGGCTGCTGGGAGCGGCGTCACTAGGGCCACGACGTGAAGCCACTAAAGTCAGACTCGAGCATGAAGCCGGACTCGACCATTACGCCGCCCTAGAGGGTAATCGCTCAACCTGTCATCCCGATACCTTTTGGTGGCTATTGAACGGTAGTCGGGGTTTAGATTTATGCGTTCCTAATTTTTTTGATATGTTGGCGCGAGTTTTGCAGGTTTGCCCCCAATAAATATGCGGAAAAATAAATGGTATGAGTCCGTCCGTCGAGTCTTGTCCAGCGGTCTGATTTGTAAATCATCAACCGTCCAACACGACCCCCCTTTTCAATAGTGGGTGATGGTAGTGATGGTCCGTGGTGGCTGCTAGAGCCATCGGCGGCCACTGCATCTACGGTTGTGGCTTTCGGCTGCCCACTTGGTGGTACAAGGTTCTCTAGGGCACCGCTGCTGGTCCCTGACGCTTGGTGGCAGCCATGGTGACCAGGCATTGGATTTTCTACCGCTGCAACAGCTGGGCTTGAGGAGGGAAACATGATTGCGGCTAGGGTTCCTGGGGTCGAGGAAGATGTAGGAGATGATATAGGAGAGGGAGAGGAGAAAGAGATGAGGGGAGTGCCCGTCAGTTACAGGTTGGTTGCGACATCATCGTGAGGACGGGAAACCATAAGCGGGGGTGAAAGTCACGCGTTATTGAGAATGATGGAGCGGAAACCTAACGGGATCAAATTCACTATTACAGGTCCGTGTGACGGATCTAGTGACAAGTAAATCATGAAATTTGGCATTGATTACGTCAAATAAAATTTAGTTAGTTAATGTGTTTCTTTACTTACTCAATTGGAAGGGGAAACGATATTCAAAAGACATGAAATTTGGCATACTTACTAATTGAAATATCAGGAGTCAACATTTAATATTTATTTCACCTTTTAAAACAATTGGTGTCTTATTTCATTATTCGTATATTAAGTCTTCACTTAAGGCATTGATTCCTTTTTATTAATCAATTGTGACCCAACAATATGTATTAATTATATTTCCATAATCCTAGGATGATATTTGAGTGTAAATGTAATTAATTAATGCTATATAATTGACTCCATGAGACAAATTAATTACTTAACTTATTCTAAAATTTCAAACATAAGGATTTCTATTAACATATTACATTTGTTTCAATTAAGCCCATTTTAATCTATTCCAGTGAATAGAAATAATCTAATACTAACAAATTAAAGATAAGCCTAAGCTAAGACATGTTGAGTTATATACTCGAAATCGAGTATGTTACATCAACTA
This sequence comes from Alisma plantago-aquatica, assembly GCA_963693085.1. Taxonomy (NCBI): domain Eukaryota; kingdom Viridiplantae; phylum Streptophyta; class Magnoliopsida; order Alismatales; family Alismataceae; genus Alisma; species Alisma plantago-aquatica. Next base: position 1,030,822,000 of record OY856410.1, on the reverse strand, counting down.
ATTGATTTTTGATATCTACATGATGAATGCATATATCATTTTTGGTGATACGGTGACAAAGAAAATGATGTCTTATCTTAATATGTTTATCTCGATTGTACAAAATGGGATCATGGGCTAAATTTATGGCACTAGTATTATCACAGTAAGTGAGAGTCTTGGATAGAGAAAAATCATAATCACATAATACTTGTTGCATATAAAGTACTTGTACACAACAACTACCGGCAAGAATATATGGCTTTGGTAGTAGATAGACTAGGAGTATTTTTCTTTTTACTAAACTAAGAAATCAAATATTTATCAGGTAAGAAACACCCACCACTTGTACTCTTTCGATCAAGCTGACAACCAGCACAATTGGCATCTATATATATTTTAAGATCATAAGATTGGTCTTTAAGTATCAAAATTAATAATCGGTTGTGGTGACCCAATATCTTAAAATGTGTTTAACAGCAACTAGATGTGTTTGCATCGAACTTGATTAAAATCAAGCACACAAACCAACGGTAAACATGATAAATATGGCAAGAGGTGGTTAAATATAATAAACTTCCAATCACACCTCTATATAATGAATTATCAATGGGTTCACCATCTTCATCTTTGTCAATTCTAGTAGATGTGGCCATGGGAGTTGAGGTTTGTTGGAAATTTCCATGTTAAAGCATTTTAGAAGTTCTTTTGTATATTTTTTATTAAGAAAGATACCACAAAGAGTTTGTTTTAATCCATATAATGCCTCTTTAAGTTAATAAACATGACCAATGTGCTTTAAATCTTCAATACTGGGAGGTTAAGCAACATATGCTTCTTCTTCAATTATTCCATTTAGAAAATCAGTTTTTACATCACTTGAAATAGTTAGATATTTGTATACATAGCAACGGCTAAGAGCATTCTAACTGATTCAAGCCTAGATATACAAGCATATGTCTCATCAAAATTTGCCCCTTCTTATTGATTGTGACCTTGAGCAACTAATCTAGTTTTGTTTCTAACAACATCCCCATATTCATTTAGTCTATTTCAAAAGACCCATTTTGTCCCAATAATTTTTTATCTTTAGGTCTTAGAACCAAAGCCCACAAATCATTTTAGTAAATTGGCCTAATTCTTCTTCTATAGTTATATCCAGTAATCATCTTTAAGACCCTCATCCACTTTTTAGGTTAATTTAATAATTGAGACAAAAACTATATTTACTTCATCTCTAAAAGATTATCGTGTTTTTACCTTTTCAAAAGGATAAGATAAGTTTTTGTGGATAATTTTTAATTATTCTTGGTGTAGGTAATGATGCTTCTTCATTTTGTTCTTATGTTTGTCCATTTTTAGCACTACTATCATCCTTTAATGAGATAGTTAATTCTTCTGTGATAGGAGCGATGTCATTTTCTAAGTTATTATTGATTGGGGTTAAATCAAATTTTACATGAATTGATTCTTTGACTTTCTTAGAAACAAGATTAAAAACTCAATAGGATTTAATTATGGTAGAATAAACTAAAAAGAAACCTTTTGTGGTTTAGGATCAAATTTGTCTCTATTGTCTTTTTTGTTAAGAATATAACAAGGTGTCCACAGGTATGAAAATAATGCACTCTTGGATTTTTTGAGAAAAGTAGTTCATATGATGTCTTTTTAATGTGAATGTATTGAAATATGATTCTGAACATAACAAGAAGTGTTTACAACTTCACTCCAAAAAGTTTTAGGACTATCATATTCTAAAAGCATAATTCAAGCCATTTCTTATAAAGAATATATTTTCTTTCAATCATATCATTTTTATCATGTTAGATGAGCACAAAAATTATGGCCATAACCTTGTGATGAGCAAAATTCTTCAAATACATGATTTTCAAACTCACCAACATGGTCACTTCTAATAGTACATATTTTTATTTGAATATGATTTTCTATTCTAGAGCAAAACTTGATAAATATTTCAATAGTATCATCTTTGCCAAAAAAAATGAAACCATGTATATCTACTATAGTCATCGATAATTACATAATAATGTTTTTACCACCTATTGATTGAGTCTGTATGGGATTAAATAAATCCATGTCTATAAGTTCAAGCAGATGACCGGTACCAAGCATAGATTTTGACTTGAAAGAAGTTTTGATTTGCTTACCTAAAGTACATGGCTCAAGATTTTTAAGTTTATCAAAAGAGATTTTAGGTAAGACATGAACTAAAACATGCTTCATTAATTTCCTTATCACATGAATACTAGCATGTCCAAGTCTTCTATACCATAAAATTTGAGTATCATCATTTACAATATGACATTTTCCTTGAATAGATTTAATTGAGTTTGGTCTAAGTATATATATATTTCCTACTCTTGTTCCTTCCTAGATGCTATTATTAGTGTTCTCTTCATGTAATTTGCAGTAAATTTTATCAGATAAGACATCATATTCATTATCACATAGTTGACTTGCACTAAATGGATTACGATGCAAACCATAAACTAAAAGCACACCTTTAATAGAAAGATTTGTACCAACATTTCCAAATCCAATGACAGTTTCTTTTCCATTATCACCAAAGGTAACGGATCCATTTATTTTCTTTTCAAGTTTGTTGAAGACATTCTTATCTGCCGTCGTGAGCTTTAAGCAACCACTATTAACCACCCAATTCTACAAATATAGAATGTTTTTGGTGCCCAAGTGGAGTCATTGATGGTTATATATATAGAAATAAATGAATAAAGATATTTTTGTACTTTTATCTCTTTAAATATGTTTCTTTTCCTGGTCATTGGAATATTTGAAATATAAATTATATTAACTTTATAAAATTATATAAAGCAATTTTCAATTAGGTATTGGTCATTCTCAAATGTATCCCAAGTTTAATAATAACTTTGGGGATTTAGGAACCTAAACCATGTCAATGGATCCCTTCCTGCAATAGGAACATGTAAGTGAATAGTGTCCAAGGCATTGACAATAATGACATGACACAAATGATGTTTGATCTTTCTTTCCAATAGTTTGAGAATCAACTACTTTGTTCCTGGGCACATATATGGTTTTATGTTTACGTACATATCCCAAACTTCTCCACTAAATTATCTTATATGTTGTATCTAGAATATTTTCAAGATTTTTATTTCCTTCTTGTAGTTGACTATGTTCTTCAATCAATCTAGATACATCTCTATTAAATAAGAAACACTAGAGATAAATGTATCTTTTCAACTACCAAAGCATCATAGTTTGACTGGTTACATAAAACAGGTTAGAATTGATAGTTATTTGTTTTGGCAGGTAATCTAACTTTCTCTAGAGATATTTGAATGTTGCTATTTTCTAACACAAGCAATTTAGTTTTGTAACTTCAATAGAATCTCTTACTACAATATTTGAAATTTTAAGAGTGTCATTTTCTATATTTAAACTATCAAGATTTTCATAAAGTTCATCAACTATTTTAGCTAGTTTCTTATTTTTACTTTTGTATTCAATGTACTTATTATTAGTTACTTCAAGAATGTTAATAATTTCTTTGTTAGGCAAATCACAAGCATCTACCTCATTTTATTCTTCTTCATCCATAGTTGATTTAGACACAAATCATTCCACTTCTTCATCTTCATCGTTGATTTCACTTTCTCCACTTGATGCATCCCATGTAGCTTTGTAGGACTTGTCTTTGTCCTTTTTATTATTGAATGAAGTTTTCTTATTTTTGGGTAGCTTAGGACAATCATGGTGATGGCTGAATTTTGGCTAAATTTTGAGGACAAAATTTCTTTTAAGGTGGGTCGGATGTGATAGACTGAACATTTGATGTTCTTGAATACCCATTTAGATAAGCGTGCTCATGGATTTGAGATTTGAATATGCATATATTTGTTTTGATGACAAAAATTGAGAATCGTATGATGTTAAGATTATGATTAATGGCCTAGTTATGTGTCATGTTGGATTAGGTGGTTGAGTGGTCAAATAATGATAACTTGGCTCCAAATTTTAATGGAATGCAGCTATGATGAGGTTAAAATTATGGATTGTATTTCATAAAGTTCTAAAGTTCCAAGAAGGAGATGTTATGGTTTGACATTGGTGTACTAAGGCATGTATTGGTGACTTTGGAACTAGGCCTATCAATTATTTATCCTAAGATTTAATACAACATAGTGTCACACAACCTTTGAGTTGAGGAAGCCACGGATCGAGTTAGCTATGAGGCATCCCTAGCCCTTAGATGTTATTCGATGGCAGGGAACTCATCCCTTACTTCCAGCTAAACTAGATATGTGGGGAGGTTCGTGAGCTAGATATCATGCCTTTAGGACCCCAACCCCAATCGTGGATCATCACGCGACCTCATCCAAGTAGAAATGCACGCACTACCTCTGGATATCAGTTAACTCCCTACTTGAGGAAAAGTATGGACACTAGCTAGACATAGTTCTATCTGCCTAACCCTACGTCGTCTCCATTGTGGAGTGCAGACCGCAAGAAGGAGTTGGAGAATGAGAGAGGGAGTAGAGAAGAGGAAAGCATATGGATACAGAGTGTATGGTTAGAAGCATCTATGTGAGCCTGCGAAGACAGAGCAGAGCTTGACTTAATATCTGATGCAGTAATGTTGGCTGCCAAACCCCATCTCGCTGGAGAAGGTGCAAGATTGGGGAAGGTGCTTCTCGATTTTCCTATTGCAAGTGGGAAATTCCTCAATCCTGTTGGTCGGATTGCCAGGGGATGTGAGGAGATGATGGCGGCAGGGCCATGGAGCATGTCGCGTCGAGGACACTACCAGTCACGATACTCTCTCCCACCACAAAAGGGATGGATCACTAATTATTTCCTTTAGGTGTCCAGTCACCCTTCACAGTGTCAATTGAGCATAGACTCGAGGCATAGCCTAGTGGGAACATCCTTCTCCTTTCCTTCTCAGGGAGGCAATGGGATGTGGCGCAGCATCTCCCAGCTCGAGCTCATGTGATGCTTGAGGCTCACCTAGGAGATGAGCCCTGGCAGCAGGATCCAAGGAAGGTGGGGATGTCATTTATATGCACTGAAGATCATCGTCCTTCACCCAGTTCCTCACCTTACCTTTTGCTTACGACGGTCAACCAGGAGGACTCGCGAGCACAGAAGAACGGGGATCTAGCGAGAGAACAGAGAGGCAAAGAGAACCCTGAATTGGTCGATCCCATATCAGATCAGATCTAGTGAACTGTAGCTCGGCACGAGGCATGAGTTGAGAGTCGTGCCCTTGGACACATGGCAGCTTTTGATTGGCCCATAAGGTAATAATCATCAGTAATTTGCATAATTTCAATAATTCTTAGTAATTAGCTCCATTGTTAGAAAATAAAAATAAGGTATCAGAATGTTACAAAAAATGAGTAGAACAAATGGGACCATGATATTAGTCTTTTGAAGCTTAAATGTCAGTAATATCATGTAAGATGCTATATGCTTATTTAATAGATAATAAATATCAAACGATGCCCTAAAATTATGATAAAATGTCATTAAATCCATATTCATGTTTATAATCCATTTAAGGTCAAGGATTATGATGTCGATGCACGAAATCATGTAATTTGCTCCATATGTCTAACTAGGACTAATTATCCTAATAATGTGTAATATTTACAAATATGCTCAAGAAACCCTAGAAATTATAGAGTAAGCTCATATCAGTAACTGGAAACTAGTATATAAGTTTGATATCAGTTTCATACACATAATTCATGTTATATGAAATGATCCTTAATACATGTGTTGTAACCTTAATATGATTAATAAATGTGACAAATAATGTTAATATGTTCACCTAATGATGTAAAACATGATTATCAGTTAATGAGGTAATAATTTGGAATATGACAGCAGTAAGATAATTCTAAGAGGATAAGATAGTAATGATGAGAATACTCTAATGAACTAAGTAAAACCCTAATGAATCAATTAGGGTTAAGATGAGATGTAAGATGGTGAGAACTTGATGGTGATATACGATCTTGTCTTAATCAGGGTTGACAAAGGATATAGATGACATCAGGAATATGATTATTAGGTTATCTTAATCAAGGTACGTCATTACCTCTTACTTGGCTTATTATACATTATGCTTGTATTATATATGTAGCAAAATACTTGGCATATGGTATTGGATAAATGATTTTTCTTGAATGATATGTTACTTGATGTTTTTCATACTTAATTGTCTATGAACCCATGAAACATAAGATACCAGATCCATCATATGATAGCACTAAACTCTTTGGTAGTACAGTGCAATGAAATGATCTAACTCTTTGCTAGGAGATCACATTGTATACATGATCTAACTCTTTGGTAGGAGATCATAAGGCCTAAAGGCATCTATCCCTTTGGTGGTAGATGTACAAGATATATGATGGAAATTATGCTTAAAATATGTGTTCTCTTTTGTTAAGGGCTCTCTCTCTAGGGTTTAGCTCCCACTTCTCTCTAGTTTCTCCTAGCGGCCACCGCTAGGGGGAGGGAGCGTCGCTCTGGTGCTTTCCTCCCCTGGCCTAATCTGCTTACTGAAGGGGGAGATGCAGACCTGGGGCTACTCACAGAAAGGTTGAGGCGGTGATGTCATGTGCTATGTTGAAGCCAGGGTGCGGCTCGAGTTCATCTACATCAACCATGTCGACTCCTTCTCATAAAAGAGTGACGAAAGGAGAGGTGTCGTCTCCTGTTGGTTTATGGCTTTGTGTGCGGCGGATCCGTCATCAGAGGTGTAGTAAGGGAGTCCCTCAACTTCCCTCTCTGACCCATGTCTCTCCTTACCCCGAGCTAGCTCCTGGCTTCGTCCAGTGCTATGACGGCCCCACAACATCGTCGGGGTTGCTTCGGAGATCTTTGCGGTGGCTGAGCTTACTGGCAGGTTTGGGCACCTCCTGTCCGGCCGGTGGTGCTCCCTGGTTGGCAGCGCCCTCCCTACTGTGAAGGTGTTTCTTTCCTTTGTCTGGCTCAGTGTTCAGCGGCACTCCTTCCATCCTACGTTGGAAGAGCCTCTCTACTTCCACAGTATGGGTATCCCCCAAGTCGATCGAGCTTCGTCGAAGTCAGATGCCCCCTGTTCACAGTGGCATCTCTGCTACTGCTGGAATGGAATACCTTTTAGGTGTTCGCCGAAATTCTTTGATGCGTTCAGGTACATCTCGAGGGGTGTACTTAAGATGGGTGTTTCCACTTCTCTTCTTCATTGCCTGATTTGTTGATGCGTGCAGCATAAGCCTTTTGGGGTTTTGTGTGGTTTGATGTTGTGTAAACAGCTATTACCGTTTGTTCTTGAACCTTGCGCGTGAGCAACTAGGTGGTGTCGCGGGATGTTAGCTCGAAGGATCTCCCTAATCTTATCTTAGTACCAAAATTTGTGGGTACTTCCAATAGACAGTTGGTGCTGGGATTTGCATGAAGGAGTGATTTAGAGCCGACCTTTCCTTCCCAATATTTGTTGTTAAAATGTGATAGTTCTTGCTTGGATTTAGATAGCTGAGAAGGCCAGAAACTTCATGTCTAGCTACAGGTTGGTTTGCTAGTTTTTGTTCTATGTCAAGTTTCTATTACTATTTGTGGGTATGATGAATGCATGTAATAGTGGTTTGTTGTAGTTTTCTTCTGGTTGGTCCGTCTGGACCTAGCTTGTCTAGTTTGTTTGGTTTTCTTAGTTTTGTTTTCACCTAGTTTTCTTGTGTGTCCCCTTGCATGGAGATTTTGACCCTTAAATAAGCTTTTAGCTCCTGTCGATGTAATGGGGTACTTAGTGCCCAAAGTTTTTAGTTTTAATAGTAACACGCCTTTTGACCGACCAAAAATAAATAAACAGCTTTGTTCAAGTATATGTTTTTTCTTATATTTGTTATTATTGCCAAGTACTAGTTTTATCTTTTTTCCAAGCTAAGTAATGAGAGGTATATAAAAAGACACGTAGGCATACTCAGTATAATATTCTTAAATAATGTGCCAATGTGTACCACATGTAATCTTTTGTTTAGGTGATGTGGACATATGATCTTCAAGGACCAATATAGTTGAGAGTTGTGTGGTGAGTTGATGTATAGGTGGGCATGTTGTCTTAAGATCATGTTGTTTAGTGGTAGTACATGTATATATAAAAGTTTGTTGTTCAATATGTAATATCAAATGTTGTAACAATTAATGTTGTAATTATATGTTGAATGGTGAACATGTGTTGTATGGTTTTATTATTATTCATGTGCATGTGATACTGTTGTTTCCTTTTGACTCCCTTGATTTTCTTCTTCTTAGCCTAGTGTGTGGTGTTTAAATTGGGATTCTCACTGAGGTGAGGTTTCAATTTGGACGTCACACGTCAGATTAAGTTTTAGAAAATTTGGGGACATCACAGGTGGTATCAAAGCATGAACAATAGCAAAGTCTGGCATTTTCTCATTATGCAACTCAAACTAAAAAACCTTGAGCTTTAAAAATCATTAGGGTTATATTAGTCATATTTTAGAGACTAGATCTGATCTAGCCTCTAGGTTAGCACCTAGATGTCTGAGAATTAGGCCTAGACCGGTTCTTGTTGTATAGAAGGTCCTTAGGTCTCTTTCTTTCCATGTAGTGCAGTGGTATGGGACGTTGCATTTTATTTGGAAATGTCGTACATCACGGGAAGAGAAACCTTTGACATATGATGCATCTATGTTTTAGGCATCTACACCACTCTACACCTTGTTCTCATCCTTTTCACTAGGTGACATGGTACTAGACTCTCTACTATGTGTGGGATACTCATTTTGTGGATTTGGTTTTTTATTCCAATTGGCCCTCGATAGTTTTCTCTGACGCATATTTCATTGGAGAAAAACTATATAATGTTTTATTTTATATGTAAGTATTACAAAAAGGTGTCCCCATACATGTATGAGTAGGAGGTGGTCATGCAACCTAAGTGAAAATGAGTGACATCATTCTAGAAGAGAGAATAGTTCTAGATTAGATGTCTAGAGCTTTGTTGGAATATATGATTGATGGAATAGGTCAAATAATTTTTGATGATATGATGCAAGTCTTATATAGATGATATAAGATGAATTGTAATGATATGTGTTTGGCTTTGAGGATTTGAGTTTTGTTTAGAGTATTTGAGTTTAGTTTTTAGGATTTTAGATAAGATTTTATGATGCAAGTATATATGCTTTTCTAAGATAAGTTAAGACAAGGTTGTGAGTCAGCATGAGCCTCAAGATCTTTTACAAAGGAGGACCTCTAGTGTAAGGACCCATTTTAGGGTAAACTCGAGAGAGAGTGAGACCCATTGGGAGAAGTTCAAAGAACCTAAACTCCAAGATATGAGAATGATGAAAAATATGTGATATGATATGTCCTAAACTAGAATACTCTTGAGTGATTGAGTTGAGTTGCTTTATGCATGATTCCTATAGTCTTTTTGAACCCTAGATATCCTAAGGAGGACCAAACCCTAGAGTCAGAGAGAGGCTGGTTATATGATAATATGTGAATGTGAATATGAGAACCTACCATCTGGGTGAGGGAGAGATTCCCAAGACCCTAGAGAAGGTAGTTATGTTAGTATGATGTAAAGCCTCATGCTCGGGTTGGTGCTTCCCCATGTAGGACTCTAGTGGTGTATATATAGAGAGAGTTTTGGGTAAGAATGTCTCATGGGTAGAGGACCTACAAAGAGAATGTCATATCATGTTTTGGTTTGTGGTTATGTGGTTAGAGCTCGTAAAGCAATCACTAGTGCCAATGAGGTAATTCGAGAACTCTAGACTAAGAGGGGAAAGATAAAGTATATGTAAATGAGATACTAATTGAGTTGAGTTAGCTCAGAGAGACTGAGCATGGAGCTACCCTATGGATAAGGTTTAGGAGAACCTCATTACACTAGATAAGGTTTTGATATATGTTTGACAAGCCACTCTTATATAAATGTTGATGAGCCACTTGTATAAGTTTCACTAGCACAACCATGATATAACATAGATAAGAATGTGATCTAATCTTGAGATTTGACATATGGATATGACACGAAGGAAATCTAGAAATGGTTTAATAGATATCAAAGTATAAATGGTTAACCATATACATGTATAACAATGATAACATGAATAGTTGGCTTATCTCATAACGAATCTCTACTAGAGTTTACAACCTAATATGAGAAGGTACAATGAGATGACACTAATGATACATGTTACATGAATCGTGATGACATAATATGGTTGGTGAATTAAGTGACGAGTTACTATTAAAAAAAAGTATGTAACCAGATTTGAAAATGAAATGAGCTCATGTTAATGATATATGTTAAATTACGGTTTAATGTTATTGCATAAATAAAGATGTTGAATATAGTTTGAAAATTCATCACAACATAATGATGATGGAATCTTGACATGATATAGACATATAATGTGGGTCTATTATAATTGAACCCTTCATAAAATGAGTAAGCCAATGTTTAAATCTTGATACTTGGGTAATATGAGGTGTAAATCTTACAAAATGTCATAACATAACCTAAGTTTCTAAACCATGTTATATGTTGAGTGGTTCACCCGTGTTACTTTTATAAACCTCATAGGAGTGGATCATATATGAGATGTTGCACATAGAATGGTGCCCTACATGTGAATGCAGACCTTTTTTTTCTTTAGAATCATAGAATGGCTTAATTTTGAGGATGAAATTTCTTTAAAGATGTATATCATGTGATGGCTGAATTTTGGCTCAATTTTGAGGATGAAATTTCTTTTAAGGTGGGTAGGATGTGATAGAGTGAAATTTTGATGTTTTTGAATACCCACTTAGATAAATGTGTTCATGGATTTGAGATTCGAATATGCATATATGTGTTTTAATGACAAAAGTTGATAATTATATGATGTTAAGATTATGATTAATGGCCTAATTATGTGTCATGTTGGATTAGGTGGTTGAGTGGTCAAATAATGATAACATAGAACCAAATTTTAATGAAATGCAGCTATGATGAGGATAAAACTATGGCTCAAATTTCATAAAGTTTTGGGTTCCTAGAAGGAGATGTTATGGTTTGACATTGGTGTAATAAGGCATGTATTGGTGACTTTAGAACTAGGCCTATCAATTATTTATCCTAAGCTTTAATACAACATGGTGTCACGTGACCTTTGAGTTGAAAAAGCTACAGATCGGGTTAGCTATGAGGCATCCCTAGCCCTTAGATGTTATTCGATGGCAGGGAACTCACCCCTTACTTCCAACCGAACTGGAGACGTGGGGAGGTTTATGAGCCAGAAACCATGCCTCCACGACCCCAACCCCAATCATGGATCATTAAGTGACCTCATCTAAGTAGAAATGCATGCACTACCTTTGGCTATCAGTTAACTCCCCACTTGAGGAAAAGTATGGACACTAGACAGAGTTTCATATGCCTGACCCTACGTCGTCTCCATTGTGGAGTGAAAACTATAAGAAGGAGTTGGAGAATGAGATAGGGAGTAGAGAAGAGGAAAGCATCTGGAGATAGAGTCTATGGTTAGAAGCATCTATGTGAGCCTGCAAAGAAAGAGCATAGCTTGACTTGATCTCCAATGCACAAATGTTGGCTTCCGAACCCCATTTCATTGAGAAGGTGCAAGATTGTGGAAGGCACTTCTAGAGTTTCCTGCTACAACTAGGAAATTCCTCGATCCCGACGGCCTGCTCGCCAGGGGATGTGAGGAGATGATGGCAACAGGGCTATGGAGCATGCCACATTGAGCACACCACCCATCGCAATACCCTCTCCCACCATGAAAGAGATGGCTCACCGATGATTTCCTTTAGGTGTCCAGGCACCCTTCAGAACGTCGATGAGCATAGACCTGAGGCATATCCTAGCGGGAACCTCCTTCCCCTTTCCTGCTCTAGGTGACAATGGGATGTAGCAGAGCATCTCCCAGCTTGAGCTCCCGCAATGCTTGAGGCTCACCTAGGAGCCGAGCCCTAGCAGCAGGATCCAAGGAAGGTGGGGATGTCGTTTATATGCACTAAAGATTGTCGTCCCTCACCCAGATCCTCGCCTTACCTTTTTCTTATGATGTCCAGGAAGGAGGACTCGTGAGTGCAGAAGAATGGGGATCTAGTGAGCGCACAGAGAGCCAAAGTGAACCCTGAACCGATCGATCCCATATCAGACCGGATCTAGTGAATTGTAGCTCAGCATAAGGCATGAGTTGATATATGTGCCCTTGGTGGACACGTGGCAACTTTTGATTGTCCCATAAGGTAATAATCTTTAGTATTTTGTAGAACTTCAATAATTCCTAGTAATTACCTCTATTGTCAGAAAAATACAAATAAGGTATAGAAATGTTTTGAAAAAAGAGTAAAACAACATGGGATAATGATATTAGTCTTTTGAAGCTTAAATGTTAGTAATATCATGTAAGATTCTATATGCTTATATCATGGATAATAAATATCAAATGATGTCCTAAAATAATGATAAAATGTCAGTAAATCTATATCCATGTTTATAATCCATTTAAAGTCAATGATTATGATGTTGATGCATGAAATCATAAAATTTGCTCCATATGGCTAATTAGGACTAATTATCCTAATTAATGTGCAATATTTACAAAGATGCTCAAGAAACCCTGGAAATTATAGAGTAAGCTCATATTTGTAACTGGAAGCTAATATATAAGTTTGATATTAGTTACATACACATACATGTTATATGATCCTTAATACATGTGTTGTAACCCTAATATGATTAACAAATGTGACATAATGTTAATATGTTCACCTAATGATGGAAAACATGATTATCAGTTAATGAGGCAATAGTTTGGAATATGACATCAGTAAGATAATTCTAAGATAAGACAAGTAATGATGGAAATACTCTAATGAACTAAGTAAAACCTTAGGGGTCATTCGACTGCACACATCTAGACTCCCGGTAGTGTTGTGTATAAAAAGTATCAGGTTTATCATTTCCAGAGTGTTGACAGCCAACAGACACATACTTGCTACAGCTGGAAAGCACGCCGAGCAAGCGACACCCGAACTTGAAGCGCCAATTGTCAGTCTCGCCGAAATAGGTGGTCTTCTAAATCATTTCAATCCACTATAGTACGTGGCACTGGAAAATACATAAGTATTTGGTACTATTAACTGATGATGCCTATTTATATGTAAGTACCGATATTCTAAACAGTTCCGTCCAAACGGCTCCTTAATGAATCAATTAGGGTTAAGATGAGATGTAAGAAAATGAGAACTTGATTGTGATATATGATCTTGTCTTAATTAGGGATGACAAAGGATATAGATTACATCAGGAATATGATGGTTAGGTTATCTTGATCAAGGTATGCCATTACCACTTACTTGGATTATTATACATTATGCTTGTATTATATATGTAGAAAAATACTTGGCATATGGTATTGGATGAAATGATTGTTCTTGAATGATATGTTACTTGATGTTTTTCATACTTATATGTCTATGAACACATGAAGCATAAGATATCTGATCCATCATATGATAGCACTAAACTCTTTGGTAGTACAGTGCATTAAAGTGATCAAACTCTTTGGTAGGAGATCACATTGTATACATGATCTAACTCTTTGGTAGGAGATCATTAGACCTAAAGGAATCTATCCCTTTGGTAGAAGATGTACGAGATATATGATGGAAATTGTGCTTAAAATATATGTCCTCTTTTGTTAATAAACATATTTGTTCAAGTATATGCTTTTTCTTATATTTATTATTACTACCAAGTACTAGTTTTATCTTTTTTCCAAGCTTAGTAATGAGAGGTATATAAAAAGACATGTAGGCGTACTCAATATAATATTCTTGAATATTGTGTTGACGTGTACCACATGTAATCTTTTGTTTAGGTGATGTGGACATATGATCTTGAAGGACCAGTATAGTTGAGAGTTGTGTGGTGAGCTAATGTACAGGTGCACCTATTGTCTTAAGATCATGTTGTTTATTGGTAGTACATGTATATGTAAAAGTTTTTTGTTCAATATCTAATATCAAATGTTGTAAAAATTCATGTATAATTATATGTTGAATGGTGAATATGTGCTTTAAGGTTTTATTATTGTTCATGTGCATGTGCTACTATTATTTCCTTCTGACTCCCTTGATTTTCTTTTTCTTAGCCTAGTGTGGGGTGTTCAAATTGGGATTCTCGCTTAGGTGAGGTTTCAATTCGGATGTCACACATCAGATTAAGTTTTAGAAAATTTGGGAAAATTACAAAAATTCTTTATATGTCATTTTTTCATATTCAAAACACCTAGGAGTAGAAGAATAAACACTAGAATTTTTGTTAGAATGAATTCTTTTATACTTCTTACCATTTGCAATTAAGGCTTCTTCATCGTCATCACTTGAATCATTGCTAGGTTGAGAAGTGATTTTGGAGGCAGCTTTGATGGTGAATTCGAATGTAATGTTTGTCTTCTTGAATTTATATTCTTCTTATTCTTCTTCTTGTATTTTGGCATCCTCCTGGATCTTCACTTCATGTGTCTCCAAGTTACCAATGAGTTGCACCATTAATAATTTAGATAGGTCACTTGATTTTTCTATAGAAGTTACCTTATATTTAAATTTAAGAGGCAAGGATCTAAGGGTCTTAGAGACTTGTTCCTTCTGAGTTATATGCTTTATTAAAGAACTCAAACCATTCATAAGAGTATAAAATATATCATAAATTTTAGCAAGGGTCTCTATTCTAGTCATACATAATAATTCAAACTTATACTTTGATATATTTATTTTAGTACTCTTAACTTGCAGAGTCCCCTTATGTGAAATGGAGACTTTCCTCCAAATTTCATGTGTGAACTCACATGAGGAAATAAGGCTAAAATCACTAGTATAGAGAGAACTACAAATAATACTAATATATTTTGCATTAAGTGTTGCATTCTTTACCATCTCCATATTCCACTTTTCCAGCTCCTCATTTGGAAGGGTGTATGGAAGAGCAATCATTTTTCACTAGTCGAAGTTGATGCCTTGGAAGTAGAATTGCATCCTTCTCTTCCAATATGTGTATTTTGTCCCATCTAACACTGGGGGATGGTACATATTTGATCCTTTGAGATTAATATTGCCTATCACACTTTCCTCCATCCTTCTAGACTTGTTAGGGCTCCTTGAAGACCTTAACTAATACCAATTAATAGATATAGGGGGTGAATAGAACTAATTCAATAATTTTAATCAAAAATTAATTGTTAAATAAAAGATACATAATAAATCACCCATAGTAGATAAAGATATAGAGTGGTTTCCTCAAATGATGTTAGTCTACTATCTAGTTGTTTCCAACTAGGATTTGTAACAATGAACTTTTATTAACCTTACTAGGAACAATACAAGGTATAAGTGTTATTTTCTTATTTCACGGTGATGGAAGAGTATCAAACGTTCACCTCTTATTAAATGCCTATGAAGACCACTAACAAGAAGATTCCTTCTTTAATCGTTGTGTATTTTGACTCTTGATCAAGAACTCGCAACTTGCTGAGCTTCGACAAATGATGTAGTCTGATTCCAGGTTGGTCCCACACTAACTCATAGCTCAGGATACGAAGATGTATCATATTCTTGGTGCAGTCTTCAGGATATAAAGACTTATCACCTGCAACGAGAACTCTGATGGAACGCAGTTGATAGTAGACTGATTTAGGGAGACGACCACCGCGAACAATAAGAGTCCGAAGCCTTTTCCAATCTATAAACTTTAATAAAATATTCCAATTAAACTCAAAGTCTTCTAATACATAAATAGCAAGGTGACGTGTATTTTTTGCTAGGTTTGTAGCCTTTTCTGAAGCTTGTTCTATCTGGATGGTATTTCCCGCTGAAATTAAGTCTAAATAACACTTAGTGTTTTCTGTCTCTAAGGTTACACCCGTTATAACCAAGTCACACTGTATTATCCTCGAGGCCTCACCCCTTGAAACCAACTGTGCAAGGTCATGGATTAAGTCGTGTATTTTTATTATGCTATGGTCATCACAAAGATACATAAGGTCAATATGACTGTGAGGATTATCGTTTTTAAAGCCATAATCATATCCAGAATCAAATTGAAAGAGTGAGGTGGAACATAGGTCATCTATGTATCTACTTCCTATATCCTTTGGTCTTGTGCACTCGCTAGCATATCCATGTGCAAGCCATATTTCTATTAACAAAGTTTTTGAAATCCTTTCTCCCTTTTGGAACATGGAGCACACTCTAAAGCACTGCTTGAGATGATGGGGAAGGCGACAATAACTCCATAGTAGGGTCGACTTAACAATATTGTATTTATCTTTAACGTCGTCACCCCATGAATTGCCATCCCGAATTTTCTTCCATTCACTTTCTTTAGTTTCACCACATAAACTGCTACCAATCACCTTTGCTGCCAGAGGATGACCTTGGAGTTTGCCCACTATCTCTTTCCCGATCTTCCTGAGATTTTTATGTTCATCTGGGACTCCATTTGGAAATGCATACTGCTCAAAGAGAGCAACACAACTGTCATGACCCAAGGGTTTTAATTTGACATGGTATTCATGGTTGTTGCATGCTGCTCTTGCAACGCTTTCATTTCTAGTGGTTATAAGGACTCTGCTGCAATCTCCACCATGAGTTAAGGGTGTCAGCAACTTATCCCATTGCCTTTGATCTTCATTACAAACATCATCCAGAACAATTAAGAACTTTTTGCCTTTCACTTTTTCAGTCACTTTATCGTAGATGCGTCCAAGATTTCCAACAAATTGTGGATCATCAAGAATTCCTTCCTTCAACAATGAAGTGGCGTCAAAATTTTCGCCAACAAAAACCCACTTCATAAATTGGAATTCTTTTTTCTCTGTTGCTTCGTTAAAGACGCTACGGGCCATTGTGGTTTTCCCCACGCCTCCCATCCCAATTATCGGGACGACCAACAAATTTGACTCAGCAATTTGTAATTTTCTAAATATATCTTCTTTGACCCCGTCCCTGCCTATCATTTTGAAGCCTCGTTTCATAAGTGCAGCGGTATGACGGTTCTTACTTTCATAAGTTTCATCATGAAGGGCAACAAGTGGAGAGTTTTCAGCATTCGTACTTTTTTTCAGGCAATAGGCGCTCCAGGATTTCCTTACTTTCGGCAAACTTTTCTAACTGTATATAGATATCATTGATCCTTAATGCGACCCGTGTATAAAATGCAACAGAGAATTTGCAACGGTGATCAGATCTGCTACTATTAGAATAGTCGAAGCAACACATAGCTAAACAACAACATACCGGCTCACAGCAGAAGTTGAGAGTCCTCCGTGGAAGACTGTTTCGCGGTGGGCAGCGTTCAGCTCTTATAGATACCTCATCCAAAATATCGTCAATATCAGAAGCCAAGTCCTTCAAATTTTGCAACCACGGATCTTCCTGTGGCCTTGGCTCCGTTGGGCTGGCCACCAGCATCTTCTTTAGTTCAGCATCCTCTATCTGAATGATATATTTATTCATCGTTGGCAGAAGATCTACTTTCAGTCGCTTGATGTGGTCATCGAAGCAATAGAGAATTTGCAACCGTTTGCCGGCATAGGAAGCAGCAATTTTGCAAAGTCCCAGGAAGGCAGAGGCTGCTATCCTCTCCATTTTCCAAAGAAAACAAGAGATGTGGAAAATTCAGTTGACTGAAAGAAGGGCAGAGAAACGATTTTGGGGGGGGGGGGGGTTGCGAAGATAAAGGTCCAACCAGCATTATGGCCACATATCTTCGACTTTGACGATATCTTATCAACTGTGGCAACGGATTGACCGGCACGTATACTGTCCCCATTGTGAAGGAGGCGACTAAAAGCAGGTCCAGCTAAAATGGCGCGTTGCTTTCACTGGCGAAGTCTCAACCAATTATGGCATTTCCGACAAGGATGCTGACCCCGCTCGTAACTCTTTCAGTGGGTGGCCTCCGTATAAGAACCAGACGGAGACCAATTACATACAATCCTCTTGAAGGTGGGCTGCCTCCAATATTGAGTTCTCAAGTGAGTTAGCACCGGGCACCGCACCACTATCAAAGGCAACTTATAGAATGGCACCTGCCGAGTTTGCAGAGCTCAAGAAACAATTAGAAGAACTCATTGATAGAGGTTCATCTGTCTTCCTGGGGTGCTCTTGTTCTTTTTGTTAAAAAGAAAGATGGGTCAATGCGAATGTGTATTGATTATCGCATGATCAACCAAGCCACTATCAAAAATAAATATCCCCTCCCAAGAATTGATGACTTATTTGACCTACTTCGTATTGCCAATGTGTTCTCCAAGATTGACCTTAGATCAGGCTATCATCAATTACGTGTGAAGGATTGTGACATTCCAAAGACAACTTTTAGAACTAGATATGGACATTATAAATTTGTGGTGATGCCCTTTGGGTTGACCAATGCTCCTGGAGTATTTATGAATCTGAGGAATACTGTCTTCCAACCTTTTCTTGATAGCTTTGTTGTGGTCTTCATTGATGACATTCTTATATATTCAAACTCTGTTGATCAACATCGTGAGCATCTCCAGAAAGTACTTGATATATTGAGAGCCCAAAAATTGTATGCTAAACTATCCAAATGTGAGTTCTGGATTGACCAAGTCATGTTTCTTGGCCATATTATTTGGTGTGGGAAAATTTTTATTAACCCCACCAAAATCTTAGCCGTCCTTGATTGGAAAGCCCTTACCAATGCCTCTGAAATCTGTAGCTTCCTTGGTCTAGCAGGCTACTACCGTCGCTTCATACTTAATTTCAGTAAAATAGCCCTACCCATGACCAAACTTACCAATAAAATATGTCAAATTCATTTGGATTTCTGAATGTGAATCTAGCTTCCAAGAATTGAAATCTCGTTTGACTTCTGCTCCTATCTTTACCCTACCTTCTGGTAATGATGGCTTTGTAAAATTTTCTTATGCTTCTAAAATGGGTTTGGGTTGTGTCCTCATGCAAGACGGTAAAGTCGTTGCCTATGCCTCTAGACAATTGAAACCTAATGAGGTCAATTACCCGATTCATAATTTGGAACTAGTTGTCATTGTCTATGCTCTTAAAATCTGGAGACATTATCTTTATGGTGCTACTTTTGATATATTCACTGACCACAAAAGTATCAAATATCTCTTGACTCAGAAGGGCCTCAAACTTTAAAAAAACTACTCACTATCAAAATGTCATTGGTCACTGCGGAACTCTTCTAGCTCAATCAAGAGGCCTCTGAGGGGTTTTAACTCAAAACAAAATAACTCAATTTTCTAGTGTCATTTTCTTTTCGGGGGGAGGAGTGTCAAGAAAAGAGATAATCAATCAGGATCGGGATCAGGAACAGCAGCAGTTTCGGTCTTGACGGTGGAGGTTTTGACTCGTTCGTTAATGCTAGTTGTTTCACTATTCTAAGATTCATCGGTGTTTAATTCCTCTTACATGCTTTGTTGGCCACTTTATATGTATGATTTCGGCTCTTTGTATAATTTGGGAAGATGTGCATAGGAGTAAGGAGATGTACCTTAGTTGCACGACCTTGACCAAGGGAGTGGTTGGGATGTGTCAGGGAATAAAGGTTTGTAGTCCTAAACTAAGTATATCTACGGGAGTGATATACAAAGTTAGGATTGTTCTACACTACTGGGAGGTGGGTGTAGGATACATGCCTCCCTTGTGTTATTTTTAGCGTTCTTGGTCTTTGTTGTTCTTCATGTTATTATGTGGATGTGAAACCTTGTCCTCAAGAATCCCTAATCCAAATTGATCCTTAATACAAGTGTTTTCTATTTTAGCTCATTTCCTTTTAATTACTTAGTTAACATAACAAAACCCCTCTTGTTAAAAAGATCTAGATTGTTGAAGTTCAAAACTCTTGCGCCTAGCAATACCTTGCTCCTTGAATGATCTCGATAATACTACATGCACTCGTATACTTATGGGGTAGTATTTGTGTTTACAAATATTAAAACTTGTACACACAACCAACAAGGTTTTGGCACCATTGTCGGGGAGCATCGGTATATTTGTTAGTGTAAGAAGTGTTGAATTGTAAATGAGACTAGATCACCCCACCACCTATCATATCCACCATCATTCTTTCCATCATGATCATAATCATTATCTTGTTTCTGTATCTTCCATTTTCTTTCTTGTACTTCACTCGCCTTCTTTACTTATAAGACTATATGAGGCGATCCAAAAGGGGTCTTAAACCTTCCACATGTTTGGACCCCAAACTTGAGCATAATGTTTGTAGGCTTCAAAAAGGAAATATGAGTGAAACTCAAATGGATCCAGAGGACTCACAAACATCATCACCAATGTCTTCACCACCATCTTCACCCAAGAATCCATCTCAACAAGAAAGACCAATCATGGAAGATAACCATCCCCTTAAAGACTTCATTGTTCTAGTTGCTATAAAAATCAATGGGACCGTCAATATCCCACCGATTGAGGTAAATGATTTTTCTATCATCCCTACAATTATACAAATGATACAGTAGAATCAATTTGGAGGGACGCCTATTGAGGATCTGAACCTCCACATTATTGAATTTCTACAGTTGCTAAGAACTTTTAAAATAGATGGTATTTATAGTGATGCAGTTTGTCTTCTTCTTTTTCCCTTCTCATTGAGAGATAGAGACAAGGCTTGGCTCTATTCTTTTTCAAGCAACTCCATCTACAGTTGGGAGGAACTCCTCAAAGTTTTCTTATCAAAATACTTTCCACCAAGAAAGACCGCACGATTCTCATCAATTTTTCTCAAAGGCATGGAGAGACCTTGTATGACACATGGGAAAGGTTAAAAGACCTTCAACATCTTTACCCACACCATGGTTAAAGCAATTGGCTTTTATTACAAACTTTCGATAATGGCTTATTCTACAATACAAGGATATTTATTAATGTTGCTGCAAATGGAGATTTAATAAATAAATCATACCGGGACGCTTATGCCATTATTGAAGACATGGCACTTAATCATTGCCAATGGAGTCCTGAGTGGAGCAACCAGCCTTCTTGTTCAAGCTCTATTTTCGGAAAGCAAGATGCTGAAGTAATTTGTGATGCATGTGGAGTAGCAGGATACACTCCTTCTTCATGTTTTGCCACACCATCACAAATTGAAAAGATATTGGAGCTCAAAAACAATGTTAGTTGTAATTTCATCCATCAACAACAACATTTGCAGCCCAAGCCAAGTTTGGAGTCCATGCTTGAGACATTTGTCTCAACTCAAATTCAGCAAAATGATGAGCTTCACCAACAAAGTGAACTTCTAAAGTATGTTGCTTTTTAACTTTCTTCTAAGGTGGATGGGATTTCCACTCAGACTAGGATGTTGGAGAATCAAATTGCTCAACTAGATCTTGCCAATCGAAAATCACCTTTAGGTTCCTTTCCTAACCAACTAGAGATCAATTCAAAGGAGACATTCACGTTAGTTACCTTGAGGAGTGGATATGCTATAGGAGAATCTTCTTCACCATCAAAGACAATATCATATGAAGGTGTTGACTCCAATTTAAGCAATGATCATGCATCTCAAAAGAAGAAATATGCACATACTCCACGAGATGATTCTTCAAGCAAGATAAATTGTCATTTTTCCACAATGCTATGGCACATTTCTTGGTGATGAGAAAATTCTCTTTGAATCCGATTCTAGTTATTTTGAAGAAGAGAATGAAGGGACACACAACATTGTTGTCTAGAAGACTATTCCTACTACAAATCATAAGCGTACGTCTTTGTCCCAAATAAAAACTTGACTGACAAAGAGGTGTAGATCTGTGGTGCAACAATGCCCAACCTCAAATTAGAACACATGCCCTCCACCTTGACAACTCCGTCATGATGAGGTACCCAGTTGCTATTCTCTTTGTTTGATTTCTACAGTGAGGACACTATAGATTTCAAGCTTAGGGGGGAGTAACCGGATGGTAGTGTAGTTATATTTCCCATTTATCGTCTTTTTCTTAGCTCTTGTTTTAGTTTCTGTTCTTCTCATAGAAAACGCAGTATGATATGAGGCTTATCTTATATAAGTGGATTGAATCCTTTCTATGACAACCTAGTTGTCCTCTTTTGTTGAGAAATATTACTTGTAGAAATTGTAAAAGGCATGCATTAATCAAATGAAACCTTTGGCCATCAACATGTGCTTAATATGCTTCTAGCCTGAACATTCATCTTTCACATCCTTGATTGCTTAAAACATGTAATGGTTTCAATTGTTGTGAGTAAATCAACTTTACAATATTATTTAGAATATGGGATGCCCTTGCCAAGCTCTTAGTGCATTTTCAACCACTCTTTCAGTGAAAAATTTTCAAACCAAATGAATGAAATCTAGCTAATGTTGTAATTTCGTTGACTCTCCTATGTTGTGGAAAAATTTTAAATTTATTTTGATTTATTTCACCCTCATACCCAATAAAAGATGGCTAAAATACTCACATATCATGCTAGCCTATTGTAAGTCCAATCTGGCCACGATGGTTAGGTGGTATGTCCTAAAAGATGGTAAAATACCCCAATTGGCATTCCATGTGTGTATAAGCCTACATTAGCAGCCGAGTGCTAGAACCCATAATCCATTGTCATATCATTTTTGGGAAAGAAGGAGACTACAACTAAAATTGTTAATGTTATCTAAGATTTCATCATGTGTATCTGTAATATCTGAGAGTTTGAGTTGCACATCTACTTATTGTTTGGCGTGGTCATCAATTCTACTTAGTCACTATAGCAAACATACCCATTAGTGGCATTTGAAAAATACCACTAATGAAATGTAAATGCCCCTAAAAGTATTTAGTGGTATTTGTTGACACTTAAAAAAATGTCTCTAGTACCAATGCCACTAGAGAGATAGTGGCATAAGTTGTAAATGTCACTAAATGTTTGATTTTAATGGCTTTTAATAAATGCCAGAGAAATGCCACTAAAACATTGTTTGGCTTTTCTTAAAATGCCACTATTACATCAATTGGCTTTTATACAAAAGCCACTATTTTGTATTAGGATGTTGATTTAATCTATTCATATTGTGTATAATGGCGTATAAAAATGCCACTAATGGCATATTTGTTGTGTATGATGACATTTTCTTGGGTTTAAATCATTCAATTTTCATTTTATTACCATGACTTCTAAATGAGAGTCACTTTAACTTGAACTCACATTCTCAAAAGTACATATTCTAATATTAATTTATTTACATATTATATGCAAATTATATGGGGAGGACATTTTACCTTGCCCCTTTTATTCCATACAACATTCATGAGACACTCTTTCACACAGCATTTTCTAGTTAATATTATAGTTTCTAGATCCTTTGACAATCTCTTCCTTTGATTTAATGAAAAGGCATACACATGTGAACATGATATTCTCATATTTGTTTATTGTTCATTTTTGACTTGACAACAACAACTTGTGCTTGGTGGGAATAATCTTCACAATCCTACGTCACCATTCTTTAGGAAATTGTGCTTCTCAAGAAAACTGGGAAAAGATCAGACCATGCTCTATTTCTTCATGCATCTGGCGTACTCATCAGTTGTCTAAAACATTATTTGTGTGCAACGAGTTTCACATATTCTAGTATGTAGATAAATAAAATGATACAATTCAGTTAATATTTGGACAACATATAAAAAATCATAAGGACACTGTGAAACACACCCAAATCTTGTTTAAACTTACATAATATTTTCTTGATAACTAATGATGTACGACTTCAAGCAAATTCAGCCTCAGCAACTCCATGTTCCTGTAATGCATGGTGGACTCATGTGTTAGAGATGCACAAAGATTCTTAAATGCATTTGCAATGGTTCGATCAACATAAAAATTATCTAATCTAACCAAGCATATTAAATTCTGAATTAATTCCTTAAGACATTTGAGTAATTACAAGTGCACAAGACAAAGAGAATTTGGATCTACCACTCTTAAGTATGGCAGGTACGCAGGAGGGTCATGAGGCAAGTATCTTCCTAACAAGTGGTTCCTCATTATGCTACCAGTGTAGAGAGAGTAGCTACTTGTAAAAAAAGGAGACTAAATGGTGATCACATGAAAAAAGTATGAAGATGATCTATAGAATCTTTCATCCTTCCAACTGCTAGAAATAGATGGAAAAAGTGAAACCTCACTTGTAAGATAAATAGACCAATCAGTACAAGATGGATGCTAAAATATGAGTTGATCCAGACTAAATCAAGGTAAAGTACTTACACGTCTAGAAGAAGTGATGTCGAAAATGGTAGAAATGAGATCACAATTGTTGTCATAGTTGACGATCCAATCATCCAATTCTAATTGCAGCTTGGTAAGTGGTTTCATATAAATCAAAATACAAATCCCATATGTGGTTAACTCAATATTTGGGTTTCAAATACTGGTATGAATCCAAGTATGAAACCATATTTATATAGCATAGGTATAATACTATCAAGAGTTTCTTTGTTTCCATGATGAATATAAGCATGAATGGAAAAGTACATGTAGTAATGTTGCTAAAGCATTCTCAACTACATACAGTATGAGCTAATATTGATGTTGATGTAAGCATAATGTATAAGGAATTATTGTTGGTACATATATGCAACTTATTAGAATAGTGTTGTTTATTTGATTGATTCATTTAATTGTGACCACCCCTATTGAACTAAAAATCTCTTTCTTGGGTGTGTAAGTTGAATTTATGGTTATGAGTACTAAACTTGTAGCTCATGATTGGTTTGGTCTTATACACATCTTTCATTACATTTGATCTATACATGAACTTGACAATTCCTTCATTTGTATTTCTATGCTCTTTTTTCTTGAGGACACGCAATGGTTTAAGCTTAGGGGGATTTGATGTGTGCAATTTGAATCATTTTTTGGACCACTTTTAGTTGCAATTCCAAATCATTTTCACCCAATAATCACTCTTTAACATGTTAGATTGTGCATCTTTATTGTTGTCTTTACTTGCTCTATGGTTTGGTTTGTAGGTACAATAATTTGGCATAAAAATGGGAAGAAAATGCCATTATAACATCCATAAAGACATTTTCCAATCATCTAGACATTCATAAAATCAATGTTGGTGAAACTCATAAAGACACCATGTGTCTTAATTAAGACACCCAGTGTCTTAAAAAGACACGACGTGTCTTATTAAAGACACTTCATGTCTTAGTACAGAAATTGTTTGTAGAACTCCCAGATTTGTAGCAACATGCCATGTTTTATTAAAGACACTTTGTATAACCTCCCAGAACTCGATCCAGACTTCAGTTATTGCATAAGACACATTGTGCCTTATAAAAGACACATTGTGTGACCTATAAATTTCACTCAAACATGAATTTAACTGCCTCACACTTATATATACGATCCCAAACCATTTTGGGATAGTTTTCATGGACTATTTGGGACCTTTTGGAGTGAGACTCAAGTAAGGGATAGCAAGGAGGAGTTGGAAGTGTTTTAAGGGAGAAAAGTTGGTTTCTCAGGAGGAAAACTTCTTCTTCTTCCTTCTTCTCCAATAATTGTAGCAAGGATCTCCATTGTTCTCTTCTCTCCACTTAGAAGTGAAGCTTTGTAGAGATTTTCCAGCAGCAAGGACAGATTTTTGACTCCGTGACCAGAGTTCCAACTATATCTTCCTTCTTCCACAGATATCTAAGTTTATTTCCTTCTATTATGATGTCTAGCACTACTTTCTACTATTTGTATCTACTTTCTACAGCCATAGACGAGTAGATCTCTTATTCTTGGGCATGGGGGAGTAACTCCCATGTCATAACATTGTTGAACATGAGTTTTATATATAATGCTAGTTGTTTCACTATTCTAAGGTTCATCGGTGTTTAATTCCCCTTACATGCTTTGTTAGCCACTTTGTATGTATGATCTCTGCTCTTTGTATAATCTGGGAAGATGTGCATAGGAGTAAGGAGATGTACCTTAGTTGCACTACCTTGACCACGGGATTGGCTAGGATGTGTTGGGGAAAAAAGGTTTGTAGTCCTAAACTAAGTATATCCACGTGAGTGGTATACAAAGTTAGGACTGTTCTACACTACTGGGAGGTGGGTGTAGGATACATGTCTCCCTTGTGTTATTGCTAGCGTTCTTGATCTTTGTTGTTCTTCATGTTATGATGTGGATGTGAAACCCTATCTTCAAGAATACCTAATCCAAATTGATCCTTAATGCAAGTGTTTTCTATTTTAGTTCATTTCCTTTTAATTACTTAGTTAACATAACAAAACCCCTCTTGTTAAAAAGATCTAGATTGTTGAACTTCAATACTATTGTGCCTAGCAATACCTTGCTCCTTGGATGACCTTGATAATACTTAGACCTGTCAAACGGGTGGGTCGAGTTGGGTTTGGTTCAGGTCATTGCGGGTGCGGGTTGCGTGGGTGCGGGTCAAAAAAGACCCACTTCTAAATGGGTCATCAAAAAGTCCACCCAAACTCGACCCGACGGGTCGCGGGTCGACCCGCGGGTACCCATTTAGTTTGTATCAAGTAGAAACATAGTTGGTGTGAACAAAAGAATATTAATTTTTTCTTTCTTTATTAGTTTTCTGCTTTGTTATAATTCAATAAAAAAATATAGGTTGACATTTAATGTAAAATATAACAAATACATTGTTGTAACCTAAGTTTAGTTCATCATAAACAACACTTAGTTGTTGATATTTGATTTCACCTATAATAGTAAAACACTTTATTTTTGATAAAAATGTTACAAACACCAAAAGTAACCCTAGAAAAATTCCGTTTGAAGCAAACAATCATACATTAAAAAGTTTGACAAACACACAACCATAAAATAAAAAGTTTGACAAACACACAATGATATATTAAAAAGTTTTACTAACACAAATTACATACTCAAAATTTTAGAAGCTATTCAAGAAGCAATTGTTCAATAACACACTAGAAGTTGAAGCTCTCCTCCATTGTGTTTGATGCTTGTTTATGTTGAAGTCCATTTTCATCAAGGTTAACCATAAGGTCAACGTCTTTGTATTCTCCATTATCTACGAAGACAAGTAAAAGGTAATTAACTTATAAGAATGCATTATGAATTAAATACAAGTGACAAAATATATATACCTCCCATTTCATAACCAAATAACCAATTTCTTGTGCAAATACAAGATTGAGCACTATCTGGTTTGAGTGATGTTCTATATTTGTTGATCACTTTGGCTCCAATACTAAAAGCAGATTCTAAAGCAACTGTTGTAATTGGAATTGACAAAATGTCTCTCGCCATGATAGATAAGATAGGATATCTCCTTGAGGTAGACTCCCAATATCCTAATACACTCATCTTCGTGTGTTGCTTTCTATCATGTCTTTTTTCATCTAAATATAACGACAACTCAGATTTATCAATGGAACGTGCATCCCCTTCAAATATATCAAAGTCCTACACATTGAAAGAGTTAATGAAAATATGGATATGATATGGGGCGTAAATTTGTAACCAAAATAAATTTTACAAATAATCACATATCGCCATGAAGTCTTCAGTATCAGCAATGTCATTTCCATTATTACCTTCTTGGCTTGTAGAATGAGTAGATTCACATGAGGAATGCCTAGATACATACTCATCAAAAAAATTATTCAACTCTTTCTTCAGAGAATCCACCATCCCCTTGGCCTTTCCCGGATCTAATTTTGAGTAACTAAACTCCACAAAATCAAGCTTATATCTAGGATCAAGAATAATGGCAAATGACAAAATGAGAGAATATGAATTCCAATACTTGTCAAACTTTGGTTGCATTTCTTTAGCTATACTTTTCATATCAGCATCACCACCATTCATGTTTTCAATTAAACTCATTTGTATTCTCCACACATTTGAAAAATATAGATTAGCAGTGGGATACTCTAATCCTGAGAATAGTGTGGTGATAGTCTCAAATGGTTTTAGGAACTTGCAAAGTCTCTCAATGTTGTCCCACTCTTCAACTGTTGGGCATGTAAGGAAACCATGATCCATTAGGCAGTACCGGAAAAAAGCAAGGCGATATTTAATTGCACTCTCAATCATATAATATGTAGAATTCCATCGAGTATCACAATCCATGTGAAGTCCCATTATGGTATTTATCCCCTCATCTTTTGCACATTTTGAAAAGTTTATTAGCCTTGCCTCAGATCCTTTAATATATTTAATAGACTCTTGAATCTTAACCAATGGGTCTCGCGTACTCTTTAAACCATCTTTTACAATCAAATTTAAAATGTGAGCAGAACAACGGATGTGAAAAAACTTCCCACCTGAATACAAGGTATCATGCAAAGAGAGTTTCTTTCTTAACAAATCATGCATGTTGTCATTATTGGTTGCATTGTCCAAAGTAATAGAGAAAATCTTTTTTTCAATGTTCCAATCTCTTATAATTGCAAATATAGCTTCTGAAAGTCTTATTCCGGTGTGTGGCGGAGGAAAATGAGAGAAGTTGAGGATTTTACTTTGCAATTTCCAAGTCTCATCAACATAATGAGCTGTGAAACAGAGATATCCATCTTTTGTAGTAGAAGACCATAGATCAGATGTTAAACAAATTCTACCAGGAACCCGAGCTAAAGATTGTTTGAGAAGTTCTTTCTTTTGGTGGTATAGTTTCATACAATATGATCTAGCTGTGTTCCTAGTAATGTGTTTAACATCATCATTTAAGTATTTAATTATTTCACGAACCCCTTCATATTCAACAAACATGTAAGGCAGATTGTGTTTCATGATGGCAGTTGCTAATTTTTCACGAAGAATTTCTTGATCTATCCTATTTTTTCTTAATTTTAATTCATGGTCAAGGTGCATTTGTTTCACAGTTTTTGGAGCAACAAGAGAATAGTTTCCATACTCATCAAGATGCCTTTTCAAATTTGATGTCCCATGACTACTAGATCCCACGGCATAATCTTTCCACAATCTTTACATTTAGCCCGTTGTTTCTCGTTCTTATCCTCATATGGAACAAATAAAGTCCAAACTTCAGATGTCAATCTTTTTTTCCTAGTAGGAGCGGATATTTCTTGATCCATATTATGTGTTGGTTGAGAAGAGGAAGGTACATTTATATGCAAAGATTCATGATGAGGTATATTTGTATCCATATGTGTCGAACCAGCATCACATTCCAAATTTATAGTGCTGCTAGTAGGTGTTGATGTCGACGCCATTCAAAAAATAACCTATAACAACATTGAGAAACACATGTAAGTTTGAATCAAAATAAACTAATATTTTATCTATATTATTTTATTTATCAATGTAGAACCCAATAGAAAGAAGATTGTCTAAAAATATACCTTATAAAATGTGTATTCTGTTTGCTATAGCACTAGGAGTCTAGGACAAGTTCTCGTCGTTCGTCGACCTGTGCATGTATATGAAAAAAACGAATTTGATACATATTATATTAATGACTGTTAGATGTAAAGGTATCAGAGAATTATCTTGTCCACTCACGTATGCCACTTGATAAGTATGATTCTCGGAGGATGTTGGTCCTAGTATGATGCACATCACGATTACTTAGGCGGAAGCCGCAGAAGGTATAATTATAGATAGAACTATAGCCGCGGAATGACAGAAGCAGGCAGAACTATAGAAAACCAGAGCCATACGTCCAGAATCCAGATACCGGACAAAAATCAGATTGCATACGGCGGTCGAGTTTCTCTGGCGACGACAAGTTATAATACAACCGGCAAGCCATTGTTATATTTATAGGAACTCGTACCGTAAACAACCCTAATAACGTTACACAATGAATCTGCACCATTGATCAATTGTTTTGAAAGGTACATATATAAATAATCCATACGTCCAGAATCCAGATACCGGACAAAAATCAGATTGCAGACGGCGGTCGAGTTTCTCTGGCGGAGACAAGTTATAATACAACCGGCAAGCCATTGTTATATTTATAGGAACTCGTACCGTAAACAACCCTAATAACGTTACACAATGAATCTGCACCATTGATCAATTGTTTTGAAAGGTACATATATAAATAAGCCTATTTAGATGGGTCACCCGCGGGTACCCGTGGGTCAACCCGTGAGACCCGCATAAAAATAGGTATGGGTTGGGTCTGACCCATATTTAAACGAGTGGCCATAATCCCTACCCAAAATCATATTAAATGGGTCAACCCACGGGTGCCCGCGGGTCAATGACCCATTTTGACAGGTCTAATAATACTACACACACCCGTATACTTGCAGGGTAGTGTTTGAATTTACAAATATTAAAACTTGTGCACACAGACAACATTGGGGAGCCTCAATGGCTAATTCTAGACATTGATGGGTCTAAGGTGAGAGCCTCAACAGCCTCCATTGAACCATATACATTGATGGGTAAAAGTTTGAGGATTTTGATGGGTTTTAGAATGGTGACCTCGATGGATCTTGGAGTGGTGTCTCGATGGGTTAGGTTGATATGCACCTCGAAAGGTGAAGTGTAGTTGGACCTTGATGGAGTCATGGACATGTACCTCAATGTCTTGTTTAATATGTACCTCGATATCTTGGTTGAGTTTGATCTTCTATGGGTATTAGTTGGAGTGTTGATGGCTTAAAGAAACAAGATTTGATGGGTTTAAGAAGTTGGATCTCAATGGTTTTAAGAGTTGAGATCTCAATCGATGAAGTGGGGATGTACCTCAATGGATCGAGTTAGAAGGAGATTCTATGAGCATAGAGGTGTGGTACCTAGATGGATTGTACCCTCGATGGGTAATCTCAATGGGTTGAAGAAGAAAGAACCTCGATGGATCTACTTTTCATGGGGCTCAATGGATTCACTTATAAGGGTTGATTTGGACTTTTGACCAAAATTGTCTATAAACACTCTAATCCCCATTGTCCTTGCTGCATTTGACACCCAAAAGCCTTTGGAAAATGTGTGGAGTATCCAAGGTAGTTAATGGGATCTCCAAGGACCTCAATGGCCATAGTTTGAAGTTTGCATGTGCATAAAAGTTGAAGATCTAGCTCCTTTTGGTGGATTTAAAGCATGATCTCTTTTTATAAACCCTATGTCATGTAAGATCTCTTCTTTTTATTCTCTTTTCTTTCTATTTTACCTATCTTCTCCTTCCTTTGTTCGAGCTCGATAATTATCCATAGTGGATCTTGCTCCAAATAGCTAAAGATCCCTCCTTTTCTCTAGTTTTGAGCTAGTTGTGCATAGATCATGCTTAGAGGAGTTTGCTTGGAGCTTTGGGGTTGTTTGGAATTTTATGAAAGACTTGGACGTGGTTTTCTTGCCTAGATCACGTTTCCTTCATCTTGAAGTGAGTGATATAGTTACTCTTAGCCTTCTTTGCCTATATGCAAACCTATTTTTATTAAAAAAAAATGAATTTTATGCTCAAATGATGATCTTTATTGACTATTATAGTAGTAAAATGTTAAAGCATGAATCTTCTGTCCTTTTACTACCTTATAATATGATTCATGATGATAATATTATGTCCTCTTGAGTCTATAAGGGCTGAAATTTCAAAAAAGGCATATTTTTGCCTGAGAAAATGTCTCTTTATGGTTTTTTCATACCATGTTGATGAAAAACAAATCATGCAACCTTCGTTACTATTTAAAGGGCCTTATACAGTTAAAAGAACATTTTGTCTTAGTTTTATAATGCTGAAATTTCATAGAACGTAGGCTTCATACCTAAAGGTAGATAGCTCATTTATACCTAAAAATGGCATATCTATGTATATTCTTGTTATGGACCTAAATTCCTCATACTTTGGAGTTGTTACACGAAAAATTGCATGGGGTTTTATTAATGTTATGTGAAGAGAAATGCACACTTAAAGGTAAATTTTGAGACTTCATGAAGGCACGTCCTTTACAGGTCAATTTTGATGAATTTTGTTAAGTTTGGATACTATGATGAATGATGTGAGGCTTGTATCACTTCTATGGTTTCTCATACTTGTTCTTATATGTAGATACTTCATTATACCATGTTTGCACCTCGGTTTCATCTTAAATATGACTAATTGGTACAACTAGTCAACTAAACCCCTAATCATATAGTGATAGAAGACCTTAGGAGCGATCTAAGTGTTCGGAAGTTGGTATAGTGAAATGGACATTCTTGTAGCAATCTTGGTTTGTGAGGAGGTACTCAAAGTGATCTACATTTATATATATGTGTATGATTCATGCTTGTTTTCTTTGGCATCCTAATATGGTTAATATATGTATGAGGGTGATCGAGGTTGTATCCCCATTGATATGTGACAATGAGATATCTAATATATGATATGAGAGTTATTATACCCAAAGTGATGAGGTGTTGTCTTGAGTACCCAAGATAGACTTAATGTTTTAGTTGTCTTTTGATCCCCTACTAGTATGATTTTGGTCTTTGAGCCCCTACTTGTTAATACAGCACTAATTGAGGCATGGTAGGGGCCTTGCGGAGACTAGTGATCCTATGACCTTACGCAGTGTGCTTGGGGTTTCATAGTCACTAGCAAGTAACTTGAGTGGTGACAAGTTAGGAGTGCTTGGTCATGCAATGTGGCTAAAGGTTAGCAAAGGAATACTAGATTTCATATTATGGAAACTCCATCTCATACGTGTGACGTACTGTGAAGAGATGAGAGACATGCAGTTAATACTGACTTTGGCAAGGTGTTGCAATAACTCACTATGTTAGCACTAGAGCACAGTAACATGTGGGACATGTTTGAAGATCACTATGAATATGATTCAAGGGTGATTGGCTCGCAGTGCAAGTGGGAGTCTGTTGGTATGTATGTCCTAAGAGCCAATCATGGGATGATTGGTGGACACATTAAGATTGATTTGATAAGCATCAAAGGCAAGCTTCCAATTCTTTCTGGTTCAATCATATGAGATAATGATAAAACAGATTGAATGTCTAGAGAATGACAGTACTCAATGATATATGCTTTCGGGTTCAAGAGTTGAATGATGAGATCATACGGATGCTAAGAGTTTGTACATTCTTTTTATGTCCCTAGTCGGATGTCATTATGGAAGGTAGATAGACAACAATGACACACAAGACTAGATTGTGGTGTTGGTTGATGACATAATATCATTAGTCATGATATGGAGATATAAAACCAAATACATAGGTACTTGTTAGAGAACAAGTGTACCGGACAGACCCACCGTGAGTTTGACACATGAAACCATGACATGGTAGTCACAGTTAGTTCTCACAGTGATGGTGGTGAGTGTGATTCTTTGACCTAAAATCACTACACTCAACACATGTCATTGGGTACACTTTGAAATCATCAAACGTAGTCCTGAAACATGGGTTGTTATAAAGGTGATGATTGGGTGGCTTTGACACATGGGGCTTTTGAGGGGTGAGTGGTAGATATGGGATTTGTCCCTCCTGAGGGAGTTTGATATCCATGGCCACTTGATGAGTAGGATTGAGATAGGTGTGTGCACGCATGTGTGAATCAGTATGTGATATTGATGTCATGCATATCTCCTCCGATCTACTCTGAGATCAAGAAAGTGAATGAACGTTGAAAGGATGACTGTTCCATGCCTTGAGTTCATTCGGGATATGAGAGACAAATGAATTATACATTCATTGTCACACCATTCACATATTGTAGGATTGAAAGTTGTTCTCCAAATTTCTATTTCACTTGGGTAGTACTGATGTGCGACTAGGCACCGCTCTTTGCTTGTGAAGTCATAAGTGTTATGGAATTTCACTGCCAATGTGAAATGGGCCTGAAAGGTCACACACATAGGATTTAACCTGGAAAAGGAGTTTATCCACAAATGATGTTTAGATTGATTGTTAAAGGATTTTAGTAGTTCAATTAAACACTTAATCAATTGATAGCTCAGTATCATAGTGTTCAAGGTGTTGGACCGGTTGATTAGAGTATCAGATTGATTGAAACTGCAATTGACTGATTCTGCGCAGTCTTCACTCCCAACCGATTGGCTCATATGATGAATTGATCAGCTTAGGTTAGTGAACCGATCGGCTCATGTGATGAACCGATCGGATCAGGACAAGTTGAGACGACAGGTTTAAGGGTTGAATCGATCGGTTCAACTGATCCAAATGAGAAAGTTGGGAAAGTCAGGTTGGTGAAAAATTTCTCTTCGTTTCACTTGTCCAATTTGATTGGAACAAGGATTGGTATTTGGATCAATTCGAAACAAAAGAGGAAAAGTCAATTGGGAACTGACCAGGGAAGTGAACTGACTGTTTCAAAAGTGAACCGATCAGCTCAGGTGTCCCAACCGACCGGTTCAGGTGTGAACCGATCAGCTCAGGTCCCCAACCGATCGGTTCATGCTTGAAATGATCGGTTCAGCTGGTGCAGTTGGTTGTTTTGTGGAAAATCTCAGACCCTTCTACTCCTGCTTTAGTCCAGCATTGCCTGGGGTAGAGAATCATGTTCCATGACCCTCCTATATATAGGGGTATTGGGGGCTTCTCAAGTATAACTCAGAATATCAGTTGCTCTATAAAGTTGTCGTTCTCTCTGGTTGTGGTAACCAGGAGAGTCTGAGCAAGTACTACCTGACAAGGGAGGAACAACAAGGGAAAGACAACTGCAGAAAAGTGACTGGTGGCAGGAGAGTGTGTCGATGACTAGTACGCCGATAGGAGGGTACGACTCCTTTCGGTGCCTTATGTGACAAGGCGATCGGAGTTCCAGGTGGTCTGTGTGGATTACTATAAAGGAGGGAGACTTCTGTCGCTCGGTGGACAGCTGTCAATCCCGACAGTCCGTCTAAGACCGGAGGTGAAGACCGTGCAATCTGTGAGGTAACGTCGCCAAGCAAGCCTGGGGACAAGGTATGTCTCTACAAACCATCCTTCCTACTGTATAGACGTTGACACGATTCCTTTATTCTGGGTTTGGGAGAAGAATTTTTTTGTTTCCGCTGCCTCCTTTTCTCCCCTATAAAACCCAACATTATCATGAACATAAAATAATTTATGTCTCTTCTATTTAAGTGACCATGTCTTGGGTTTTTATGTGTTATAAGACTAGGAGAGGCCAACTCAGAAGCTTGCTCATTTTCTAGTATTTAAGGACCACAATATCCCTCCTCTATATAGAGTCATGGAAGTATAATCAAATAAACTAGTAAGAGCTAGATATTGTTTGACAATGTAGATACCATCTTTACAATTTGGGATTGTTGTGTGGTGGTTCTCAAAGACGAAGGACAAATTTAACAAGTTAGACCCACCACTATATACTGTATGCATAATTTCAAGAGGGAATAACCTTAACAAATTCAAATAGTAAAATCATACCTCTAACAACATGGTTTTGACAGGTATGCCTCCTAGGTATATGATCAAGAAAATTGCAGCATAATTTTTATATTTGGACATAATTTTCCATACTCTTCATTCATCCCATTGACAGGGGTTTCGAACTTGTGACCTCTCAGTCATACAACATCAATTTTACCACTTGGGTGCCACTACATTGGCTAATTTTCCATAATTTAAATGTTCAAAAATTCCTATAATTCATTCAAGGTGCAATTATCATGATTTTCTAAGAATTTATACTATTTACTATTTGTTCTAAATTCTAACCAAAAACATGAATTTTCTTATAAGGCTAACAATCGTTTAGTTTTATTAAGAGCACATAGGATATTAAATGATTAATAAAGCTAAGTAATTATATTAACTTTTATTCACTATAAATGATTTTCACCTAAATTCTTTAAAATTCTAAGAATTTAAAGCATGTTTTTTTTACAAAAAGAGGGTACAAATCACTTGTCGAGGATGTTGTCAGAGGGCATAGGCATCTATAGTGAGGGTTGGTTATGGAATGACAATCACAATTGTGGGTGCATGCAATTTTTTTCTAGTGGTTTAGCATTGTCTCTTAAGCACATGATTTTTATCGAGACAGTGGTGCAGATAAATACTATTTAGGGGCTTTTGTAGGGTAATTTTGGTGCTCGACATGTTCATGGGATCAAAGTGGTGGTAACTAACACGCAAAATTGTATCTTTGATAATTAATGATGGGGATCATGTTACTTGTTATTTATCTCATAGTGGGTTTTTAATGGTTGCAAACTCACTAAGTTAAGCATGAGGAATGAAGGTGTTGTGTAGTTAGAAGAGAAGAAGAGAGATAAAAGGATATGAATTAGGATTTATAATGCATAGGATGAAGATAACCATCTCAATACTTCTACAGCTCATAGTTAAGGAGTGAATATGAGCTACCTCTTTAATCTATTCAGCAGTTCATGATTAGTAGTTCATAATTGCTTATATTCACTTTTATTTTTGGGATATTTCGTCAAATTTAGTCATATCTGCAACCCTTTTCAAATGAATTAATTTTATATGTTTAGAAAGATAATCATCAATCAGATGATAGTTAATCAAATTAAAATATCCAAGGCATGTACAAAATCAACTACGATCCATGGGCATAACCTTAACTACCTAAATTTGGTCGTGAGGCACTAAAGGTTGCATTGGATTAAGAGAAAACAATACAAACCTCTTAAGTATGTGAGTTACATACTTAGGGATGTCAAAATAGGATGCA
The DNA here is from genome assembly GCA_963693085.1 of Alisma plantago-aquatica. Classification (NCBI taxonomy): domain Eukaryota; kingdom Viridiplantae; phylum Streptophyta; class Magnoliopsida; order Alismatales; family Alismataceae; genus Alisma; species Alisma plantago-aquatica. The sequence continues at coordinate 1,030,785,324 of OY856410.1, read as the reverse complement.
ATGATTCTTTGTAGTGTTTGATACATCCAACATATTAGAATACCCTTGAATGAACATAAAATTAGACATATGGAATTATTTTAATCACAATGGTTGATTATTATCCTGGAAACTCTTTAAGTAATGATCATAATGTCTCCAACGATCAACATCACACTCCTAAACTCAAGTATTGTATGGAAGCCAATCATACAAAAATGAGATCACTCAAAACAAAATTGTGATCTTACATTAGTCAACATCATTAACCATTAGAGTACAAAAACATATGAGTTTTTGATTACACACACAAAATTACATATAAAGGGCCAACTTTTCATTCATTAATAGGTGATGTACATTGTTAACATGAAGTGACATGTGTGAAAACTTGATTTCAAAAGGTATATCTATCAAGTTTAATCTATTTACAAGGCTTGACATCTAAAAACATAGATAAATTTGATATAAATCACCCCTCCCACACCCAAGTGTACATGGATGACTCCAGTACACCACCAAAAGACTACCAGCAACCTACATCTACTACTGTCCATTAAGGAGAGTCTCCTCATCATAGAAACCTTAGAAATGATGCTTCCCATCTAAAAGATGTGGATAAACATGAGGGTGAGACCCATATCCCAACAATACAATAAATTAACAGATAATATTCTATGATTACAATCCTATAGTTAACTATCAAAAAGGATATAGTAATTGAATATTAAATATTGAGAAGGTATAATCAATAGTAGATGCAAAATATAGTTAGAAGAAAAATAAAGCATCTAGTTTTATTTGTCAAGTTACTTCGACAAATATCTCTACACATCTTGATTGCTTATTTTATTATTAATTCCTAGGTAGTTTATCTATAAGTTCATCTTATGAACTTCCAGATCCATATAGTATCCACTAATGTTCTCTAACACACAGATACTCAGCTTTTCCTTTTAAACGGCTTTATTGGAATGTTTCCATTTATCAACAAACATTCACTTTTATATATCCCGTATATATTTTGTGATTTATTTTCTAGTCCTTTTCGGAAGTTCGCATCAGTATAACTCTTTACAATGAATCCTTCCTTATTTTCATAGAACTATTACTTCTCAAGTACTCATCAAGTTCTTATGGTATTCCAGTAACCCTTACTGGAATTAGACAGACATCCACTCGTCATGTCCCACATATGAGTTATCAGGATGAGCACATCATATTGTCATGTCCTACATACAAGATGAATGTCTTTTATCCTTGCCATGTCCATACATGCAAGATAATGGGATGATACATACATGGTAGATCCATATCTATTCTTAGTGTTCCCATTCTTCATAAGAATTGGACACTTGGCCTTGGGATACTAACTCCATGTAACATGGACAAGTTTTCTCCCACTAAATCTGTGCATACTGAACCCTTCATTATAGATTGCCAATGTATGCTTTCTCTTTTAGGTCAAGAGATTTTTGAAAAATATCTCTGTAGATCTTTATTCCTATCACATAGTAAATTTCTCCATCTTCCTTAAAGATAATTTCCACTTTGGATTTCCATTCTAGAGCATTTCCATTTCACATCAACATGTGGAATATGAATATGCTCCCACTAAATCATAGATCCCTTCTTTATCTTTGAGATATTAGTCAAACCCTTTGACTATATTATCAAAGTAAAGATCACAGTTCTAAGTTGCCTGTACTCAATCAATCACATTGATTAGTCCATTGTATCTTATAGACTTAATTTGCATTAAAGGATTCATAAACCTTATAGATTGTGTCATGTACACATCCTTGTTTTTATTCCTCATAGGAATGCGGTTTTAGTATCCGTATGCCAAATCTCTTAGTCATTAAGTTGCAATCAACAAGAGTCTTCCTTCTCAAAATGTTATCCATGTGTCTTAACGATTAAGACTCATTCGCACCTATGGATTTCATCCCAATGGGTGCTACCATCAAGGTCATACCTTATGGTTCACATGGAAGTAATTTAGGATGTAATGGTCAAAAACCATAACTCAAAATCCGATTCCTCATATTCATCTAGATAGTTGACTCACCACATGACCAACTCATCACATAGATAATCGAGGTGTATCTTTTAAGGATATAAGAACTTACAACTCCTTGTGATTCTTAATGTCCTTTATTAGTGTGGGGTATTCTTTATTTAAGAAGAACTTAGTTATTTGATAATCATCCTCTAACTCCTTAAAGTGTGACTCCTTTGAATTTAGACATCACCATGCCTTAATCATGAGTTTACTATGATACACTATCATAATCACTCATAAGGTTAAACATTTGGTCCAAGTATTTCATTCATTGATCTCATCAAGAATTAACACTTTACCAAATTTGTACTTCATCTATGATATTCTTGAACACTTCAAAATATTCATGTTGGTATTTCTCTAAACACCGCTGAGGTATTAGCATTTGCTCCAATAGGTGTGTAAATACGTCACATGTATTATACCTAATAGGATAATCATTCTCCCACTACCATTAGTGAAGATTGATGTCTAAAAGGTTCATGTCTCTTATTGGTTCTCTAACCAAAAGAGTCTAGATTCGTCCATCATATGGAAACTAGAAATGAATTTCTCATAATTTATGCTAATTTGATTGTTTGAGTTATCAATAACTTTTAGGTATCATTTTATCTTATGCATACCAAGTAACACAAGATAAACAAGGCATTTCCACAAAGATCATATCGTTGAATTTGAAATATCAACTATATTGATAGCCATCCTTGTCTCAACAAGATGCAACAATAAAGTGTTTATATTGGCAAATTGAAATAACAGTTCTCAACTCTATTTCATGCCCTTTAGGCTGAAATAAACTAAAAGATGCTCCTATCTATGGCAGCAACACTTGCTCCAATGATGGGTTCTCCTTTCTTGGTCCTTTCACAAAGGCCATCACTTCTTTGTGGATCTTGCATATCATATATAACAGATCCATATCTTGGTATCATATACTTGAGATAAAGAAGTGTTTATTTCATGATACCTATGTGGAGATCTCTATCCCCTCCTTTCATCTTCTTTAGTTCTTCCAAATATAGAGGGAAATTCCCTCATTAACCCTCCCATGTGCCTTGAGGCTGAAGACGACTTGGGCTACTAGCTAGCATCAGAACTCTTCTTAGCTTTGCCCTTACCCTTGCCCTTGGACCTGCCTTTCTTTATGTTGATCAGCATCACATACTTAGGCTTGTCCTTCTTCATCTGTGCCTCTACTATCATCAACATGTTGTCAACGCTTCTCAAAGTTGTTCATGTTGCAATTCATCATGAACTATATGATTCTCACAACATTTGCAATATCATGCTAGTAGCCAACTCTTGTCTCAGAGGAAATCCCAGTCTAGTTAGGTTTTTCCACATACCCAATCACATTGAGTGTTTGAATACCTTACTGGATCTCCTTCTATCATGACATACTAGGACAGTGTCTTGGAGACATCATATGTCTCATGTTGTCTTCTGCAACTCATAGTTCAGAGAACACAACATCAAGCACTCCACATCATTGGCATCCTCCGTATGCTTCCATAAGCATACTTTCATCCATTGGTGTGGTGGGATCGAGTTCATATGGTCCTGGTATAACTAGGACTTAGAGATTTCGCTCTTCGATTGAGAACATTTCTCAATGTCCTAACCAATTGTGAAAATCATTCACATTAGTTTGTTGGTCTCAGGGACCGATCGCAAATAAAGTGATTACTGTTGATTAGCCATTTATTGTACAAAAGGAAATATATGTAATTTAGTCCAAAAACTCATTTTTGACTTATTTGATTGATTTGACAAAGTTTTATGATATAATTAGGACTTTAATTAATTATCGCTCCCACTATTTTTGTTCAAATTGATAGCCCTCACCATCAATTTGGAATATTGCAGCGTACAATCTTCAAGTGGGTCAAGATCCTGAAATCCTCTGAGTCATGGACCAGCTAGGGCTGTCACCCACAACTTAGATCTTCCAGGTAGGGTAACTCTTACCAATTGCATCATATGCAACTCTTAAAAGATGTCATATGAAACTCCTTGCCATGATCACCTCCATGCCTCAAGGTGCTAGATCCTATCTAGGTCACATTATTAAGTCTGACCCAAAGCCAACACAATAAATATGCACCCTGCTAGGGCAGACCCACATATCCATCCTTCACGCTTCCACGAGATAGATGGTGCACCACGCTAGGGCGTGCCCACACTTGGTCGATCAAGCTTTTCACATGTCTCGCATTTGGAAGGAATCTAAAACTTTAATATTTAATGTGGGATTTGGTTTTATAGGTACATATACATATCCAATCACCACAATATATAGTATGTATCATATACACGCTATATCCCACAGAAAACATGTGAAATGATAAAAGTGATGATTATGGCCATCCCAATGTGATTCCTTGAGCTAAGAGGAATCACTGTCATCTAGGTCTACATCACATGCAACATGTACAAGATGAATTTTGCGCTTTGCCATTCTGGTTTAATCAACTCATCTCCATGATTGATCAGCTCGCCATCAGGCCGGTCGTTTGGGTGCCACCAGCCGATCGATTGGCTCCTCTAACCGATCAATTCACTGGTTGTCGTGCATCTCCTCAGGTTGCCACCCACTCGTCTCACTCCTCAAACTAGTCATCTAGAACGCCAACCGATCAATTCATGCCTTGAACCGATCATCTCATTCGTCGTCAGGTTGTCTGTCGTTCTTTGACATAATAGGAAATAAAGTTCTATCCAATTTCACATTTGAATTGAGAAACCCCGAGTTACATTCAGAGAGAGCAAAGGTAGGAAAGAAATCTCGAGTTATCTCGAGTTATATCAGGAATAAAGAGATAGGGAATCAGTGCGCAGACCGAGATGCAAGCAACCACATTCAACCAAGCACACATACATAGGGTTTATTGGTCATAACCACGATATACATATACCACAAAACTTGTTTAAGGGTGAAGCGTATTGAGTGCATTCATATTACATCTCATATATGTATATTGGGATTTGTGGATTTAGGATTGGACATGCATAAAGCCAATTTTATTTGCATCGTATGTAATAAATAAAGGCAACAAACCAAAATCAATCACATCGATAATCCTAAAGTATAGAGCAGTTGATGTGGCTCTAATACCACTGTTGGGTTTTATTAGGGAGCAAAGGAGGCAGCGGAAACAAAAAAAAATTTCTCCCAAACCCAGAATAAAGGAATCGTGTCAACGTTTATACAGTAGGAAGGATGGTTTGTAGAGACATACCTTGTCCCGAGGCTTACTCAGTGACGTTACCTCACGGCTTGCGCAGTCTTCACCTCCGGTCTTGGATGGTGTTTGTGCAGCTCCTGGTCTCACTGGGACTGTCGGGATTGACAGATGTCCTCCGAGCGGTAGAAGTCTCCCGCCTCTGTAGTAGTCTATACAGACCACTTGGAACTCCAATCGCCTTGTCGCACAAGGCACCGAAAGGATTCGTACCCTCCTGTCGGCGTACTAGTCACCGATACACTCTCCTACCACCAGTCGCTTTTCTGCAATTATCTTTCCCTTGTTGTGCCTCCCTTGTCGGGTAGCACTTGCTCGGGCTCTCCTGGTTACCACAACCAGAGAGAACGATAACTTTTCAGAGCAATTGGTGTTCTGTGTTGTACTTGAGAAGCCCCCAATACCCCTATATAGGAGGGTCATGGGACAGGGTTCTCTACCTCCGGCAAAATAACCAACTGCGCCAGCTGAACCGATCGTTTTAAGCATGAACCGATCGGTTGGGGACCTGAGCTGATCGGTTCACACCTAAACCGGTCAGTTGGGACACCTGAGCCGATCGGTTCACTTTTGAAATGATCGGTTCACTGCCATGGTCAGTTCCCAGTTGACTTTTCCTCTTTTGTTTTGAATTGATCCAAATACCAATCCTTATCCAATCAAATTGAACAAATGAAATGAAGAGAAATTGCTCACCAACCTGACTTTCCCAACTTGCTCGTTTGGACCAGTTGAACCAATCGGTTCAACCCTTGAACCCGTCATCTCAACCTGTCATGAGCCGATCGGTTCATTACATGAGTCGATCGGTTCACTAACCTAAGTCGATCGGTTCATCATATGAGCCAATCGGTTGGGAGTGCAGACTGTGCAGAATCAGTCAGTTGCAGTTTCAATCAATCTGATACTTTAATCAACCGGTCCAACACCTTGAACACTATGATGCTGAGCTATCAATTGATTAAGTGTTTAATTAAACTACTAAACTCCTTTAACAATCAATCTAAACATTATTTGTGGATAAACTCCTTTTCCAGGTTAAATCCTATGTGTGTGACCCTACAGGCCCATTTCACATTGGTAGTGAAAGTCCATAACACTTATGACTTCACAGGCAAAGAGTGGTGCCTAGTCGCACATCAGTTCTACCCAAGTGAAATAGAAAGTTGGAGAACAACTTTCAATCCTACAATCCGTGAATGGTGTTACAGTGAATGTATAATTCCTTTGTCTATGATATCCTGAATGAACTCAAGGCATGGAACAGTCATCCTGTCAACGTTCATTCACTTTCTTGATCTCAGAGTAGATTGGAGGAGATATGTATGACATCAATATCACATACTGATTCACACATGTGTGTGCACGCTTATCTCAATCCTACTCATCAAGTGGCCATAGATATCAAACTCCCTCAGGAGGGACAAATCCCATATCTATCACTCACCCCTCAAAAGCCCCATGTGTCAAAGCCACCCAATCATCACCTTTATAACAACCCATGTTTCAGGACTACGTTTGATGATGTCAAAGTGTACCCAATGACATGTGTTGAGTGTAGTGATTTCAGGTCAAAGAATCACACTCACCACCATCACTGTGAGAACTGACTGTGACTACCATGTCATGGTTCCATGTGTCAAACTCACGGTGGGTCTGTCCGATACACTTGTTCTCTAACAAGTACCTATGTGTTTGGTTTGATATCTCTATATCATGACTAATGAAATTCTATCATCAACCAACACCACAATCTAGTCTTGTATGTCAGTGTTGTCTATATACCTTCCATAATGACATCCGACTAGGGACATAATAAGAATGTACAAACTCTTAGCATATGTATGGTCTCATCGTTCAGGTCATGAACCTGAAAGCATACGTCATTGAGTACTGTCATTCTCTAGACATTCAATTTGTTCTATCATTATCTCATATGACTGAACCAGAAAGAATTGGAAGCTTGCCTTTGATGCTTATCAAATCAATCTTAATGTATCCCACCAATCATCCCATGATTGGCTCTCAGGGCATACATACCAATAGATAAATCCTAGTAGCACATTTTGCATACGTTTCTCAAAAATATTATGCCATTTTTTGTTTGAAATATTGAATGCATACAAATATGAATCATCTCAAAGAGATACCCAATCAATGCATCATTGCTTATTGATGTTTCCCCTTCTACTTGTATTTTAATGGTACTTCCACTCTAAGTTATCAATACTTCTTTCCTCCATGCTCCTTACATAGATTGAGAAATTAAATCAGCGTCCTTCTCTCTCAGTGAGGAGAAACTTCTCAGACCCATTGGAGTCTCTTCTTCCTTCTAGCACAAATCCTAGAATGTACTATATTTTTATACTTTCACATTGTTCCAACATTTGTGTCTAGCAATGTTTAAAATCATGTATATAACATTAAAAATACACATGTTTTCTTAGAATAAAGTTTTCAAACTTATCCACTTTCAAGGATTTCATACCTGTTACTTTAATAAGTGGTGCATATGATGTCATCCCTAGGACCTTCAGCTTGGACTGGAACATCACATGAACCATATTATTCCCTCAAATCGAACTTGTTTTTTCAAAAAAATTTAAAATTTTAAAATTTCTTTCTATTTGCACTCGTAATCATTCACCACTTTTTCATCTTGAAATCTTAAAATTGTATTACGGAGTGCAAGTTTGAGAAAGCATTTGACCATGTCAATTGGAAAAATTCGCATTCATTTCCTTAGAGGTTATGTTCTCGAACCATGGGATGTAGTTAGATAAATGCTTGTGTCTAGGGCCTGAGTATTCAGTCCTAATAACCAAATCCCCTTTATACTACTTATCTACCTCAAATGGGATCTACAAAGGAGATCACATGTCCCCCCTCCTCTGTAGTAATATATTTTGTTATCTCTAAGGTATGCTTATCCATGCATGCGCTATAAAGTTATTAGAAATTATGAGTAACCTTTCTGTATTTTGTTATCCTTCACTATGTTGAAATTACCACTCCCTTTCTCAAACCCTCAAATATAAAATGTCATTAATATTAGAAGAAATATTATCTCTAGATATGTATTTTTCTTTCCTTCTACTTAATCTATGCAAACTGAATCTTCTTTTTTGTGGCTTAAGATTTAACAAAAGATCGGCATCTTAGAATTCCCAACATCTTATTCTCCCACCAAATACGAAAGGGTTGCTTATATCTTCAAATATCTTAACTTCGATTGTATGGCATCCTATATAGAATAGATCATCCCTCAAGTTGGTTGGTTTACTAACTCTTGTATGCAGCAACAACTAGCATCCCATCTTGTTTCATTTGCATCCTACTAATGAATGATAAAATTCAATCCACTACCAACACTACCATAGGACTTTTCACTAGAGTTCCTTGGGCCCCAAGTGAAAACTACATCCCATCGCATGTGTTGCAGGAGGGAGGGGCAAAGTGGGGCACGTGTGCCACCCCCTCAACTCTAAGATAATATTTTAATGATATTGTACTTTGACTAGACAATATTTATATGATTTGCTTAAAAAGGTTGATTCTAAAAATACACATTAACCAGTAGATATAATTGTGTTGACTAGATTACTTGTTCTAGTTCAATTTACACAAAATCATTCCTTCAATAAATAGCATTAACTCTAGAAATTTAACTTATGTTGACTAAAGTACTCGTTCTTGTTTAGTTTATGTGAAATCACTCTATTAGTAAATAAATTTAACTCAAAAAAATTGAATTGTGTTGATTGAACTACTCAGTGATTGTTTGATTGTCATGAAACATGTGTCATGAAGTGCATCAGATGCACATTTTCCTCTATGATGCGTGCATGAAGAACTGCATAACGTGCACAAATTTGGATACACGTCATATTGGATTAGCAAACAAATAAACTTGTCTAGCATGGTGTACGGTATACAAGATGGGTCCCGGCTAAGTTTGTGATTCAAATAAAAAAGAGTTATTGGTTTTTTATGATATAAATATATTGAAGCACAAGTCCAAAGCAATAGTTATTATGCAATTGTAGAAACCCTTATCTACAACATCAATCGTCTTTCGAGTGATGATATTAGTTTTTGTGTTTATTTATGCCAATCACCATCATGCGCCTCCTCATAGTCCTAGAGTTAATTACATACGATGTTTTTTGCATCCTAATCTTGTAACCATTGTTATCTGTGGTGTGCAGTAATTAATATTTCAGCCAGTTGCCTTTGTTCCTTATTAGTTAGCAATTGACATTTCCCAATTCAATGAGCGATACGTAACTTTTATCTAGTCTTTTAGCTGATTTGATTTGAATTACTATCCTCACTATAATGGTAACGATGTAAAATTATGATAAACTAAAGACCATTAGCTTGATGTGCTTTAGATTAATTGGCAACCACTAGTATTTTTAGATTTTTTAATAAACTTTAATTAATGATTACTTTTATTTGTGATCCCCGTTCATAATCTGGCTAATTCCATCATTGATCGCATAGAACATCTATACACCAATTGAATTTGTAGGTGGTAGGGCATTATATACTTTCAAATCACACCCCACTTTAGCCTCAGGTCTCTTGCTACGACATGCTCACAGGGAACAACAACATGGCTATAAATAAGCTAAAACAATTATTGAACTAAAAAACACTTGGAGATTCATCAAAAGTAAACTTTTGTCTCCGGTTCGGAGAACAATATCTCTGACTCTTTCCTTAAAACCACTGTCAGATTCTCCCATGGTTTTTCAACGATATTCAGGTGGTCCTGGATGGATAATTGGTATTGACAAGGCATCCTAAGTATCAGTTCCAAATCCTATCCCAACAACCAGCAACAACTTTGACCCCGTCAAAGGCTTCACACTCCTCTCCCTTAAGGACGATGGTTTTGTGCCTGCGTTGACCCCCATCTTCGCGTTCACAATGCTCTTGTACCTCCGTTAAACCCATCTTCCCGTTACGGCATAATGTCAATAATCTTATGATTGCCTTCAATCTCTATAGTCATATGCTGATATGCATAAAATCCATTGGGTTTGGGGAGCCCGTTTTGCAAATCAATCGACATTACCATTCCTCTCACATGGGGGAATGATCTCACATTTTGACCTCAAAAGTGAAAAAACTGAAACTCCTTGAATCAAGCTCGTGTCTAAAGAATTGCTTCAGCTTGCAAGGGTGGAAATGAATGAAGGTGCCAAACAGATTGTATTTAGGGTCTATTTGGTAGGGTGTAGTTGGATGACAAATTACGAGTATGTTTTATTTTTATTTTTTTGGAAAAAACTCTATATATAACATTAACTGCTAAAAGCATTGAATACGTTGACCGTTTACTTGGGTCACTATTCACATCACAAGTCTGGCCGAAGGAGAGTGGAGACTGGGATCGGCTGAAAATCTGTACATTGGCCTACTTATCCTTTAGAGAAACTCAGAACGGCTTTACACCGCAAGATTGGCGCCCTGCCCTCTACAGCTAACAGCTTCTCCAGAGGAGATTGGGAAGTGGTATCAGTATTCAGTATTGTCTCAGGGTGGTTCTCTCTGAAGGTAAGTGTTTAAACACAGTGGTTTCAAGTTCAGGCTGCCTTGCCTTTGTTTCTAGTTCTGCTTTCAAATTTCTATCAACGACCTCTACCATCATGTATCGTTCTTTTTGCTCAACTGAAACCCAATGATCGTATTGACGTGCTTGTCATTTGTCTGCTTTCTAGTTTCGGCTGAAATAATGGCACAAACTCTCTTTTCTTGATAAACTGTAACAAAATAAGACTCAAATACCAGTACACACAAGGATTAGAGTCAGACCAGATCTAATACCAAACTCCACACAGAGTATAAAGCACACGCAAAACTAGCTAAAAGGCGGTTCCTGGAACAAAGTAAAACCAAAGATATCAACCTATACTTAACCAGCACATAACATGCACCAAACTGCACGCACTTTGGCACATAGGCCAATCAAAGAAGCTTGGATCAAGCTTCTGCCACCGAGAACAGCGTGTTGCGGATCCCGAGCTACCAACCTTCCACGTCCTCTCGGGGCAGAGTTACCAGAACTGAGCGGAAGTCAGAGCAGGCAGGCCCTGGCCGCAAGAGAGAAGAGCGAGGAGCGGATAATTCCAAAAGGAAGTCGTCGCTACCCTGGACCCTGGTGTGACAAAAGCCTGACCACCTTCAGAAAGGAAGCCATGGCAACGCACGGGATGCACCTTGAGAGATGCTAATTCGCCTTGAGAACCAGCTGCTATAGGAGCAGCATCCTACCATTAACGCCACAAAAAATTCTCTAGGCACAGTCATGCTCTAGGAAGACCAAGAAGCCGAGATCCGAGGTCGAAATCTATCCGCAAGTGCGGATCTAGGGCTGCCGCACACGAGCAGGCTCGAAGGGACTTGATCCGTGGCTGGCGAGCACCCATCGGCGCAAGCAGGCATATGGCGAAGGATTTGAGCCCAGATCAGAGAAGATCCGGACTACGTGCCTCCATGGCGATGATCAGAACGTTCCAAATCTCACCCTTCGCGTGCCAGACCAGATCCAAGGGATCCGGGCTACCAAGCTGCTCCGCCGCCGTCTTCCAAGTGTGCGGCAACAAGAAGCGCATGGGGCCATATCTCAAAATTACAAGTATGTTATGCATTAATACATTGTGAACTGACACAACTAAATGTGAGTCGTGATTTCATCCAACCAAACTCACCCTTAGCATTTACAACAATAAAGAGGCAACCTTGAGGAAATATGGAAGTCATGGTGTGTTTGCCTTTTAGTGCTTACGGAAGTTCCCCCTAGAGAAAAGAATGATCGGTGACCTATTAATATCCTGCACGACGTATTTATGCCTCGTTCGTCGAGTCAATTCGAAGACCATAAATCACGTACTGTTCAAATATGGCTGCTCAATCTGATCATTTTTAGAAACAAAAAAACAGCATACCATCTTCGTAACCACAACTTAAACAACATTAATCATGCTGCACCTTCTACCGTCCGACTCTACTATACCCCACTCAAGGAGTTCTCTTGCTCTAACCTGACTCTAGACAATTTGGTTGAAACAAAATAGTAGAATCTTCTTTAGCTTATCTAATATATTTCATGTCCTGACCTGATTTTCGTATTGTTATATTTGGAGAGAAAAGTATATCAAGTTGACTCTATTTACTTCATTATCATGTCGACGCCATCTCTATAAAATCTACTTCCAGGCATGGACATATTTAGGTGTGGCCACCCTTTGCTTGCTGAAGAATAAAGAGTTAAAGTTGCTGCAATGGCTAGCTATAGTCAACTACCAAGTTGCTTTTAAGGTCAGTAGTCGTACTTTTTATTTGTCTGTTTAAAGCCATTAGAGAGATGTCATCGGGCAACTCTTCCTTGGCAAGGAGTGGGATGCTCCGTCGTCTGGTGATCATCGTCGCGGAGAAACAGTTGAGCAGGTCGGTTATGTTCTCAGTTGCCGCTAAAGTTAATTCCTTAGTTACTCCCTCATTTTGAATCAATTATGGATTTTTTTTGTGTTTGGGCTTCACAACGCGCCTCAGACGGACTTTCAGCTTCCCTGTATTTACTACTCCTAAACTCCACCATGTTTTATCTTTTTTTTTTTAAAGACACCACATTCATTACATTAAAGCCATACGGCATCTACATGTAAAAGGAGATACACCAACCGGACACAAAAAAGTAAAGACCAGATACAATAATCAGAAACTCATATTGGAACGTGATAAGAACAATGATGTGTTGATCTCTCTTCTATATCGCTGACCAAAACAGCTTTTTATGAGAGATTCCTTCAACCTGAGATAATATCTGATATAGAGTATATGCTTCAAACCAGTGACCGAAGAAGGGATCACATTCGCACATGCTGTCATATAACAAAGAAACAAAAAAAGACCTAACATGAAAGGAAGACACAAACCACACGACAACAAAGAAGCTATAACTCACTAAAGAAAACTACAAACAGAGAGAAAGATAACAGATAACACGCCGCATTACGGCACCAGCAGAAAAAGCCACTACGGATCCCTTTCAAGGACAAGCAAAGGAGCAGAAAAGGCCAGAGGAAGAACAAGGATGGGAGATAGAAAACACAACAGAACCCCACCACCACTGTCTAATGTTCAGTTTTAATATGTTTTGTCAATTTGCGTGTAGCTTTGTCTCCTTTACCCTTCAATTCCATACACTCAAATCTCACACCCACCTTCACATGATATTTCCTATACACAATACTCACATATGCAACTCCACGACATTGCTGCCCACTTCAGGTTTGATAGGGTACCTACATTTCAGGAGGCATATGCTCTTACAAAGACAGGTGCACTTGATTGGAAAACACTTGTCAAGTACTATGGTGATGCTCCATTTCTTGGGAAAGATCGAGAGGTTGATGTGATCTTGCAATCCTTCAAGTGATGTTATCCTATGTAGTGAGTAGTACTACTTATGTAATCATTCCTAGAGAAGACTATGATGTTATCTTATGTTGTTATCAATGAAATTGAGCTTGTTTGTGTTCACTTAAAGCATGTTAATGAAATATATCTTGTGGCTTTCATTTGACATTTTCTATCACTTTGTTTTGCATCTTGTGTATCATATTGAGGGGGAGTATCTCATTCAGGAGGGGGGTAAAATGTTTATATGGCTATCTTTTTGAAATAACAAAGGGGGAGAAATAATATAAAACAAAATAAATGAGTTTTATGCTCTCTTGGCTTAACATTAATCGATGATATATTCCTTAAAGAGATGTATACTATATTCCACGTCTCTTTAGGAATAATTAGCACACATTTTATGAAAATAAGAATATGTTCTTCATCTCAGGTAAATCTCAGGTATGAAACTCATCTTATTTAAATTCTTTTGATTATATTTTAGATATGTTTGTCATCTTCAAAAAGGGGGAGATTGTTGGCTAAATTGGACATTTATATACCCTTTGTTTTGATGATGACAAATATTTCAGACTTATAGATCTAACATGTTATTTGAGTATTTCAGGGTTCAAAGGAATAAGAAAATACTACTTAGTGGGATGATGAAGATCAATACAAATTAAAGATCAAATACGCTTAATTGTATAAATATTCATGATTGTACTCAAATGTAAACACTTGTACAAAAATATAATGTACAAGTACTTATAAATCATGTAAATCAAGCATTAGATCTTCCCTACTCACCTATAACCCTTAGATAGATTTCTCCCAAAGTTAGAGTCACCCACACACATTGTAACACACACTTAGTAGGTGATTCAAAAGTCTAAAATAGGGACACCCTCAGTCAAAGAACTTGTCGACCGAGACACCCTCGGTCGAAGTTCTTGTTGACCGAGAACCACCTCGGTATAACTTGAGATCATTGTTCAACAATTTATACATTTGTGCTCTAAAATAGTCTTCGGTCCAAAATATTTGTGACTGACTAAACATCGGTCTAAATCTTGTAACCATTAGACTGAGTAGTTGGTAGTTGAGTGTTGGAAATAGACATTGCAATACTTTTGCCTTAAACTCGGGCTTGGTCAAAGAACATCTCAATTGAGACACAGTTCGGTCGACCAAATTGTCGACCGAGCAGGGTTCTAGATTTCTCTTTTCAAGCACGAACAAATAAGCAATTGCTAGCCAACTAATGTACACCTAACGACTAGTTGAGCACTAAGATTACTCTAGACCTCCCTACAACGTCTCTAACCACTTGTAACCTATTCCTATAAATAGTAGAGGCTTTAGGACACCCAAATCATCACTTTCATACACAATACCTAAGCTACACTTGAGCATCCACTATTGAGAGCAACTAAGCTAGAATTCACTTGCCATCTTCATCCTTGTGCTCTAGAGTTGTGTCCTATAGTTAAAATCTTCTAGCTACCACATATAGCCACGTCCATCCAAAGTGGATAGGAGATCTAAACGCTTGATATAGGATCAAAGCGATGTACTTGATTGGTTAAGTTTTTCTTTCTTCCAATCTATTTCTTCTATATTGTATTTTGTTCTCCTTGACTACTCCTAGGGTTGGAGGCTGTTGAAAGGAGGTTGCTTGGTGCTACTTCAACAAAGTGACGGTTGCTCCAAGGTGTGCTTGAGATTACTTCAAGAAGACTGCTTCAAAGGAGATTGGAGCTACTTCTAGGTGAAGGCTATCTCCAGGTGGTGGAGCTACTTCAAGGTGGTGAAGGTTGCTCTAAGGATTGCTTGTGGTTACTTCAAGAAGGATGCTTCAAGGGGGTTGAGGCTACTTCAAGGTGAAGGCTACTTCGAGTGAAAGGTGATTGTATTTTATGTAACATCCTTGTGAGGTAATAAAATAAATCACTTTTAAAATCCCAATTGAAAACAATTGGGTAGTAGACTGACTACCTTTGATTTCAAAGGTAGGAACCACTCTACATCCAAGTGCCTTCCTTGTTTCCCCCTCCTTCTTTGTTTGAGTTCTTTAATTGTTTTAATTAACTTTAAATTATCTAAAAAGCTCTATTCACCCCCCCTCTAGATCTTTCAACTTCCACATTCGTTCCTACTGATTTTATTGTGTTGTAGATGGAAAAGGACTCAATGAAGGTACATATTATCTTGGGAAGACCCTTCCTAGATACAACTGATGTAGTGATTCATGTAATAACTGACACCATGTGACGTTCATGCATGTGAAGATCTGATTGAACATCTTCAAAGCTTCTACTATGGCCGAAGTAATAGGTGTTACAGAGGAAGATTGCTATCTTATTGAGTGTCCTAATGAGATTGTAGAGGAATGCCTACCTGCATGGATTCAGACTGCCACTCATGGTAGAGGTCTAGAGCCTATTGTGGAGTTTCTTGATGATGATGATGATGAGGATGAGGAAGATGATCTCTCACTAGTGGTTGTAAGTGAGGACCTCCAGTCCATTTCTTAAAAACCTCTAAAAAACTCTCTTGAAGAACCTCCAGTCCTTGAGATCAAGTTTCTCTCTAGCTTGAAGTATGTTTTTCTAGGTTCCAATGACACCCTCTCGGTGGTCATTTGTTCCGTCCTATTTCCTGAACAAGAAGATGCTCTTATTTCTGTGTTGAAGAGAAACATTCAGGCCATAAGATGGTCCATTGCTGATTTGAGGTGTGTTGACCCATCCATCTGTGTTCATATAATCTACCTTGAAGATGATGCCAGGTTGACTCTACAAATGCAAAGGAGATTGAATCCAAAGCTAAAAGTGGTTGTAACTTAAGAAGTGGTGAAGTTTTTAGATGCTTGGATCATCTATCCCATTTATGATAACCCTTGAGTGAGTCCCATCTAGGTTGTGCCCAAGAAGGGTGGGATCATAGTAGCTGAAAATGAAGATGGACAGTTAGTGATCATGAAAAAGCAATCCAAATGGAGGATGTGTCTGGATTACATGAAACTGAATGAAAAGACAAAGAACGGCCATTTCCCTCTCCCATTCATTGGCCAAATCTTGGAGAGAATTGTATGGCAAAAATTTTATTGCTTTCTTGAGTGTTACTTAGGTTACTTTCAAGTGGTAGTACACCCAACTGGTCGACAGAAGACCATATTCACTTGTCCAAGTGGTACTTTCACTTATAGGAGGATACCCTTTGAATTGTCTAATGCCCCGTCCATGTTTCAAAGACGTGTTACATCAATCTTTGTAGATATGTTGGATTCATTTCTTGAAGTCTTTATGGATGATTTTTCAGTGTCTGGCAAGACTTTTGACGATTGTTTGCTCCATCTCACCGCCATTCTTGAAAGATGTGTCAAAGTCTGTTTGGTACTATCTTGGGAGAAAACCCATTCATGGTCCCAAAATGCATAGTGTTGGTACATAGACAAAAGTCAAGATTGAGGTTGACAAGGCCAAAGTTGGCCTAACTTCTAATGTTACTATTCCTTCCACCGTAAGACATGCTCGTTCTTTCTTGGCATGTAGGTTTCTATTGTCGTTTTGTCAAAGATTTTAGCAAGATTTCAAGATCGATGTATCATTTGCGTGAAAAAGATGTTGAGTTTAATTTTGATGACAAATGTGTTGAAGCCTTCAACCATTTGAAGCATAAGTTAGTTTATGCTCCTATCATGCAGTCCCCGAATTTCTCCTTGCCATTTGAGATCATGAGTGATGCTTCAGATATGGCAGTGGGGGATGTTCTGGGCCAACGGATTGGCTGGATTTCACATGTTGTCTACTATGCAAGTAAAACCCTTGACAAGGCTCAGAGAAACTACACCACCATGGAGAAAGAATTGTTGGCTAAATTTGACATTAATAAACCCTTTGTTTTGATGATGACAAACATTTCATTCTTGTGGATTTAACCTTCTACTTGATTATTTCAGGGTTCAAGGAAAGAAGGAATTGGATAATTGAAGATAAAAACAAATGGAAGATTAATGCGCTTAAATGTTTAATATCTTCATGATTGTACTCAATGTAAAAAAATTGTACAAGTATCTAGATATCATGTAAATCAAGCATTAGATCTTCCTCATCCACTCACAACCCTTAGATAGGTTTTCCCCCAAAGTTAGAGTCACCATCGCCCATGATACACACACTTAGAAGGTG
The DNA here is from genome assembly GCA_963693085.1 of Alisma plantago-aquatica. Taxonomy (NCBI): domain Eukaryota; kingdom Viridiplantae; phylum Streptophyta; class Magnoliopsida; order Alismatales; family Alismataceae; genus Alisma; species Alisma plantago-aquatica. The sequence continues at coordinate 1,030,767,433 of OY856410.1, read as the reverse complement.
ATTCAATTGAAACAGGGACACTCTCGGTTGACAAACTTCTCAACCAAGACACACTCGGTCGAAGATTTTCTCGACTGAGAACCACTTCGGTCGAAGTCACAAGCATTGATCAATAACTTATACATTTGTGCCCTAAAACAGGTTTCTGGTTGACAATATCTTCGACCGAGCAAGCTTCGACCCAAAAAATCATGATCGTTAGACCAAGTGGTTGGTAGTTGGGATTGAAAATTGAAGTTACAACACTTTTGCTCCAAACCCCTTCTTGGTTGAAGAAAAGTTCGACTGAGACACATCTCGGTCGACAAGTTACTCAAACGAGATAATTTCTGGATTGTTCTTTTCAACTCGAAATAGTTAGCCATTTCAAGTCAATTAATAGATATCTAACGGCTAGTTCAGCACTAAGAACACTCTAGAAACCCTCTAGAACGTCCATAAGTACTTGCAAATCATTCCTATAAATAGGAGAGGCCTTAGGACACCTAATGCACACAACTACACTTGAGAATTCACTCTAGTGAGCAACTAAGCAAAGGCTACACTTGCCATATTATTTTACTTGCTTCAATTCGTGTCCTATAGGTACAATCTCCTAGCCACCACATATAGCCACGTCCATCTTAAGTGGATAGGAGATCTAAACACTTGATATAGGATCAAAGCGCTATACTTCATTGGATAAGTATTTTCTTTCTTCCAATCTATTTCTTTTTTATTGTATTTGTTCTCCTTGACTACTCCTAGGATTGGAGGGTGTTGAAAGGACGTTGCTTGGTGCTACTTCAACAAAGTGAAGGCTGCTCCAAGGTGTCCTTGAGATTACTTCAAAAAGGCTGCTTCAAAGGAGGTTGGAGCTACTTTTAGGTGAAGGCTATCTCAAGGTGGTGGAGCTACTTTAAGGTGGTGAAGGCTACTCCAAGATTGATTGTGGTTAGCTGCTTCAAGGGGGTTGAGGCTAGTTCAGGGTGAAGGCTACTTCGAGTGGAAGGTGATTGTATTTTATGTAACATCTTTGCGAGGTAATAAAATAAATCGCTTTCAAAATCTCAATTGAAAACAATTGGGTAGTGGACTGACTACCTTTGATTTCAAAGGTAGGAACCACTCTACATCCAAGTACCTTCTTTGTTTCCCCCTCCTTTGATTTGATTATTTAATTATTTTTAAAGTACCAAAAAGCTCTATTCACTCCCCCTCTAGATCTTTCAATTGGTATCAGAGCAGGTTTTCAAGAAGCCAAAATAGGTCTTGAAGAATGGGGGACAAGTTGCTAAGCAACCTCAACCTTGAAGGAACTCACATAACTCGGCCACCACCTTTTGATGGAAGCAACTACACCTACTTGAAAAGAAGAATGCAATTCTAATTCTAAGGACTTAGCTTGGAATTGTGGAGGACGGTGTCCAATCCCTATGTGCTCCCTATAACCGAATATGCAACATGGGATCCCAACACGGTAAAACAAGTTCAATTAAATGCCAAAGCGGTAAGCATTTTATATTGTTATATTTCAGTAAGTGAGTTTAATAGAATATCTTCATGTGATATAGCATATGATATATGACATAAACTATCTATAACACATGAAAGTACTGCCCAAGTTAAAAATATCAAGATTAATATGCTTAAACAAAAATTTGAACAATTTTAGATGCAATCTAATGAATGTATTGGTGAGATGTATGCAAGATTTTTTCCCATTGTTAACAGCTTAAGTGCATTAGGCAAATATATAAGTGAAGAAGATCAAGTGTCTAAAATTCGTAGATCTTTGCCGCCAAAATACAAGCCAAAGGTGACGGCCATTGAAGAAGCCAATGATCTCACCACATTGAGAATGGAGCAACTCATTGACAACCTAGAAACTCAAGAAGTCACCCTTGAAGAAGAAATATTGGCAGCCAAACACAAGAACGAGAAAAGGAAGGACATCACTTTTAAGGCGACAGCTAAAGAAAGTAATGAAACAAGTAAAGAAGATAGTGAAGAGGAGGCACTCATTGTAAATGGTAAGCAATATAGAAGATTTAAAACTAACAAAATTCTCTTATTTCTTCCTCTTCTTCTCTTAGGTGCTTTGAATGTGGCAAGAAGGGACATTTAAAAAATGAGTGTCCCAAAATTAAGTAGGAAAAGAAATCTTCTCTCAAGAAAAAAGAAAAAGCCTACAAAACAGCTTGGGATGACTCAAACGGTGATATCAAGAATGAGGAGGAAGTGGAATGTTTCATGACCAAAGAAGACACGATAAGATGTTTTATTGCAACAACAAATGAAAAAGAAAATGAGGTAAGTCTTCTTGATTTATCTAAAGAAGAGCTAGTCACTAGTATTGAATAATTACATGATAAATATGCTGATTGTAAAAAGAAATTAAAAAGGCTTACAAAACCAATGAAAATTTGTATGCTGAATTAAATGATCTTACTTTTGAAAAGGAAAATCTTATGTTTGACAAATCTACTTTGAAATCATCTATTAATGATTGCAATATTCTGAAATATCTCAAAAGCTCTATAGGGAAAGGTCTAATGTATAAAAGACATGGACATTGCAATCTTTCTTGTAACTCAGACTCTATTTATGCAGGGAGTAGATGTGATAGGAAATCTACACCCGATCCCTGCACCTTTGTTGAAGGCAACCTAGTTACTTGGTGTAGCAAATAGCAAACGATGGTAGCTAGATCAAGTGAAGAAGCAGAATGTAGAGCTATGGCGCCTACTGCATGTGAATTGTTGTGGGTTCAAAGCCTCCTCAAAGAATTTGATATATCCGATACTAGCTCTATCTCTATGTTCTGTGACAACAAAGCTTCTATTTTTAATGTGAGCAACCTTACCTTTTATGAGCGTACAAAACATATAGAGGTAGACTGCCACTTTGTTCGGGAGTTAGTCCTCTCTGGCCGCATTTGTACCCCTCATCTCAATACTGAAAATCAAGTGGCAGACATCTTCACCAAACTTCTACCTAAAGCTCAATTCAAGACTCTAGTGGACAAACTAGGCATGTTTGACATTTATGCTCCAACTTGAGGGGGGTATAGAGATATAATTATATTTTCTATTTACATGTGCTCTACTCTACATGTTACTTGTGTTATTTATCCCATATTACCTAACTGTGTACTGCTGTTGAATGTTTAGATCCCTTGTTCCACAAATTCTAAAAGAGCAGTATGGACATTTGCTAAATATTTATTCAAGATTGCTCCGAGTTCTTTAGTACCAAAAATAGAACCCAAATACAAGTGTTAGTCAAAGTTCATCTAGCATCACAAACAAAGTTGTAGACATCCCATTACAATGGATAAACTAGTAGCAAAAGCAGATGCACATTCAGAGACCTGAGATCACTATAAATATGGAAGTTTACCAAAGCCTAACTTTTTCGAAAGCCAAAATTACATTATGCAATTAGGAACAGATCGTCCACCACAACTTCCACTTCTGCCAAGCTTTCACTTTTCCACTTCTGCCAAGCTTTCACTTACATGCCCCTTTCAAGCATTGCGCGCACTCTAGTGGGGAGCCCATATAGTCGAATAAACCCAGCAGCATCCGCTTGGTTATAGATTTGACCATTTTCAAACGAAGACACGTCTTCTCTATATAAGCTGTATGGACTCTTTCTAGATGCAACTGTAACAGATCCTTTGTAGAGCTTCAGAGTAACAGACCCAGTTGTTGTCTCTGTAATTTTCTCCATGAAAGCATCCATGGATTCCCGGAGAGGGTCAAACCACCGGCCAGCATATACCAATTCAGCATACTTAAGCGCAAGTGAATCTTTGACCTGCATAGTCTCACGATCAAGAGTTAAGGATTCAAGTTCACGAACTGCAGCATTTAGAATGGTTCCTCCAGGGGTCTCATAAACACCACGGCTTTTCATCCCAACCAATCTATTTTCCACCATATCTACTCGCCCAATCCCGTGTTTGCCACCAAGCTCATTGAGCTCTGCAAGAAGGGAAGCAGGGGATAGCTCCCTACCGTTTATAGAGTAAGGTACACCAGATACGATTCCAATTTCAAGATACCTGTTAATCAGGAAATTTCATGTCTTACAACAGCTCGAAAATGAAGAGAAAAGCAAGGTAAGCTTAATTTAATTATTACAGATAAAACAAGTCATTATTACTATCTATTGGGGACAATATGTAGGGCAAAGAGCAAGAGAAGTGATGAAGATCCTTACTCAGGGTGATTAGGTGCATCTTCAGGGTCAACAGACATCATATACATATCCTTCTTAGGTTCATTAGCGGGATCCTCCAATACATCACCCTTTCATATTGCAGAATTTGACGAGTTAAAAGTGCTAAGGTTTCAATATTGACTTTTCAAATCTCAGAGAACATGCGAACTCCCAAGAACAGAGATGTCGAATGGACAACAGAAATCAAACTCACCTCGTGACTAAGATGCCACAGATTTCGATCTCGGCTATAGATAGATTTCTTGGTGACGGGAACAGGAACATTATGCTTCTTAGCATATTCAATTGCATCTTCCCGTCCAGTGATATCCCATTCCCTCCATGGGGCCACAACAGCAAGTGTTGGATTCAATGCAAAAAATGTCAGCTCAAACCGAACCTAAAAATCATTATGAATCATTAGGATCAACTTTCAAAAACATATCTACAAAGAAGAATATCAAATTACTATACCTGATCATTACCCTTCCCTGTACATCCATGAGAAACAGCATCAGCACCAACTTCCCGTGCAACATCAACCATGGCCTGTTCCATTGTCAAATTCATGGTCCCAGATTTGTTTGTCAACTTTAAATGGCTTGGAATATTTTACTTACTAGTGCTATTAAGATGCAACTGGAAAAGACTATGTTTTGGAACTGCAGGGATTAACTTTGTGGGATAGTGAATAATAACTAAAGATGTTCAGATATCGTGCCTGTGTGTGTGCATGAATGCAAGCATTCTTTTTTATCAGCATAAATAACCTTTCAAAGCTCATTCAAACAGTTATTATGAGAGCCAAGCTCCTATTGGATCAGTATGAGGTTTGAGTCAACGGTTGTAGGACAACACTCCCTTGTGGTTGCGGGCATAGATTACTGAAGAAAAGTCTGGTAGCCCCAGTATGTGTATAAAATAAGAATGCAATCAGCAAAACCACCTAAGAAGAACAGTTTATAATTATGTAATCGTTTTATGAGATACACAATTGTGTATTACATAATCGGCAGAATCACCTAAGAAGAGATACATAATGCACGGATTACACTTTCTAAGTAGATAATAGAAAATAATCATGCCACAGTATTCGGCAGAATGCATAACTATAAAAAGATCATACAATTACAAACTCACGAATTCCAGTTGAACTCCTAATTCCTGATCATTTCAACATTCTACATTTTAAAAACAAAAACGTACTGCAAAACTGTCTTGCGAAAATAAGCTTATAAAAAAAGCAATAAATACAGCACGGTTTTAAGGTCTTCATCCAATGCTAAATGAGGAAGCAGATTGATACCTCCTTTCCTCACTCCATCAGAGGCAGGTAGCTATGAGGACCTACAGAAATCTGATGGTCCCTACCCTATTAAGTTGTGGTGCCTACTGCACCTGTTGAGGATGTTGGATATAGTTTCTCTACCCTTTCTGTACTCCATGCCTCCTTTGACAAGAGAAGGCCATGAAGGGAGGTGTGGCTTAGAAGCTCTACTGTGTTGATCGCTGTGTAATACACTTTTAAGGAAAGACGCATCCTTGAAGTAGGTGCAAATTACTAGCTCCTTTTAACATATTGCTGCTACTCGAACATGTTTTTCTTCTTATTTCTAGTTTCTATCTTTTTGATTTACTCCCCCATTTGTTGCATCTGTATTTTTTAGCACTACATATTAGTTGTTTATGTCCATTTTATTTTAACCGACTTATGTGAGATCTAATATATTGTGGTTTGATAAAATGATGCATGGCCCCATTGTAACATTCTCTAACTTGTCATACCTTTGTTCCACATTTGAAATTAATCCCAGTGGCATGGAACTGGAAGTGGACTAATTTATATATTTTGTAAGATGTGTCCAGCATTCCACCATGTTGTGTACATGTCATAAAGTTTTAGAACCACGTCCTGTGTGTCTCCTTATCTCTGTCCAAAAAGGCTTCCTGGTGAACATTCCACTACACAAGAAACTGCCTTCTGTTTTGGGTAAGGGGTTATATTTATCATTAAATTGTTTTTGACAATCCTAATGAAAATACAACTGTTTTGGGTAAGGGGTTGTACGCATAATGAAATTGTTTTCTAAATCATAATGAAAATGCAAGCATTATAATAAAACACAGTAAATCTCTGCAGTGACTAGTATCATATATATGATAGAAAGAGACATTTTCCTGATTTTTGCCTAGGAAGACTCAGAGAAATATCTCAAAACAAAACAGATATGCTAAAGCTGCAACAAAAATAAAATTGAAGAAACAGACAATCAAAATCATTCAAGCATACAAGGACAAGAAAAGGAAACAACAGAAAGGAGATTGTGAGGTGTAAGTTAGCTCCATTTGATCCAAATGTCATTAAATCACCTTCGCTATGACAGGACGAGCCATTGAAGTTCCAAGCAAATACTTCCTCTCATAAATCGCACCAGCACGCAAACAAGGGAAAATATAATCCTTTACAAATTCCTCTTTCAAATCTTTTACAACAAGCTGACTTGCACCGCTAGCTTTGGCTTTTTTTTCTAAACCCTCCATTTCAATGGCACCCTAAAATGTTAAAATTGAGAACATAAGCAGCACTTCTGTGTAGGACATATACAGAAACCAAATGAAATAAATAACGCATTCGTTACTGCAGTTATAAAAACCTAAGATAAGAGCATCTGATATCTTATAGCTGTTTCCTTAGATACTCCAAATCGGGATAACATATCTTACTAGGATAAACAAGTGATGATAGTCAATTACACATAATAAATTTCAAGCAACAACATACTTGTCCAACATCTGCAGTGAAGCAAACGACCTCACAGCCATAGTTCTCCCTGAAAGAAAAGTTTGAGCAGTAATTATGAATACAACAGATGAAAGTAGCCGTAATTTCATGAATAGCATCTTTATAAATGTAAATGTCCACTAAAGCACCACAGTTATGCTGTTTTCACTTAATAGCTTTTCATCAAAGACATAGCAATGACTTCACAAGGTGAAACATAACTATCGAGAGACATAGCATTGACTTCACAAGGTGAAACATAACTATCGAGACATAGGAATTACTTCACAAGGTGAAACATAACTATCTAGAAAACCACTTGAACGAATAGAAGTGATTTTGGTATGCAAAAACAACCATAACAGACATAACTATCATTCTGGTCTTGCACATTAAGGCCACGTTTGGTACGTAGGATAGGGAATCAATAGCATAGGCGAAAGGAAAGGATTTCATAGGAAACTAAGTACAAAAGGAATCCTACGTTTGATTAGAATAAACATTGGATCAGATTTGACTCATTGACTACAATGTGTCTTCTGTAATAGCAACATAGATAGACCATCGTTTTGTGGAATTCGCACTACCAACTACAGGAGCAGCTGTCGAAGGCAGAGGAAAACATAAGCAATACATGGCACTCATTGCTGGAGTACGAACAGACAGCTATGTGCAATTTGACAAGAGAATGTAGGAAACTGGTTCAGGATCAGCAGATCGCTACAACTGTGTGGAGTTCTGCATCCGCCCTAGCTAGGTTTTCAGGGAGCACCGATGTCACAGTGCTATCAGTCAGAGTGCTGTGCAGAGAGGCCAAGACTGATCGGGATGAAGGCAAGGATCAACCAGATTGTTGTGAGATGTCAGAGAGGCCGGCGTCAATCGCTGCCGCAGTATGGTGAAAGAGAGAGGCCGGCGTCTGATTGCAGCGGCAGTAAAGAGACGTTGATCACATAGAGCCTCTGTCCGTGTGAGAAAAAACATGGAGAGCAAAGCCGAGGACCAACCAGTCACAGTGGCCATCGTTTCTGGGATTGGGCGATTCGGCGACTAGCAGGATTAGCAAAACCAGCCCCTCAGGTGGTTTGATTAATGATACATATGCAGGTTGTGAATCCGCCTTGGATTTTATTCCTAACAGATTATAATCCAACCAAACATAGGAAAGGATGTCTGATGCGATGATTTTGAGTCGCATTTATAGACCTGTTTGATATGTGTTTTATGCTTTTATTAGTCATTTTTATGGTTAACGTTGCATAATTCATCTATTTTGGTCTTTGCCACTATTTTATGTCAAATCCCCTTTATTTCATCATTTTGAGCATTAATTGTCAAATTATTATTATTTATGTGAAGTTATGTGATCTTGTCTTTGAATTTCAGGACAAACGAGTATTTGCTTCCGTCGATACCATCGACGGAAGTCGATACCATCGACATGGTCACAGGTTGCCAGCCGAAAGGAGCAGCAAAGCGTCGATACTATCGACAGGGATGTCGATGGTATCGAGTCACCTTCAGGTTGTTGGCGATGAAGCAGTCGATAGTATCGACACCCCGTCGATACCATCGACACAAAGAAGCTGCAGCGACACAAAACGACAAAGTCGTCGCTAGAGGGAGGTCGATACCATCGACCCAAGTCGATGGCATCGAGACTACAACAGGCTCTCGGACGAAAAGAAATCAAGGGCTGCCGCTACCACACGGGGTCGATACCATCGACCTGTGTCGATGGTATCGACGCCGTCAGATATGCGTTGGATTCAGATTGATCTCAATCGGACGGCTGGGGTTAATTAACGACCTAATTAGGGACTTATACCTAATGACGGCCGGCCAGAAAAAAGAAGGATCGTGGGGGAGCCATTGCACAAGTACCGAGGAGCGAGAGAGAGGAGAACGGAGGCCAGAAGTTCATCCCAGTCGATCCGGACGCTGAAGAAGACGGATTTCACCACCGAAAGGCGGGAGAGCACGTGTTCTACGCAAAGGATCAATTGGTTCTTCTCCGTTCAGGGGTTTTCCCTCTCAATTCACGTTTTTCACATGATTTCCCCTATCTCTACCTTGTACTTGTTTGAGATGAACATGCGGGGCTAATCCCCTTCATCTTTAGGACCGGGAGTAACCCGGGGATTCATTGTATGACAGTTTTATAATAGTAATTCATATTTTCTCTCTTAGATCTGTGGTATAGTTTCGTTTTCTCCATATATTGTTATGCTTGATTACCGTAATAATAACCTAATGCCCTTAATCACTTTGAAAGAAGGATTAACGGCTGAAAAGAGACGAAATCTACGTTAATCGATAAATCCCTTGACCAAGGTGGTGTAAAATTAATTGTGGATACTGAGAGATCGTTCGTAATGCACTTAGTTTAGGGGATAGGTTACTACGACGGTGGAACCGACCTAAACCTAAGTAGTGAATTGCACCACGACAGTGGGCAATTTTGTTTTCAGGCCATTACTCGGATAGAGAGAGAAGATTAAGGCATTATATAAATCTAATACAATGAAAACCTGCGGTGAAACCGCAATCCTAAAGATACTTTTTTGAATTGATTAAATTAACCTTTAATCGATTGTTTGCTTTGTTTTATTTTTATATTCTTTTAATTTTGTTCAACAACCCTAATTTGTTATTCGGCTTAGCTGATCGCAAATAGTTAGTAAGAGTCTCCAACATTTCCGAGTATCCCTGTGTTCGACTCGGGCCTCACAAGGCCTATACTACTCGACGCGTATACTTGCGTTTTTAACGCGTAGTAAAATACACGTCAAGTTTTTGGCGCCGTTGCCGGGGATACGGCGAAACTGTTGGCACTTCGAGTGCTACGAGCGGCCACTCTAGGCCACATTTTTTTTAAATTTTCATTCAACTTCAAATATTTTTAAAGTGTTCGAAAATTTTTATACTCGTCACAACACTGTACTGAACTCGAATTTTCTTATTTCAGGTACTATGTATGGTGCAGACGCGTAGTACTGACTACGCGGAACGCGCACCCGAGGTTCTGCTGGAAGGATCTGAGGACGAGGATTATCAAGAGCAAGAGCAAGAAGAGGTAGATTCTGAACTTGAACAGGAAGAGATGGCCGACGCACAGACCATATGGGAGAAGATCAAGGCTTCTTCCGCATCAGCTTCCAAGGGGCCTATAAAGAAGCAGGCAATCAACATACCGACATATAAGATTGATCCGGCTTTGATAAATCTGGTCAAGTCAAATGCTTTTCATGGGCTCAAGAATGAGGACCCCGTCGCGCACATCAGCCAGTTTGTTGAAAACTGTAACATGGTAAAAATCGATCGGTTTCCATAGGATGCACTGTATCTCAAGCTCTTCCCGAGTTCTTTGGCGGGAGCCGCGCGAGAGTGGCTGCATAATTTGGACGATGAGTTCGTGGAGTCCTGGGACCATATGGTGGAGGTCTTCTTTGAGAGGTTCTTCCCTCCTGAGAAGACTAACGACATGATCCGGAAGATTCATAACTTCATCCAACAGGCCGGTGAGACATATTCTGAGACCTGGGAGAGATTTCAGGTTATGCTGAGGAGGTGCCCGCATCATGGGTTGGACAAAGAGACGCAGGTGAAGATCTTCTATTTTGCTCTCTCTGAGCATGATAGGAGTAACTTGGATTCAGCTGGGTCAGGTTTCTTTCTGAACAATACAGACACCAGATGCTGGGAGATACTCAAGAATATGGCTAGAAAGCAGTCCTGGGGTGAGAGAGAAAGAGGCCCGGTAGAGCAAGTTCGAGTTGCAGGAGAGTCCAAGGCAATGAAAGAGTTGAATGAGAAGATTGATCTTCTCGCCAAGAAGCTACTGCAAAAGGAGGAAAATGAGTCTGAGGATGAGGCTCAAGTCAAATACATGAGACAACAGCAAGGATATAGGAACAATGACTATTCATGGAGAAAAGATAAAAAGTTCTCGTGGAAGGATCCAAATAATTTTCTGCAGGATCCGGATGCCAAACCCACGCCAGTAGCAGAAGATAAGAGCACGGAGTTGCTCAATCAGCTTATAAAGCAGAATCAAGAGCTAATGAATACGTTTGGCCAGCAAATCAAGCAGCAAGGAGAGTTCATGAATCAATTTGGGCAAACATTGCAGAGCCACAAGGCTCAAATGAGGACCATTGAGACATCTATGGCACATATGGCAGCCGAGATCGCTAGTTTGAAGAAACCGGCACATCCAGGTTTTCCGGGGAATACCAATGTTCCCGGGGGAAATCAGCAAGCAAAGGCTATTCTGCTAAGAAGTGGCAAGAAATTGTTGAATCCAAGGGCGGAGGAGACAAGCACACCACAAACTGAAGAAGGTAAATCCAATGAGGAGCAGCCCATATCAGTCACAGGGCAGGTTGAGGACACAGCTGTAGATGATACTGAAGAACAGGTTGCAGAGGAGGAATCTCAGAAAAAGATACCTTATGTGCCACCTCATCAAAGGGCACAAGCTGTTCCGGTCCCGTATCCAAATAGTGCTAAGGCGAGGAAGGCAGATGTGCAGTTCAAGAAGTTCTTAGACACTTTTAGGAAGCTTTCAGTCAATATCCCTTTACTGGAAGCTATTGAGCAAATTCCTTCATACGGGAAGTTTCTAAAGGATGTCATAACCAAAAAGAGGAAAATTCCAGATACAGAGGTTGTCGTGCTAAAAGAGCAAGTGAGTGCCTTCATCATGGGCACTTTACCGCCAAAGAGGCAAGATCCCGGGTGCTTTAACATTTCTTGTTATATTGGGAAGTTTAAATTCGGTGAAGCATTATGTGACTCAGGGGCAAGCATCAACTTGATGCCCCTTTCTACATTTAAAAAGCTGGGATTGAAGGAGTCACGGCCAAGCAATATGACGATTCAATTGGCGGATAACTCTGTGGTAAAACCTTATGGAATATGTGAAGATGTGTTAGTGAAGGTGGATAGATTTGTCTTTCCGGCAGATTTTGTAGTCATGGAGATGCAGGATGAACATGGCAACGAGTTGTTACTTGGACGTCCTTTCCAAGCTACAGCCGACATGATCTTAGAGATGGGGAGAGGTCGCTTAACCTTGGGCATAGCTGATGACCGCTTTGAGATGGTCATGCCTTCTAGTACTGCGTCATCTAAAGCAAAGGAACAATGCAATATGGTAAAACATCTGGATAGTAATATTTCACTCTGTCTTAGGAAGCCATTTCTGGACATGGCTCATGTGATGAGCAAGGTGGACAATGGAACTTTGGCTGTAGATATCATGGAGCAGACCAAAGTAGTTTCTTTGTGCAAAGCTGTGGGGTTCCCGAATGATGAGAATGAGGACATTCCCTTTTCTCTGGAGGATGATGTGATTTCTATTTCCGTTTCTGATGCATTTCCGGAATTACCATTGGAGGCGTGTTTGTTAAACATTGCACATGATTGGATGCGGAGCAATTCACTCAAGGAGTGCGCTAAAATGCTTCAGATGCTTCCATGCTTCTATGCGAGGCACTATGAAGATTTAGGTGAACTTCCCCCGCCGCTTCAATCATCTTTGATCAGCCCGCCGGATCTTGAATTAAAGCCGCTGCCACCGCATCTCAAATATGTCTTCCTAGCTGAGGAAGATAAGTTACCAGTGATCATTTCTGCCTATTTGAGTGCGGATGAGGAGGAGCAACTGTTGATAGTGCTGAAGAACCACCGGGGAGCTTTTGGGTGGTCCGTTGCAGATATCAAGGGGATTTCCCCTACTCTATGTCAGCACAAGATTCGGCTCGAGGAGGGAGCCAAGTCCGTGATTCAACCTCAACGACGTCTCAATCCAAGCATGATGGAGGTTGTGAAGAAGGAGGTCATTAAACTTCTTGTTGCAGGTATTATTTACGCCATATCAGACTCGACATGGGTGAGTCCCACACAGGTAATCCCTAAGAAGGGGGGGATTACTGTCACAAAAAATTTGCTAAATGAACCTGTCACCACCCGATTGGTAACCGGGTGGCGAGTTTGCATTGACTACCGCCGTTTGAATGTCGCCACGCTAAAGGATCACTTTCCTTTACCGTTCATTGATCAAATCTTAGAGCGTCTTGCCGGTAGATCACATTTCTATTTTCTTGACGGGTACTCGGGGTACAACCAGATCTCGATTGATCCTTCGGATCAAGAGAAATCTACTTTCACTTGTCCCTATGGGACTTTCGCGTACCGCCGCATGCCTTTTGGTTTATGCAATGTACCGGCGACGTTTCAACGCTGTATGCTCGCCATATTTTCTGACATGGTAGAGCGTTGTCTCGAAGTTTTTATGGATGACTTTTCGGTGCATGGTGCATCATTTGATGAATGTCTCTATAATCTAGACAAAGTTTTACAGCGCTGTGAGGACACACATTTGGTCCTCAATTGGGAAAAATGTCACATGATGGTGAATGAGGGAATAGTGCTAGGACATAAGGTTTCTAGTAAAGGTTTAGAGGTGGATCCGGTAAAAATTGAGGTCATTTCCAAATTGCCCCCACCAAATTCTGTAAAAGGGGTAAGAAGTTTCTTGGGACATGTCGGGTTCTATCGACGATTTATAAAGGATTTTTCTAAAATCGCGAAACCTCTATCCGAGCTTTTGGAGAAAGATGCGGTTTTTGATTTCAATGATAAGTGTCTACATGCGTTCGAAGTGTTAAAAGAAAAGCTAATTTCTGCACCGGTTGTTCAAACACCGGATTGGACAAAACCCTTTGAACTAATGTGTGACGCTTCGGACTTTGCGGTAGGAGCTGTGTTGGGGCAGCGGGTTGACAATAAGCCCGCCGTGATTTTCTACGCTTCAAAGACCTTGAATGATGCCCAATTAAATTATACAACTACGGAAAAAGAATTACTCGCCGTTGTTTTCGCTTTTGAAAAATTCTGACAGTATTTAGTTGGATCTAAAGTAGTTGTATGGACTGACCATGCCGCAATAAAATACTTAATGGAGAAAAAAGACGCAAAGCCTAGACTCATTAGGTGGATTTTGCTCTTACAAGAATTTGACATCGAAATCAAGGATAAATCTGGGATTGAAAATGTTGTTGCGGATCATTTGTCTAGGTTAGAAAGGGTGGATGAAAAAGATTTACATATACCCATAACCGAGACGTTTCCGGATGAACAGCTTTTGAAAATTAACTCTAAAGATCCTTGGTTCGCTGAGATTGTAAATTATTTGGCTTGCGGGATCATCCCGGAAGATTGGTCATATCAGGAGAAGAAAAGATTTTTCCATTCTTTAAGATATTATTTTTGGGATGATCCACTTCTTCTTAAGCAATGCAGGGACGGTATCTTGCGCAGGTGTGTGCCTGAAATGGAGTACGAGAGCGTTCTCCAACATTGCCATGCATCACCCACGGGAGGACACCACGCCAGCTCGCGCACAGCAGCTAAAGTTTTGGAAAGTAGCCTCTATTGGCCAACTTTGTTTCGGGATGCCTACGATTTTGTGAGGCAATGTTATTCTTGCCAGCGTGCAGGTAATATCTCAAAGCGACAGGAGATGCCCCTGAATGTGTTTCAGGAAGTGGAGGTATTTGATCTTTGGGGCATAGATTTCATGGAACCTTTTGTGTCCTCGAACTCCAATTTATACATTTTATTAGCAGTTGATTATGTGTCGAAGTGGGTGGAAGCAATACCCACAAGGACTAATGATTCCACTGTAGTGTGCAGATTCGTGAAGGAAAATATTTTCTACAGGTTTGGGGTACCCCGAATGATAATCAGTGATGGGGGTACGCATTTTAGGAATCAAAAGTTTTCGACATTATTGAAGAAATATGGGGTCAAGCACAATATAGGCACCCCATATCACCCACAGACCCAAGGGCAGGTGGAGGTCTCAAACCGTGAAATTAAGAAGATTCTAGAGCGTACGGTGGCATCCACGAGGAAGAACTGGAGTGCCCTACTACCGGATGCATTGTGGGCATATAGGACGGCTTACAAAACACCTATAGGCACCACGCCTTTTAGGTTGGCGTATGGCCGGGCTTGTCATTTGCCGGTTGAGTTGGAGCACAAAGCCCATTGGGCGCTTAGAAGGCTAAATCTGAGTTACAATGAAGCGGGGAGAAAGAGGATGCTTGAATTGAATGAGTTGGACGAGCTAAGGATGACGACGTATGAGAACGCACGGATATACAAGGAACGCACAAAGCTGATTCACGATCGCCACATCGAGTTGCGCACATTCAAGAAGGGAGATAGTGTTTTGTTGTTCAACTCACGACTCAAGTTGCATCCCGGGAAGCTCAAATCCCGGTGGAGTGGACTGTTCGTGGTGGAAGAGGTCAAACCACACGGCGCGATCTTAGTACGTGATGGTGATACCACGTTTTTGGTGAATGGACAAAGGCTGAAGCTCTATTTTGGGGAGAATTACAAGAGGAAGGTGAATGAGGTCAAACTCATTTCACTTTTGGATGATTGAGATGCCCGGAAGCAGTCTAGCCTAAGACGTTAAATAAGGGCGCTTGTTGGGAGGCAACCCAACCATCGGTACATTAGGATAGTTTATTTATAATCGTAGGTTGCTTTATTTTTGTTCAATTTTTAGTGTAAAGAAGATACCTTGATCCGTTTGTTCATTGTGCAGGCTGAGGCAGAGTCGATACCATCGACACACTGGTCGATGGTATCGACAAGGGTACAGGTTGACGACTACAGATTTTGTTCTGAGTCGATACCATCGACGGCCTCGTCGATGGTATCGACATACCTACAGGTGGTCGAGAAGGAAAAGTCGATAGTATCGACATAGGAGTCGATACCATCGAGATCTCTGGAGAAGTGCAGACCGATTTGTCTCAGTCAACTCGATACCATCGACGGCCTCGTCGATGGTATCGACATGGTTACAGACTTACAGGTTAAAATGCAAAGTGGCGGTGTCGCAATGAAGGAAAGTCGATACCATCGACCCGAGTTGATGGTATCGACCATCCATGTCACCGATCCGCGCAAACAAATCGACGGCGATCGCGGCTTCCACGTTATCGATCCGGGTGCAGCGTTGATACCATCGACCCATGTCGATGGTATCGACACGTCAGCGATCCGGGTTTCAAGATCCAGCAATCGACGACCGTCGATACCATGTGAGGGGCGGATAGCATCGACCAGTGTCGATACCATCGACTCGCGTCGATGGTATCAACGGGCTAACAGTGGCGCCGGCCAAGTCTATTTAAGGAGAATCATTACGTCATTTGACGTCACACCTTCAGAGTGATCTCCTCCCTTTGCGCCGAGCACTCCCCCGAGCCATCCAAGAGCGAAGACCAGCATCACCGAGCGACGATCATCACCGAGCAGAGATTCATATCTCCATTCTGCACCGAGCTCTCTTTCTAATCCCTTTCTCGTCGCCAACATGGTTCACGTCGCTGGAGCATCTTCTTCACGTGCGGACCCGGAGGATATCCCGGAGTTTGTGCCACCTCCTCCCGGGTCGGTTGCACGGCCGCGCATGATGCATCCATCCACAGAGGTGAAGAAGATCTACGAGGAGATCTTAAAAAGGAAGATCGAACCCACCCGGTATGGTGATCGGGAAATGATCCGAGACCTCAGATTCGAGGCCAATTTGGCCTATGTTCTGCACGGGCAGGCCCGTCACACGGGGCAAAGGCCCGATGTGTTGCGCTACCATGCGGATGGTCAGCCGTTCTTCAACGACTGGCCGACATATAAGGAGTTGGTAGCGGAGTTCATGGCGTCGCTTGACGTCTGCGTCGTGTCCAACGACGTAGTCGCCACCGACCGTGAATGGATAAAGGGCCAGGTGTCTTTCCGACTGTACAACCGTGACTATACCCTCACGCTTTGCCAATTCAACAGGATCTTCAATTGGAATCATTCTCAGTACGACCACCGGCGGCCGGACAACCGCACCGACTATGCAACCATCTTCTCCGAGTTGGTGACGGTCCCGCATGGACGGTCGGTGAGCTTCCACAACGTTGCGGTAGCCGACTTCGAGCACCCGTTTGTTCGGGTATTGCACCGGATGTTGAGTTCCACCATCTTTGCTCGAAGTGATCTTGCCCTCAGCGAATTCCAGGAGCCCGATCTTTTCTTTCTCTACAAGCTTCTGAAGAAACAAGAGTGCAACTGGGGTGCATTCTTTCTACAACGAGTGTTGGCGGTGAAGAGGAGCACGAGAAAAGCCCCGATTCATTTTGGAGGGCTTGTCACCAGGATAGCCCTCTACTTGGGCTTGAATCTCGATCAGCTGACTCCTCTTTCTACGAGAAGCAAGGTCAACTTGCAACATCTACACTGAGCCAATCTCGTTCTTCTCCGAGCTGGCGTGGCTTTTGCGCATTGCCACGTAAATCAAGCGTACCAGGAGTGCGCGCTAGCCGATCCGGTCTTCAACATCGAGGGAGCACAACATTTTCGATGGCCAATCATAGCCATCGCCGACTCCGATGAAGAAGGTGGCAATGACGGCGGCGACGACGGACAGGACGACGAGGCTGAGGAGGAAGAAGAGGCACTTACACCTCTTCGAGCACGAGTAGCACCCCGGAAGCGTCCTCGGATGCATCCGGGTGCGTCTTCATCATCACAGCCTACGCCGCCATCACCACAGCTCTCGCAGCCCAGCGAGGATGCCTATTCCATGCAAGGCATGTATACTATGCTGCAGGATATCCACCAAACACAGCAGCAGCATACAGCCACATTTACCGGTATTCAAGAGACTACCAACCGGCTATTTGTCAACCAGTAGGCGATCTTCGAGAATGAGCGCCTTCTCTTTGGGAATCAACAGAATATCCACGACAGGTTGCACAGGATGGAGGTGCAACAGCAGCCATTTTACGATCATTACTGGAGCCAGGGCTATTTTGGGGGGTATCCACAGCCTCCACCGATGCCCTAGTATGATCCGACCTTCCAGGGCCAGTTCCCGTCTTGGGACCCACTGCACAGCAGTACCCGCCTCCACCTCCACAGGATTGATCTGGTATCCCTGTTCCAATCTTTAAGTTTGTTTTTGACTATGAGGCCATAGTTGAATTCAAGCTTAGGGGGGGTAGTTGGAACAGCTTTATCTTTTATTGTCTTTAGTTTTAACATTATTGCTTTTGTTTCTTGTTATTTGTTTCTTGCAATTTTAGTTTTTGTAGGATCCACATGCTATCTAGTGTAATTGTGGATGTCGTAAAGTTGTGTCATCTCAATTAATAGTGCATGGGAAATTCAAGGGAAATTTGAAATTTTTGTCTTTGGATAGCTTGTTTTGTTTTGACCTTGGGCACATATACTATGGAAAATGATTGGTTATGTCAACTTTAAAACAACATTTCATAATTGTACTCCTAATAATTCATGAAAGTGGACGGAAATGGTTGTTTGAGCCTAAACTGACCAAATGGTAATGAGACTTTAATTGGATGTAAGAGAGAGAACCCTCTAAACTACTACACAGGTCAGTAAGGAGGGACGCATAATATATTTCTAAGGTTCAGTCATCTAGTCTTGTGATCGTTCCACTTCATTTTTCCATAATCCACCCAAGAATTGAAAGTAAAGTGCAGTTATAATTCCTTTTGTTTGCATAGCATCTAGATAGGACTTGCATTGCAACTTTCCATATGTTTTGCATATAAAAAAAAAGTATAGTGATTCATGCACATTACCCTTAGGTGCATGCCATGTAGTTGCATTCATAATTTCATGCATAAAGTACATCATGTATCTCAATTTTTCTCCAAATGGTGAATTAAATTGTTCCATACCTTCTAAATAGTGCAAATTTTTGAGTATGAAGCAAATAAGCCAATAAAATATTCATTGTCAATTATGGATATAAGGGCTGAAAAAAAATAGAAAAAAAATAGAAAAAAATCTGAAAAATCTGCATAATGAAAAAAAAGGAGTTATTTAGAAGCAATTAGAATAAGAAGGAGAAAGGAATGTGATATCACCTGCATTTAAAGAATAATTGAGCACATGATGTAGCTTAATTAGATGTTTGTCTCGTGTTGAGATGGATGGATAGTTAGTACATGCATCATTCCACCTAATTTTAGGCATTAGGGCATTTCTCATGTGCATTTGCATCATATAGGACATTTTTGTTTTATGCAGGTTGAAACTGTACAATACTTCCACGTTCTTCCATGAGCCACCCATTTTCATCCACCTGTTGCTCGGATTGGTAGGCCACCGTGAATTTCTCCTCACTAATGAATATCAGGAGAACTGCTTCCATGTAGATGGTAGTTAGGGCGAGCAACGTAGTATAGGCGATCACACGATGCACCAAGTCTGAACCAGCGAGTTTTATTATGCTAACTGCCTTATGTGATAGTGTTCATTAGTTTTGAGGCCATAATTACTGTTCTGTGGTTAGAGAAGGCCGGTTTGTGAATGTCCGGTGGGAGTCATATGGGATGTTGATGTGGTGTGTTGTTTTTCAGTTGACATTTGCAATTCTATTCTAGGGATTAGTTGCTCGAGGGCGAGCAACGTTCAAGCTTAGGGGAGTTTGATGCGATGATTTTGAGTCGCATTTATAGACCTGTTTGATATGTGTTTTATGCTTTTATTAGTCATTTTTATGGTTAACGTTGCATAATTCATCTATTTTGGTCTTTGCCACTATTTTATGTCAAATCCCCTTTATTTCATCATTTTGAGCATTAATTGTCAAATTATTATTATTTGTGTGAAGTTATGTGATCTTGTCTTTGAATTTCAGGACAAACGGGTATTTGCTTCCGTCGATACCATCGACGGAAGTCGATACCATCAACATGGTCACAGGTTGCCAGCCGAAAGGAGCAGCAAAGCGTCGATACTATCGACAGGGATGTCGATGGTATCGAGTCACCTTCAGGTTGTTGGCGATGAAGCAATCGATAGTATCGACACCCCGTCGATACCATTGACACAAAGAAGCTGCAGCGACACAAAACGACAAAGTCGTCGCTAGAGGGAGGTTGATACCATCGACCCAAGTCGATGGTATCGAGACTACAACAGGCTCTCGGACGAAAAGAAATCAAGGGCTGCCGCTACCACACGGGGTCGATACCATCGACCCGCGTCGATGGTATCGACGCCGTCAGATATGCGTTGGATTCAGATTGATCTCAATCGGACGGCTGGAGTTAATTAACGACCTAATTAGGGACTTATACCTAATGACGGGCGGCCAAAAAAAAGGATCGTGGGGGAGCCATTGCACAAGTACCGAGGAGCGAGAGAGAGGAGAACAGAGGCCAGAAGTTCATCCCAGTCGATCCGGACGCCGAAGAAGACGGATTTCACCACCGAAAGGCGGGAGAGCACGTGTTCTACGCAAAGGATCAATCGGTTCTTCTCCGTTCAGGGGTTTTCCCTCTCAATTCACATTTTTCACATGATTTCCTCTATCTCTACCTTGTACTTGTTTGAGATGAACATGCGGGGCTAATCCCCTTCATCTTTAAGACCGGGAGTAACCCGGGGATTCATTGTATGACAGTTTTATAATAGTAATTCTTATTTTCTCTCTTAGATCCGTGGTATAGTTTCGTTTTCTCCATATATTGTTATGCTTGATCACCATAATAATAACCTAATGCCCTTAATCACTTTGAAAGAAGGATTAACGACTGAAAAGAGACGAAATCTACGTTAATCGATAAATCCCTTGACCAAGGTGGTGTAAAATTAATGGTGGATACTGAGAGATCGTTCGTAATGCACTTAGTTTAGGGGATAGGTTACTACTACGGTGGAACCGACCTAAACCTAAGTAGTGAATTGCACCACGACAGTGGGCAATTCTGTTTTCAGGCCATTACTCGGATAGAGAGAGAAGATTGAGGCATTATATAAAATCTAATACAATGAAAACCCGCGGTGAAACCGCAATCCTAAAGATACCCTTTTGAATTGATTAAATTAACCTTTAATCGATTGTTTGCTTTGTTTTATTTTTATTTTCTTTTAATTTTGTTCAACAACCCTAATTTGTTATTCGGCTTAGCTGATCGCAAATAGTTAGTAAGAGTCTCCAACATTTCCGAGTATCCCTGTGTTCGACTCGGGCCTCACAAGGCCTATACTACTCGACGCGTATATTTGCGTTTTTAACGCGTAGTAAAATACACGTCAATGTCGCAAGGGATTACAATGCTATCCTTCATCACATCCAGCATACCAAACACGGGCTAAATATGTGCAGAAAATTTGCCATTTAACCTTGCATGCCTTTTGCCATAAAAGCTTATCACATAGCATGCACTTTACCTACAAATAATTTTCCAGCTTTTTGTTTAAATTTTTTTTGGCACACATCAAGTATACCTTTGTTGAATAATACCATCTTGCAGGTGTCATATTTCTACTCTACAACTTTTATAGCTTAAATCCAAATAACAGAATTATCAGCAGCAAATTCACATTTACCATCCATTAGTTATTTACTTTTTATTTTATGACAGTTGTTTAGTGGCTGCAAGAAGTCAAGATCTAAAAAGCGGTGCAGGGTTGACAAGTTAAACGAGTCTGAGACTCTGAGTTGGAACTCGATCTACATTAGACCTCCTGCACTTAAGACTTAGCCAGACGATCCAGTAAGGAGTTATAGCTTGCTTAAGATTTTACGAGAAGATAATGTACTATAATGACTGTTGTAAACTAATTATTTCAGAAAAATGTCTTTGCATACATACATTACTTAGACATTTTCAACTAGTAAATTATGAGTACAAGATACAATATAAAAAATAGAAGTGTAAGGACAAAAACAAGATATCCATAGGCTTACAGTGTTTAAAGCATCTGCTTGTCAACAAGAATTTTTTATTAAGAAAACTTGCTTATCGCGGGCCCACCTAGCCAGCTTTGCTGATTTTAGAAGCTAATATATTAGTTGTCTAAAAACTAAGAAAGGCTGTGGCATTTCACACTTAGGTGGGCAGCCCAATGCCTAATACTTGGTTAATGAAGCAATAGCTAACACTTAGAAGCAAGAATAACACTAACAGCTAGCACAAACACAGAACTCAATCAAGATAAAATCCAACAGTCATCAGATCATCAGTTATAAATCTTATAATCTGGCTTCATGGTGTAATGAAAGACAAGTCCTATAGAGCAACTAAACACCAAACATAATGTCGTGTGGTAGTACTATTTGGACCTTGAACCTAAAGTAGGCATTAAATTGCCCATAAAAATAACACGGCTCCATCAAACCAAGGGATGCAGCAAGGGAGAGCCCCTTAGTAGTCCATACCACCTGAGTGCATACTTGTCAATGCCGCAAGGGGACAAGGCAACATTAAATATATACAATCCGTATCTTTAATCTATAGTTATAAATGTATCTTTAATGAATGTTATGCAAATATGTTATATGTGTAGATATACATGTACTTAAGGTTACTACCCTAATATGCATATATTGTATGTTATAAGTAATAACATATTCAAATTTTCAATAAAATCTAGTAAACATTAATTCCAAAGATAATACGAAAATTATTTTAAATAATGTAAGAGAGATAGAATCAATGAATAAAATGATATTGAATGGCATAGCTCCAATACTTCAGCCAAGTAATGATTGTTCTTCATAACATAGTTCCAAAAATACAAACTGAATAATGACATGAAACATACAATATAAAAGTAAGTGCATTCACAACATTAATCCCTAATAATATTAAATTTTACAATATATAATCAAAGAATATTTAATTTAAATCTGAGTACAATGAAAAAAACATTGAAATTAGGGTTGTCAATCCTCAACCCGAACCCATGAAACCAGACCACAACCTGGATGCTCAAGTTTAAAAGCTAAGTTGACACCAGAAATCCATTGAAAAGTTATATCTACATGACTACCTTGTTTTAAAGCATTTCTAAGCTAAATTTGGACCCAAACTTGACCCAGTCCATTATATTCAACTGATTCTGACCCGTACCACAATTTTGTGAATTTCCATATGTGAAAAAATTACCTGGTTTCAATATATAGCCATGTTACTTATGTTTTTCTCTATCTTATAAACTATTTTACAAAAAAAATGCAATGTTTAGAACAAAAAAATATCTTCAACTGATCAGCAACAGCAACACATATTTGAACCCGAGCGGAACATGTTTTGAATTTTGACAGCGTAATTGAAACCTACTAATATGCCCTAAGAACATAAATAAACATGGTTGAAGATTTACTTTTAATTGGAATGGCAAACTAAACTCAAAAAAATGTTTTGATGTTGATTTTATCATATAAAAATTCACAATAACAATTTCACATGTTGATGTTTAACACGAGTTTTAACTGGAGAAGTGAAAAATAAACCATAAAGATTGAAAGAAACGCAATGCATGCAATGCAAGATTGCATGATAGAAGAATAACTAAAACTACCGGCATACATGTATTTAACCTACATGTTGACAAGTGTGTGGGACATTGTAATCTTTGTTGTTGTTCTTAAATCGATATGTATACCCTTGTCCTATATATATAGCAAAGGAGGCAATTACAAGGAAGCGGACTAAACCCTAATGGACCATGGGCAAACAGGACCATGTACATCATAGACTAATTAACCTATTAACTCAATAGGCTAATACTTTCTAACACTCTCCTTCAAGCTGGAGCATGGGTGAACACATGTCCAAGCTTGGAGTTGCATGACTCAATTAAACGATGAAAGATAAATAATAAATGAAAGATAGATATGTCACTCCCCATACAAAAATTGTTTCTTCCCCTTAAACATACTCCCTAACAATTTATATGATGACGCCTCTTTGTGATGTGTTCTGCTAGCTGGAAATGCTCGAGCTTTTGGAGGTGGTCTTTATTTTGAAGTGCATCTAGAATGAAGAATATCTAAAGCAGGCAATCAGAAACACCACAACTACGCCATCTTCACTGGAGAGGAATGTGTGAGTAGAATAAGCGCACATTAACACATCCCACGTACAAAACACGACACGAACGTGGAGGCACAATGTCGATGTAGCAATAGAGGTGTCTTCAAATCGTTTAAGTGTAGCCAACTGGAATTAGTGCACAAGACTGCAAACGTGCATAACGTGGCATTAACACGTTGGACAAGGTGTTGAAGTGTCGTCTCAACACATAGAAGTAGGAGATGCAACTCGAAGAAGACGTGACGAAGTAGCTTGGTGAAGATAAATGTGGATGAATCCTTCTAGATACAAAATGTGCAGGTTAGAAGATAATGAGCTTCAAAGAAATCTGATGAAGAAGCAACCATATGTCTCACCATTAACACTTGAGATAACACGAGGTCGGAATTAACAGTAACAGCTCTTGTCATGTCTCATGAAAACGCAGCATGGATGATCAATTGGAACGTCATCAACACCAAAGGAAACAAGAGGTCGGAATTAGGTCGGTGTCAATGTTGCAGTGGAGATCCTTCAAGGTTGTCTGAAAGTGGAGAGAAGATGTGATGCACACTACGAAGCTCCATGGTGATAGCCTGGAATATCATCTCTCTCATCTCATGTCTCGCTTCTCATATGCTCTCTCTCACGTTCTCCTCATACCCTCCTCTCTCTCTCCTCTATTCCCCTCCGCACACCAAATACGACGAGAGTGAGTAAATGGTGTGGAAAACGGAAACATGACCCCCCGCACGTGGAAGACGCACACATTATAGGTAGGAGGGTGGGAAATCGAAAAGGTAAAACGAGATGTGTAGTATGTAGAGAAGAACAAAACAAAACTATTACCGGAATGGAAACTCAATAGAAAGAGGAGCACTATCGGAATGGAACTCAATAGGAAAAGAAGTGTCACTGCCGCAATGGATCTCAGTAGGGAAACCGATAACCAGAGTCTATATGCAAATAACTCGTTAATAAGATTTGAATAGAAAATTAAATAGATATTTGCTTGACCTGAAAAGGCATTTGTTCGGCCCTTGGGTCGGCAAATGTGGGGGTGCGGGGCGGAGCCACGTGAAAATTTTTTGGAGGTCAAAAAATAAAAGGATGTAATTATCATTGAGTATTAGAGAGAGAGACCTCTAGAAGACGTCATAGTTGAAACTGAAAGTACACAGACTACTTCTGACACGCCATGTTTGTATCTTGATACGCCGTGTAACTTGTCAGGGGTGAGAGGCAAACTCCTGATGACACGTTGTGTAAGGTTTAGGCAGGGCAAGACAAACCATATACCATCACCCGATCCGAACCAATCGCAACCAAACTAAGATACCGGCTAACCACCCGAGGAGGCGACGGCGACGTCATCGTATACGTGGTTAGCATGATGCATAGCAGCTTCCAGACGGTCAGGAGGAACACATGATCTGAGCATTCTGAGTGGCCATGGTTGTATAGGCGGCTAGACGGCCAAGCGTTGCCTAGGGACGCCCAGACAGCCTAGGCGCATAAGCGGAGAGGCCTAGGCGTTTCTAGGCTTTCTTTATTTTTCTAATCTTTTAAAATATATATACTATATAAATAATATGATATAATTATATCAACCTATTAGCAATATATGAATCATTAGGAATTATTAAGAGGAGTTGGGGAGAAGCATTAGTGTGGGAAGAGATGGATGAAACAGAAATAGGGAATAGAAGGAACATCGGGATGAAGAAGAAAAATGTAGCAACCAATTCGCTGCTTCGTGGAGCAATAAGAAAAACACAACCGACAATTGTGATAGGGACAATTAAGAACAAAAAGAAAGAAAAAATCATAGCATAGAAGCAACATTGTCGCTTGACGAAGGAAAAAAATACAAATACAGAAAAGTGGAGGGGGAAAGAAGATATACCAAAAAATAAAATTGCAATAAGTCTACAAATATGATACAAAGTAGACATTTTATTTTTTAAGTTAGTGGATCAACAGTAAATTATAATGGAGGAGCAGCAGTAAATTAGTAATAGAAGTAAATTGGTCAATTAGCAAAGTTGTTGCTTGGTAAAGGGAAAAAATTGTAGAGCATGTAGTAGATCAGTAATAGAAGAGTTGCAGTAAATTAGTTATAGTAGGGACCAATAGTAAACCAGTCGCAACAGCTTGATAGAGCAAAAACATACAAAAAAAAGTCCAACGACAGCTTGATAGAGCAAAAACATACCAAAAAAGTCCAACAGCAGCCTAGGCACCGCCCAGGTGTCCGCCCAGAGGCCTAACTAGGTTTGGCACAGGGATCTGGACACCAGGTGGCCACCTGGGCGAGCACCCGTACAACACAACGAGTGGCCCTCTGGCTCGACGTCAGCTCCGACGAGTCGTGACTAGTGCACTACTCTATTGCCAACACAGCAAACTGGAAAAGATTTACAGTGTAAGGAAGGAAGAAGACGAGGGTCATTTGTAAGGAAGGTACATGAAGTGCATCAAGCATGCTAGGGAAAGGGACTAAAAAGGCCACATCTCATGCCATCTGTATAAATATTTGGATGTTTGGGTCCCCATGGTGCCTCGCTGCAAACGTTCATTCGAGTGTTTTTTTCAGATGGGTAGCCACGGTTCAAAATATGTATGGGTGCAACGAGGGAGGCGAACGGTGACAAAATTGTCCCATTGCCATCCCTAGTAAGGTTGTTGACACGTCGTGTAGGTCCTTCGCTCAAAAAATGACTGACTCTTTGTAACACGTCGTGTGGGAATCCTACACGCCGTGTAGGATGTCGGAGGCGTAAACCAGATCTCCACCAACACGCCCGTGTTGGATGTCAACACGACGCGTAACTTGCGATCTGGGTGAACTCGTAGATGACCGATTTCCGCAGACACGCCGTGTTGGTTGGCAACACGTCGTGTGATTTGTAATCTGGACGAGTCTTTCCGCCGCCAAGTAAAATTTTGCACTGGTATACGACTTGTTGGCCAACCAACACGGTGATGAAGCAAGATCTGACGAGAATTAGCATCGTCGAGGAGACGAAGAACCCTGAGAATTAGCACCATCGGTCGACAGGAATAAGTGTCGTCTTTTGTGCTCCTGTGATCATGAAAATTGGTGACTCCTTGCTTGATCACGACCCGGCCTAGACAGGAAATAACGTCGTCCAGGGTCATGAGAAGTGGAGTAGCGGTGGAGCGATGGTTGGCATGATAGCTGGATGGGGAGGCGACTACTGGACGGGGAGGCGGACGCGATCAGGGGCATAGCGAGGGGGATGTCGGGGCTTTAGCCTTCCCCTCTCCCCAAAAAATTAATCCAAGTAGTTATCTTTTTAGTATTAAACAAAGGTCAACATATATAAATATATTGTCTGCGTGTAAGTTTTCAAAGAAAACTACTAGCTGGAGTGGTGAATGGTTGGTCTCTTTGAGTAGGTGGTGTGGGTTCCCTTCTCAGTGAAGGCAATTTTTTGGACTCAGCCCCGCCATGTGCTAAAATAAAGGTACATTTACACATACATTGATTTCAGCACCCCGGTTGCTAGGGCTGAAGACAGATTTGTGTTTGCGTGTTGCTTCAGTTTGTGGCGGCTATGTACGGAACTGCTTGGGGAAAGTGACGACTTGATGATGACGACCACGAGGAAGACTCGATTGCTACTTTGACTATAGATCGAAAAGGATAGATAGTCAGGAAGGATGGCGACGACGCATAGATGAAGATCTATGTGAAAGGGGAAGAGATGCAACCATTTGAGGCCGGGATGTGCTTGGCAGGCAGCCAGCGCCTAAGCCATGGAGACGACGGTCGCCCGCAGGCAGGCGCTCTCTCCGTTGCTCTCTCTAAGAAGAAGAGGTGGTGGCTAGGGCAACATTGAGCGTGGAGAGAGAAGAGGGAAGCGGAGGCGGCGGCTAGGGTCAGATCCCGAGGGCATGCTCGGATACCATGTTGACATGTGTGTGGGACACTATAATCGTTGTTGTTGTTCTTATATTGATATGTACACCCCTATCGTATATATAGGAGAGGAGGCACTTACAAGAAAGCGGACTAAACCCTAATGGGCCATGGGCAAACAGGCCCATGTACATAATAGACTAATTAACCTATTAACTGAATAGGCTAATACATTCTAACACTATTTAGTGCAGGAAACATCTATGCTACATACAAATTGCTTTGGATATAAAGAACCATGTTCCTTGTATTCACCACCAACAGTGATTGGTCTCACTAATAGGTAGGATGTGCTACAATAGCAGTTGATACATGGATGATGAAAGAGGATGTTTAAGGTTGTTGAGAAAGTATCTAGCCCCCCTATAAATGGGACTAAGCCTTGTCTTTTGTTAATCATTACCCTAACAAGGTCGTGATAAGACATGGTGCAGCGTTTGGCAAAGCTTAGACCAGAATCAGGATTAGAACTCGTGTAGTCAAGTATAAATCAGATTAAGCAAATGAACTCAGTCACGTTCTAGTCAGATTTCAAGATCTAGTCTAGATTAGCTTCTCTATTCAAACATCGATATGACATAATGTTCTAACTAGGATCGAACTGAGTTATATAAACATGCAATTATCTAGGTCCAATATACACATCTGGCATGTTCCGTCATTTGGACTACGAGTCAACTCTCTTAGTTTCTAGACAACGGGCTTAAACTTTCAAGAAAAGCTTCATTTGATGTGATAGCATAGACAATCAGGGTACTTTTACCGTGCATGGTTTAGCCCAACCGTGTCACAACCCATGTCAATTAGAACACATGTTACGGGTTTGATTCACAAAATAGACCCCCAACCTTGTCCTAAAATAAAGATACATTTAGAGATGTTGAATGACGAAGACCTAAATCTGAGGACAGACCTAGGGTTTTTCCTAGGGCTCGAGCCTCTTCGAGCTCCTCTCCAAGCAACCATCTTCTTCTATAGTTGGCTAACGGAAGTAATCGGTATTTGGTTCTTCTTTCTCTCTCATGTAATCAGCCTCTCTACCAGCATCAATAATATCATCTTCGCCAGTAGACATACGATCCTATATTGGGAAATGGTTGAACCACTATAAATCTAGTTTTATGGTTATTTGCTTGTCGTCATGATTGTTATTGGCCTCACATATTTGGTTGACTCGTTTGATCTCACTTTCACATCTTAGCAACAAGTCCATTATGGCTTGTTGTTCGAGTCTCTCGCCACTCTCTTCTCCAACAAAGTCACTAACTAAAAGGGTAAACATTATTTTACACATATATGATTATATTTCAAAATAATTAAGTGCCATGTTAAAACTCTTCTTGCCTTGAGGTATGGGCCTTTTCATAGGCCACGAATCTGAGGAGCATACTACTAGGCAGTAATTAAGTGACAGCCTCAACTTGTTTCCAACATTTTTCAACGATCGACTATCCTCATATAATTGTTGAATGATCAACTTCATGAATGTTTTGTAAAGACCTTGTTCCTAACATGTTGATATTCTCGAAAGACTTAGTTGAGGATACCTTACTTCTATTGAGCCTAACAAAGGCGCTTGTTGGTTTCTAACTGCTACTAATAGATTAACTAAGACACACAAAGGCGCTTGTTGGTTTCTAACTGCTACTAATAGATTAACTAAGACACATTTGTGTTTTTATTTTAACTGCTTGACCAAGCATATAACAATTCAACCTTCACAAAGTTAGTTTGTTAGACTCATAAGCACCAAAACTCTTATATATAGTGTATAAATAGTAGTTCGATTTGTAAAACAATTTTAACTGCAGACATATCAATAAGGGTTCGCCAAGGCACCAATCGAGAAGCTCACAAGGAAGCTTTGCAATATTAATAGGATCTTCACTTACAAAAACAAACAAATAGAGAAAAAGAAAGAAATAGGACATCTACATGAGAAAATTTTGAGGCTGAATGGCACCACAAAATCCCAATGTCAATGGCATCACAAATCATTTTGAGAGAAGATGAAAACATCAATAATATCTGATATATCTATATTAACGGCTAAAAAACAAAGCATTTGCAAAAATGTTAACACATTTAGACCCAAAGATTTTGCATCAAAATACAACTGGATGTTTAAATTTTTCACATCAAATATTCACAAAGTTGCTTCCGGTGGCAATATATATGCAGATAATTGACATAAGGTTTACCAAGACTCACCTCAGCCACGGGACAATCACTGAGGTGTCTAACCCACCACTATAAGCTAAGACCACTTTATTTAGTTTTCCTCTGGAAACACTGCCACCATGATTTCCAGATGAGCTGGTTTTCTCAGTTAGTGTCTCACCTTCAGCTGAAACAGCTCGCACATTTCCAGCTGCGCAACGAATTGCTGCACAAAAAGCTCATCAAGCTAAGAAATATTATGTTTCATATTTTATTTATAGGGACATGGTGCAACTTGAAATTGAAATGCAGTAGACAACTAATAAATTAAGGAATAAAAACACAAATCAAAGAGAATTAGTGAACTGAGTGTCAGATGATTAAAAAGAAAATTTAGGATCGTATCCATACAACCCCTAAGCTTGACCTGAGGCCTTTTGTTTATCAACAAAGAGATCTAACAACTAGGATGGCCCATCTTGGCCAGACACAAAGTTAGTTACAAATAAAGAGAAAAAGGTAGAGCTACAGAGTGAAATGACAGATTTTTTACCGCCGTTGAGCATCTAAATGTTTGGTGGATCCGCTGAAGTCTTGTCAAGAATATAACAAAAGTTAAACTCCATGCACTAACACATAAGATCCAAATATAAGATTATGTCACGTTAAAGTTGTAAATACATATAATATAGGGTCGAGTCTGTAAATAATCAGGGATTAGTCCTGCCTTGTGTAATTGGGTATTTGGATGCCATTCAAAGTACCTAAAATAGGCATATAGGTTTCTCTACATGGTATCATAGAGACTCTAGAAATTCCATTGAGAAGGGAACGTGTGTTCACGTCAAGGATTCGATGCTTCCTTGGTCTGCTTGGTCCACATCAAGGGCTTGTCCCTTCCATCCAAGGTCAAGGAGAGGATATGTTATTGTCATCACTCTCCTCTCCCCTTCATGCCACCACTAGTTAAAGCGACGAGACGTGGTAGCTGGTACACCATATGTGTGTCACCGCAATGTTGATGCTACACAAGGAGCGAAAGAGGGACAGCTATTGCCGCTGCCTAAGAATAAAAGCACAACTGACGCCTTCAGAAGTTTGTGATAGTCGTAGAAGGGCAACCGAGTGTGTTTCCTAGTCATGTGTTCCTCCTTCCCAGTCGGTTGTTGACAGTGTTTGACATGACATGTCAACCGTTGACATGGCAAGTCGCTCCCAAACAATCAAGTTATGAGCAAGCACGGCATGTCATCATTAGAAACAACATGCCTACGTCCATAATCTTCGTCGATCTTAAAGCACTACGTGTTAACACTAGATACATAGGGCACAAGTGAAGTACTTTGGGCAATTTAGCTACAAGGCATGTCGACATCTTGACACATGTTGTCCCTTGATAATGTACTGAACATCCTCAACATCTGGCGATATACCCTCAATGTTACATATATCTACGCCCGTCGATGTCAAAACATGGTAAACTTCAATGCCCCATTGGTTGCCTACTTGTTGACATGTGCCAATGATTTCAACCTAATTGGTGATGAAATCGACTCAGCTAGCTCAAAACCTCCCATCTTCTCGATGATCTTTGTGGTTATTATTGTTGCAAACATAGTGAACGCATAAAGAAACTTGTAGGAAAACATTTTTGACATTAAAATGGCCACCTCCTTGGTTTCTAACTTGAGAGGAATGATAAGTTTATTCCTCTACTAGATTTCCACAAGTTTTGCAAAATTAGGTGTAGACCTAATACCATTTCACCTCTTTTACTTTCCCCCCTTTACAAATTGAAGTATTTGGAAATAAATTCATATTTTTTTAATTCTAGAATGTGACCAATTGGGATTTCTGTAGATACAGAACACCGCATGTATATGACATATTTAAGTTTTAAAAAAATCATATAGAAGATTATAGATAGAGTATGTGTTTACCAAATTTTGATGTTTTATGCCAAATTCCCTTACAATCTCACTATCTTTTAGCTTATCTTGTGTCAAAGTGTTGGTTCACAACTTCCTCAAAGTTTCCTTACCACTTCAATGCTTGTCGAAGTTGACACTAAGACGAAGTCTTCTACATTTGCATGTGATCGTGTTTTTCTGCATATGTAAACCTATATGATGGTTATATTATATATAAACATATATTTTGTTTTGAACTAGATTTGATGAAATCTATCAATTTTCATCATGAAATCCCTATTTTTAGCTTAATTTTTGCCAAAGATGTGTCAAAGTTTGGTTGTAAAAATCCTCGATGTTTCTACAAACTTCCACTTCCACACCTGCCGAAGTGGACTTGAAGTCGAAGTCATGTTCCATGCCCTTGACATGGTGTATAACTCCATATACACTATTTGTCGATTCACAATTTGTGAAGGCCGTTTGTCTTGATCTTGACACGCCGAGTCACTTCATGGTTCGATATGGTCATCTGTTCCGATAACAAAATCCTTCAAAATGCTTGATTCTAAAGAGGGAACGTCAATTACTCAGCCAAGTACGATCATCTCCATTCAAAATCAAGTCATCACCAAAAGAAAGCTCCATGAGAAGAACTATAATTAGTAGAGCCAAATAATCAAATTATGGTTCAAAGGGCAAGAAGGACGCAAGCATCAACCGATGATAATTTATTCATTAGGACAACATGACGGGAGGATGACACATCATTGTAGAACTCCATGAAACCACAGATAGCGGACATGGCCAACCCCTTCGAAATGTGTAAAGCATAGTGACAAGTTCGGGATTCGGCAATTTTTCAGCTGGCTGGAAAAAAAATCAAAATTTGGAAAAAGTCGAGAGAAAAGTCGTGAAAAATCGATAAATTTGGGTCAAATTTTGGTCAACTATTCGTAATTAATAGAGAATAAGTTAGCTATATAAGTATATATACATATATATAATAAATCGATGTATGTATATATATACATACTTATTTGATGCATGTAACTATTAAGGTCAAAAGGAATGGGTACTGGAGGATTAGCGTATATCATTAGTTTTGTGTGCATGGTTTGGTAAAATAAGAGCAAGCGACTTAAAAGAGAAAATTTGTGAAAAGTCATGAAAAAATAGTGAAAAATCGTATAAATCGTGAAAAAGTAGGTAAAATCGTGAATAGTGCGAAAAAATCGACGGCTAGCGTATTAATTGTGAAGAACATTTGGGAGCCTATAACATTGTGAAAATCGCCAATTTTTTGTAAAATTCAGAGACTTTTGTTACTATGGTGTAAAGAGTCTCGAAATCATCTAGAGATCATGTACTCCACCAACCTCTGAAAGATGTATGATCTGACTAGCGAGCTATATGGTCTGGAACAGGGAGAGAAGTTGCTTAGTCAATATTTTGATGAGGTCACTCGACTCTCTAATGATCTACATGGTCTTTCGCCACTGTCTAGTGATCTTCATGCAAAAACAACGTGATCACCTAACTGTCGTTAAATTCCTTGATGGGCTACATTGTGAGTGTGAGAAGGTTCAGAGTCAGATTTTGTCAGGGACGTTATTGCACTCTCTTCCTAAAACCTATTCTTTAGTTTCTCATGCCTTTTTGGAGTGGGATAAGCAACCAAATCTTTTATCAGACACTCAATCAAAACTCAAAAGGTTGCCTTAATGTCACAAGTAGGTTCAGGATCGTCCAACCGTAGACGCGGACGGGGAAAAAACTCCTTAGGCAAAGTCGGAGGCGTGAGTGGACGAGGTTGAGGTAGACCTCAATGTACTCATTGTGGCAGACATGGACATGTCATGGAAATTTGCTGTGAGATAGTCAGATTTCCTCCTAAGGAAGCCAATCTGGCTACCTACAGAGAGGAGGTTCACCCTAACGAACTAATGCCCCCAATCTTCGTATTAGATTACATTTTCAGACGAGGAATACAAAAAATTGCTTCAGATGAGGACAAGAGTCAAATCTCTTCTTCAATTGAAGTTTGAGTCCATCAGGATATTGTGTATAAGACATAGTCATCTAGGGATTCTTTCATGCCTTCATTGGTCCTAGATTCAGGAGCTATTAATCACATGACAGGACTTGAAGATGTAGAAGGTAATTGGTAAAGGGTTTGAGCATAGAGGATTTACCTTAGGAAGAAAGGTCAGGTCGCTATGGTCGTTGCATCTTCAATGCATATCCATAGTCGTCTTTGTCATTTGTCTCTTGGGAAACTAAAATTGTTAATTCCTAAGTTGGTCTTCATAGTTTACAACGTAAGTGATGCTAGTTGGATAAGCGCCAGCGGGCAAGTTTTGTTCCTCATCGCCCGATTAGGGTTGGTTCTTTTTTCAATCAGTTCATTTAGATGGTTGGGTCCGAGTAGAGTTGTATCCAAACATGGTTATAAATATTTTGTTACATTTATTGATGATTTTCCGTGTGCAAATTGGTTGTACTTCATGAAGGATAGATTTGAATTGTCTAATATATTTCAATCCCTTTTGTTGTCAAGGAATCGATGTGGACAAACTGTATAAACACTTTGCATTGATAATGCAAAATAGTATTTCAGCCACCAATTTACCCAGTTCATGTCATCCCATGGCATGATACATCAATTTCCGTTGTCCCCACACTCCACAACTAATTGAGGTAGCAGAATGCAAAAAATGTCACATTATTGAAACAGCTCAAACACTTTTAATTCACATGAATGTTGATAATGAGTCTTGGGGAGAAGCTTTGTTTAATGCTACCTACCTCATCAATTGCATGTGATACATTGTCATCCAAAATCAGATTCCTTATAACGGATGCAATTCAACCAATGTTTCACGTTTCTTGTAAAATCTTTGGTTGTGTTTGTTTTGTCGTCTTTTGGGCACGGGTCAAGATAAGCTAAGTGTCAAGGCCGTGAACTGTGTTTTTCTTGGTTATTCTAGAGTTCATAAGGGGTACAAGTGCTATTGAACATACACCAATTCTTTGTTTCAGATTCTTTGGGGGTTCGCAGTCCTTAGAGGAGGTGAAGTTCTTCCTCTAGTCTTGAATTTGGTGTGCCTCCTCCACCCATTTCTAGTCGGGGGCAGCCTCATCGTCCTCCTATTGTAAATGGATACACACGCCAGAAAGATTAGTCTAATACAAAAGAAGTTGTGCTCAATCCCCAGCCAGCTTTTTCCACTTTTAACTACACATGTACGAGTGAGCTTGACTTTCCTATTACTCTTAGAAAAGGTAAACAGTCATGTAGTGTTCACCCATCTTCAACTTTGTCACCTACAATAACATATCTCCTACATATTATGCTTTTGTTTCCTCCTTGTCCTCGGTCTCTATTCCTAAGAGTGTGGATGAGGCACTGTGTCACCCGGGTTGGAAGCTTGCAATGGAAGAAGAGATGCCAGCTTTATTACATAATCACACATGGTCACTAGTCCCCTCTCCTACATGGAAGTTTGTGGTTGGTTGTAGATGGGTGTTCATTGTCAAAGCGGGACCACATGGTTTGATTGACAAGTTGAAGGGGTGTCTGGTTGCTAAAGGGTAGACGCAAGTTAATGGCAAAGACCACAGTGCAGGACTTCGACTTCGTGTCGACTATGCCAGGTGTGGAAGTGGAAGTTTGTGGAAACTTCGAGAAAGTTTAGACGCAAACTTCGACAAACATCGATGCCGATTTTCGAAGAAAATGATGTGAATTTGAAGGAAACTTCGATTGAGAACTTCTAATTATGTTATACCTCTATCTTATAATTGTTAAGTTAACACAAAATCACAATTCATGACTCTCATGCCCTAAGTAGGTAGATAATACAATGTGTTACTTGCAATGGTCAAGTGTTGAACATAAGTATTATCTACAATATACAATTCAAGTGTTGAACATAAGTATTATCTACAATATAAAACCAAATAGTAGTTACAAGACCCTCTCTAGGAAAGAGTGGCAACAACAAACATAGGAATTGATATTGAAGTTGTGAAGAGGGTTGGAGGTGACACTTATGCCTTATACGGTCGTTAGGGCACTAGTTAGGATTATTGTCATAGGTCATCTCAACTTTGCCCCAACTTTGCCAACTTTGAGGAAACTTCGACAAATTTAGAAAAGTTGGGACGAAAATACATACAATAGATTCAACTTCGACGGAACTTCAAAAAATTCACCCCAAAGTTTTAACGAGGGCGAAGTATTGGGGATTCGACTTTGCCCATGCTCAAAGTTCGAAGTTTCGGCGAAACTTTGCCCAACTTTTTCAAAGTTTAGTTCCATGGCAAAGACTATCTTGAGACCTTTTCATCTATTGCCAAAATATCTTCTGCGAAGATATTTCAGTCTCTTGCTACTAATTTCTCTTGTCCACTCTATCAATTAGTATACCAACAATGCTTTCCTAGATGGTGATTTGATTGGAGAAATTTGTATGGAACAAACTCCTATTTTATTGCTCAGGGGGAGTCTACATAGGTATGTCGATTGCACAAGTCTCTCTATGGTCATAAGCAGCCACCTAGAGCCTAGACTAAAAAGTTCAGTAGTGCTTTGTTGAATGTTGGTATACGCAGGTTCAGTGTGAATCATTATGTTTTCTAGAGGCGCTTGCAACTGGTTGTTTGTTTCCGGTGGTCTATGTCAATGACATTGTCATCACTGGTGATTATGAACATGGTATTTCTGAGCTGAAAGTTTTCTAAATGGTCAGTTTCAAACTAAGGAACTGGGCAACTTGAAATATTTCTTGAGCATTGAAGCTGCTACAGAAAAAAGGGTATTGTCAGCTCTCTAGAGAAGTATGTCCTAGATCATCTTGAAGAGACATGTATGCTAGGGTCCAAATTTCTTAATGCTCCTATGGATCCTAAACTTTGCTTGTGTGTTAATCAAGAAGATGCTCTTGTAAAACTCGTACAGGGACATACGTCTAGTGGGTAAGATTAATTATCTAACAGTAACCAGGCTAGGCACCTCTTTTGCTGCTAGTGTGGTGAGTCAGTTTATGGAGAAGTTGTTTTCAGTTCATATGAGGGCGATTATCCGTGTACTGAGATATTTAAAGAGGACTCCATGCAAAGGTGTTCTATAACTAGAAGTGGTCACTTGACAGTCAAGCCTATTCAGATGTTGATTGGACAAGTTCTAGCATTGATAGGAGCTCCATCACTAGTTACTATGCAGGTAATGTTGTGTCATGAAGTAGGAAGCAACTAATGGTTGTCGGGTCAAGAATTGAGTCTAAGTACATACTATAGAGCTATGGCGCATGCTACATGTGAGCTCTTGTGGGTCAAGAACTTTCTTGGAAAGTTTGGTGTTCCGGTCAGTGACTCAATGGAATTGAAATGTGATAATCAAGTTGTTGCCCATATGCATCCAACCCGGTCTTTCATGAAAGAACCGAGCACATTGAAATTGATTGTCATTTTATTAGAAAAAAGGTAGGACCGGATTATCCAGACCCTGCAAGTCGATCAGAAGAACAGCTAGTTGATTTATACCAAGTCATTGAATGGGTGTCAGGTTCAGTTGTTATGTAACAAGCTAGGTGCTTATCATACATATGCACCAGCTTGAGGGGAAATTAGAGCTATAAATACCAAGGAATAACATATCCGATTTCGATGCCGTTTCGACAACATGGAAATCGAAATTTACTGAAATTTCGACAGAAATTTCGATAAATGCAACAGTGCCCGTTTCGACGCTAAAATCAACGAATTAAGCCATGAAATTTCACAGGCATGATCTTTACCCCTAAATGCATCGATTTATGCAATAAAATTTGACATGAGGATAGGTGGGGGTTCCTTCATGTGGGAGGAGAGGAGATTTTCCTATTCCCTGAGAAAATTTCGAATTTTGGGCCAAAAATTTCGACGATTTCGACATAGCGGTATGGTTGCATGGTTTCGTATCAGGTGCTGCCGAAATCGGTATTTTGGGGCGAAATTTCGGTGGTTTCGCCGAAACCTTATTCCTTAATAGATACATATATTGGTTAAGTTAGTAAATAGTTTGGGATTACTCCCTCCTTGTATTAGACACCACCACAATACCAATAAATAGGCATCCCATGTCATTAGTAAAAGTTAAGTCAGGAGTTCCCCTAATTTGGTTTCTCTACGCATCACTAGTACAAAGGGACCTCTAGAACATAGCAATTCCACAAACATATCTCCAATAGCAGTCACCTCAACAAGACGAAAGCTGTTGAAACTAAATCAATAAGGAAGTAAAACCACTTGGAGTATGATCTGAGAGAGAAAAAAGTCTACTTCAAAATAGGTTTGGTTCCAGTACCTAATTGAGCATCTACTTCGACATGCGTAGACGAGGACAATGATGTGGAGCTAGAGGAACAAGTACAATCCATCGATTAGGTAGACCTGATTGAGAATAGTTCATTCCCGTGCTCGTCATCATATTGTTTCATTGTAAGGGGGTCAACTCCTCATTGAATTATGTGCATGCAACATTGCCAAAGTTCAGATGTATAAATTAGTCATGTGTTCGTGGAGCACAAACTACCACAACAATCATCTACGTGCGGTCCTATAAGTTAAAACTCATACCATAATGCTCCATAGCTCAACTCCGACAACACTATCAGAATGAGGGTCTAAATAGAAGGTGAGCTTGGTGAGGCCCCTTGCTAGGAGTAGAAGCAACAGTTCAAGATGCATGGCAACGTTGGTAGAGGAGACATTATGTGTCATATGGACATTAGGGAGGCTGTGGTAGGAGTAATATTGGAAGGACAAATTGTGAGGAGCTACAAAGCCATGGGTGATGCTAAGGAGAGGAGCTAAAGCCATTCTTATATTTGACTCATGCAGTTGCATAAATGCATTTTAGCACTTCATAGCAGGAGTTGAACGCGGCAGTATGTTAGGTAGGTGTCATGATAGGATAGGAAATGGTGAAACACACATCACATCCGACTGGGACATAGTGATCTTACCTCTTTTGCTACTAGATTTTAAACTGAAGTGTGTTTTGGTTGGACATGAATTCTCGAAATTAAATCAAACTGAAAAAGAAAAAAAAGAGCCAGCGAAATTGTGCAAGGACATTTTTTCCAAAGAATTTATATTCAACCACAAAGGCGCTTATAAGAAACAAATTGTTTAGAAAACAACTATGAACATAGATGAATAGCATTGGGGAATAAAACACAACTAAAACAACTGATCTTCAGCTACCGATACAAAACTCTACAACTTAGAGGGAAATAAAAGTGCTTTTAGTCCGAATATTCCGCCCAAAACGAGACATTTAACGGAAACATACATCTGGGACCAAAACTGGAACCGAAAGTTTTGGGGCCATTGCCAACGCCGACGTGGATGGAGCTGCGGGACAGCGCCTTTGCTAACGCCGGCACACTGAGCACCGCGTCTCTTGTTCCCCTCCAAGTATAACCCTTCGTCTGCCCGTCCTGCGGCAAGACCAAAACACAAAAACCCCAGACCGATATCAGTCACCTTGCAGGCTGAGTTGGCGAACAGAGTGAAGAAAGAGGAGGAGGGACCTGGGTTGGGGAGAGGAGGAAGGCACAGGAGATGGCGTTGGCTGAGGCTGTCATTGGCGCCCAACTGTGCGGCGGCGCTGATGATGTGGAAAGCTGGTGAAGAGAAGGCGCTCGGTAATCGCAGTTTATCGCTTTCCTGTTAGCAGCTTTTTCTTGACGTGGTGTAGGGTTTTGAGTCTTTTGACCCTGTCTTTGAACAGCACCCCTCGTCCATGCGTCATATCCCACGCACCAAGTCAGTTCTTGCACAATGTGAGAAGTTGAAAGGTTTTTCAATATTAATGT
Organism: Alisma plantago-aquatica; assembly: GCA_963693085.1. NCBI lineage: Eukaryota > Viridiplantae > Streptophyta > Magnoliopsida > Alismatales > Alismataceae > Alisma > Alisma plantago-aquatica. Next base: position 1,030,727,651 of record OY856410.1, on the reverse strand, counting down.
GCATTAAAAAGAAAATGAAAGAGAGATAAAGAGATGAAGGAAGGGTTGTAAGGGTAGTTTAGTGAGAGGAGAGGGGTAAAAAATAAAATAATATACAAGTACTTGTTGTTAGTAACAAAAATCATTGTGTTATTATATGTAAAAAGTACCAATATAATTATTATGGGCTTGTGGAAGTCTAGGTTGGTTCTTTTTATATCTTTTCTCTTCTTTTCAATGATCTTTTTGTCTCCCTTAAGATTGTGCATGGTACAACAATCTTAAAGACGTGATCTTTGCTTAACCCTAAGCATATTTGTTTATCATACTTGAATGGTTAATTTGAACTTGATCTATTTGATTATGAGATAACCCTAATCTAGCCCCAATCACACCTTGTTTGACCTAATTTCTTAAATTTATAAATTAATGTGGATCTCTTTGAAATTATTAACACCTTGATATAATGCTTTGTCACATGTGTGTGCTTTGTATGGTGAGGATATGATGTTCTCATGTCTTGGTTCCTTAATGTTTTACCCTTGTGCCTTTGCTTCAACCTAAGCTAGGGTTTGGTTGTTGGATTTGGGGGGGGGGGGGGGTGGCTCATCACCCTAATGAGGGTTGATGGCCTCACCCTGACAAAGGTGATGGCCTTTTGACCTTGAGGGTCGATGGCTTGCATCTGACCAAGGTCAATAACCTCCTGGCCTCGAGTCTTTATGATTATCTGACCTAGGTCGATGGCCAGCATGATGAAGGTTGGCGGTTAGCCCGACCAAGTGGTCGATGGCCAGTATGATCAAGGTTGTTGGCTAGCCCGACTAAGTGGTCGATGGCTCCATCCTGGCTAGGGCCAATTGACAGTCAGAGTGGTCAATGGGTATCCTGACCATGAGGGTTGATGGGTTTGTTGGTGAAGTAGTTGATGGGTTGGCTAGTCAAGTGGTCAATGGCTTGGCTGGGTAGGTGGTCGATGGGTACGCGGGTTGAGGAGGTCAATGGGTCTGCCAACAAAAGTTGTGGATGGGTTCACTAATTATGGGCTATTTTGACTTTTTAACTACCCTAGCCTATAGATACCCCCACACCCCTCGACCCTAGGGCTCTTTTGCAAACCCTAAGGCTGCTAGAACATGGTTGGTGCTAACAGAGGTATGGGCGAGGATCTTGGGTGTTCCTATACTTCTTTTAAGGTGATCAAGCTTTCTTTGTAGGATTTAACGTTAGACCTCCATGTTTTGACCATAGAACTTGTAAGATCTCATTTTTCCTGATATTTTCTTCAAGTTCCGCCTTTCTTCTCCCTCATTTGGCTGTGATCTTTGAGAAACCATGGTGGATATATCTCATTTATACTAAGACTCTCTCATGTCTACCTTCTTTAGCCTAGTTGAGGCTATACTTGTTGGAGCCAATGTTGGTGGGTTGTTTGGTTGTGTCCATATGCTAGATTGTTCTCTTCTTTTTTAGAAGCTTGTGATCATTTCAAGAGGCGAGTGGTATATTTATTGTTCTATCATATTTTCTCACATTACCTACATGCAAACTCTAATAATATTCAGAACATTCTAGATTCTATTAAATATTCAACTTTTATGGTGTTTTTGTCAGTATGATAGTTGGTCTCAGATTTTCTCACCTTCCTCTTATATGGTGGTGAAAATAAACCTTTCTTGATGTTATAAGAGTAAGATTTTGAAATATGCATTTTTACCATAAACCTTCCTTGATGTATTTGAGATGATCTCAACTTTGTATGTGCTTGAATTGTTGATGTGGCATGGGTTCCTTAGCTTGTGCAATAGCTCCATTGTTGTGACAGTAAAGCTCTATTGCATCCCCAAAATTTTGAACCACCCCATCTTCACTAATGAACTTTTTATCCATATTTCTCTACTTGATGCATTGGATGCATCAATATATTCAGCTTCTATTGTAAAATCAACTGTTGTCTCTATCTTGGAATTGCTTCAGTTTACAACTCTATGGTGTAGGAAAAAACACAATCTCTAATTTCAACTAGTAGTCATCCTTGTCACTTTAGAAGCTTGCAATAGTGTAACCCTTTGTAACCAGCTCTTCTTCGCCTTTGTATGTCAAAATTGATCATTTTCTCTTATCGAATACTTTAGGAAATTCTTCATGTAAATCTAGAAACAAACACAGGGATCTGACAAGTACCTACTTCTCATGATCAAAGCATACAAGACATTTGGGCGTGTATGCATCATTGCATACAAGATATATCTAATTTCATAAGCTATGGAATGCTACTCACGTGTGTCATCATTTCCAAAGAGCTTAGACAATGAGGTTTAGATAGACTTATTTCATGAGACATGGGTAAGTTTCCTCTTCTAGAATCCTACATGTTGAACATTTTCAACACGTTGTCAATGTGTGTGCTTTATCTTAGGCCATGAAGCCTTCTAGATATATCTATACAGATCTTGATTGTAGGATATAGTGTGTGTTGTGTAAGCCCTTCATGGAGAAGACAATGCTCAACCAAGTCTTAACCGATTGTAGAGTAGGTATGTCATTTCCCATCAATAATATGTCATCCATATATAATATGAGAAATACAACTAGGATCTCACTAAATTTTTAATAAAAAAAGGTTCATAGTCAAACTCTTTGACTATATCACAAAAGAAAGATTATAACCTCTAGATGCTTGTCTCAATCTATAGATTGACCTTTGTAGCTTACAAATTGTATAGTCTTCACTTGGAGCATTAAAACATTTTATTTGTGTAGTGTACACATTCTCAAGAAGTTTCCCATCAAGGAAATGTTTTTAACATCCATTTTTCAAATCTCATAGTCAGGATGAACTGTAATGGCAAGCATGATCCTGACGAATCTAACCATGGCAACTAGAGAAGATGTTTTGCAACATTCAACAACTTGAACTTGTCTAAAAACTTCTGCAACCATTTGTCCTGTAAAGTTTTATATGTTTCCCTCCATTTCGATCTTCTTAATGAAGACCCATTTGCATTCTATAGATTTTACCCTTTTAGGTGCATCCACTAAAGTCAATACTTTGTTGGTGTACATGGTGTCCATTCTAGATCTCATAGCCTCAAGCCATTTAGTAGAATCTAATATCCTCATTGTATCTTTTTTTTCATCATCATTCGTGACCAAAAAAATCATGTTTGATTGAGTCATGAGAAATTCAAATCTCTCTGGCTCCAGATGTGTGCTACTAGACCTTTGAGTTTCTTATTCTACATGAGAATTTTGATATTCCATAATGGCATACAATTCCCTCTGTTCATCATCTACTTCCATAGGTTCAATATCATCTTGTTGGTCTTGAATGTTTTTTATATCTATCTTCCTCCAACTAGTTCCTTTGGAAATGAATTCCTTTCTAAGGTATACAACAATTCTGAGAACAATCACTTTGCTTTCATATGCAATATAGAAATACTAACCCATAGTTTCCCTGGGGTGTATGGAAAACAAACATTTTTCCAATTTGGTTTTGATTTTTTAGAGAACTGTTGCTTGGCATAAGCTCCACATCCAAAATATTGACAAATGTCATATTGGAATGCTTCCCATTCCATATCTCGTATGGTATTCTTTGAATCGATTTAGATGGTATGTGGTCTAGTTAAACACAGAGGTTTCAAGAGTATCTCCATAAGGAAGTTATAAGATTAGCTAAACTCTTTATTGATCATACCATGTCCAACTAGGTGAGACTCCCTCTTTCTAACGCACCATTATGTTGTGGTGTTCCATTTTGTAACGTAATCAAACTTAGGTAATTACTACCTTTTACTCCTTTTTATCACGATCTTTTATTTTGAACTCCTCTTATTAAATTGCCTAGCATTAGGATGTAAACAACCTTCAACATAAGAGTTTTAAACAAAAATATAAAGAGTTGAGGCCTTAATACAAGAAATAGGGGATAATCATTAGTTTTGGGGTTGTTCGTGCAAATCCATCAAATTAAGGAATTTAAGCTCAAAATTATTCTTCTAGATTTTTCTTGTGGATAGGTTTGGTTGAGAGATAGTTACAGACAAAATTTGGTCAATAAATAATAAAGGAATGCATTAATGTGAAGAAAATATACTTTCCCTCCAATGGTGTATATCGAGTATTTCCAAAAGGCAAAATTGACTCCAAAATCAGAATCTCTAGGTCCTTATTACCTTACCCACCAAATTTCACTGCATTTGGATGGTATTTACTCATCCAATTAGAGGGGGGGGTTGAAATTACACCACTTTATTCGAATTGGATTAGGAATACATTGATGTCACACATGCAATCTTTTAAAAGTCAATGTGTGCATTTTCTTGGTCCTCTAATCTGAGTTGATGGCCCAAGGATCGTCTTCAACCCCACGCCCAGTTTAGAAAGTGGCTGACGGTTAGGGGGTTATTAAAACTAGAATTTCACACACATAACTCCATCTTTTCTCGATCTTTCTTTTCCAATTGATTCATATACCCTACTCAAATCATATAGTCATACATTCTGGAAATGCCCAAAATTCATTCTACTAGTTTCTGAAGCCCCACACTCTCTGGTTGAAGGACCAAGCCCTATATATGTATGACCCCTCTAAGGTTTTGTATCACTGCACACGTTGGTTCCTTGGTTTCCATTCCTCTTACAGCCTAGACATTGCTGCCGCTGAAACCTTTCCCTTCTTTGAACTAGCAGTGCATGTTCCCTACACATAACTTTACCAACATTCAAATTGAGGCTCTAGCATGAAACCCTAACCCCGTGCCTATGTTTTCATGCGATCGAAACCACAAACAATCTAGTGTTGGGTTTTAGGGGAGGCAGAGAAGGCAGCGGAAACAAAAAAAAATCTCCTCCCAAACCCAGAACAAAGGAAACGCGTCAACGTCTATACAATAGAAAGGATGGTTTGTAGAGGCATACCTTGTCCCGAGGCTTTCTCGGTGACATTACCTCACGGCTTGTGCGGTCTTCACCTCCGGTCTTGGACGGTGTCTGTGTAGCTTCTGGTCTCACCGAGACTGTCGGGATTGACAGTTGTCCTCCGAGCGGCAGAAGTCTCCCGCCTTTGAAGTAGTCCACACAGACCACTTGGAACTCCGATCTCCTTGTCGTACAAGGAATCAGAAGGAGTCGCACCCTCCTATCAGTGTACCAGTCACCGACACACTCTCCTGCAACCAGTTGCCTTCTGTAGTTGTCTTTCCCTTGTTGTGCCTCCCTTATCAGGTAGCACTTGCTCGGGCTCTCTCGGTTACCAAAACCAGAGAGAACGACAACTTTGCAGAGAAACTGGTGTTCTAAGTTGTTCTGAGAGAAGCCCCCAATACCCCTATATAAGAGGGTCATGGGATAGGGTTCTCTACCCTTGGAAATGTGGGACTAAAGCAGGAGTAAAAGGGTTTGAGATTTCCCACAAAACAACCAACTGTGCCAGTTGAACCAATCGTTTCAACCCTGAAACGGTCGGTTGGTGACCTCAACTGATCGGTTCACACCTTAACTGATCGTTTGGGACCCCTGAGTCGATCAGTTCACTTCTGAGCTGATCGGTTCATGTTCCTGGTCCAACTCAAATTGACTTTCAAATTTGTTTCCGATTAATCAAATATTAATCCTTGTAAAAATCAAATTTGTACAAGTGAAATAAATTGTATTTGCAAAATAGTCTTCTGACTTTCCAAACGATCTCAGTTGGTCACATGAATTGACCGGCTCAACAATTGAGCCGATTGTTTCATGACACATGAGTCGGTCGACTCACAACTTGAGCCAATCAATTCATCAACCTGAGCCGATCAGTTCATCCCATGAGCCGATTAGTTGGGGTAGCAGACTATGCAAAATCAGTCAATTGTAGTTTCAATCAATCTGATACTCTAATCAATCGGTCTAACACCTTGAACACTATGATATTGAGCTATCAATCGATTGAGTGTTTAATTGAACTACTAAACTCCTTTGGTAATCAATCTAAACATCGTTTGTGGATAAACTCCTCTTCTAGGTTAAATCCTATGTGTGTGACCCTGTAGGTCCATTTCACGTTGGTAGTGAAAGTCCATAACACTTATGACTTCACAAGCAAAGAGCGGTGCCTAGTCACACATCAGTTCTACCCAAGTGAAACAGAAAGTTGGAGAACAACTTTCAATCCTACAATCTGTGATCGGTGTTACAGTGAATGTATAATTCCTTTGTCACTGATATCCCAAATGAACTCAAGGCATGGAACAGTCATCCTTTCAATGTTCATTCACTTTCTTGATCTCAGAGTAGATTGGAGGAGATATATATGACATCAATATCACATACTGATTCACACATGTGTGCGCACGCCTATCTCAATCCTACTCATCAAGTGGCCATGGATATCAAACTCCCTCAGGAGGGACAAATCCCATATCTATCACTCACCCCTCAAAAGCCCCATGTGTCAAAGCCACCCAATCATCACCTTTATAACAACCCAAGTTTCAGGATTGCGTTTGATGATGTCAAAGTGTACCCAACGACATGTGTTGAGTGTAGTGATTTCATGTCAAAGAATCATACTCACCACCATCACTGTGAGAACTGACTGTGACTACCCTGTCATGGTTCCATGTGTCAAACTCACGGTGGGTCTGTCTGGTATACTTGTTCTCTAACAAGTACCTATGTGTTTGGTTTGATATCCCCATATCATGACTAATGAGATTCTATCATCAACCAACACCACAATCTAGTCTTGTGTGTCATTGCTGTCTATCTACCTTCCACAATGACATCCGACTAGGGACATAATAAGAATGTTCAAACTCTTAGCATTTGTATGATCTCATCATTCATGTCCTCAACCTGAAAGCATATGTCATTGAGTATTGTCATTCTCTAGACATTCAATTTGTTCTATCAATATCTCATATGATTGAACCAGAAAGAATTGGAAGGTTGCCTTTTATGTTTATGAAATCAATCTTAATGTATCCCACCAATCATCCCATGATTGGCTCTCAGGGCATACATACCAACATCTAGAAACCCAATTTTCCCCAAATCCATGCCGACCAACTTAGCTTCTTCTCACAACCATGGCGAGCGTGCAAGGAAGGGGGTGATCCCCTTGTGAATTCTTTTCTTTTCCCTAGCCCTACTCCTTTTCCATCTTTTTCTACCAAGGGTAATGCTGAGTCTTTGTCGATTGAGCATGGACCTTCTGCACTGATGGTGCGCCACACTGGCCATGGGCCCAGACCGCTTGGATGGGTGTGGTTGGGCCACCTCATCTAGCTCGAACCCATTTAATCAGATTTTATCCGCTGACATGGATTTTCAGCCTTTTTAATTGGTCTAAACTTCAAAAATTTGCACCTCTCTCCCTGTTTATCCAAAAAATTCACAAATATATGTTTTGGAATTGAGAAAATATTATGTGCCTTTTGGTATTGCTTTCATCATCTAATTCTCAAGTTTTAAAGATAGTATATTTAGGGTTTTTCTTTCATTCATGATCTTAATAATAACTAAAGACAACATTATGATTAATAAAGTTGTGACTTTGAGTCGAGATATCATTAAGAACCCTGAACTAAATGTTAGGTCAATAACAAGAGCTGAAATAGGGTTTTTCCAATGGAATTGGATTTCTAGGGTTTCAACAAGACATATATATATATATATATATATATATATATAATGTGTGTATGTATATATATTAGATTTTAAACCCTAATCGATGGACCTAATCCTATATGTAGGTTGAGTTGAATTTAGACTTTGAAGGGTTAGGATTAAATCTTTGACTTAACAACTCAAGCTGGGGTATGTGCATCTTTTCTATTATCTTTGCACTGCTATCGTGATCCAATTTTATTTCCCATATGAGGCATTAATTGATATTCTCTTATTCATCATCATTAAATTATTATTTTCTTGGACAATATTTATGGGCCTTATGGCCCTACATGATATGTTTTGGATGTTCTCATCCTGTTATTTCATGTTGATTGAACATATACTTGCCTTTCACTATTTATGTGCATGCTTAGACTAATCTTATTATAGTAGTGGTACATGCGTACAACCATATATATAAGGGTGTGCTATCTCTGCCCAGGGTGTGCTATCTCCGCCCACTATTTACAGGGGTGTGTTATCTCCACCCAGGGTGTGCTATCTCCACCCACTATTTATTTTAGGCTGAGATCCTACGGTGTCTTGACCCTGCTTGAAATAATGTTTAGTCTTTGTTTGTTACATGCACAATTTCTGTTTATATATTATTAATGGAAAGGCAAGACTCCCTACTTGATATTCTTTAGTTAAATATGCCTCATCTCTTGACCTGATATTTCTCTTGGAACCTAGTTCTCTTGATCATCCCTTATCTTGATGCTCTTCTTTTGAATTTTCTAAAGTAGTTCCTGGTAGTTAATTACTATACATGCTCATCATTTACTGACATCCTTGCTTTTTCTCTCTCCCCTGGGTGTTGCATTCAACCCACCCAGAGGTTGCATAGCCTGAGGACCAAGAGATAGGCGGTGATGCCTGGATCTAGATATTGAGGACTTCTGAGATGAAAAGGTTACTCACCACAAACTGATCTGAGTAGTTCTATTAGAAGCCATCTATGGCTCAGTAGTTGAAATTCAATGAGAAAATCTTGTAATGGTTATATTTAATTGTTGATACAACAAAAACTATGTTCCTATTATCAAATTGTTTAGAGAAATATTGTGAACCCCAATTATTTGAATGGTTTTTTTATAAATATGATTTATTGAGATATTTTACAATTATTTCCTTAAATTTAAGTAAGGAGTGGTCCCTCCCGGGCCCCACTCCTTACATGAATGGTGTCAGAGTATGGTTGTGCTCGATAATATGACTATTTCAGAAGTCCTTACTTAATACATATACTTACATGTTAAACCAATGTTTTAGGAGATCCAACATGTTTGGCGATACCAGTGCTACCCCTTAGTCTGGCGTTTCAGATGGATTCTCCACATTAGAGAGCCCTCGTTTTGGCGTGGACCCCCCTCTTAGGAGCAACCCTAACTCTACTCATGGGATTAGAGACACCATCGACTTTACTTCGATTGGCATCACCCTTGAGAAGGAGTTAGCCTTCCTGCAATAGTTTCTCACCATGACTATGGTGGGAAAGTTGAACACCTCTCATGTGCATGATAAGTCGAAGGAGTACACGTTCACTGATTTCATGAAAATGTAGCCACCCTACTTCAAGGGTGAAGGGGAATTGGAGATGGTCGATCAGGTCGATGACTAGTCTTAGCCATAGAGTAAACTTTTGATGGTATGGCATGCCCTCTGCACTAAAAGTTCAGATTTGTTTCTTATGTGTTGGATGGACCATCACATGTCTGGTGGAACATGATAGCACAAACTTCTAACATCTCTACTTTGAATTGGAAACAATTCTTGGTGCTATTCCATGGGAAATAAATCTGCAATGTAGCCCTAAAATAGAATAAAATGGAGTTATATAGTCTGAAACAAGGAGCCCTCTCTATCCATATGTATGTACAAAGATTTATACTACTTGACCGGTATGCGGTTAGGTTGACTAAAGAATGTAGGGCTAACCTATTCTTGTGGTCGTGTGTTAGTCCCTCAAGTTCCGTTTACCTTTCAGTAGATGGTGGACAAATCCCTAGTAGTGAAGTATTATCCTAGATTCCAAGCTCAAATAGAGAGAAACAAGAGAAAGATCTCTAACCATGATCAATGACGGGATAGGTGCAAGTGTTGCTCTTGTCATCATCCTCTAGGGAGGTGCCATCAGGGAACCCCAGAGCACCTACAGATGGAAAGCAAGTTGTCTATCATGAACATGCCAGGTGGGACACATTAGACCCCAGAGCTCTCAGTTGCAACAATGACATGCCCCTAGTCAATAGCCTGCACAAAACTACCAAAACAACCTCAAAAAAATCCGCCTCTAAGGAACAACAATAACAACCACAATCCTCAAGGTCGACATCCTCTGGTGGACCATCGTTTTGGATGTGTTTTTGCTATGGATGTTGTTGATGCCAATGATGACGATGAAGTAATAGAAGGTATCGTACATCTCCATGTACATCCTGTATAATCTCTATTTGATTCAGGTTCTTTAAATACCTTTATATCTTCCAATCTTGTTGAGATGTTAGACATAGAACATGCATATATCGACTATATTCTTGATGTTCAGACCCCTAGTGATAGGATATGCTCTTCTTATCTGAAAACCCCACCCATGGAATTATGTATATCTGGCAAGATGTTTACAACTGAGTTAATATTCTTGAAGAAGATGGCTTTCGATGTCATCTTGGGCATGGAGTGGTTGAAAAAGTTTAAGGCAACCTTGTTTTGTGATGAGAAAATGGTTATCTTACTTCACTCGGATGGTGAATGACTTTGTGTAAAGGGAAGAAAATGTGAGGATAGGCAATTCATCATATCAGGTATGAAAGCCAAAAAGCTTATATGAAACAACCTTGATGCGCTAAATGAGATTACTCAAAGAAAAATAAGTGATTGGTCACTAATTAACCATATAGCAGGAAAAAGAGAAATTTGAAATCAATTTAAACATCACTAAAAAGTTCAAGAACGTCTATGAAGAAGGATTATGTTTCAGTAAGTCATATAAGAGAATTGGGTCTCCTATATATAGGAGCCAGGGAGTAGATGGGATAAATAGAAATAAGGGAAAATATAATGGGCCTAAGCCCAACTAATCATTATACTAACATGACCCCTCAAGCTGGAGAGTAAACATTGTTAAGTCCCAACTTGGTTCACATGTACTTGAATAAAGCAGATGTAAGTGGTTTGGTGAAAATATATGCAATTTGATCTCCTATCTAAATATGAGGGGTAATAATATTTTTAGATTTAACCAGGTCTTGCACAAGGTAACAATCAACTTCAATGCATTTTGTGTGTTCATGAAAGATCGGATTATTAGCTATGTGTATATCTACCTAGTTATCACAGTATAGAGTGGCTAGAGTCTGAAAAGAGATCCTAAATTCAGTGAAAATAGACTAGACCCACTATAGGTCACAACATCTATGGTCCATAGCCCAATATTTGGCCTTGGTTCTAGAGCGAGACACAACAACTTATTTTTACTCTGCCAAATAACAGGGTGAGTGCCAATCATGATGCAAAAACCAATCTACATCAGCATATCCAGAAATAGAAATTTTCGTAGTACTAGGACATTTGTAGAATAATCCTCTTCCTGGAGCACTTTTGAGATATCGAAGGATGCATTGGACATTGATCAATGAGCCTTAAGAGGTGCACTCATATACTGACTGACTATCCTGACAACATAAGTAATGTTAGGTCACATTATTGTCAAGTAGGTTAGCGTCCCAACAAGACATCGATAATTTTTTGGGTCATCAAAGAGTTCCCCTTCATGTGGGAGCTTGGTGTGATAGTCCATTCGAATGGAGACAAGTTTGGATTATGTCACGCCAGCATCCAGAAGTAAGTCCAAGACATAACGTCTCTGAGACATGATGATTCATGTGGCTGAGCGGAGGACTTCTATACCAAGGAAATATCATAGAGTGCCCATGTCATTTGTGTAGAAGTGTGCTTGTAAGGACTATATTACTTGAGAAATAGCCACTTTGTCATTTCTAGTGATCACTATATCATCAACATAAACAACAAGCAGAATATGGCCTTTGGATGATTTTGAAAAGAAAAGAGGATGATTTGTAGCCGATCCCTGGAAGCCAAGTTTCTCAAGAACAATGTTGAATTTATTGAACCATGCCCGTGGAGATTGCTTCAGGCCATATAGTGAGCGTCGAAGGAGACAAACTTTGTGAGAAGATTCCCCTCAACAACAAAGTTGGGAGGTTGCTGCATGTAAACTTCTTCCAGGAGGTTGCCATGAAGAAAGACATTCTTTATATCAAGCTGAAAAGGGGGGCAATCAAAATGAGCCACCAAAGAGAGAAAAATGCAAACAGAGGTGATCGTTTTGACTGGATAAAATGTCTCAAAGTAATCCACACCAAAGGTTTGGGTGAATCCTTTTCCAACTAGCCTTGCCCACAGCCGCTCGATAGAACCATCAAAGTGGTGCTTGACAAAAACACCCATCGACACCTGAAAATGTTCTTGTGGGAGGTGGTGTGATAAGATCCCATGTATGATTGGCATGAAGGGCCTCCATCTCTTCCATCATGGCTGATTTTCAACCAGGATGTCATAGGGCATCAACCATATTTTTTGGAATATATGTTGTGTCCAGGGCTGTGGAAAACTTTGAGGCAACAGAAGAGAGATGGGCTAGACAACATGTGTTAGAAATAAGATGCTTGATAGTGCAGGAGCGCGTACCTTTTCTTAATTCCACTGGTAGATTTGATTGATCTGGAACTGATGATGAAGGGGAAGGAGTTGTCTGGGATGCATCTTCCATGCGTTGGTTTAAAGGTTCTGTTGAGGGTGGATCTGAGTGGATGAAGGGATCAGGAAGAGAGACCATTGTATTAGAATGAGTCAAGGATGGAGAGGATGATGAGAAGAAGATCTCATCTTCTATAAAAGTGACGTCTTCAGATATATAAACTCGACCTGAGGTAGGTTCAAGACACTTGTACCCTTTTTTAGAGAAGGGGTAGCCAAGAAACATCGTTCGTATAGCTTGGGGTGATAGTTTGTTGTCCTTGTGATTGAAATTATGTATGAAGGTGACACATATGAAAACTCAAGGAGGTAAAGAAAACGGTGTAGATTGTGGAAAGACAACAAAAAAGGGAGTTTATTGTTTAAGAATTGAAGAAGGGTTGACAATTGATGAGAAAACACACAGTGAGAACTGCATCCAACCAGAATTGTTTCGGGACATTAGCATGAATGAGAAGAGAGTGTGTAATATCAAGGAGGTGACGATTTTTATGCTCAATAATGCCATTTTGTTGTCGAGAATAAGCACAAGATTGTTGATGAATCATCCCAATGTCTTGACAAAAAGAGGATACAACCTTTTGTGTATATTCAAGAGCATTGCCGATGCGTAGGATTTTAATGGATGTGGAAAATTGCACTAAAATCATATTGTGAAATGTGCGAATCAATGAAAAAAACTTCATCACGAGTTTGAAGGAGGTATATCCAAGTCATTCTAGAAAAATCATCCATAAAGGTAAGAAAATATTTGAATCTGTTATAAGTGGTATTCGGAAAAGGACCACAAACATTGCTATGTACTAATTCAAACATTTTGGATGATTGATTAGTTGTACAAGATGGGAAGGACACATGATGGTGTTTCCCTAGCTAAAAAGCATTACATAAAATACATGAACATGAAGAAACAAAATTATCTAAGATATTAAACTTTTCCAAGGGTAGATGTCCAAGTCGGAGATGCAGTTGTAGTGGAGTGGAAGCAAGAAAGGCATGCATCAAATTGGGTGGTGTGGCAGAGAAGTAATAGAGATCACCAATACACACTCCCTGCCCAATCAGCTTCAAGTTCCTCGAATCATGTAGAACAAAACTAAAAGGACCAAAGGCCACAAAGCATTGAAGAGAATCGATAATTTTAGCAACCGACATAAGATTATATGGGAAGTTTGGCACAAAGTGGACAACATACAATTTAAGTGTAGAAAAAAGAGGAACAGTGCCACAACAAGTGACTCATTTTACTGAGCCATGCCATATTAATCAAGGGATGCAGAATAACAGAGTCAAAGGTAGTAAAAAGGTTGGAAATACATGTCATATGTTGTGTCGCCCCAGAGTCAACAATCCAATTAGAAGTTGTGGCAAGAAGAGATGCCCCAAAGTTACCTTAAGGAGTGGTGGCTAGATTAGATAAAGAAGAAGCACTAGGCATGTCACCAATGCGCCACTCAGAGGGTTCAAAGGTTGTCATGTTGTTTTCAAGGGGAGGATCCCCATAATAGTATGCCACTTGGAGAAGGCATTTGTACTCCTCATTTGGCAATGATACATGAGAAGAAGATTCTTGTGGTGTAGTTGATGTACGACCAGGTGGCGGGGTAGATGCTTGATCAACATGAACATGTGCATGAGTGAAATGGGAAGAGCCCCTGCCACATCATCTCCCGTAGTGGGTTGGATAGCCATGCTTCGAGTGGCAGACATCTTCGGTGTGGCCCAACTTTCCACAATAAATGCACTTTGGGTGTTGGCCTCGTCCATGACCATGACCTCTAGTCGTTGCAACCATTATCAGTGGAAGTTTAAATGTAGTTGTAATGACTCCGCTTCTCGGTAACCCCCAATCAAGGGAGACCAAAAGGTCAGAGGCGTTATCCCAAAATTCAGGATCAGTGGTTTAACAATTTAATCAAAAATAATTATCAAATTCTACTAATACCAATTTAGAAAGTTAGAATAAAATAAAACTTTTGCATACCTTGTCAAAATAGGATCTAAGACTTCTATCCGCAGTAGAAAACTAACTATCTAATACTCCTTGAATACTTAACTTTGTCTTCACCTATTTCATTTTATTGTTTGTCCAATTTCAAATAATACCTAAAACGTCAACAAACAAAACGTCTGTCAGTATATTGCTATATTGGTATGTGGGGACAAACACAACATCACAAATAGGCTCTAACAATATAAACATAGCAAATAGTTGATTAACAAGCCAAATTATGTTTTCCATGTAACTTCTCAATCGCTTTTACTCAAACCCTGGATTACCCTCTCTTAGGGTTTTGTCCTTTCAAGGGACATAAGGCCACCTTCTCCATCTTGAGCTTGGTGCCTGAGGGTCACCTCTCGGGTGCCCAATGGTCTTCCCTCCGGGGCTTGACCAACTCAGACCTTCCCTTTGGGGTCTGCTCTTGTATCATACATCAGGGATAGTATGTAGGTTCGAGAAGTCACACTTATACTTAATTGTTATACACATAGTCACTTTATGAGATTGCATAATTGAAACAATCAACAGTTTAGGTTTCATAGCAATCAGGAAACTTTGTGAAAACACCATGAATCATAAAGTGGTTATTCATAATTTAACCACATATCTGTTCAGTAGATTCAACAAGCTATTAGCAAATTCAACCAAGAAACAGTCCAAGCAAGCAGTTCAATCCCCACAAGAAAGAATCCTGAAAACACATGTGCTCTATTTACTACACACTTTATCAGATTCTATCTATTCAACTTGAACTCACTTCCTAGGGTTTCCTACTTTTTTTAGGGTTTCATTAGGGTTCCTCTTCATCATTATCACTACAAACCCTAAAATAGGAAAACGGGTTGCAAACCCTAATTAGCTCATTAAAACCTTCCTGATAGGCTTAGGATCAACTCAACACCACTTTCCTCAAATGAATTTTGAATTAACCACTTTAAACAATCTTTACTCTAAATTAAGGTTTCTATGTGCATTATAACATATTCATGTGTAAAAACCCCATAGCAAGCATATTATAATCTTAATCATATTCAATTCTTATTCTTTCTCTCAATAGGTTACTATATCTCAAAATAATTTAATTAAGGCATTAAATCATATTTCCAAACATAATTAGGATTTTAACATGGTTTAATGCATAACATGGTCAACCTAAATCACTTTTAGAATTAGAAACGATTTTAGGATTTAATATCATTTTTACTAGATTCCTCACATTCTTCTGATCAATTTTAATATATAACTTGTCGTAATCGGAGTTACCACTAATTAATTATGAATTTACAAAGAAATTACCTTGCGGGCTAATCACTGGCCGCCACGTCAGCTTTGTGGCACCCTTTTCCTTTTCCACATGGGTTTGCTTCTGCAAATAGGTCCTCGCCACATCACAGTCACGCTCCACGTAGGTTGGGTCAGCTAAGAAAATGAAACTACTGCTTTGCCCTTCCTTCTCTGCATCAGGGTCGGGGTACGGCCATCTTTCCCCCCTAACTCATCCTCAACCTCTCTCCTGCCTGCAAATCACGAGTCAAGTCTGACGCCGGTCAACTGGGTGGTTGACTCCCACCTCTAGCGCTCAAAATGCCCAGGTGATCTCCCCATCACCTTCGTCGGCTCCACCCGGACTCACCTGGCCTCCCATCGACACGGAGTGATGGCAGGAATAGACCACACCACCATCCCGTCAGAGATAGGCAATTGCTCCGCAGGTCCGATGACACGACGATGATCTAGGATGAATTGGGGCAGGGTAACGGGTCCTACGTAGTTGGTTTGTGCCAAACGTTCCTTTCTCCCTCGATCGTGGGGTTTCCTACCCCTTATATAGGTAGGGAAGATGCCTCCGGGGTTTCATAGAGTCCAACATCCATTGGACATTGGGCAAAGTCCCAATGGAACATGAAATTGAGATACCAAAGGATCGTTAGATACAGTTTACTATTCCAAAGCTGAAAAACATCCTTTTAAGACTCTCGGTGGATCAGGGAGAGAGCGAGATACAAACGATTCCTCCTGTTACTGTTTTGGCTTTCCTCAAACAAGCTGGAGATAGGAGACAACATCATGATCATTGGATCGCAAATCAATGGTCCAGAAAGAGAGTGTCCTGATAAAAGGTCTGATATAGAATTCTAATTGAAATAAAAAAAAGTGACATTTAATACATTACTCGAATATCCTCCCCACTTTAGGAAGACTTCCAAAATTCATATCTCCCAATCCATTTATCCTTTTAATACCAAATTTTAGGGGAAAGTCCATAATGAGTAAACTACTTGTGTGTCAAGTTTGGGACTCAAACTCGAAAGTATGAGAGACTTTTCTTCATATGCAAGTTATCACTTATTAAGACATATTTTATTCATATTTTCTCTCTCTTACTCTTTTGTATTCTTTATTTGGATTCCTTTTATCATTAGAAACCATGTAGACTTGAAATCTCATCCATGATGATTCTGTTATCCATATTTCCACATATTTCTCATGGTTTCATCATTATCTCAAATTTCCTTCTTAATAATGCATTATTTGATTTCTTCTTTTTCTTTTAATCGTATTGTACTCATTAACATATTATGATCCACAAAATCACATGCAAAAAGGAAATATTGCAAAGGGAATCCATTCAATACATATAATTCATACAAGTCCCATAATCATACATTTATTGGGGAAATTGCATTTCCAACCATATGAACCCGAAAATTATGGTTGTAACATCCTTCCCCTCTTATAGGAATTTTACCCTCAAAATTCCACCAAACATACAAACAAATCAGGATAAGACCTTCTCATGTCCATCATCGAATCCCATGTTGCTTCATCCTCTCCATGGTGCTTCCAAAGAACCTTTATCATCTTATATTCTTACATCTGAGTTCTCTCTCACATTGGTATCTCGTACCCTCATAGGTGACTCAGGGCATTTCAGCCTCCCTTGAAGCTCAATAGGTTCATGGCTCAACATATGGCTCAGGTACATCACATAGTGCTCTAGATCAGACACATGGAACACATCATACATCATGTTATCCTGAGAGGTAAGGCTAAACATAAGCATGTCCACCAATCCATCTCAAATGGACCTATTTATCAGGTACTCATTTTTCTTATCTATAGCTCAGAGGGGTCGGGTTTTCATAACACATGTTCTCCCACAGTGAACTGCATGTCAATCTGCTTCACATCAGCTCATGACTCATGTCGCCCCTGGGCTTTCTCAGCCATTGCTCGATCAAAGTGACTTCATCTGCACACACTGTGGTCACTCTAACCTTCACAAGGTCCTCTCATCGACATCATCCTAATAAGGCGGTGACCGACACATCCTCCCTTAAAGAGCTTCTTACATCCCGATGCTGGCTATGGTGGTTATCATCACAAGTAAACTCTCTTAAGGCAAGAATTGCTCCCATGTATCACCCTGAATGAGCACACACGCTCTCATCAGACCCTCTAGTCTGGATCATACTCTCTTGACTGTCTATCAGTCAGGGGTGATAAGTTGTACTAAACTTCAATCTAGCATCTAGTTCTTCATCTACCTACTTCCACCACATGGAAGTGAACTTGAGGTCATGCTCAAGAACCTTTGAACTCAGATCATGGTGTAGTTGAACTATCTCTCTCATACATATAGTTCAACTAGATCTGTCACACTGACAACACTCTCTCCTAGGCAAGGGATTAAGTCAACTTGGTAAGGCGATCTACCATAACCCATAGTGCATCATGACCTCTCTTGGTCCAGGGAATACCCACCACAACGTCTATGGTGATCTACTCCCATTCCCTCTTGGGGACACTTCATTCTATGTAGCAACTCACTGGGTTAGTGGTGTACGACAACTGGGCACATGCAACACTATATACATCTTCCTCTTTGGTATTCAAAGTACTACTACAAACTTTAACCATCTTGGTAGTACCACGGTGTATGGTGTGCTCAAAATCATGAGCCTCTACTTGTCATGATTCCTCAAGGTTGACTCCTTAGAAACCCTAAAACACTATAGTAGTGGGTTTCACCACCTTGTTTTTCCTAACATGCATCTGAGGTTCTTACAATCATCCTTCTATCTCATCAAGCTGTGGGCTGGCTAACTGAGTATCCATCAACTCGACCAACGGGTCTGGTTGTATCTGAGTGTTAGCCCTACGTGTCTCACAAACTTAGGTTCACCTAACAACCTCTTCTAGCCTCTCTACTGGTTAAACAAGACAACCGCGTCTCGATTAAGAGCATCTGTTACCACATTAATTCCTTATGTGCTAGGTAAAGGTGAAGACATAAACCTTCATATACACCATTCAACATCCTCATCTCGGGACTAGGTCTAACCGAGTCAAGGAAACTTCGAGCTCATCATCTCGATCATCAAACCCAAACTAGTAACTTATAAACTCCATACTGCTCTTGATAAGAACATCCTCATATGATGACTACCTTAGTTCTCTTCGTGTTTGTATTCAACCATTCAATGTACTCTCCAAACGGTATGATACTTTCTCTATCCTCAAACATCGTAGAAATGTTTCAAATCACATCATATTTATCCTTAGTATATGGCATGTGTGTTGCCCTATCTCTCACACCCATAATGAGAGGAAATAAGCATTTGGCTGCAGTCCAAATATAGAGTTCATCCCGTTCTAAGAGTAGAGATGGTGCATCACACATTTCCAGTACTCTTTCCAATCTAAGTTGAAACGTGCATCACATGTCTCCACATCATGAACATATTGATTTCAGGTTTACATCCATGGAAAACTGTTCCAAAGCACTCTTGGGTCTACATACTACTCATATATATGTAATCCTTAGTCCTTTCCTCAAGGTCTCTAAGGTGCCAGTACTTTTGGGGTCATCCCTCTTCCCTTATGCATATAGGGAGTGCCTACCTCATTTGCCCTTTGGGTCCTATGAACTCATGAAGATGATCAATCTCCTAGCCCATGGTTCTTGGACAAAGATAGTTGTTACCTCCTGACCCTATGGTCTTGTGCATCTAGGAAATAGACAACTTCTACTCACATCGGTCTTATCCCTACTTGACCTTGGTATCGACTTAGGATTCTATCATGGTACATATCAAACGTGAATCCTTACCCAAAACTCCATCATCTCTCTGAGCACTCGTGGTCAAACTTGCATCCTTTCATAGGGATCATGGCGACCTACCTTCCTTGGCTGGGCCCCATACAAGTTACCTCCATGGCAACATATCCTCATGCCCCTTAGAGATGGTCACACATGGGTCTATAGATTCGTGCTCAAACTATGTGCTCTCCACTTAGCTCATCAAGCTCCTATGAGAGACCTCTTTAGGTTACCTCAAACCTAAACAAAGATGGCACTCACCCCACAGAAGGGTCCCTTCCCAGGATGGGAGAAAACTATCTCTTGATAGTAACAAAGATCACAAACGTCCTTCCTTCTAGGGTTTACATCATCATGTGCATACTTAGCCCTACCATGTTACTTATCCACGTAGCTAGCAAGAAGGCAGCCTACTAAGCCATGCTACGTCCCTTGGTAAGTCATACTCATTCCTTATTGCTTGAAGTTGGCCAATCTCATACATATGTCACCAACATGTGTGAGAGGTTCATCAAACATATACCTTAGTCCAAGGGGGTTCCCTTTTCTCTACACATGAGGGGGTGCCATTCTCAAATCCTTAGGAACTCAAACATCTTTGTGAGCTTTAGGTGCACCATGTATTCCTACTTCCCCTCTTTGGTCTAGGAACCCTTGGTTCACTTCCTATGCATCAGCTGTCTAACCAAGAACCAAAGATGCACAAGGTATGGCATACACTTCCCACCATTCTTCCACATGAACAACACCTTAGAGTCCTACACAAGGACAACCAACTCGATGTGAGACCTCACAACTTGTTACCATACCTTCTTAGGGTCTAAAGAACTCTCCTTCATATACTTAGAAGATAGGCACCTATAACATATGTACATAGGTTCAGGAAGCCTCTTTCTCTTTCTAGGGTTTGGTTCCTCCAAAGGCAACCAAGGTACGACAAGCCTCTAAGGATCATGTATAAGGCAAAAACATACATCTACTTAGGGTCGTCCATTCTAGGCCATATCATACCCATCTTCTTATGATTCCTCATGACACAGAGTCAAAGTATCTAACCTACTTTCTTGGGGGTCTTGCTCTTTCTCTTTGGAGCTAACCCTAAAACTGGAACTACCATTAGAGGTTCACTCTCTAAAACTGGCACTACCATTGCAGGTTCTCTCTCTAAGAAGATGGATCAAGCTCTAAAGGATACATGTCTACACCTACCTGGGTGAAGTGTACTAGCAAGACCTATGCCCAACCAAGATCATCTCGGGCTCTACATGCTCCTCTCATGAATGTCAGGCATGACCCTTCTGGCACAAGTCTCAACTTGCTACTAGAACTACTGTCGTTCTCTTCCACATAAGAGCGTTCCTCTTCTATGCTCATATATGCCTGTTAGGGTTCCTATATGGTCACCACTAACCTCTTTAATGAAGGAGCTATCCTTCACCCTAACAGGCACGACCCTCCCAAGGTCGGGTCTCCAAAAGGCACTAGATCAAACAACCTCACATAGCTCATGCTTCTCATGGGTACTTAAAACCTATATGTATGTCAACCCACGTACATACTTGCATGGTCAACTATGATATCCAACTCATCCTGTCATCTCTAACTTCCACTTAGGGTTAGGGTTAGCATCATCCTCATAGGATGTGTCCAGTCTCTACCTCTGCCTACAAGGCTAACTCTCTCCTCTTCCTCCTACAAGAAGGTCTATCCTCATATCTCTCCTGAGGGCACAACAATACACACCATGCAAATTTAAGCATGTAACTAATCTTTAGTTTACGCTTAAACTATTAAAACTTATGTCGATGACATCTTGTTTACATGCTTTTCATTATTTGGTGGAGGATTCCTTAATCCTTATTAATCTTATCCCAAAGACAGGAGGGGTGTGGAGAGAGAAAAACCCTATGCACTTAGAATCCTATATGAATTAGAGTTGAGAAGGGAATAAGACAAATGAGAGAGTCCTAGAGGTATCTTACTTCGAGTCAAAGCCTCTGATTTTGGCCAGGCAGTCACACAAAATCCGGGAGTCCTCATAGACTGACTAGCGGGGCAGAGGAAAATCTTGCCAGCCCTCGGACTGTGATCCTTTTCTAGACACCTCCATCATTAGAAAATCCTCTAATAACTCCCCTGGGTTCTAAATAATTTGTAAAATTTAATAATTATTAGAGATTAAATGGAAAACCATCACCCTGATACCAATTTTAATGACCCTACTTCCCAGTAACCCCCAATCAAGGGAGACCAAGAGGTCGGAGGTGTTATCTTAAAATTCAGGATCAATAGTTTAACCATTTAATAAAAAATAATTATCAAATTCTACAAATACTAAACTACAAAGCTGGAATAAAATAAAACTTTTGCTTACCTTATCAAAATAGGATCTAAGACTTCTATCCACAGTAGAAAACTAACTATCTAATCCTCCTTGAATACTTAACTTCATCTTCATAGATTTCGTTTTATTATTTGTCCAATTTCAAATAATACCTAAAACACTGACAAACAAAACATCGGTGAGTATATTGCTATACTGGTATGTGGGGACAAACACAACATCACAAATAGGCTCTAACAACATAAACATAGCAAATAGTTAATTAACAAGCCAAATTACATTTTCCATGTAACTTCTCAACCGCTTTTACTCAAACCCTGGAATACCCTTTCTTAGGATTTTGTCCTTGCAAGGGACATAAGGCCACCTTCTCCATCCTGATCTTGGTGCCTAGGGTCACCTCTCAGGTTCCCAATGGTCTTCCCTTTGGGGCTTGACCAACTTAGACCTTCCCTCCGGGGCTTGGTCTTGTATCATACATCAGGGATAGTATGTAGGTTCAAGAAGTCACACTTATACTTAATTGTTATACACATAGTCACTTTATGAGATTGTAGAATTGAAACAATCAACAGTTTAGGTTACATAGCAATCGGGAAACTTCGTGAAAATGCCATGAATCATAAAGTGGTTATTCATAATTTAACCACATACATGTTTGGTAGATTCAACAAGCTATTAGCAAATCCAACCAAGAAAAAGTCCAAGCAAGCAGTTCAATCCCCACAAGTAAGAATCCTGAAAACACATGTTCTCTATTTACTACACACTTTATCTGATTCTATTTATTCAACTTGAACTCGCTTCCTAGGGTTTCCTACTTCTTTTTAGGGTTTCATCAGGGTTCCTCTTCATCATTGTCACTACAACCCCTAAAATAACAAAATAGGTTGCAAACCCTAATTAGCTCATTAAAACCTTCCTAACAGGCTTACGATCAACTCAACACCACTTTCCTCAAATGAATTTCTAATTAACCACTTTAAACAATCTTTACCCTAAATTAGGGTTTCTATGTGCATTATAACATATTCATGTGCAAAAACCCCATAGCAAGCATATTATCATCTTAATCGAATTCAATTCTTATTCTTTCTCTTAACATGTTACTATATCTCATAATAACTTAATTAAAGCATTAAATCTGATTTCCAAACATAATTAGGGTTTTAACATGGTTTAATGCATAACATGGTCAACCTAAAGCTCTTTTGGAATTAGAAATGATTTCAGGCTTTAATATCATTTTTATTGGATTCCTCACATTCTCCTGATCAATTTTCATATATAACTTGTCTTAATTGGAGTTACCACTAATTATTTATGAATTTACAAAGAAATTACCTTTCAGGCCAATCACTGGCTGCCACATTAGCTTTGCGGCGCCCTTTTCCTTTTCCACACCGATTGGCTTCCGCAAATAGGTCCTCGCCACATCACGGTCGCACTCCATATGGGCTGGGTTAGCTAAGAAAACAAAACTACTACTTTGCCCTTCCTTCTCTACATCAGGGTCAGGGGTACGACTATCTTTTCCCCCCTAACCCATCCTCAACCTCTTGCCTGCCTGTAGATCGCGAGTCAGGTCCAACACTGGTTAACCGAGTGGTTGACTCCCGCCTCTAGCACTCAAAATGCCCAGGTGATCTCCCCATCACCTTCGCCGGCTCCACCCGGACTCACCTGGCCTCCCATTGATGCGGAGTGTTGGCGTGAACAGACCACACCACCAGCCTGTTGGAGACAGGCAATAGCTCCGTAGGTTCAGTGACACGATGATGATCTGGGATGAATTGGGGCAGGGTAACGTGTCTTACATAGTTGGTTTGCACTGAACGTTCCTTCTCCCTCGATCGTTGGATTTCCTACCCCTTATATAAGTAGGGAAGATGCCTCTGCGGTTTTATGGAGTCCAACCTCCATTGGATATTGGGCAAAGTCCCAATGGTGCATGAAATTGAGATACCAAAGGATCATTAGATATGGTTTACTCTCCCGAAGCCTAAAAACATCCTTTTAAGACTCCTAGTGGATCAGGGAGAGAGCGAGATATAAACGATTCCTCCTGTTACTGTTCCAGCTTTCCTAAAACAAGCTGGAGGTAGGAGACAACATCATGACCATTGGATCACAGATCACCGGTCTAGAAAGAGCGCAACCTGATAAAAGGTCTAAGATAGAATTCTAATTGAAATAAAAAAGTGACATTTAATACATTACTCGAATATTCTCCCCACTTTAGGAAGACTTCCAAAATTTATATCTCCCAATCCGTTTATCATTTTAATACCAAATTTTAGGTGAAAGTCTATAATGACTTAACCTACTTGTGTGTCAAGTTTGGGACTCAAACTCGAAAGTATAAGAGACTTTTCTTTATATGCAAGTTATCACTTATTAAGGCATATTTTATTCATATTTTCTCTCTCTTACTCTTTTATATTCTTTATTTGAATTCCTTTTATCATTAGAAACCATGTAGACTCGAAATATCATCCATGATGATTCCGTTATCCATATTTCCACATATTTCTCATGGTTTCAGCATTATCTCAAATTTCCTTCTTAATGATGCATTATTTGATTTCTTCTTTTTATTTTAATCATATTGGACTCATTAACATATTATGATCCATGAAATCACATGAAAAAATGAAATATTGCAAAGGTAATCCATTCAATACATATAATTCATACAAGTCCCATAATCATACATTTATTGGGGAAATTGCATTTCCAACCATATGAACCCAAAAATTGGGGTTGTAACAGTAGTAGTAGGAGAGATGTGAGGAGAAAGCATCACAAACTGGGCCAAATGTGGATATGATTTGATACCATGAAGAAGGATTATGTTTCAGTAAGTCATACAAGAGAATTGGGTCTCCTATATATAGAAACCAGGAAGTACATGGGCTAAATGGAAATAAGGGAAAATACTAGGGCCTAAGCCCAACTAATCAATTTGTTAGCTTGGAAAACCAACAAATGATGGATAAGCAGGTCTTCATGAATGGTGGGGTAGTTGCATGTGTAGCTGCTTGTATATCCATAATAGTTTAAGGCGATAGACACATGGAGAGATACTAGGACACCTCATGTTTTTCTTTTTCTTTATCCTAAAGTTTTATTTACCTATACTTAAGCATCCAAATGAAAACTTTTCTCTCTACCACTTCCCTCTTGCTAAGAGCTTTGTGTTTCCTCCATTCATTCTATGTAGGACCTATCCAAGGAAGAAGAAGGTGTGTATCTTCTTGGTAGAAGCATATAGGGTTACGATTTGCTTCCTTTAGGGTTTCTAAAGCTCCTTCTTGGTGATGTTGACCTAAACAAGTAAGTATCCTCTTCTTTTTACCATTTCTTTCTCTGTTCTTCTTCCTCCTACCCTTCTCCAAGTCGGAACCTTGTTGTTCCATGGTAGAAGTTACTCTATAATTGAAGAATCTACCTTTCTTGCTTCTTCTTCTAAGGTTTTGCTTTCTTGTGGAGAAGGGTGTCTAGTTGGCCAAGTTCAGATCTAAAACTTGGGTTTTCTTACCTTCTTTGCTGGAGTTTCCTGCTACAAGAAGTATTTTATTCTATGTAGAGATGAGTTTTATAATCTTCTTCACTTATATTGCTTGCTAAAAGCTTGTTAGTTCATGTTTATGCTTTAAAGTGATGATTTAAGCATAAAGAAACCATGCTTGTTTAGGGTTTCAATTTTTTATGGTGTTCCCTATTCTGTTCTAGTGCTAGATAAACTTGTAAATAGGTGTACATCCTTCCTAAGGTAGAATATAATATACAACATGTTGGTAGCACATCGATGGTGCTAAGCATCTAACAACCGATGGTTCAAATTAGGGTTTTCAAGCTATTTTCTTTAGTACCACATGACTTGATCATGATGCCATGCAACAACCCATGATGATGCTATCATGACAACTGATGGTGGTGACCAAGGGTGTCAATCTATGGTGACAACCAATGGTCACCCCCTTAGGTCAGGATTTGGCTCAATTAGAAGCTTATTGATCAACCATTAAGTACCCTAATGATGTTATCAATCAATGATGATATTAGCTTAATATCCGATGGTACTAAATGAATATAACTGATCTAACAACTGATGGGGACATAATGGCCATAATCGATGGTGGATTAGGTCTCCACAACCAATGGTGAGTTAAGCATGTAGTTGTAGCATCAATTAAGGCTGACCTAATAGTTTCTTGGGTCAAATGATTCAAGGGTTAGACCTGTACTCCAGTTGATGGTTTTGAAATATGAACATGATCCAATGGTTAGGATCTAACACTTCTTCATCTAATAGTTTTGAATAATGGACTTAATCCAATGGTTGAGATTGGATGCTTCAACATCCAATGGTTTGGATTGAAACCTATAGTATTACATGTGAGTTGTAATAATCAGAATTTGATGGTTTCAATCATGTGATCCATTTAAGGAGCTTGATGGTTGATATGATGACTTACTTAAAATGTACAACCGATGATGGGTCTAACCCCACAACATATAGTGCCCTTTTATATTATTAAGTAAGGGATGTCTAGGGTTAAATGGTGACACTTTCTAGATCATAACTCGATGGCTTTACATATGGTTGGTTTAAGGTGTTTACTTATGTAAATAACCAATGGTCTTACCTTTTCAACATTCAATAATTCTGGGTGACATTGTGGTATGGTGATATGGGTTGAATGATGTTGGAACCAATGGAGATTTGACCTTAATAAGGTAGTCTTACCTTTACCCTCATATATATAGAATGGATAAGGACCATATCATGTTGACATGTAACCCTAATGGGACATCGTTTGTTAAACTTAATCCTAATGAACTCAGATGATGATGGGTAACTATGATCAACCTTCCTTAGTGGAATAATATAATAATGGTGTCTCTCTTATTGTTGTGGAACTCTAGTATACTATAACATAATGGTTACACCTTGAGTTATGCATGAATCCATACTTGCGAATGGTATGGAATGTGATGATGATGATGTTCCTGATGCATCCAAGATTATATGGGGATACTATGGGTTAAATTTTGTGAATGAATGTTGAACTATAACTTTAATGTAACCTACCTTGCTAAACCTAACCCTAATGTAAGTAGAGAATGGTGGTTAATCATGTTATCCTTTCTTGTGTGAATTAATATAATGATGGAATATCCTTCCTAATGATTGATTGAAACTCAAATGTGTTAACTACTGGTCATTATAGCTTCATGATTTATGCTTTCTTATGCTAAACTTGCACACTGTAAGTGTGATGATGGCCAATCATACCTAGTTTCCTTATATGTTGATTTGATATAATAAAGGAATGCTCTTAATTTCTAAGATAATCATGTAATGGCATCATGTGAACATCTTTTAGTTCCTTAATGCAAATTATGTTGATATGTGTATCACACGTGTGGTGATGTTGTTGATCCTTGTTATAAGGCATAGAAAGATAATGACAAAATTGTAGGAAATGATATGATGGTATTAGTGACCTTTGGGCATGGTTGAGCCCTGAATGAGGTGTAATCCTCTTATGCTGACAAGGGTTGATACCCTGTGATATTGTGATAAGGATTCATATCTTGTAATAGGATGATGATAAGTACAGTCTCGTGAATGGCAAGTGAATAGTACCATGTGATTATGAGACGAGGAACAATAAGTTTCATACATTTTATATCTTCTGAAGTTGTTACATGTTAATGCTCATTAAAGACGAATTAGGGTTTGTATGTCCACTTGTTTGATGCAACCTTAATTCACCCAATTAGAAATAACTAATCAAGTGAAACTCTAATCATGTAGTTCCCTATGTCGTAGAACTATTTCAGTGTCAGAACTTGTTGGTGGTGGTATGAGCAATCCTATGGGAAACTTGGAGTGCATACATAATATGTTGAGTATGCGGGGACAACTTTGTACCCTAATATCAAGCAATTGAGTATGGTTGCAACCATACCTCGAATATTGTGATATTGTAATGTGTGAAAGGCAACAATATAACTATAGGATGTCTCTTATAGAACTACCATGCGCGAACCTATTCTGTAGTGTCGTGACCTATACTAAGGGCAGACTAGTTGTTAGCAGCTTGACTATATGTCACTGTAGTGGCAGCTTTGACTGATATGTCACTACCTTTTTGGCCCGTACTGATCAGGTAGAGGAGAGATCTTAGGATACCAACACTCCTAGATCTTGTATGGAACCGAATAGCCCTTCGTAGGGTCGGTTGGACTTTGGATGGTACGATTCAAACTCCCCAAGACATAATAAAAGATGTAATACATTCGTGTAGCATATCTGTTTAGGGTTATACACAATGCTTCTGTTATGACCACATTTGAGCTTAATTGGTAAACTAGGGTTTACCTGGATGATTATATGCTTAACTGGATTCATCATTGCTTAAATCTAATTAATGATGATAATTCAATTATGATGTTTTAAACCTAATAAGAACATTAAGTGCTCCATTGTTTGAGAAATTAGGGTTTGAGAAATATAAACCCTAGTTGGCTGAAATTAGGGTTTTGATGGTACATGAGTATGGAATTTGATCAGGATAGCGGTGTGGTAAATGATTTTTCATATTTTCTACAAATTTTGTATTTAATTTAATTTTGGATATATATGTATAACTCAATCATGCATATTGTACAAAAATTTCAAAATATTTGAGTGTTCTTTGAATGTGGTTCTCGATCGAACTATACTTCAACCAAAATGCTGACAGAGTGTTTTTCAACAATGTAGTGTTTTATTTTTATTTATTTATTGGTAACTGAAAATGATCTGAAATTTTAACTGGGGATCTAAACTTAATTATAAACAATAAGTAAAATTTTCATAATTTTTGGATGTGTTTAGACCTTATCAGTAGACGAATTATAGTAACTTACATTTCTACAGAATTCTAGATAGTAGTCAATATTAGATTTTTAGTTATTTAATGGATTATTGGAATGATCTCAAATTTTAACTGAAGAGTTATAACTCAATTTTACACAACATTTTAAATTAGCATAATTTTTGGAGAAGTTTTGATCTCTTAAATACATGAATTTACAGAAACCTTTTTATGACAGAAAAATATGCTGAAATAAGAAAAAGTTTAGTGAGGGGTCAATGTGCAAGTAACCCAAGCAGCTCAATTGCTCTATATGGTCAACCTAACACACAAGGAGCTCTCATAATTCGTGATTCACTCCATAGAAACGAAATCCTAGAGAGAGAGAGAGTTAGGGTTTGAGAGGAGAAATTGATGGAGATGCTGACCTAGGGTTTTGCGGTCTGAGGAATGATGAAATCATGTAAGTTTAGCTTCTTTAGATATAGTTTCATGGTGAATCTTCTCTCACATGTCAAAATTCCATCCCTCCTCTGATTTGATCCAAAATGGTATCAAAACTTCCCCTTTTCTCGCTCTTTCTTCATAATCCCTCATTTTTAGGGTTTCCAAGTTGAAAGGAAGAAGAATCAGGTGAATTGCTAGGGATTTGATATGAGATCGAGATTTTCAGGGATGAGCTACATTTTAAGGTGTTTTCACACCTTAGAGTGAGTGGGAACTTCCTTTAAATAGTATATTGCACAAAAATTGGTTAAATCATCCATAATCTTTAATTGCTTAGTATGCGACTACCAACCCTGAATTATCTGTTTGATCTAAGTTGTTGCAAAATGATATGAAATGGATTCTTCCTCTATTTGTTTGAATTTCAGATTATAAATTCATATTAGAAATGTATACAATACATCCTAATGAAAATTCCCTAAGTATTCACAAAGGTTATAAGAGTAAACTGAAATATAGGGAATTTGTATGTGACTAAAATTGTTGTATAATTAAATAGAGAAATTTATTTATCTGGATCCCCTTGGTTATGAATGATTGTTTATCTAAATGCATAGTACACATATGTCAGATACTATCTTGGATTTCATGTGATGTGAATAGTGTTTGCTTGATATCATCGTAAAGAGGGTGAAGCCCTATATGAGTGGAAAGTTGGAAATTTGTGAATAAATATGGTGAAATCCATTTGAAGTGTTTTTCTTGGCATCATGGACTCTATTTATGCAATGTTATTCTTGATTCATAATATCTCAATGAATGGCATGGGAAACCCTAATTTATCTCAATTCGAGGATTTCATACATATGTTGATTGTATATGACTTGTTTAAAGCAATATGTATATGTGGATGTTTATGACATATTAAATCCTTATGAGAGCCATGTAATAAGTGAATGAGATAAATGAAACCCTAAGGATAGGGTGTTCAATGAATTAAGCATTTTGATTACCATTTTCTCAGTATGAGATGCACAACCCAGGATTTGGGTCGATGTGCACGTTTTCTAAGAAAGTACAAATAATTTATGGGTGCAAATGATGAGTACTCGTATGCCAAGTAATTAGCTCTTATCAGTATATTAAGATGTTTAATTGCATGATTCTACTGTATAAGTGCCAAATGGACATGCATTATGTTTATTTAAGTATTTCAGTCTGCCTGCATGTAAAGTATGTTGATTTCTCAATAGATTACAATGTTTTGAGTATATTGTTCAACCAAGTTTAGAATGATATACATGTTGTGTTATAAATTCCAAATAAATAGACACGGTACCATAGAGATACCAGAGTCAATTAGAAATAAGGAAAAGATACAATATAGTAAGAGCTTTCCAAAAATAATAAAATAATAGACATAGGTGCCCTGAACACTGTAGATTCTGTACGGATGTCTACACTGTAGGGAGGAAACGATCCACCCTGGCAGCGACCAGTATACGAGGATCGGATTGCACCCACAGAGCGTGCGGGGAGACGACGCCCTTAAGGAAGTCTCCTAAGAGAAGATAGGTTACCCGACATGAACTGGAGATCCCGATGGTAGCCTAGAGGTACCCACATAGCGTACCAAGATGAGGCCCATAGAGCGTCTCAGACCCTCCTCCTGTGTACTCAGCCTAGAAGGAGAGGTCCAGTTAAATGCCAGCTATTTAGTCGCCTTAGGCAGACATGACAGTTCGAGTCAAGCAGACCCAGATTCAGTTCTAGGCTTAGCTTCCTGGGTTTTAAGCTAAGTCTTGTACAGTGAGATCGTAGTTCGCTACGAGTCTTCATATATAGAGTACACTGCATATGATCAGAGCATAAGCTAAAATATGTTCATATAGGTTTAAAGAGTTCGTATAAGTAAGAAAGGTTAAGAAAGATTCGAGTATAATCTCCCAACAATTATTCTTTGTATGTTTCTGAATTATTAGTTCTCTTTGAAATTAATTAAGTATGCTCATATATTGATTTATTCTTGTTGATATCTAGAGTATCCTACCATAATTATGATTGTCAATGATCAATCTCTTTAAAGCTTACTACTGTTATAATTGATATCAGTTGCTCAAAAGTATATCTATAATTATATCAGTGCTTTAGAGTGTTTCTTTGAAGTACTCATTCACTGAGCGACTAGGCTCATCCCTCTACTCACAATTTTTAGGGATATCACATGGACTTGAAGATATCATTGCATCAAAGTAGATCTACCACAAGAGTTAAGTCTGAGTATAGTTAAGTTCAGTCGGTCCCTGTCGCTCTAGGTCCTAGTATAGATGTGAGAGTGTTGTAAGTGATGTTTTGTATCTTTGTTTCCTTAATAAGAGAGAATGTATCTGATTATTATATCATATGTACCCAAGAATGAATGTATGAATGTGTATCATTTATGTTGAGATCATGTTAAAGTAATCAAAGTTTGATTCTCTTGTAATGTTGTTTATGTGATTGGATGTGAGAAAGCAAAGAGTTTAAAAAAGAAGAAAAAGTTAAGGGTGATCTTTGTATTAAGTTAAATCCTCAATTTATGCCCTAATCTCATGATTAATGGTAATTATGAGATCGGGGTGTAACAACTTGGTATTAGAGCTTAGGATGAGTTTTGAGGGACCATTAAGTTAGTAAGTTAGAGTCATAAGTGTGGCAGATAGGAGATGTTATGATGTTAGCTCTGGGGATTTGAGTATTTAGATATCCTGGCCCAATATCTGAGTACTTGGATCAACCAATATCAAACTACTCTGTCTATTCTTTCATGTATACCCTGGCCAGGTATATAGTGGAAGGATGGGCTAGAGAGGAACCCTAGAAATATTAGGGTTAGAAACAAGATAAGTAACATGAATTAAGAGCATAAATATAAAATGAGATAGAACTTTCATTTCATATTGTTGTTTTATTGGAGATGAATATAAATGCTCTTATATGTTTGAATTCAGATATTCAGTATTTTGAAATATATATGGGTCTTTAAGATTTGTTGTACACTATGCAGTTGTAGCATTTATTGATTACATTCTTTGTATCAAGTAGACTAGAAATGATATTTGAATGAACTTTCCTAAGTGGATATTCTTTCCACATGTTTGAGATTAATAGGAGTTGGTTAATCTTAAGTAGATCTTGGCTTCAAGACTGCAGGTTTTGCCTGGTCCGGTTGGCATGATGCATTACTGGGATCTAATGACTCCTATTAACAATATGATAAGAGTAGACTCTGGATAAATTAGACCCACATCATAGTGAGAATGTACATACACTAAGATGTTGAAACATATGGGAAATATTAGAATAGTTAAGAATCAGTTGGAACCGATATCTGAGACCCAACTTTGGGGCCTCATATGAGAAAACCTTAATTGGGATTAAAGGAACACGACATAAGGTTCGAATTAAGTTTAATTATTAGTATTATATGAACTCTAAATATGAAATATGGAAAAGATATGAGAAAAGTATGTAAGGGGCCAAGATAGTAAGAATCAATCATGAGGATTGGATTATATATCTGAGTACAATGTTTTTATGTACTCCAAAGCAAAGGGAAAATAGAACAAAAGAGTTAAGTATACGATAAGTAAATATAAGTGAAGAGTCTCCAGAAGAGTTAAAGTAAAGAGAATTAGATAAATATGTAAATCATAAGACTAGGATAAGAAACTAAGTTAAAACAAACATAAATGTTGGAAATGATGAGCTTGATTAAGGAATGAGGGTTATGATATAATTGAGAGCATGGAATGTATATCTTTATTAATAAGTTTAATACATTCATCCTTACTACCTTTGGATTTCAAGTCTCTATAGAACAACAAACTAGTTTCTAAAAAAAGAACAAAAGTGTAGCTTAACAAAATGAATAAGTTATACAAAGGTAGACTATACTCAGGAAGGAAAAACTTGATATAAGAGAAACTATGTTTCACCCATGCATGAGCCGTTTGATTTAAAATGAAGAATATGTAATGTATTAAACATGAGTTGAAACTAGTAGAGAGATTATTGATTTAGAATTTCAACATCACATTAGTAGAAGGATAAAAAGAAATATGTGCAATATGGTATACATGATCATACACATAAATAAGCAACATGATCATAAGATAAAAGTAGAAGTTAAAGATAACAGGTGGAAGAGTAGTATATGGTAAGAGCATTATGGAAAGTAAGGAAGGGTTTGAAACATGGTGGAGTAATATAGATTATAAAAGAAAGAGGTTAGGAGATTCAATCAAGTGTTAGTTAGTCAAGTATCCTTGTTGATAACTAATTAAACCTACATATGACAAATGTTTTGATGGGATGTTTGAAGATAAGAATTCTAAGTCTCGAAACCGTCTTCTCTTCCATATATTACTTAATGAGAGAAACGTGGGAATGAAGTGATAAGAAAATGAATCATATCTGATGCATAATCACCATGGTAGAGGCATCTAGTGAATGTAATAAGGACACACAATATGATGATGAAACCCTAGAAGGGTAAATTGAGAATGTAATCTATCTGAATGGACAATTAAGATGAAGGAAATTCAATTGATATGATAAGGAAGACTTTAGTAAAAACTTGTGAGATCCAAAGTTTCAATTTCAAATTAAGGGAGCAAAGTCACACCACAATAATGTCATTCTATTGATAAAGGTCAAACCCTAGAATGTTTAGAGTTGTAGTAGTTCAAGGGATGTCACTAGTGATTTGACATTGAATACTAGAATCTGTATAAAACAAGATCATGAGATTTGCACTATGAGAAGTAAACTAGCACTGATAGTAATCCAGGATTTAAAGATAGCTAATATGAAAGGTAGATACACAATATGGAAATGATTCAGAGTAAAGAGTAAGATATAAATTTGAAATGTAACAAGTGTGTTTTGAACAAAAGGAGAAATACAATATGAGTGAAGTGCAATATGAGATAAATTCTTACAGTGATAGCAAGAATGATGAATAATCTATTTGTACCTTATATGTTTCAATTTTAGGAATGTTTAATCTACATGATTAAAATGAGAAGGATAAGTAGAAAAAAGTAAGTAGTAGTGAATGAGGAGAGAGATAAGAGAAAACAATGGCTTTTAGTAATATGTGAATTTGTTTTTAGAAGTATAATTTTTTGAAGGTATATTAAGGGATGTAAATTGGTTCTACGTATGATTTCATTGTACATGTGCAAGCAATATGTTAATTAAAGGTGTCTGATAGTTGTAGTCGTTCATACCAGTAATCCATCTTAGTATTGTACAATTGTGGTATGGTGATATGGGTTGAATGATGATAAAACAAATGGAGGTTACCCTGAATAAGGTAGTCTTACCTATTCACTCATATGAATAGAAGGGATGATAACCATATTGTATTGATATGTAACCCTAATGAGATATAGCTTGTTATACCTAGCTTTAATATAAATAAGTGATGGTAATTGGGTATGAATAGTCCTTGAATGACTAATACAATCATGGAGTACTCTGTTACTGTTGTTTAAACCCTAGTATGCTATAACTCGATGGTTACACCTTGAATTATGTGTGGGTTCATACTTGAGAATAGTATGGAATGTGATGGTAATGCTTCAACTTATGCATCCATGATCCAATGGGGATGCCGTGATTAGTAATGTACAATTGTTGTTGAATCTAGTCTTTTAACTCAAGACTGTTTTGCTATTTGTGTAGCACAATAGTAAAATTCAAAAGAACATGGTGAACTCTTTCGTGATTTAGAGGTAATACATAACAATAGTACACATTTAGCAGTATGAATTGAAATAGTTGGATCAAATTATCGATGTTGAGGTCACACCTCAAGAGTATAAAAATATTGAAATGGTTGTTTCTCTCTCTATCCTATGATTGATTGTGGCATAGAGAATTTGTTTGTTATCATTGAGAACTATTTCAAACATGTTGTGATTTAGTAAAGGAATAAATGACTTAATGTTGAAAACTGCATTCAAGTATGAAATACAATAATATAATGACATGTAAGATTTCAAAAGCTTAAAATAAAGCTTGAATATACTTTACTTGCATATTTATGTTTTGGTGATGAAACCTTTTTAAGGAGGGGGGGGGAGAATTGTTATGACCGCATCTGAGCTTAATTGGTAAACTAGGGTTTACCTGGATGATTATATGCTTAATTGGATTGATCATTGCTTAAATCTAATTAATGATGATAATTCAATTATGATGTTTTAAACCTAATAAGAACGTTAAGTGTTCCATTGTTTGATAAATTAGGGTTTGAGAAATATAAACCCTAGTTGGCTGAAATTAGGGTTTTGATGGTACATGAGTATGGAATTTGATCAGGATAGCAGTGTGGTAAATGATTTTTCATATTTTCTACAAATTTTGTATTTAATTTAATTTTGGATATGATATGGATAACTCAATTATGCATATTTTAGAAAAATTTTAGAATATTTGAGTGCTCTTTGAATGTGGTTCTTGGTCAAACTATACTTCGACCAAAATGCTGACAGAGTGCTTTTTAGTAGTGTAGTTTTTTATTTTTATTTATTTATTGGTAAGTCCAAATGATCTGAAATTTTAACTGGAGATCTGAAACTCAATAGTAAATAAAATGAAAAATTTTCATAAATTTTTGATGTGTTTAGACCTTATCAGTAGACGAATTATAGTAACTGACATTTCTATAGAATTTTGGATAGCAACGCACTATTGGATTTTTATTTATTTAATGAAAGTTGGGAATGATCTCAAATTTTAACTGAAGTTTTTTAACTTATAAAAAACATGCTAAATTCTCATAATTTTTGGAGAAGGTTTGGTCTCTGAAATACACAAATTTACAGAAACCTTTTTATGACAGAAAAATTTGTTGAAATAAGAAAAAGTTTAATGAGGGGTCAATGTGCAATTAACCCAAGCAGCTCAATTGCTCTATATGGTCAACCTAACACACAAGAAGCTATCATAAATCGTGATTCAATCTAGAGAAACGAAATCCTAGAGAGAGAGAGTTAGGGTTTGAGAGGAGAAATTGATGGAGATGCTGACCTAGGGTTTTGCGGTTCGAGGAATGATGAAATCATGTAAGTTTAGTTTCTTTTGATATAGTTTCATGGTGAATCTTCTCTCACATGTCAAAATTCCGTCCCTCCTCTGATTTGATACAAAATGGTATCAAAACTTCCCCATTTCTCACTCTTTCTTCATAATCCCTCATTTTTAGGGTTTCCGAGTTGAAAGGAAGAAGAATCGGGTGAATTGCTAGGGATTTGATATGAGATCGAGATTTTCAAGGATGAGCTGCGTTTTTAAGGTGTTTTCACACCTTAGGGTGAGTGAGAACTTCCTTTAAACAATGTATTGCACAAAAATTGGTTAAATCATCCATAATCTTTAATTGCTTAGTATGCGACTACCAACCCTGAATTGTCTGTTTGATCTAAGTTGTTGCAAAATGATATGAAATGGATTATTCCTCTATTTGTTTGAATTTCAAATGATAAATTCATATTAGAAATGTATACAATACATCCTAATGATAATTCCCTAAGTATTCACAAAGGTTATAAGAGTAAACTAAAATATAGGGAATTTGTCTGTGACTGAAATTGCTGTATAATTAAATAGAGAAATTTGTTTATCTGGATCCCCTTGGTTATGAATGATTGTTTATCTAAATGCATAGTACATATATGTCAGATACTATCTTGGATTTCATGTGATGTGAATAGTGTTTGCTTGATATCTTCGTAAAGAGGGTGAAGCCCTATATGAGTGGAAAGTTGGAAATTTGTGAATAAATATGGTGAAATCCATTGGAAGTGTTTTTCTTGGCATCATAGACTCTATTTATGACATGTTATTCTTAATTCATAATATCTCAATGAATGGCATGGAAAACCCTAATTTAACTCAATTCGAGGATTTCATACATATGTTGATTGTATATGACTTGTTTAAAGCATTCTCTATATGTGGATGTTTATGACATATTAAATCCTTATGAGAGCCATGTGATAAGTGAATGAGGTAATTGAAACCCTAAGGATAGTGTGTTCAATTAATTAAGCATTTTTATTACCATGTTCTCAGTATGAGATGCACAACCAAAGATTTGGGTCGATGTGCACGTTTTCCAAGAAAGTGCAAATAGTTTATGGGTGCAAATGTTGATTACTCATATGCCAAGTAATTATCTCTTATCAGTATATTAAGATGTTTAATTGCATGGTTCTAGTGTATAAGTGCCAAATGGACATGCATTATGTTTATTTAAGTATTTCAGTCTGCCTGCATGTAAAGTATGTTGATTTCTCAATATATTACAATGTTTTGAGTATATTGCTCTTTCAAGTTTAGAATGATATACATGTTGTGTTATAAATTTCAAATAAATAGATGTGGTACCATAGAGATACCAGAGTCAATTATAAATAAGGAAAAGATACAATATAGTAAGAGTTTTCCAAGAATAATAAAATAATAGACATAGGTGCCCTGAACACCGTAGATTCCCTACAGATGTCTGCACTGTAGGGAGGAAATGATCCACCCTGGAAGCGACCAGTATACATGGATCAGATCGCACCCACAGAGCGTGTGGGGAGACGAAGCCCTTGAGGAAGTCTCCTAAGAGAAGATAGGTCACCCAACATGAACTGGAAATCCCGGTGGTAACCTAGAGGTACCCACAAAGCATACCAAGATGAGGCCCCCAGAGCATCTCAGACCCTCTACCTGTGTACTCATCCTAGAAGGAGAGGTCCAGTTAAAGGCCAGCTGTTGAGCTGCCTTAGTCAGATGTGACAGTGCAAGTCAAGCAGACCTAGATTCAGTTCTAGGCTTAGTTTCCCAGGTTTTAAGCTAAGTCTTGTACGGTGAGATCGTAGTTCGCTATGAGTCTTCATATGTAGAGTACACTGCATATGATCAGGGCATAAGATAAAATATGTTCATATAGGTTTAAAGAGTTTCGTATAAGTAAGAAAGGTTAAGAAAGATTCGAGTATAGTTTCCCAACAATTATTCTTTGTATGTTTTTGAATTATTAGTTCTCTTTGAAATTAATCAAGCATTCTCATATATTGATTTACTCTTGTTGATATATAGAGTATCCTGCCATATTTATGATTGTCAATGATCAATCTCTTTAAAGCTTACTACTATTATAATTGATATCAGTTGCTCAAAAGTATATATGTAATTATATCAGTGCTTTAGACTGTTTCTTTGAAGTACTCATTCACTGAGCGAGTAGGCTCACCCCTCTACTCACAATTTTTAGGGATATCACATGGACTTGATGACATCATTGCATCAAGGTAGATCTTCCACAAGAGTTAAGTCTAAGTATAGTTAAGTTCAGTCGGTCCCTATCACTCTAGGTCCTAGTATAGATGTGATAGTGTGGTAAGTGATGTTTTGTATCTTTGTTTCCTTAATAAGAGAGAATGTATCTGATTATTAAATCATATGTACCTGAGAATGAATGTATGGATGTGTATCATTTATGTTGAGATCATGTTAAAGTAATCAAAGTTTGATTCTCTTGTAATGTTGTTTATGTGATCGGATGCGAGAAAACACACTAGAAAACATGGGTATATCTTCTTATCATCTGAGGTACGACCACATATATCCTCAATCACATCACATGTACATATATCCAAGATACGACCTCAACCGCCTCAATCTGAGGTATGACTGCATCTATTTCTAAACCTTGGGATCCAATGACAAGGTCACAGTTTCTTGCACCCGCATATACTCAACAATAAATGACTCTGGGTAGGGCTGTAAATGGGTAGGGTATGGTGCGGGTATGGTCATATCCATAACCGTGACCATTTAGTTAAGAGGATATGGATATGGTTATATACCCGCTTTGTCAAAATCTATACCCGCAACATACCTATATTCATATAACCGTCAGGTATATGGATGGGTAATTGGGTATACAGTTATATTAACTTGATATAATAATACACCATAAACTTAGAGATACAACAAAGTACCACACTTAAATAGATAGGTTGTGGAGAAATATCATTCAAGGTAGAGAGGAGAGAGCAGTAGAATGAGAGAATGACTTTATGACCTTCTTAATTTAATGAAATGTACTTGTGTGACTGTAAATGTGTGTTAATTGATGTGTTCATTATACTACTGCAAGGTACTTATATTTACTATATGTGAGCGCTACAATATGGAACACTACATTCTAATATAAATGTTTACTGTTTCAAGGTACATATACTTTCTAGATGTGAGTCCTACAATATGCATCATTGCATTTTAGTGTAAATTATTTACATAAAAATATAAGCAAATGGGTATATGGGTATACAGAGTATGGGTAGGTACATAACTGTAACCTTACCATGTAAGAGGCGGTTATGTGGGTATAAGGGTAAGCGGTTACATGGTTATAAAAATTTATACCCATGGCGGGTTTAGTGGGTATGGGTTTGAGGGTATGCGGGTATACCCATATCCATTTACAACCCTAACTCTGGGCTTCCTTCTGGAATACCTATTTCCCTATCCAGCAAGTCCTGACTTTGGATAGTTCTATGACACATGGCACTACATGATTATGGTTTTACTTGATTAGTTAATGCCAATTGGGTGAGTTAAGGCTACATCAATCAAGTTACATACAAATCCTAAAAGAGTTCTACAAAAGCATGGGTGTAATACAACTCTAAAAGATATAAAAAGTATGAGATATATTCCTTATCACATCACCACAAGATACCAATCCTTATCACACATGAAGAGGGTTTCACCTCCATTAGGATCAAGGCATGCCCAAAAGGTCATTAAGACCATCACAAAACCTTATGCAAGAACATCATTATCCTTCCACTCCATATTCAAGTTCAACAGACCATCATCATACTTGTAGTACACAAGTAGCATAAGATCACACCATGCACATAAGAACTATGATATACACAAGTAACATATTAGGGTTACCACTAGCACTATAGGATTATTCCTTCATCATAACAACATACAAGGTGTCATTAACCATCATCACTTAATTGCATTAGGGTTAGGTTCAACAAGGTAGGTTGAGTTAGTGTTCTACAAATCAACACTCAAAACTAAATCATCGGATCACACACTTACTTAGGTCAAAGCACATACCTTCATACCTAGAATATCCATCGGATCATGGATCCACTTATGCCAAAACTAAAAAAACCACTAGAGGGGGGGTGAATAGGGTTTTATAATAATTTTAATGTAATTTAACTCAAACAACCAACCACAAGAATATTGGATAAGGGGATAAGGATTTATAGTGGTTCCAACCTTAGCAAATACTAAGGAAGTCAGTCCACTACCCGGTTGCTTACCCAACCGGGATTTTGAAAGAATCAAATTTTATTACCTCGTAAGGACTTTACATAAAATTACAATTCTTTCACAAACCCTTCGGTCAGACTTCACCTAGAAGTAATTGCACCAACTTTGAAGCAGCCTTCTTGAAGTAACTTCAAGCCCCCCCTTGAACTAGCCTTCCTCTAGAAGTAGCTTCCCGTTACAATAGCCTTCTTGAAGTAGTCCGGAGTCCACCTTATCCACCGAGAAGAACCTTCTCCAATTCACAGCCTCCAACCCTAGGAGTAGCAAGGAGAATACAAGCAATAAGAGTGAACAAGAAAGGAAAAAGGAAATTACAATTACTCTTTGAAGCACAAGTCTTGATTTCCTATATCAAGCATTTTGATCTCCTAACCAATGTATATAGAAGTGTAATTGTTGTGGATAGGAGATGCTAGCCTATAGGACATGAGATTGGAGCAAGGAGAAGAATAGCCAATTGTAAGTGTTGCTTAATTGCTCAAAACAGATTGCTAATGCAAGAGTAAGCTCAAAGATTGCTCAAGTGTAAAATTGGTGAGTTTAGGTGTCCTAAGGCATGTCCTATTTATAGGAATGACCTACAAGTGCTTAAGGACGTTCTAGACACTTTCTAGGGGGTTCTAAGTGCTTAACTAGCCGTTAGGTACATTTTAGTTACTTTAGCAACAGCTAGTTAATTAATTCTGAACGTTGCTGCCAGAACTCATCTCGGTCGAGGAATTGTCGATCGAGAGTCCTACTCGGTCGAGGGTTTGTCGACCGATAGGCTGTCTAGAGCAAGTGTATGCAACGTTCATCTCCAACTGCCAACTACCTTGTCAGATGTATCTAACGGCTACTTGGGTCTTTCTCGGTCGAGAAGTTTGTCGACCGAGAGTGTCTCGGTCGAGGATTTTGTCAACCGAGATTGACCCTGTTTCAATGTTTCAAATAAAGTGCTAAGTGTATGTATGAGTGTGCATATGTGACACTATTGAAGGGGATGACCTATCTAAGTGTGGTGTTTAGCTAGGGAAGATCTAACGCTTGATTTACATGATGTCTAAGTACTTGTACATTATATATTTATACAAGTTTTACAATTGATTACATTTCATGAAATTACAATAATTCAAGCATATAGATTTCCCAATTCTTTATCATCCACTTTATTCCTACAACACTCAAGTAGAATGTTAGATTGACAAGAATGAAATGTTTGTCATTATCAAAACAAAGGGATTAGCTGATGTCCATTTAGCCAACAATCTCCCCCTTTTTGAAGATGACAAACATTTCCAAAATATAAATCAACTAGTCTTTAAGATGAGTTGAGTTTCATACCTGAAATTTACTTTGTGAATTTCTTCTCTTGTTTATAAAATGTGTGCTTATTATTCCCCATGAATTATGGAACATGAAATCCTATTCTTTAGGGAATATAGCAACTTTCAATGTAAAGCCAAGAGATTATGAAACTCATTGATTGAGTTTTGCACAATTACTATGTTAAGATTTATTTTTATTTCTCCCCCTTTGTCATTTCAATAAGATATCCATTAAAACAGAAAGACTCCCCCTTAATTTGATATCCCCTATAAAAGAATAGCCATCAAATCCTACGAAAAGAGATGTCCATTTAAAAACCAAAAATGATATGGTTAAGAACATTTTTAAGAAGCACAAATATCAAAGAAAACATCTTCTAAGGGAGTGATAAGCAGTTGCTTCCTTATGTTGTTAAATTGGTCTAGTGGAAGCGGTTTTGTAAAAATATCAGCCAATTGATCTTCCGTATCAACATGATGAAGGGATACATGATTCTTAGAGATATGATCCCGTAAAAAGTGATGACGGATTTCAATATGTTTAGCTCAGCTGTGTAAAATAGGATTGTGTGCTAAGTTTATAGCACTTGTGTTGTCACAAAAGATAGGCGTAGATGAAAGAGTAAAACCATAATCGTTTAACACTTGTTGCATATAAAGCACTTGAGCACAAAAAGATCCGGCTACCATATTATCAGCTTCAGTTGTAGAGAGGGCAACCATATTTTGTTTCTTTCTAAACCAAGATACTAAAGCTCTTCCTAACAAGAAACAACCACCACTGGTGCTCTTACGGTCAAGTCGACAACCAGCATAATTGGCATCAGTATAAGCTTTAAAATCCAAGGATTGTCCTTTTGGATACCATAGACCAAAACATGTGGTGCCGGCTAAGTATCGAAAAATCCGTTTAACTGCTTGAAAATGAGAATACATGGGTTGTGATTGAAATCGAGCACAAAGACCAACTGAAAACATGATGTCCATTCGAGAAGCGATTAAGTAAAGCAAACTACCAATCATGGCTCTATATAAGGAAT
The DNA here is from genome assembly GCA_963693085.1 of Alisma plantago-aquatica. NCBI lineage: Eukaryota > Viridiplantae > Streptophyta > Magnoliopsida > Alismatales > Alismataceae > Alisma > Alisma plantago-aquatica. The sequence goes on along the minus strand of OY856410.1, from coordinate 1,030,684,712 downwards.
CATCAATAGGTTCCCCATCTTCATCCTTATCAATTTTAATAGAGGTAGCCATAGGAGTAGTAGCTTGTTTGCACTGATCCATTGCAAAACGTTTTAAGAGTTCTTTAGTATACTTTTCTTGGCTTATAAAAATCCCGGCAGGCGTTTGTTTAATTTGAAAACCAAGAAAGAAAGTTAGTTCACCCATGATGCTCATTTCAAATTCTTTTTGCATAATGTCACTGAATTGTGTGCACAATGATTCATTTGAAGCTCCAAAAATAATGTCATCAACATATATTTGAACAACTAGAAAATCAGATGTATATGTTTTGAAAAATAAAGTAGAATCTGAATTTCCAATAGAAAAATTATTATCAAAAAGATATGTCTTGAGCCTTTCATACCAGTTCCTAGGAGCTTGTTTTAATCCATAAAGTATTTTCTTAAGTTTGTAAACATAGTCACCTTTTTCCGGCATTTCAAAACCAGGTGGTTGGGCAACATACACTTCTTCTTGAATGATTCCATTTAGAAATGAACTTTTTACATCCATTTGGTAGAGTTTGATGTTTTTGTGTGCAGCTATAGCTAGTAGCATTCTAATAGCTTCAAGTCTTGCTACTGGTGCATACGTTTCATCAAAGTCTATTCCTTCTTGTTGATTATATCCTTGTGCTACTAACCTAGATTTATTTCTTATTACTTCCCCTGCCTCATTTAGCTTATTCCTAAAAACCCATTTAGTTCCAATAATGGTTTTATCTTGTGGTTTAGGAACTAAATCCCATACATCATTTTTAGTGAATTGGTTTATTTCTTCTTGCATTGCTATTATCCAATAGTCATCTTTAAGAGCTTCTAACACCTTCTTAGGTTCAATAATAGAAACAAAGGCCATGTTTGCAACGTCTTTAAAAGAAGAATGAGTTTTGACTTTATCATTAGGATTTCCAATAATTAATTCTTGAGGATGATCCTTAATGAGTCTAGGAATAGATTTTGTCCCAGCTTGGTCATTACTTGTAGTATTTTTATCACTCTCATTTGGTATGGATAAATTTTCGAATTGATGAGTGAGATCAACTATTTCAAGATTTTCTGATTTTGGCTCTTCATGAAAAGAAATATGAATGGATTCCTCAACTTTTCTAGAAATAGTGTTGTAGACTCTAAATGCTTTGCTGGAGGTAGAATATCCCAAAAAGAATGCTTTATGTGATTTAGAGTCAAACTTATCTCTATCCTCTTTAGTGTTTAAGATATAGCAAGTGGATCCAAAGGTATGAAAATAGTCAACTCTAGGTTTCTTAGTATATATTATTTCATATGGTGTTTTCTTCAAATAGGAATGAACAGTTACTCTATTTAACACATAGCATGCTGTGTTTACTGCTTCAGCCCAAAAAGTTTTAGGTGTGTTATGTTCGAGCATCATAGTCCTAGCCAATTCTCGTAGTGATCGATTTTTCCTTTCAACTATACCATTTTGTTGTGGAGTGCGTGGAGCCGAAAAGTTATGAGTGTATCCTTGAGATGTGCAAAATTATTCAAATAAATGGTTCTCAAATTCTCCACCATGATCACTTCTAATGGTACATATTTTGTTTTGTAATAGATTTTCAATCTTGGAACAAAATTTTATAAAGACACGAATAGTGTCATATTTGTTTGCAAGAAAATGTACCCATGTGTATCTACTATAATCATCAACAATAACAAAATAATATCTTTTTCCACCAATAGATTGTGTCCTCATAGGTACAAATAAATCCATATGAATCAGTTCTAGGGATCTACATGTGCTAAGTACATGTTTGGGTTTAAAAGAGGTTTTTGTTTGCTTACCCAAAGTACATGGTTCACAATTTTCAACTTGATCAAAAGATAAATTAGGCAAACCACGAACAAGATCATATTTAACTAACTTTTCAATAACATGAGAACTATCGTGACCCAACTTTTTATGCCATAGTTGTAAAGAATTTTCATTTGCAAGTAAGCATTTTCCAACTACGGATTTCATAGAATTAGGTCTAAGAATATAGAGATTTCCAACTCTTTTTCCTTCATAAACAATATTTGTAGTATTTTCTATTAGTAACTTGCAACAATTCTTGTTGAATAGGACATCATATCCACTGTCACATAATTGACTAACACTTATTAAATTATGATGCAAACCATCAACTAGTAAAACATTTTTTATTTCGAGATTTGTACCAATTTACATATTCCAATGATTTTACCTTTACCATTATCTCCAAAGGTGACTATTCCACTCTTCTTTTCTTCAAAAGTTTGAAACGCATCCTTGTTTTTGGTCATGTGTTTGGAACATCCACTGTCAACCACCCAATCCTGCATTAAAATGTAGGTTTTAGTACCCATGTTATGGTCCGGTATGGTTAGGAACATTTAATTACAGACTGAATAAAAATTTGATTCAGAACTTCATTCGGTTGAAAAAAGTTCGACCCACATCTTTCTCGGTCGACCAATTTGTCGATCGAGGAAGTTGTTGTATTACAGATTAAAACTGAATAAAACCAGAAGTCTGCTCGGTCGACCATTTTTTGACCGATTTTTGCCCCGATCGACCATTTTTCGACCGAAACGGTTGCTGTTTTACTCATGTTGTTGATGTAGATTTTAATTTGTCACAGGCATCTGGTCGGTCGACAAAAGTTCAACCGATTGTATTCTCGGTCAATAATACTTCGACCGAATAAGTTTCTTTTTCAGTATATCAGTACAGAAAATTACCATAATGCACGAGACCTTTTATTAAGTTGAGATAAGATAATATAATTTTCAAAAATAAGCATTGGATCATATCTCAACTGAATTTCATTCAAGTTTACTAAGTTTGGGGTTTTGGAACCCAAACTAATTCGGAATTCTTGTTCTTATAAGGGCATGAAAATGAATAATGTCCAAGACGTAGAAAAAATGACAGGTAATAGAATCAACTTCATTTCTCTTTCTAGGAATTGTGTTCTTAGGTACAAACATAGTCTGAGTCTTGGATGCTTTAGCTCTTTTGGGTTGATTTCTCTTTGGATCATATCCTAATCCTCTTCTTCCATTGAAACTAGAGGAAATTTTTAGAATATTATTAAGGATATCTTTTCCTCTTAAGTCATTTAGGTTTCTTTGCAGCTTAGCAATGTCATCCATCTTCTTGTGTAAATCTTTCCTTGCTTGATCTAAATCAGATAATAGAGAGTCTCTTTCTTTTACAACATTATCATAGTCTAGATGGTTACATAAAATTGGTTGGGTCTAAAAATCATTCAGTTTAGCTAACAAATCAATCTTTTCTTGAGAAAGAAGATTAACATTCATTTCTAGAGTAAGTAGCTTTCTAGTGCAGTCATTTAAAGATGTTTTTAAAGACAAATTCTCAAGATCAATGTTGTTCTTTTCAGAAGAGAGATCATTTAATCTAGCATATAACTCATCATTTGTTTTGGTAACCTTCTTTAGTTTCTTTTTGCAGTCAACATATTTATCATGAGTTTCTTGTAGACTAGTAATTAACTCTTCTTTAGGAAGATCAAGAAGGCTTACCTCTTGGGAGTCTTCATCATCTTCTCTTGCCATTAGACATTCCACCTTTTCTTCTCCGCTTTCACTCTCACTTAACTCATCCCATGCAGCTTTATAAGCTTTTTCTCCCTTCTTTTTGTGTGAGCTTTTCTTTCCTTTGCTTTAGGGCATTCATTTTTGAGATGTCCTTTCTTTCCACACTCAAAACACCTAGGAGGAGCCGAAGAAGAACTAGAAATTTTATTAGATCTAAATCTTTTTTATTTCTTACCATTGACAATCAAGGCTTCTTCTCCTTCTTCTTCACTTGATTCATCACTTTCTGGTGTAATGATTTTTGAAGCTTTTAGAGCCACATCCTTCTTTTTCCCTTGTTGAAATTCACGTTCTCTTCTTTCTTCCTCTTCTAGGGTTGCTTCATGAGCTTCTAGGTTGCCAATGAGTTGTTCCATCCTCAGTCGGGTGAGGTCATTTGCTTCTTCAATGGCCGTCACTTTGGGCTTGTATTTGGGAGGAAGTGATCTAAGAATCTTTGACACCTGATCTTCCTCACTAATCACTTTACCTAAAGCATTCAAACCATTTACAATAGAAGAGAATTTTGCATACATTTCACTAATAGATTCATTTTGATCCATACAGAACTGTTCAAACTTTTGTTTAAGCATTCCAATTTTGGAATTCTTAACTTGTACAGTTCCTTCATAAGTTATGGAAAGTCTATGCCAAATTTCGTAGTTTGTTTCACAATTTGATATTCTATTAAATTCTCCAACTGAAATTGAACAATAAAGTATACTTACAGCCTTTGCATTCATTTGGGCAGACTTTACCGTATTGGTGTCCCAAGCTGCATATTCTGATTGAGGAAGTTCGTAGGGAGTTGACACCATCCTCCATAGATCCCAACTAATCCCTTGGAAATAAAATTGCATTCTTCTTTTCCAGTAGGTGTAGTTAGTTCCATCAAATGCAGGAGGCCTAGCCACAAGTGTCCCTTCAAGGTTGAGGTTGTTGAGCAACCCGTCACCCATTCTTCAAGACTTGGTTAGAGTTCTTTGAAGCCTGCTCTGATACCAATTGAAAAAACCACTAGAGGGGGGGGGGTGAATAGAGTGGTTCCAACCTTAGAAAATACTAAGGAAGTCAGTCCACTACCCGGTTGCTTACCCAACCAGGATTTTGAAAGAATCAAATTTTATTACCTCGCAAGGACTTTACATAAAATTACAATTCTTTCACAAACCCTTCGGACAGCCTTCACCTAGAAGTAATTGCACCAACTTTGAAGCAGCCTTCTTGAAGTAACTTCAAGCTCCCCCTTGAAGTAGCCTTCCTCTAGAAGTAGCTTCCTGTTGCAATAGCCTTCTTGAAGTAGTCCGGAGTCCACCTTCTCCACCGAGAAGAACCTTCTCCAATTTGCAGCCTCCAACCCTAGGAGTAACAAGGAGAATACAAGCAATAAGAGTGAACAAGAAAGGAAAAAGGAAATTACAATTACCCTTTGAAGCACAAGGCTTGATTTCCTATATCAAGCGTTTTGATCTCCTAACCAATCTATATAGAAGTGTAATTACTGTGGATAGGAGATGCTAGCCTATAGGACACGATATTGGATCAAGGAGAAGAATAGCCAATTGCAAGTGTTGCTCAATTGCTCAAAATAGATTGCAAATGTAAGAGTAAGCTCAAAGATTGCTCAAGTGTAAAATTGGTGAGTTTAGGTGTCCTAAGGCATGTACTATTTATAGGAATGACCTACAAGTGCTTAAGGACGTTCTAGACACTTTCTAGGGGGTTCTAAGTGCTTAACTAGTTGTTAGGTACACTTTAGTTTCTTTAGCAACGGCTAGTTAATTAATTCTGAACGTTGCTGTCAGAACTCATCTCGGTCGAGGAATTGTCGACCCAGAGTCCTACTCGGTCGAGGGTTTGTCGACCGACAGGCTGTCTGGAGCAAGTGTATGCATCGTTCATCTCCAACTGTCAACTACCTTGTCAGATGTGTCTAATAGCTACTTGGGTCTTTCTCGGTCGAGAAGTTTGTCGATCGAGAGTGTCTCGGTCGAGGATTTTGTCGACCGATATTGACCCTGTTTCAATGTTTCAAATAAAGTGCTAAGTGTATGTATGAGTGTGCATATGTGACACTATTGAAGGGGATGACCTATCTAAGTGTGGTGTTTAGCTAGGGAAGATCTAACGGTTGATTTACATGATGTCTAAGTACGTGTACCTTATATATTTGTACAAGTTTTACAATTGATTACATTTCATGAAATTACAATAATTCAAGCATATAGATTTCCAAATTCTTTGTCATCCACTTTATTCCTGCAACACTCAAGTAGTACGTTAGATCGACAAGAATGAAATGTTTGTCATTATCAAAACAAAGGGATTAACTGATGTCCATTTAGCCAACAAAAACATCACCATCGAATCATGAACCCCCAATAAGACCATTGGATGCTATGTAAAGAAAATCATTGGATTGTGGGTCTAGAAGGGCCATAGGATCTTGACCGAGGTAGGTCATCAATTATCAACACCAGGTGAACCATCATTTGTTGACCACAGGTGAACAATCGGATGTTGACGCCATGGAGACCATCAATTGTGAACCATCAATCCATGTAACCAATAAAGCCATTGAATTATGAAACTACAAGAACCATAAAATCATGACAATAAAAAAGACCATCAAATGTTGAACCAGTGAAGCCATCATTTGTGAACCCAATGGAGCCAATGTATGTCAACACTAGGTGAAAAATAGATCTAAATCATCAAGTAAAATCATCTTTTTATAGAGCTTATGAAACCATCAATTGAACTACTTGAAGAGAGAACCAAAAATACTGGTTGGTGAAGAAAACATAACCATAGTTTACCAACACAAGAAGGTCTGTCAAAACAACACCAAGTCCACACCATCAGTTGACACAAAAGCCAAACTATTAAGTCTTGACACAAGAGATAAATCAGTTCATACACTCAAAGAAACCATCAATTCTCACCATAAAGGAACCATCGTTTCATGGACATGCGAGGACTAGAGCTCCACTTCCAAGGAAGAAATGTGCAGAAGGTAAAGAGGTACATCAAAGAAGGTTATGTATTAAAAAACTACCACACAAGCTCAAAACCTAGGTAAATATGTCATTTTTCTACATGGTACTACGATTTTAGGGCAAGATCTATTCATGAAAGTTAAGAGTAAGCAATAAACATGAAGAAAGTTATATTACTCACCTTAAGGTAGGAGATGAAGGTCCAAACAACAAGGTAGCTCAAAGAGGGAGATAGAAGAAACCCTAGGCTGAGATCTACACATATCCAATCTAGCTCCTTTATCCAAGAACAAGGAAAACCCTAGGTCAAAGTAGAAGAAATAAGATGTTCTTCAAACTCTAGCACATGCTCCACCAAGAACACCATGGATCTGACCAATAAGGAAGAGAGAAGAAGGAAGGGCGGCAAGGAAAATGACAGAAAGAAGGAGATATTATTTGCTTAGGTCAAGAAACAAAGAAAGGATGCTCCAAGCAACCTAAGAGAAGGTATATCCAAATCCTAGGTGCACATGCAAGCAAGATTCACAAGATTCTTCTTCCTTGAGCTCCTTCTTCTCCACTAGGCAAGAGGGACTAGCTCCAAGCAACAACAAGAAGAAGAGAGTGTCTAAAGAGCTCATTTGCATGGAAGGAGAGAGGTATATAAATCTTCGGGTGAGAGACAAAGGGAGGTAGAGGTGTCAATACATGCATGCCAGTGTCCAAGGTCAAAACATCTTGTTCTTTCAAAACTAGGTCAACCATCATTTCTTAACACTAGGGGGACCATCAGATGTCAGCCCCAGAAGGACCATCAACCTTCAACACTAGGTGGCCCATCAGATCATGCCATCCTTTGAATACAAAAGAAAACCATAGCATCACCATCAGTTGTTTCACCTCTCTTGGTGAACCATCAACCTAAGTGCCTTAAGAGGGAAAACCATCGACCTTCAAGCATTTGGTGAGGAAACCCTAGCCTCAACCCTAGGTTAGATTTCACCACCAAACAATGCTGCAACTAGGCTCCAAAGGCTACAAATATATCAAAAAATGATACGAAAACCTATGAGGCACAACACACATGTGAAAAAGTACAAGAAAAACCCTAGATATGAGAAAATTACATAAAAGTCCTTATAAGCACATATATAGCAAAACTTGCTCAAACAATATCCAAACTGGACCAAACTTGAAACTTAACTCTATTACATGATATCAAAGCATATCTTAGGGTTTGATTAAGGTTTTAAGCAATTATTTAAGGCAAGAAAGCACAACTAACCACAAAACAAGGTTAGCAGTCTTACATTATCTCCCATGGATGTCGAGCTTACTTGGCCTCCATTGCACTTGGACCCTTCACCACCTCAATTAGAAAATTTTGAAGTGGTTCAAGATTTCCCCTAATGTTTTTCCTAAAGAGCTACCTAGTATTCCACTTTCTCGATAAGTAGAGTTCACCATCGATCTCGTACTGGATACTACACCCGTATCATAACCTCCTCATTGTATGGCACCCGTGTAACTTGCATAACTTAAAAAGCAACTGCAAGAACTTCTCGACATGGTGTTTGTCCACCCCAGTGCCTCTCCATGGGGAGCTCCTATTTTTTTATGAAGAAGAAAGATGGTACCCTGTGGATGTGTATGAATTAGAGAATATTGAATCAAGTGACAATGAAGAACTGATATCCTCTACCATGAATTGATGATTTATTTGATCAATTAAAATCAACTATGATGTTATCTAAGATGGATGTGCAAAGTGATCACTATCAAATGTCAAAAAAGATGAAGATATACCAAAAACAACCTTCTGCACTTGTTATGGGCATTATGAATTTCTAGTTATGCCCTTCAGGTTTACTAGTGCCCCTGCTGATTTCATGAACTTGATGAGTCAGGTTTTCTGCCCGTACTAGGATGACTTCATGGTTGTGTTCATCGAAAATGTTCTCATCTACTCCAGGATGATAGATGAACATCGGGAACATTAGCAGATTGTCTTGCTGACACTTTATGAAAGCCAACCTTATTCCAAATTTTCTAAGTGTGAATTATGGATAAAGGAAGTGATGTTTCTAGGCTACGTGATATCTGATGGTCATATAGCTGTAGATCCAATTGAATTTGAAGATGTGACAAAGTGGAAATCTCCAAATAATTCTTCTAAGATACAAAGTTTCTTGGCTCTTGTTGGTTATTACATATGGTTTATTAATAACTTTTTTGAGTTGACTCATCCTCTAACCAAGTTGACTCACAAGGAAACCAAGTTTATCTGGTCCCCAAAATGTGAAAAGAGTTTTCAAGAACTAAAGTGATGTTTGACATCTGCCCCTAATTTGGCCTTACCTGTGGAAGGGAAGCCTTATGTTATTTTCACTGATGCATCAATACAAGGCTTAGGTTGTGTTCTTATGCAAGAAGGATGAGTTCTGGCCTATGCCTCCTGCCAGTTGAAGTTGAATGAAAAAATGGCCAACCCATGACCTTGAGCTTGCAACTATTGTTCATACTCTCAATATTTGGAGGAATTACATGTATGGTGTACAATTTGAAGTTTTCTCATACCAAAAGAGTCTTCGCTATCTTATGACACAAAAAGACTTGAATCCGAGACAAAGGCGTTGGATGGAATTTTTGATGGATTATGATTTCACAATCAAATATCATCCTGGAAAAGCCAACATAGATGTTGACAATCTTAGTCATAAGAACGATGTTGTTTGTGCATTTCTTTGTATTTTGGGTGTGGAAAAGCATGGAGCATGTTTCTAGCTGGAGGCCAGAGTTAAAGGATGATGTATATTATGTTGTCATGGATAATATGTGTGTGCACATGGCAAGTCTCTTAGTTAATATATTTTGGATCTCATGGGTGATCATGGCACAAGCAATTAGTCCCGACCTTGGTGAGATGAAGACCATGATGGAAAGACCAAAATATAATTTCTATATTGGTGTTGATGGTACAATTCATTTTCAACACTGGTTGTGGACAGATTTGGATGATCTGAGATAGAAGGTGATGAGTGAGGTTCATGGTTTGAAATATACAATTCACTTTGGCACCAAAAAGATGTACAAGGGTTTATATAGAAGTTTCTTATGGAAAAATATGAAGAAGGACATAGCTACTTTTGTTGCAAAATGTTTGATACATAGCTACTTTTGTTGCAAAATGTTTGACCTGTCAGCAAGTAAAGATTGAACACCAAATACCTAGTGGAATTTATCAACCTCCCAAAATACCTGAGTGGAAGTGGGAATATATTATGATGGATTTCATGATATGATTTCCAAAATCTAGAATTGGTTATGATGCTATTTGGGTTGTGATAGATTGACTTACCAAGTCTTCTCATTTCTTGCCTTTCAAGACTACAAATCCAAACATGGCACAAATATATGTAGATTGGATAGTACGACTGCATGGTGTGCTGAAGTCTATCGTGTCTGATAGGGACCCTAAGTTTACTTATCACATGTGGAGGAAAATTCAAGAAGAGAGGGGATCATATTTACATTTTAGTACTTCTTACCATCCTTAGACTGATGGATAGTCTGAGAGGATACTTTAGATTCTAAAAGATCTTTTATGAGTATGTGTGATGGACCAGGGAGGTTTTTGGGATAAATATCTCCCTTTGGCTGAGTTTTCTTATGATAAAAGTTACCAAGTGTGCATAGGTATGCTGCGTTTTGAAGCTCTGTATGGCAGACCTTGTCGTTCACTCTTACATTAGGATGATGCGGGTGAGCATAATCTGGGAAAAACTGATGACATGTAGTTACTGAAAGGTAAGATCTCCCTAATTAAGAAAAAAATTAAAGCATCTCAAGATCGTTAGAAGATGTATGCTGATAAGAAGAGGATGAATGTGAACTTTCTAGTTGGTGATTATGTTTTCTTGAAAATAAAACCTATTCAGTCTATTGCAAGATCCAAGGTGAAAGGCAAGCTCAATCCTCATTATGTGGGACCCTTTGAAGTTCTGAATAAGATAGGGGAATGTGCATATCACTTGGCATCACCACCTTCTTCTGATAATATTCATGCCATCTTTCATGCGTCCCTACTGAAGAAATTTGTGAAAGATCCATCTCATGTGTTATCTATCGAACCTGTAGAAATTTGTGGAGATTGAATTATGAAGAATATCATGTGAAGATCCTTGACTCCCGACTGAAGCAATTGAAACAAAGGAGATTGAATTAGTAAAAGTTCTATGGAAGTTTCTTGATCTAGTGGAAACAACTTGGGAGCTCAGAGAAGAAATGTTGCAAACTCACCCTTTCGTCTTTAGTTGAGATTTTGGGGATAAAATCCTTTTAAGGGGAGGAGAGTTGTAACGTACTCAAACTTATGTAATTGTTTCCTTTTACTCATTTTCATTATGATATTTTGTTTTGAACTCCACTTATTAGATCTGCGTGCACTAGGATGTTAATAACCTTCAATATAAGAGATTTAAACAAAAATATAAAGATTTAGGCCTTAATATAAGAAATAGGGGATATTCATTAGTTTGGAGTTGGTCATGCAAAATTATCAAATTAAGAAATCTCAAAATTATTCTTCTAGATTTTTCTTATGGATAGGTTTGGTAGAGAGAGAGAGTTACCCAAAAATTTGGTCAATAAATAATAAAGGAATGCATTAATATGAAGAAAATACACTTTTCTTCCAATGGTGTGTTTCGAGTATTAAAGTTTTCCTAAAGGAAAAATTGGCTCCAAAATCAAAATATTTCAGTCCTTATTACCTTACTCACCAATTTTCACTTTATTTGGATGGTATTTACTCATTCGATTTGAAAGGGAAAGAAAAGAAAGTGAAATTATGCCACTTTATTCAAATTGGATTAGGAATACATTGATGTCACACAAGTTATCTTTTAAAAGTTGATGTGCACGATTTCTTGGGTTGTCCGTTTGCCCAAGGACCATCTTCAACCCCATATCTAGTTTGGAAACTGGCTGGCGGTTAGGGGAGTTATTAAAATTGGGGTTTCTTGCACATTACTCCATCTTTTCTTGATCTTTATTTCCAACTAATTTGTCAACCGAGTATGTACAAATTGACGCCCTACTTGAATCATATAGTCAATACATTTCTGGAAATGCCCAAAGTTCATTCTCCTAGTTTCCAAAGCCCTACGCTCTCTGTCTGAAGGATTGAGCCCTATATATGTATGACCCCCTATAGGGTTTCATATCATGGCACATGTTGATTCCTTGGTTTTCAATTCCTCTTGCTGTCTAGACATCGTTGCCGTCAAAACCTCTTCCTTCTATGAACTAGCAGTGCCTATTCTAGACACATAGCTTCACCAACATTCAAATAGAGGCTCTGGTATGAAACCCTAACCCCACTCCTACATTGTTGTGCAATGTAAACAACAAACTATCTAGAAACCTAGTTTTCCCCAAATCCATGCCGACCAACTCGGTTGCTTCTCACAACCATTGCGAGCGTGCTAGGAAGGGGGTGATCCCCCTGTGAATTCTTTGCCCTTGCCCTGTTCCATTTCCTTCTTTTTCCGCCAAGGGTAATACTGATTTTTCATTGGTTGGGCGGGACCTTCCGCTGATGGTGCTCCATGCTGGCCATGGGCTCAGGCTGCTTGTCTAGGTGTGGTTGGGCCACCTCAGCTGGCTCAAACCCACTTAATCAAGTTTTATCTATTGACATAGATTTTTGGCTTTTTTTGATTGTTTTGAACTTCAAGAATTCATAACTCTCTCTCTTTATCCAAAAATTTCACAAAAATATGTTTGGAATCATGAGTTATTTTCTGTACCTTTTGGTATAGTTTCCATTGCTTGATTCTCAAGTTTTAAATGCTAGATTTTTAGGGTTTTGATTTTACTTATGATCTTAATAATAGCTAAAGACAACATTATGATTAATAAAGTTGTGACTTTGAGTCAAGATATCATTAATAAACCCTAAACTCAATGTAAGGTCAATAACAAGAGCGGACCTAGGGGTTTGCCAATGGATTTGGATTTCTAGGGTTTTCACAAACATATATATATATATATATATATATATATATATATATATATATATATATATATATATATATATATATATATTAGAACATAAACCCTAATTGATGGACCTAATCCTATATGTAGGTTGATTTGACTTTAGACTTGGAAGGGTTAGGGTTCAATCTCTGAGTTAACAACTCAAGTTGAGGTATGTGCATTTTTTTAATTATCTAGGCACTGCTATTATGACCAAATTTTATTTCCCATACGAGGCATTAGTTGATATTATCTTTTTCATCATTATGAAATTTTTATTTTCTTGTACAATACTTATGGGCCTTCTGACCCTACATGATATGTTTTTGATGTTCTCATCTTGTTATTTCATATTGACTGAACTTATACTTGCCTTTCCCTATTTATGTGCATGCTTAGACTAACCTTATTTCTTGTAATGCTACATGCGTACAACCATATATACATGGGTGTGCTATCTCCACCCATTATTTATAGGGGAGTGCTATCTCCACCCAGGGTGTGCTATCTCTACCCATTATTTATTTTAGGCTGAGATCCTATGGTGTCTCAACCCTTCTTGAAATAATTTTAGTTTTTGTTTGTTACATGCACACTTTATGTTTAGATATTGTTAGTGGAATTTTTTGAAGACAAGAATCCCTACTTGATATTCTTTAGTTAGGCATGCCTCATCTATTGGCCTGATATTTCTCTTAAAACTTAATTCTCTTGATCATCACTTATTTTGATGCTCTTCTTTTGAACTTTCTGAAGTAGTTCCCACTTGTTAATTACTGCACATACCCAACGTTTGGTGACGTTCTTATTTTCTTTTCTCTCCCCTAGGTGTTGTATTCACCCCCCCCATATGTTGCGCAACTTGAGGACCGGGAGATAGATGGTAACACCCAAATCTAGTTGCTGATGACTTCTGAGATGGAAATGTTACTCACCACAAACTGCTCCGAGTAGTTCCGTCAGAAGCCATCTATGGCTCACTAGTTGTAAACTGATGAGAAAACCTTAAAATAGTTAGATTTAATTTCCTTTACAACGAAAACTATCTTATTTTTATCATCTTGTTTAAAAAAACATTATGAACCCTAATTATTTGAGAAGTTTTATTTTATGGATATGATCTATTGGGGTATTTTGCAATTATTTCCTCAAATTTAAGTAAGGAGTGGTCCCTCCCCGGCCCCACTCCTTACACATTTGGAATTTTCTATGATACAATATCATAATCTCAAAAGAGCCTCAAATTCTTAGTTTAGATATTCTCCACCATGATCAGATTATAGTGCTTTAATATTCCTATCAAGTTAGTCATGTACTTCATTCATGAATTCCTTGAACTTTTCAAGTGATTCAAGTTTGTGTTTTATAAGATACACATTTCCATTTCTACTAAAGTTATAAGTAAATGTGATGAAATATTGATACCCACCTATATCACTTGTTCTAAAAGGTCCACACACATCAATATGTATGAGTAGCAATAAGTCACTTGCCCTCTCAATACTACCACTGAAGGGTGCTTTTTTCATATTTGCCTAATATGTAAATTCACTTGTCATTGTTAATTCGAAATTAAACGAGTTCATACAAGCATTTTTATGGAGTCTAGAAATGTGTTTCTCATTTATGTTCCCTAGACAATAGTGCCAAAGGTAAGTTTTTGTTTGATACATCAACTTCAACTTCTTGGTATTTGTGTTATATACACTTGTCTAAAGATCCAATACAAAAATACAATACGACATCAACACACTTCCATAAAAGATCTTGTCTCCTGAGATAAAAAATTCTAACATTATTTATTAGAAATTCAAAAAAATTCATGTACAAACATGATATAGAAATAATACTACAGTTTATGGTATGTGCATAATAGTAGTTCTCTAACCCTATTACAAGTCCACTAGGATGAGATGAACTATATTTTCATACATATATGGAAACAACTCTTGATCCATTACTGACTTGTAGATCCACCTCTCCTTTCATTAATGGTTTATTTATTTTCAAAAGTTGCATGTCAGAGCATATGTAAGACTCACTTGTATCAGTTGAAAGTATTCGTTTTTCAATATATTGGAAAGAGTACAACCTTTTCCTATACAAAAGAGTGGTCACAACAAGGAATCAAACAGAAAAGCCTAATGATCCTATTACATAGGCCCATATTACATAAGACTTAAGTAAAATGGAAATAGATATAAAGAGAATACAACAACTTATATATATATATATATATATATATATATATATATATATATATTCCCCCTCAAGTTGGAGCATTGATATCAATCATGTTTGGCTCACAACATAGCTCCTCAACTCTCTAGCCAGAGAGAGGCTTTGGTAAAATATATGTAGTTTGCTCATGTGTAGGCAAAAAAGGGGTAGTGATCTTCTTAGCCATCACAACATCTTAGAGAAAATGAAAGTCACCTCAATGTGCTTAGTCCTTTCTTGAAAGACCGGATTACTAGCAATGAAATTAGCAACATGATTGTAATACATCGGAATAGCATGAATGATATGAAACCCAAAGTCACAAAGAATAGATTTGATCCATAACAACTCACAAGTAGTATGTGCCATTGAACAATGCTCAGATTCCACATTGGATCTGGCAACAATATTTTGTTTCTTACTTCTCCAAGTAACCAAGTTACCCCTACAAATGTACAATAGCCAGAGGTAGATCTCCTGTCAGATTTACACCCCACATTATCAACATCATAATATCCAATCACATTTATATGCCCATTTCTTTTACAAAACAGTCATTGCCTAGGTGCATTCTTCAAATATCTTAATAATCGACATGCATCTTCCTAGTGACACTACCTAGTACTATCCATAAATTGGCTAAGAAAACCAACAACAAAGCAAATATCTGGGTTAGTAACAATAAGATATAAAAGTTTACCAACCAAGCATTTATAGCTAAATTTATCTTCTAAGGGTTGAGTAGATTCTACCCATAGATCATTGATGAATGCATATTCATCATAGAATTCAATTACCATCATGGGCTCATTTTGACTCAACACATCATATTTCACTCATTAAATATCAAAATGCATCATGATATGCAAAAATTTCTTAATTGGCCAAATTATCATGATTTTAACTAAATACATGATGATTTGATGCAGGTCTTGATAAAGATGAACAATCAGCTGAGGGCCCACCTTCATTCACCCTTGGCTCTGACCAATCAATCTAACCAAGTAAAACCGTTTGAGCCCATTCGGTCTCAAGACCGTTTGAGCCCATTTGGTCTCACGACCGTTTGAGCCCGAACGGTCTCAAGACCGTTTGAGCCCATTCCGTCTCAAGACCGTTTGAGTCCAAACGGTCTCAAGATCGAAAGGCCAAGTGCAGACCGTTTACCGGCTGCGAGAAAACCAAATGAAGGACTATAGGACCGTTTGCTAATTACTGAAGAAGAAAACCGTTTGCTAAAGACCGAATGTATACCAAGACCAAATGACCGCAGCTACGTGAACAAGACCGTTTGATCTCTTACTAGAATGTGGAAACTGTTTGTTGCTGAAGTGAATATCGAATAAAAATATCAAACCGATCGAATGGGTAGCAAGCGAAGATCGAATGCATGCATGCAGCGAAGACCATTTGATGCCTTGCCTCCAAAACTGTTTGCACTAACACACTCATGAAACCGAATGAGCTGTCCGCATGAAGACCGAAAGGATCATGAATACCGTTTGCTCTGGCAATTGAAAACGGAATTAGCTGTTCACGTGAAGAACATGCGAGCAGCTGCGCATGAAGACCAATTGGATAAATTGCATACATGAGTATCACATGAATGATAAACCGTTTGATTGGCTTGCATAGATCGTTTGATCGGAGATTCAAAACCGTGTGAGTGGCTGAGGCAAAGACCGAATAAATGATCAAATGGATTGGATTAGCTGTACCGAATGCATGCAAATCAATTGCTGTCCACGTGAATACCGAGCATGCAAACCGGATGAGTGCCATGCAAAACCGTTTTGCTAGTTTATCAAACCGAATGGCATATGAAATCATTTGGACATACAGCAATATGAAGACTATTTGCATGTAAAGCCACGTGAAGGCCGTTTGCTTTGGACAGGCTGAAGACCGAATGGAGAAGAGCTCAATGAAGACTGTTTGCAGATAGCATGTAGCTCAAGGACCGAATAATCGCAGCAATGAGAAGACCGTATGGATGGGATCTATGCAAACCATTTGAGCTGATTGGAAAAGCAAGGCAAGACCAAACCAATTGATAAAGTGGAAGCTTTAACAGATCCGTATGATAAAGTACACGCGAGACCGTTTGGATTTGCTGAGCTATAAGACCGAATGCTGTGGTAAAGACCGAATGATGGCAATTACCAAACCATTTTCTACGTGTAAACCGTCCGGGCATTCTATTCGTGAAGACCGTTTGCTTATCCTACGCAAAATCGAATGTGCACTATACACGCTGACTGTTTGGACAATACTAACAAATACCGTTTAAGCAATTACATGCAGACCGAATGATCTAGATATTTATCAAGACGGACTCACACCGAAAGCGTGAGGACCAGTCCAGTGCCTATAAATAGGACTAAAAAGGTCTTCATTTTGGCATCGGTTTCGGGGACGCCGACAGGCTGCCTGTACACAGGTCTGATCCAAATCCAGTGCCATCCACGTCAGTTTCATTCCACCTGCTGCCCGTGCTGCGACCAAGGAGGCTGAGGAGAGAAGGAAGACGGAGCGAGGGAGACTGTCTGGTCTGTCTTGGCATCTCTCGTTCGCGTCCAGATCTGCTCCGACACGACGTAGAAGGCCGTATCTTCTTCACCGAGCTGCAACTACCTTCTACACCCAGTTCATGATAGATTTCTCTCTCTTTCTTATTCTTCTTATTTCTCGCATCATGAGCGAGTAATACCTTTTTGCTGGGGTGCGGGGACTAGCCGTGCTGCCCATGCAAGCATGTTCTTTTGTTAAGCATTCTATGGCAATGTGTATAACTTTCCATTTTATTGTTAGTTGGTACGTTTGTAGTTGATTATCTACTTACTTTCATCTTATTCTTTCCTTTATTGCGAAATCTTCTATATATGGGATGGAATGGCGGTTTACAAGTTTGACTCCTTGACGAGAACTTCTGATATGATTCCTTGAGGTCGTAAGTATATGATCCTTGAGGGGACGAGACATCTAGCCTACGGTGACACTTCTGTGGTCTAAACATCCATCAGAGAGGACCACAACCTTAGTTGGATTTTGTATCGTCTTGTTTATCGTCGATGTTAGTTTATAGATCTATCACATGCTTACTTATTAATTAATGTGGTTGACTCCCAAACTAGAAATAGAATGGGATTTCTTCGAGGTGGTAAGTGTATGATCTGCGAGGGGACGAGACATCTAGCCTTCGGTGACGCTTCTGTGTGCCTAACGCATGTACAGGGGGCCCACAACCTTCGTTGGATTTCTATATCTTCAGACCCGTAAGTAAGTGATCTGGATGGTGACGAGACATCTGATGCCTAAGGTGATGCTTACGCGAACCTAACACCCGTATGGGGGGGTCTTGCAGCAGCTCTATTTGGATTGTTATATCTTTCCTAGATTGTTTGTGATTGAATGTGTTTGCGTGTGTAGCGGTGGTGAAACCCGATACCATCCCGGCGATTCTATATCATTGATCTAAATCCAACTTTAATTCAACTTTTACTTTCTTACAATTAGTTTAATTAACCTTAGATCAACCAATCATTCTAAATATTAGTTTTACTTGAGCTAGATTCGACTGACAAGGATTCTTAAAAATGTTATCCTTTGAGTTCGATCCTTAACTATACTGCAATAAGACTCGTCCGCTTATGGGTGGTATATTGCACATTGGTTTTAGTAAAAGCTCAGGGATTTCAACCCTGAGTGAGTTTGTTAGTGCGATAAAATCCCACATCAAATTCTGGCGCCGTTGCCGGGGACAACGAAATCAGTTAGTCAAAACTAGTTCTTTTAAGACTAATTTAGGATTTTGCCTTTTCTTTTGATACAATCGATCATCTACTTGAATTTGACTCTACTCTGTGGTTCTCACTCTCGAAATTTTTCTATTTTCATGTACTTCAGAAGGATTAGTGTATGCACCGTTTGAACAGTCTCAGACTCACCGCCAACTTTGATCCAGAGATTGATAGAACCTTCCACCGACAAAATAGAGAGAACCAAGCAAGAATGGCTCAAGAGGAGGAGATAGTTCGAAAGGTGGCTCAAGTCCTTAATGCATAGAGAGTAAGACTCTTGCAAGAAGCCAGGGCTGCGGTTCAATAGGAAATCCTAGCAGCGCAAGTAGTAGCACAAGCAGCGGAACTATAAAAGGATCTTAGAGAGTTCTCAATCCTAAAAGCTGCGAATGTGCATCATCCAGTACAACCTCCCCACATCAATGGTGCCAATTTCGAGATACGAGCACATTGGATCACCTTGCTTCAAAGCAACCCTTTCTATGGAAAACAAGGTGAAGATAGTCAAGAACATCTTCTAAGGTTTATTGATCTATGTGCCATGACAAAACAAAATGGAGTCACAAATGATGCCATTCGACTCCGTCTCTTCAAGTATTCCCTTACTGATAGAGCTATAAGTTGGTACAATTCACTGCACAGTGAAATACCCATCACCACCTGGGAACAACTCTAAAATGTGTTTCTAGAAAAGTTCTACCCTCCATCTCTTACCTATGAAATTAGAGGGCGGATAACAAATTTTACTCAAGTTCCTGGAAAAACCCTTGCTGAAGCTTGGGATAGATACAAAGAGCTTCTACGCAAGTGTCCACACCACGAAATTCCCAAGAATCAACTCATCGAGATTTTCTATAGGGGTGTGGATGATGATATTAAGAGATTCCTAGATTCCTCGTATGGAGGAAACTTCATGCGTCAAAGTTATGACAACGCATGTAGAGTCGTCACCCTGGGAGTAGAAAATCAAGCCAATTGGGGTAGATCTGTAGGTAAAGGAGTTTTGAAAGTAGCTATGGCCGAAGCTACTGTCGAGTACAAATCTATCGCTGAAACCTTAAAACTCTTAGTTGCCAAGCAAGAACATATTGAATCATCTCTTACTGCCATTGGAAGAGGACGTTCACCCACTCGACAACCAGAACAAGTCATGTCCACTTCCCTATTCTATGAAGCATGTAAAGGAACTGATCATTCCACCTTACCATGCAATGTTCTTTACGATGTTGTTCTGAGCAACGTATGTGGCCAATGAGATAATGGCCAAATGGAAAATCTTAACGCTGTTAATACCATCCCTGGTTAAAATTATTACACTTCGAATCAAAATCATCTAGGTTTTCAATATAGAAACCCCTCTGGAGCAGTAAACTCACATCAATTTAGTTCAAACAATCAACCAAGAGGCCCACCAGGATTCTAGTATAATCAACAACAAAATTTTGGGAATCAAGGAAATTTCAAGGGGAACTTTCAGAATAGGAACTACAATAATTATCAAAACAACTCTCAATACTAGAATCTTAATCAATAGCAATGACAACAAGCAAGACCTATCTCTTCTGAGGACAAGTTAACAACCATTGAAAAGATGCTGCAAACTCAACAAACTATGATAGCGAACCAGCAAGCCCAACAGAAGGCTATTGAATCTCAACTAGCTCAACTTGCAGCTAGCATTAAGCCACCAACTGGGTTTTTGCTGGACAACCCGAGAACAACCCAAAGCACCCAGAACAACTGAAGTACGTGTTTTTAGAAGATCTTAAAGTTTGCCCAGTTATTATAAATTCCAATCTAACAGCTGAACAAGAAGATAAACTCCTGAAGGAATTAAGGGAAAGAAAGAAAGCCATCGGTTATAAAATGAGTGACCTCACTGGGGTCAGTCAAGCGTTGTGTATGCACAATATCCTATGATGAAAGATAACATGCCAACTATTGAGCATCAACGAAAATTGAATCCAAATATGAAGGAAGTAGTCCATCACGAGGTCATCAAATTGCTCACAACTGGAATAATCTACCTGATATCAGATTCTCCATGGGTGAGCCCAGTGCATGTAGTCCCGAAGAAAGGTGGAACAACTGTTATACAAAATGAAAACAATGAACTCATCCCCACTCGAACAGTCATAGGGTGGAGGATGTGCATAGATTATAGAAAATTGAATAAGGCAACTCGAAAAGATCATTTTCCAATGCCTTTCCTTGATCAAGTCTTAGAAAGGTTGGCTCACCAAGAATATTTCTGTTATCTTGACGGTTACTCTGGATTCTATCAAATACCCATACATCCAGATGACAAAGAGAAAACTACTTTTACCTACCCATTCAGAACATACGCATTTAAAAGAATGTTGTTTGGCCTCTGCAATGCACCTGCAACTTTCCAACGTTGCATGGCTGCCATATTTGCCAGTTTCACCGAAACCATTATGGAAGTTTTCATGGACGATTTTTCTGTATACAGAGATTCATTCAATTCATGTCTAAATCACCTCTCCCTGGCCGTCAAATGATGTGAAGAAGCACATCTTGTGCTGAATTGGGAAAAGTATCATTTTATGGTAAAGGAAGGCATTGTCCTCGACCATAGGGTCAGCAATAGAGGAATTGAAGTAGATAAAGCCAAGATTGAAGTAATTTCTAAACTGGCTATTCCAACAAATGTAAAAGAAGTCCGTGCTTTTCTAGGTCATGCAAGATTTTATAAAAGATTCATAAAGGACTTTTCAAGGATAACCAAGCCAATGACAAATTTGTTACTAAAAGATGCTGGATTCAATTTTGACAAAGAATGTGTCAAAAGCTTCAACACACTAAAGTAGGCTCTCACAACAACACCCATCATTAGAGCTCCCGACTAGGACCACCCTTTTAAAATTATGTGCAATTCCAGTGACTATGCTGTGGGCGCTGTTTTAGGGCAATATATAGAGAAGAAACATTATGTGATCTATTATGCATTGAAAACTCTCGATGAAGCCCAGATGAATTATGCAACTACCAAGAAAGAACTTCTAGCAGTTGTGTATGCCTTTGACAATTTCAGATCCTAGCTAATCAGTTCGAAGGTCATTGTCTACACAGACCACGCTGCCATTCGTTACCTTTTGGCAAAGAAAGATGCAAAACCCAGGTTAATTAGATGGATTCTCCTATTGTAAGAATTTGATTTAGAGATAAGAGATAAAAGGGGTAAAAAAAATGTTGTAGCAGACCACCTCAGTCGCATCCACACCCTGGATACAGAAAAGATTCTGATCAATGATTCCCTGCCGGATGATCAACTAATGAAGGTCTCAGAAGCTATACCATGGTACTCAGATTTTGTGAACTACCTCGCTGCAGGGGTTATTCATCCTCAATACACCGGAAATGCACTGAAGAAATTTATGCATGATGTGAAGCAGTACTACTGGGATGAGCCGTACCTTTTCAAACTATGTGCTGATGATCTGTATAAATGATGTATCACCGAAGAAGAAGCTCAACTTATATTGGAACAATGTCACTCAGGACCAGTGGGAGGACATATGAGCTCTAAAAAGACTGCCTTGAAGGTTTTGCAATGTGGATTCTTCTGGCCAACCATATCCAAAGATTCCTACGACTTTGTCCTATCATGTGAAAAATGTCAAAGATCAGGCAATATAACAAAGAGAGATGAGATGCCACTGAATCTATGGCAAGAAGTAGAGATATTCGATGTTTGGGGGGTTGGACTACATGGGTCGATTTCCATCTTCTCATGGATTTTCATACATCCTAGTGGCGGTGGACTACGTCTCAAAATGGGTTGAAGCCATACCAACAGTCACTAGTGGTTCCAAACCAGTCATCAAACTATTCAAGGATATTATTTTTCCCCGTTTTGGTGTCCCACGCATGGTGATATCCGACGGAGGTTCCCATTTTCTTGAAAGAAGCTTTGAAGCATTGCTAAGAAAGTATGGTGTTACTCACAAGGTAGCCTCACCTTACCATCCACAGACAAGTGGACAAGTGGAGGTTTCTAATAATCAACTCAAGAGTATCTTAGAAAAAATAGTAGGCTGGAATCGGAAAGATTGGTCGGTGAAAATCAACGACGCCTTATGGGCCTATCGAACTGCTTATAAAACTCCCCTCAGGACTACACCTTTTCGATTAATATATGGAAAGTCTTGCCACCTTCCAGTCGAACTGGAACACAAGGCATGGTGGGAAATAAAACAACTAAATTTCAACATGAAGAATGTAGGCCAAGCTAGGATTCTACAACTTCAAGAGTTGGATGAACTCCGCATGACTGCTTATGAAAATGCACGAATCTATAAAGAACGAACCAATGGCATGATGATCATCTGAAAAGAAAAGACATACAAGTGGGTGACCAAGTTCTTCTATTCAACTCAAGACTAAATTTATTCCCAAGAAAACTATGGTCTCGCTGGTCTGGACCTTACATTGTCAAAAGCATCTCCCCACATGGTGCTTTCTCTTTATGGAGTGAAAAGTCAGGTGAATTTGTGGCAAATGGTCACCACTTAAAAAGATACTTCACCTTAGCTGACATAGACACTGATGCATCATTGGATCTCTCCAATCCAAAGGATCCACCTTGAAGCTGAAGAATTCAGTCGAGCCATCGACATAAAACAAATGCGCTTGTGAGGAGGCAACCCGATCAATAAATCTATTTTACTTTTTATTTCAAATTAGAATGTTTCTTTAATTTTGTTTTTACCTTCTAGTTAATTTTTCATTAAATAAAATTCACATCATGAGATGCTATTTTAAGATCTAATTGCTCTTTACTTTGAGATTTTTAGATAAGAGGATGCACGCTGATTGGAATGCAACCACATCTGGTGGTCAATCTGGCACGAATTTCCCCCTCCATCTTGGATTTAGGGTTTTCTCGGGACGAGCAAATATCTAAGTTCGGGGTGGAGGGTGGGTGGTACGTATCTTACTTTCCACCTTCACCCATCTAAATCAGTCTTAGATTTTCATCACCGCATTTTTGACCAAAATTTTCAAAACTTTCAAATAAATTTTCAAAATTTTAAGGCTTTAAAAGAATTTGAATAGATACTTGATGAATTTTTTACACTTCCTATTTCATTAAATGTCACCAACTAATATGCTATGCATTTTGAATCATTATACTCTCCTTATTCGAAGTAGATCCTCACAAGGACCACTTTTTGAAACAAGCCTTTTGATTGAAATCATCTTGTGAAGCTTATGATTCCGAACATCATGATACTCATGCAAAAATGATAAGTGTCTGTCGAACTGATAGGGATCAAACACGTCGTGCTTCCTAAATGACTAGTGGAACAATAACATGGAATCTCCACCGGATCCTCATCAAGCCATTATTTGAACAGAGTACGATAAAGAGAACAACCCGGTGCACTAAATTTAAATCAAGTTGCATCCTGATCTGAACTCTCTTCTACACTTCTTCTATCATCTTCGTACCTCTCCATCCATAAAAAAGAAACATAAATAGCTAAATCTGTGCCAAATCCTATGTTCAGGGTGGCACACCACTTCCCTCTATATCCGTTTCTTCCATACCCCTAACTGTGGCAACACATCCCATTATCACACAGATAACGAGGTGTTATGCGAAAACGTGCGGAAATCACCATAACCACAGATTATGAAAATACGGGTTAATTAAAACCGATTGCGGAAAACTGATAAACTGTGAGACTATTACTTTCCAGTCCTCATCCTGCACAGAAACATGTCATATATATACATACACGAGATCTGATACGTGTCTACATCTTACAAAAATAGCTGTTCATCCATCACATAAGTTCACCACCTGTTCATATACATAAAGGCCCGCATCCGGCCAACAGCAGGATATACAAACATGATCGATCGTTCATCGTGAAACATCGTTAAAACACTGCCAAGGACCTGAGAGTACAGGGATGACTCTAGACTCTACTACAAAGCATCCAAATTAGCAGCATGTCCAACGCTTGCCTTCTACTGCTCCTCAAGCTGCTCGGCCGCAACACCACGACCACGACCACGTCTACCTCAACCACCTCAAAAGGGGTTAAACCAGCGGGGTGAGACAATTGAACAATTGTCCCAATGGGAAACATAACTCCCCACCGCAACTACAGAACCTCAGCAAGATAAACTATAGCAGCAAATAACTATTAACAGATATAACATGAGCAGTCTACGTAAAGCAAAGCTATTCTTACTTACAAGCTTACCAGCTGTACAAAAGCATATAACTAGATATCTCTCAATGGAACATGATTGACAAGATAAGATATATCACTATGTAACATGATTATCAGAATAAGGTATAATTCCACATAACCTGATTATCGAGATACGACATATTATCACATACCTAATGAATATACAAGTAACTGCAAGGTATAACAGAATTAACTACACAAATAAGGCCTCAACCAATGTTTCGTGTTTATCCTAAACAACAAATACTAAACGGCTGTATTACATATTATTATTATTATTATGCCCTGAGGATTTGAATCGTACCATTCAAATCCAACCTCTGGCTCTGAAGCCTAAGACTGGTGCCATACAAGGTCAATGGAAGAGCCGGACTCCATGACCTCCCTTCCGTGGTCAGTACACGTAACAAAGCAGGACCGTAGTCTCATGCTGAAGTGGTCTTAGCCACAGTGGTCTTAACCACAGGGTCAACTCCATAGGCTACCCTTACTAGCCCGCCTTGGTACAGGTCTCGGCGCTAGTATATTTGAGCCACGGGCCTGTTCACCGTGCTCTGAGCCATGAAGATATTCATGCTCTTTATATTACGTATCTTGAGCCATGGCCCTGTTCACCATGCTCTTTGGGGTATGAATCTGAATTCACACCCTTGAGTCTACAACCGAAGTTGCACTCTTACCTCCTCATTTTAGGCTAGGAGCAACCTACACATATTCAATAATATGCGCTTCCCGGTTAACCCGTAGGAGAACCCATTTCACCATCATCAAGTCCTGACAATGATGGATCTATGGCCAGGGCAAACTACATGATAGATTTCACTGTGATTATTTAGTATCTTTGCAAGATTCAACCAAGTTGTATAACATGCAAAACATAACAGAATGTAAACAACACAATCCTAACATTGTATTATTATTGTAATCACACCAACCTAATCCATCTCTAAGATCTAACATCACATGTTACCATTTGGCCTCTTGCCAACCATTCAGATCCATATCATGCACTGTCACTACCTCTTAAGGCTCACATCATTATCACGGGACAAGCACATCATACATACATCCTCAAAGAATAATTATCAAGGTGATGTTACTCATCACATATATTTCATAGCCCTTTCATGGCTAAATATCACCTGCATGGTTAGGGTACATAATAATCATAGTTTCAACATAAGGAATATGCTCACTACCATGAAATAACATTCAAGATACTCTACTTATCATTCTTACACTATTTGGTGATCAAGTGTATTAAGCACATAATTAACAGACCATATTCATGCTTACCCTTATCTCAAGATTATGCAAACAATCAAGGTATTCACTTTATATAGAAATCATGTTGAGTATACATAGTAAATACTATGGTTACCAATGTCAATACTGTTACCATCCACTATCATCATTATAATCTTTATCATTAAGCAACCATTAATGTAACTCCAATTAATATTGCCATTAACAAATAAGCATAAGACTTACATCATGTATGTCGTTACTACCCTTGTTACCATCATTACTATTATCAACATTATTACTATCATCATCCACTATTATCTTTATTACTATGTCATTAAGCAAACTATTAGTGTAACTATCACCTAGCATCATTATTCACAGATAAGCATAAGGACCATATAGTTACCACTACCTTCCTTATTATCATCACCACTATCATTTACATTATAGCCATCATCAACACTATTAACATCATTGCTAACATTAACACTATACACGTTATCATTAACATTGTGCATCAACGTTCACTTCCATGACACATGAAACCGTCATTAGAAAACCACCTAACCCTCACTAAAACTCCTCACAACCCTCACCATAGACAACATCACACGGCTAGAGCATGGGAAAGAAGCAATGCTGCGTTGCTATCCAACACCCAGCCCATGACGCAGTGTCACAGGGGTGTCGCGCGTCAGCCCTATCGGGCAACGCCCGTTACACCCTGCCGCGACGCCCGTCACAAGCCGCCTATAACACCCGACACTCAAGGGCTAACATCCAGCTCACAACCCCACAACGGCCAAGAGAGAGAGAGAGAGGGAAAGAGAGAGAAGAACTCCTCAAAACATGCTACCCACAGTACTAAGCCTAACGACCGACATGCTTCAAAGGGAGGGGCGTGACGCCCGTCACAACCCAAGGGGGTATCGCCCGATACACTCCCACACTTATCGGCCTACATACCATTCTTTTCCTATCG
The DNA here is from genome assembly GCA_963693085.1 of Alisma plantago-aquatica. Lineage (NCBI taxonomy): Eukaryota > Viridiplantae > Streptophyta > Magnoliopsida > Alismatales > Alismataceae > Alisma > Alisma plantago-aquatica. The sequence continues at coordinate 1,030,657,603 of OY856410.1, read as the reverse complement.
TCCAACCCCAAGCACATGCCACACTTTGGCCCTGTCGTCCACCACAAGGACCACCACAAAGATCACCATGACGCCCATGGTCTATCGTCCATCACAAGAGGATATCGCTCAACCTAGCCATATCGGCCAACACTCAACCTAGTTCACTCTATCGCCCAACACAAGGGCAAATGTATCGTACAACTCAAGAACTCCTTACCATATCGTCCATCACAAGGGTACCATGTCGTTCATCACCAAGATAAAGGTGGGTATTGTCCAACACACCAAACAAGGAAGGGGTATCGCCCAACCTAGGTCACCTTCAACCTCCAACTCAAGGGAGCACAAACCCTAGATCACAAGGTATACTAGGTCACAAGGAACCCTAAACCCTAAGGGGGATCGGCCACCAAAGGAAACACAAGCAAGGTACAAGTCTAAGCTACTAACTTATGAACAAGAACAAGAACAAGAGGTAATGAAGTTAGGGTTAGAAGTTATGCAACCCGCCTTAAGGTCCAAGCTCCAAGGAAGAAGAAGCACTCCAAGGTCCAAGTGTATCGTCCACCAAAGCTTCTCCAAGAAGGTGTATCGGCCACCACTTCAGCTCCAAGAGAGTGTATCGGCCAATACAAGCAAGAAGGAGAGGAGTGTCATGCACTTAAGGTGGAGGAGAGACCAAAAGAGCAAAGGAAGCTAAGGCAAGGAAAAGAGCTACCTATTTAGAAAGAAGGGGAGGAGAAACCAAGGTAGGTCCATGCTAAGTGTCGTCCACCCAAGGGACACTTGTCCTAGGGTTCAAACCAACACTCTAGCAAGGCATGGGACACTTTTCCAAGATATGCACCAAGTGTCCACTAACCAAGACCAAGCAACATGGGCGACATAAGCATCAGCTCTGCTGGGCGACACAACAAGGCTCCTGGGCGACACACCACCATGTTGGGCGACACAAAACCTCCTTGGACGACACACACTCATCCTTGGCCGACACACACTCACCTTGGATGACACAAGGCAAGTCTTGGCCGACACAAGGCTCAAGCAAGTCCAAACAAGGCACCTCAAGGCCCAAACAAGCTCAACTCAGGCCCAAAGAACTCAAGCAACAAGCCCAATCCTTCCTCTCAACCCTAGAGGAAGCAAAGAGAGGGAAACATCTCACAAGATGGCAAACTTGCACACAAAATCCTAAACTTGGGTTATTTGCAAGTAGCCCCCTCAACTCTCAACAAAGCACAACAAAACCCTAATCACCACTAAAGGTGATTAGCAAGCAACAAAGCATCAAGATCAAGCAAAACAAACAGGGTAAACCCTAAACGCAGGTCAGGGTCCTTACACTAACAAATAAATAGGGGCGGACCGCCAACAATGCAATCTCGAGTCGAATAAAGGAGAGATTTGTAAACAAAATATGCCAAAGCGCACACAAAAAGAAATGCAATCTCGAGTCGAATAGAGGAGAGATTTGCACAAAAAATGCAATAAATGAAATTGCACAACAAATAAAAAGAAAATCTCGAGTCGAATAGAGGAGAGATTTACTTTTTCCTTCCATACCACCATTCACTCCATTTTCTACCTAATGGCACAATGCATGCTCCTGCTATCCTGAAAAAAATACCAGTGTCAGATCAGATGCACACTTGTTGTTTTGTGGGTATCTCTAAACTCTTACGAAACTCTTTGACATGCTTGTTGTTGGAAAAAGTGAGGAGGAAGTGATATTGGAAAATGAACCCAGGAACGAAAATATGGCAAGATGTGTTCAGTGATCTCAGGAAGTTGAGATGTTGAGTCATTCTGAGCAGAAAGAAAACAAATCGTGATGTGAAGATGAAGCAGTCACACAAATTGAAAGTATTCATTTGACGACTGTTTCGGATTTTGTGTTACTTGAGGACAAGCAACGTTTAAGTTCGGGGTATTTTGATGAATGCATATTCATCATGGAATTCAATTACCATTTTGGGCTCATTTTGATTCAACACATCATATTTCACTCATTAAATATCAAAATGCATCATAATATGCAAAAATTACTTAATTGGCCAAATTATCACGATTTTAACTGAATACATGATGATTTGATGTAGGTCTTGATAAAGATGAACAATCAGCTGAGGGCCCACCTTCATTCACCCTTGGCTTTGACCAATTGATCTAACCAAGCAAAACCGTTTGAGCCCACTCGGTCTCAAGACTGTTTGAGTCCAAATGGTCTCAAGATCGAAAGGCCAAGTATAGACCATTTACCGACTGCGAGAAAACCGAATGAAGGACTGTGGGACCATTTGCTAATTACTGAAGAAGAAGACCGTTTGCTAAAGACCAAATGCATACCAAGACCGAATGACCGCAGCTACGTGAATGAGACTGTTTGGTCTCTTGCTGGAATGTAGAAACCATTTGCTGTTGAAGTGAATATCGAATAAAAATATCAAAATGATCGAATGGGCAGCAAGCAAAGACCGAATGCATGCATGCTACAAAGACCATTTGATGCCTTGCCTCCAAAACCGTTTGCACTAACACACACATGAAACCGAATGAGCTGTCTGCATGAAGACCGAAAGGATCATGAAGACCGTTTGCTCTGGCAATTGAAAACTGAATTAGCTATTCACGTGAAGAACATGTGAGCAGCTGCGCATGAAGACCAATTGGATAAATCGCATACATGAGTATCGCATGAATGATAAACCATTTGATTGGCTTGCATAGATCATTTGATCGGAGATTCAAAACTGTGTGAGTGGCTGAGGCAAAGACCGAATATATTATCAAATGGATTGGATTAGCTGTACCAAATGCATGCAAATCAATTGCTGTCCACGTGAATACCGAGCATGCAAACCGGATGAGTGACATGCAAAACCGTTTTGCTAGTATATCAAACCGAATGGCATATGTGAAACCGTTTGGACATACACCAATATGAAGACCATTTGCATGTAAAGCCACGTGAAGGCCGTTTGCTTTGGACATGCTGAAGACCGAATGGAGAAGAGCTCAATGAAGATCGTTTGCAGATAGCATGCAGCTCAAGGACCGAATAATCGCAGCAATAAGAAGACCGAAGACCGAACGGAGAAGAGCTCAATGAAGACCGTTTGCAGATAGCATGCAGCTCAAGGACTGAATAATCGCAACAATAAGAAGACCGTATGGATGGGATCTATGCAAACTGTTTGAGTTGATTGCGGGTGGTATTATTGCACATTGGTTTTAGTAAAAGCTCGGGGATTTCAACCTCGAGTGAGTTTGTTAGAGCGGTAAAATCCCACATCAATCATGTGCTTGATCCATAGAGGAGACTGCAAGTCTACAATCAAGCATTCCTGATTCAATAAGTAAGTCTAGAGTATACTTCTCTAAGATAAAGATACTCCATCCTTATTATGTGTTACCTTAATGCCAAAAAAATATCGTAGATGCTCAAGGTCTTTGGTTACAAAATGCTTCATAAGATATTTCTTTGTCAACAATTCCTGCATCATCACTTCCATACAAGATGATGTCATCCACATAAACAATAAGAAAAATTATGCCAAAAGTAGTGGTTTTGATAAACACAGAATGATCACATCAGAACTGTGTGAAGCCCAATTTGAGCAGTACAAGGGATAACTTGTCAAACCATGCTCGAGGACTCTATTTTAGGCCATAAATGGTTTTCTTCAGAAGGCATACTTTCCTAGAGTACTTCTTTTGAGAAACATAACCTGAAGGCGACGACATATAAACAGTCTCCTATAAATCTCCATATAGAAAGGTTTTGTCCAATATTTGCTTGAAGTGTAATAGTAGCAGTAAAAGCATCCTTGATCAGTTTGTTGAGGTTAGAAGGACTTAGCGTTACCATATGAGGATTATTACCATGAGGAATAGAGGTAGACTCTCCATCAACATCAATCATGGACAATTTATTGGACCACTCTCATTCCCATGATTTAGCTAGCATTTGTGTTCATTGTGATTAGTAGGATTGCAAAAATTGTAGAATGTAGATTGGGACGAGGAAGATTGAGATGAGGAATAAGAGAATCCTCTCCCACTATTGTTGGGACTCTTCCCTGACCATGACTAGGACTACCACACCCTCGTTTGATAACAGCAAGGGCAACATGCTCCTCAAAAGCAACAATAGAAGACACATAATGAGATAGTCGAAGATAGGCATAATCTAACATCGACAAAGATTCAAATGCAAGATTTTGTTGGAAGACAACTTCATAACTAGAAGGTAGAGATGTCAAAATTGACACAATTGTATTTCCTCTTGTTGCTTCTGCATTTTGAAAAGATTATATTATAAGGGATGACGAAGCTTGAACTTGCCCCTAATCCCTTTAAAAGTGTCAAAATGTAAAACGAAGGCTGAGTCATCTTCAAGTTTAAGGGAATGCAAGTGTTAGTATAGATAAAATACTTGGGTGCATTTCTCTTGCTAGAATACACTTGGTCAAGGGGATCCCATGCATCCTTGGTTGTATTGATGGGGAATGGATTTGCAAAGATATGTGATTCACAACTATTTAGACTGCAGGAGAGAACTTGAGAGTCATGTTCAATCCCCCTTTTAAAATCTACCTTACTTTTATCAGATGCTTCTTTGATAGATTTCTTTTTATCAGATACGTCTTCCTGTGGTGGAGATAGATCTATGAGATGCTCCAATTTTCCCAAAGAGTGCACATATAATTGAAAGGAGCATTCCCATAGAACATAGTTGGAGCTATTAAGAATCACATATGTTACACACCTAGGGTGTGTCTCCGGAATCCCAATGGAGGAAGAAGTTGAACCCATAATATACCAACATAAGGTATAACATAACAACATATTTAGAGCATTTGAGGTGTAATGACCTCACTCTTTGGCAACCCCCAATTAAGGAAGGCCAAAAAGACAAGAGACATTACCTTGAACTTTCCCAAGGATCTAGATTTTAAACAAATAATAATCAATGGTAAATTATTTAGTGGTGGTTATTATTTGTTTAAAATCTGGGTCCATGGGAAAAATTTAGGCCATGGCTCTCATATTTTTGACCTTCCTTAATTGGGGTTTGCCAAAGAGTGAGGCCGTTATATTTGGTATCAGAACATCATATTTTTTAAATAATATTTAATAGTTTATAATTTCAAGTAATTTGTAGAAATGTGAGGGAATCATTAGGGCATTTTCTAGAGATGATGGTGTCTAGAAGGGACCACGACCTGGGGGCTGTCAATACTTTCCTCCGCACTGCTAGTCATCTTATGAGGATCCCGAGCATGCGCATCCTACCTAGCCAAAGTTGGACAATTTTTCCTGAAATAAAATACCTTTAGGTTTTCTTCTCATATTGATTCATCCATTTCTCATCCTCTTTCTTAATTAAGCCAAAAAGGAACTTACTTCCTCAACTAAAGTCAGAGTTTTTGAGAAGAAGTAGGATTAAATCATCCTCCACCAATTAATGAATGTATAATGTGGAATTAATAATAAAGTAAAGAATGGGTTCATGGGTTTTTCCTTATGAGGGTAACCCTAGATGGAAGAAGGGTTAGTTTAGAAAAACCCCTGAATGGGTCAAGGGACGTAGAAAAACCTAGGGTGTTGGGGTATGGTTCCTAACACTAATTGAAAAACCACTAGAGGGGGGGTGAATAGGGTTTTATGATAAATTTAAAGTAATTTAAATTTAAACAACCAATCACAAAGATATTGGACAAGGGGACAAGGATTTAGAGTGGTTCCAACCTTAGCAAATACTAAGGTCGTCAATCCACTACCCGGTTGCTTACCCAACCGGGATTTAGAAAGAATTAAATTTTATTACCTCACAAGGACTTTACATAAAATTACAATTCTTTCACCAAACCCTTCGGACAGCCTTCACCTAGAAGTAATTGCACCAACCTTGAAGCAGCCTTCTTGAAGTAACTTCAAGCTCCCCCTTGAAGTAGCCTTCCTCTTGAAGTAGCTTCCCGTTGCAATAACCTTCTTGAAGTAGCCTGAAGTCCACCTTCTCCACCGAGAAGAACCTTCTCCAAACCACAACCTCCAACCCTAGGAGTAGCAGAGAGAATACAAAGGATAAAAGGAACAAGAAGGAAAAATAGAAATTACAATACCACTTTTCAGCTCAAGGCTTGATTTCCTATATCAAGCATTTTGATCTCCTAACCAATGTATATAGAAGTGTAATTGCTGTGGATAGGAGATGCTAGCCTATAGGACATGAAATTGGAGCAAGGAGAAGAATAGCCAATGTAAGTGTTGCTCAATTTCTCAAAACAGATTGACAATTACAAGTGTAAGCTCAAGTGTATCACAAGTGTAGATTTGGTAAGTTTAGGTGTCCTAAGGCATGTCCTATTTATAGGAATGACCTACAAGTGCTTAAGGACGTTCTAGACACTTTCTAGGGGGTTCTTAGTGCTCAACTAGCCGTTATGTGTCCACTAATTGTATTTGCAACGACTAGTTAATTGACCCTAAAAAGTACAGACAGAACTCTTCTCGATCGAAGATTTTTCGACCGAGAGTCCTTCTCAGTCGAAGATTTGTCGACCGAGGGACTTCCTGGAGCAAGTGTTTACAACGTTCATTTCCAACTCCCAACCACCTTGTCTGCTGGGTCTAACGGCTAGTAGGGTCTATTCTCGATCGAAGATTTTGTCGACCGAGAGTTTCTCGGTCGAAGTTTTTGTCGACCGATATTTTCTCGATCGACGATTTGTCGACCGAGAATATTACTGAATCAATGTATTCATTTACTAAGTGTGTGTATCAATGTGCAATTGTGATACTATCTTGGGGAATGACCTATCTAAGTGTTGTTAGTGGATAGGGAAGATATAAATGCTTGATTTACATGATATCTAATTACTTGTACATTATATACTTGTACAAGCTTTTACATTTGATTACAATCATGAAAATAAAGCGATTTTATCAAATTGTTCTTCCAAGTCTTTGTTATCCACCACCTTATATGCTTGTTCCTGAAATACTCAAATAGCACGTTAAAACCACAAGAATGAAATGTTTGTCATCATCAAAATAAAGGGATTATCATAATGTCCAATTTATCCAACACTAACCTTATATCCTAATCTAAGCAATGAATAGAGAAAAGAAAAAAAAAGAGTTGGGATATCCTAGCATATCCATGCATGTAGGTACGTGGAGTAAGGAGTGCACGATACACAAGACAAAATTGCAGTTACATGGGTAATAAGTGGTTACATAACGAGGAAAATATGGAAACCCTTAGTATAACTTTTAGGATTGGTTGATAAAAGTTCACATTCTAGGAATGGATACCCGAGCTGCTCCTGTCGTGGGAGACAAGGCGAAAGGCAAGGCGACGACGGCGGCGGTTCTTCCCGGTCGACCCCCTCCCTTGAGTCTGAGTCCGTGTATGCCATAGGAATGCAGCAAGAAAGGGGAAATCTCAGTCTCATCTCAAGCTCCGGTTGGTGTTACAATTAATTCGCCGCAACAGTGGGATGTTTTCAAGCCATTATCTACTGGGAATGCATCGAGATTACAACAAGTTGATATCTCCACGGTCAATGGTAAGCTGCTGTATCCTAGCAAGGAAGCGGAGGAAAATGCTGGTAAATGGAAGAAATGTCTTCTTGGTTATATAATCGATTTCTGGCCTGATGTCACCACTCTTGCGAACCATTTTAATATGATCTGGACTACTCGTGGCCGTTTTGAGATATTTGATAGAGGTAATGGTTTTTTCTTGATAAGATTTGACAATGTGGAAGATATGGAGAATGTTTTTAAAGGAGAATGGGCTATCCTCGGAAGGCCAGTTGTATTTAAGAAGTGGATTCCAGGAGAACTGCAGACTAGACCTGTTCTAACGGATGTACCTATTTGGGTTGATAGTCTGAACCTTCCAATGGAGCTGTGGGATACAAGAACTTTTAATAGGATTGGTTCCTTCCTAGGTCGTCCAGTGAAGATGGATGAAGACACGGTCAATCTGAAGCGATTAGATGCTGCAAGGATCCAAGTTATTGTTGCAGTAGATGCTAAGTTCCCGAGAAGCTTAACGCTAATCAGCGACTCTGGTTCTGAGCATACTATCTCTCTTGATTACGAATGGATACCATATAAATGTAGTAAATGCGGTTTCCTTGGGCATGGAGAATGTAAGTCTATTCATAGTGGAAAAATACAGAAAGCCAAACCTGTAACTAAAGCTAAGAAAATGTGGAAGATTAAAAGTACTGATGCTGGTCAGGTATTTGATGTTATTCCTGATTTTAATCTAGAAGGAAGTGGAAGCTATGTTATTGAAGAAATCTCAGATGAAGAGGAAATTCAACGCAAGAAACTTATGATTGAACATATGGATAATACTGTAGAGGATGAGGAAATTTCTAAAGCTATTAATGAAGAAGTTAATTCTATTAATATTGTTGTGGTAAACAGGGCAGATTCTGTTCCTTCGACCCCTACTGAAATTCATGTCTTCTCTAATGTCACCCCTGATAGTTCTAATATTGATAAAGCTCAGATTGGCCCAAATGATAGAAGGAGAAATATCTTTCCTCCTGAGCATCAACTGAAACAAAGCACTGGCATCTATTATAGAATTACAGAGTCAACCCTCTCTCCTATTCTTGCATAGATTGAGGAACTTAATGTATCAACTGAAGAAGCTGAGGCTGTCAGCCCAACAGCCCAGGTGGATAAATGATCCCTCCTTTATCTATTTCTTCTTGGAATGTTCGAGGTATAAGCAATAAAATTCAGGACATTCAAGAAGAAATTAGGAAGGCTTGTGATAGTATAGTTATCTTGGTTGAAACTAAAGTTAGGCCTTGCAAAATTAAAGCTCTTATCAATAAGTATTTTCTGGTTATAGTTGGCTTTCGAATCATGCTTCTCATGTCCTGGGTAGGATAGTTGTCCTCTGGAATCCAGCTGTTTGTGATGTTTCTAATATTGATGAGAATGATCAAGTTCTGCATATGAAAGTTATTTCAGATCAATCTTGGTTTTATCTTTCTGCTGTTTATGGTCATAATCCTGATAATCTCAGAGAAAGCCTTTGGTCTTCTATTTCCTCCTTTTGTTCCATTGTGGATAATCCTTGGCTCATCTTGGGGGATTTCAATTGTGTTCGGAAGAATGTGGAGAGGATCAGTAAGCAAATGCCCACTAAAAAATCCATGGATGATTTCAATGAATGCATCTTAAATTGTAATCTTTTTGAAATGAGCCTTCAAGGTTCTTTCTACACTTGGGATAATAGACAAGATGGTGATAGGTTTGTTATGTCGAAAATCAATAGAGTTTTCTATAATGTTGCTTTTCTCAATACTATTGATGAGTTTTTGGGTGAAGTCATTTCCAACATTGTCAGTGACCACAGGAAAATCCTTGTCAAGATTGGGAATCCGAGAAGAGTTAAATCGCCTTTCAGATTTATTAATGCCTGGGCTGATCACCAAGACTTTATGTCCATTGTGAAGGACTCGTGGGTTATGAATTTTCCTGGTTATGCCATGTTTAGGTTATACAGGAAGTTGGAGAAGCTTAAGAAAAACCTTATTAAATGGAATAAAGAGTGTTATGGGAACATCAATGATAATCTTAAGATTGCCAAATTCAAGGCTGTTAAAGCTCAAGAGCAAGCTGATCTGGACCCTTTTAATGAAGAACTTAGGATTATTGCTAAGAATTTGAGAAATGAAGTGAATCAATCTGCTGCTGCCCAAGAATCTCTTTATAAACAAAAGTTAAGGGTTAAATGGCTCAAAGAAGGTGACTCCAACACTGCTTATTTCTATGCCTCTATGAAGATTAGAAGACAAGCGAATTCTATTAAAAGCCTTAATATTGATGGTAATTTGTCGTATGACAATGCTGCTATTAAGGAGTCTATTACTGATTTTTACTCCAAGCTCTTTAATAATGCTAATGTTTCTTGTGGAGTTTGGCAAGGAGAGTGGCCTGGAAGCACTTTAACTCTTCAACAGAAAAATTCTCTCATCTCTAATGTTACGAGGGCTGAAATTGAGAATGTCATTAAGGATTTAAAAGTTGATAAGGCCCCGGGGCCTGATGGTTTTAATGGTTTTTTCTACAAGAAATGCTGGGATATTATTGGAGATGATGTGTGTGAGGCTGTCTTTGAGTTTTTTAGAAATGGCAGATTGCTCCAGGAGGCCAATAGAACCTTTCTCACCCTTGTTCCTAAAGGTGTTGATTCCTCTTTGATTAAAAACTGGAGGCCTATTGCTTTATGTAATACTTTCTATAAAGTTATTTCTAAGATTCTTGCTAATAGGCTTCAAAGTGTGTTACCTTCTATTATTGATGACTCTCAGTGTGCTTTTGTCAAAGATAGAAGTATTAAGGAGGCTACTCTGCTCACTAATGAGATTTTGAGTGATTTCAAAAAACCCTATGCTTATCCTAGAATGTGCATTCAAGCTGATATTACGAAAGCTTATGATTCTGTTAAGTGGTCCTTCCTTTTTTCTATTATGCACAAAATGGGTTTCCCTGCTATATGGATAAATTGGATCAGAGAAATCTTTCACTCTTCCTCTTACCAGGTTCTTATTAATGGGGAGCCTTCCGATCCTTTTAAGCCCACTAATGGGGTGAGACAGGGTGACCCCATTGCCCCTTATTTGTTTGTCATTGGCATGCAGGGTATTTCTGAGCTGTTTAAAAGAATGGTTAGAAATGGTGGTCTTGAGCCCATTGGTATATCTGAGAAGGTGTATAAATCTCATCTTATGTTTGCGGATGATCTCATGATCTTTTCTAAAGCTAGCAGTACTAATGCTATTGTTATTAAGAATATTCTTGATTCCTTTGCTGATGCTTCTGGTCTTTGTGTTAATTATGAGAAGAGCTCTATTGTCTATAGTAGGAATGCTGATAAGCATGATATTTCTGAAATCATTAATATCAAAGAAGGTTGTTTTCCTTCCAAGTATCTTGGGTTGCCTTTGTTCTCTGGGAAATTATCTAAAAGATTTTGTGGGACTTTGGTTGATAAAATCAAATCTAGATTGGATTCTTGGAAATTGAAATTGCTCTCTATTGCTGCCAGAAGGGAGCTGATTAAGTCCACCCTCTCCAATATGCATCTTTACTGGCTTTTTTCTTTTCCCATCCCAAGTTCCATTATTGATCAAATTGATAAGATTTGCCGTGATTTTCTTTGGGGAGAAACAGAGTCTAAGAAGAATCTCCATCTTGTAAAGTGGGATGATGTTACTAAACCTAAAGAAGATGGTGGTTTGAATATTAAAAAGTCCAAGGATGTGGCTAAAGCTTGCTTGTTAATGAATGCTTGGGATGTAGCAAGTAAAAAAGACACCCTTTGGGTGAAGTGGATTTCTGAGAAATATTTAAAGAAGCAATCTTTCTAGATTGCTAAGGAGTCTCCCAACTATTCCTGGATGTTTAACAACATTATTTGTATTAAAGAGGAATTGCTTGGTTATATTAAATTTGAGGTGGGAGATGGCTCTTCTATTCATACTTGGTAGGATCCCTGGTGCAACAATACTTTCCTTGAAAGCTTTGTGGGCAAAGAGTGTATTATTAGAGCTGGTATTCCTTGGGATTCAACTCTGAATGCTATTATTGAGAATGGTGTTTGGAATTTTCCTAGGGTTTTGAATCGTGGTCAAGCTGATATCCTTAAAGCTGTTAGCTATTTTTAGATTCATAAGGGTCATAAAGATTCTATCCTATTTGATGGGAAGAAGAATATTAAGCTCCATGATGTTTGGGAGGCTATTAGAATTAAAAAGCATAGTCTTACTAACTTTGGATGGATTTGGAAGATTAATACTCACAATCGTGCTAGGCTACATCTTTGGAAAGCAAGGCATAATAGGCTCCCCACTACTGACTATTCCAGAAGGAGAGGTCTATGTTTGGCTTCTATGTGTTATCTTTGTCAGAATAGTTATGAAGATACCAACCATATCCTATTTGAGTGTAAATATGTTGATGATATCTGGGCTATGACCAATATTCCTAAGATTAGTTCTTAGAGTCAAGCTGAAAATTTGACTGATCAGAGAGTTAAATGCATCATGAGCATCATTTTTTATCATTCCTGGGTTGAGAGAAATCAAAGAGTCCATGAGGATAAGTATAGGGATCCGATGCAGTTATGGAAAGTTATTAATCTGGATATTCTTTGTTTCTTCACTGAGAATTGAGTGTGGCCTCTCTTGGTGTGCCTTCCTTCTGGTGATGCTGTTTTTGTGATGGTCTTGTTGATGGATGTTTTCTTCTGGAGAGTGCTATGTTTGGCTCATTTGGTTTTTAGTTCTTGGTGGTTAATGGGGTGGTTGAGATTGTTGACCTGTGGCTGAGCTTTTCTGTTTTCTCTTGGGTGGATAAGTTTATCCGTTTTTGGAGTGGCAGAACTTTCCCAAGACTGTTCTTTTTCCTCTTTTATCTTGGGTGGTAAAGATTATCCATAGTGGAGTGGTAGATCTTTCCCAAGTTTAGTTTCTTTTTCCCTTGAGTGGCAGAGGTTATCCTGGATGGAGTGGCAGACCTCGCTCAAGCTTGGCTTGGTTTGCCTGCTTTGCTTTTATTTTAAGATCTGTTCTTAGGAGTGCCATGGTGGCTCTTATGTTTCCCTTTTTCTTGGAGCTTAGATGTTTCTTGGGATATGTTGCTTTCTGTCTTTGCTATGATGACCTATGCTTTGGGTTTTCTTAGCTTGTTTTTGCTTTGGGGCAGATGTGTCTGATCTCTGTTTGAGGTTTGTTGCTCTGAGCCTTTGGTTGCTCTGTGGTTCGGCTGTTCTGTTATGGTCTGCAGACCACTTTATCTTCTTTTTGTTGTGGGCTTCAAGATGGTTTCTTCTCTTTTCTGTTGTGATGGTCATGGAGTGATAGGTGCTGGTTGACTGCAGCCATGCTTAAGCAAGCTGAAGTGTTGATTTCCCTGGAAAGCTGCTGCTGGTTTTGTTGGCTTTCTTCTTTTGGAGTAGCTGTGTTTGATGGCTCTGCGTTTGGTGTGGCGCTGGGTTCTACTGTTGTTTTTTCTACAAGCATGATATGATGCTGGTCTCTTGATGCTCTCTTTGTTCTGGTGGTTGCAGCTGCTGTTTTTGAAGTTTTCTGTCATTACTTGAGTGGGAGATTTTATTCTATGGGAGTGGCAGTTTTTGCTGGAGTGATGGTTCATTTTTTGATGCTGGTGGATGGTGGTTTGGTTGCTCTATGTTCCTTTTTACTGACCTGCTGATCCTTCTGTATGAAGATGCTTTGAGGTTTATCAGTTCAGTTTTTGAGATCTATCTTTTTATCTATCTGTGCTCATGAAGGGTTCTGTTTTCCTGATCTCTGTATGATTTATTATGGGCTCCTTCTTCTGTCTTCTCTTATGGTTATCTGGTTTCTGGCCGTGCCACACTTATGATGCTGGCTATCTGTTGCTGCTGCTGGATTCACTTTCCTGTATGATCCCTTGTGATCGGTCTAGTAACTCTGCTGGTTTCAGTTTCGCCTTGGGTTGATCCTACTGTCCTTTTTCTGTCATGGGCTCTAAGGCGTTGAGATGCTGATCTGATAGTTTTTTCTTTAGTCTCCTCTTCTTTGTGAGCTTTTTGTCTATCATCTCTTGATGTAAAGTTAGATAGATAGTTTTCTTTTCTTTTTGTGTTGGTTCTATTTTGGAATCAACAAAGTTTTGTACAGACACAAAAGGAAAATGAAAAAAAGCAACAGGAGTTTGGCCGACCAAAAAAAAACTTTTAGGATTGGTGTCCCAACCTATAGTGGGACAACCCAAGAGTGGAGAAAAGATCTATGAGGGTGTTAAACCCTAAGATAGAGCTATTACCAGAAAGTCTAAACTCCTTCTTGTAGGGACCTAACATGAAGTATATCCCCACATCAATACAAGAAAGTAGAAGCAATGGCATCAAGAGGAGTTTTGTTTTAGATCAGATGCCTTGTTTGGATACATTGTAGATGCAATAGATGAAACATGTTTAGTTCTACGTGATGAGTTAATATGGTTTATGATGACCTAAGTTGAATTTGAGAATTTGACTTTAGTTTTAAAATTTTGGACAATAAGACCTGATAATACAAGTGTGTGTGATTCTATGATAAGATAAGATAAGTGAGGATAAGATGTGAATCTACATGAGCCTCAACTTCTTCTATAAAGGCCCCTCCCCTAGTGTTAGGACCAGTTATAGGGTTAACTCCAAGAGAGAGTGTGACCCAGAGGGAAGTAGGAACCTAAACTCCAAGACATGAGGAATTGTGAGAAATATTTGTATGATATGTCCTAAACTAGACTACCCTAAGCAAATGAGTTGAGTTGGGATATGTATGGTCCCTAAACATTTGTTATACCATAGATATCCTTGGAAGGACCAAACCCTAGAGACAGAGAAAGAGGTTGCATACATATGGGTGTATATGATATGAGTACCTATCATCTGGGTGAGGGAGAGAGAGTCCCAAGATCCTGGAAAGGTAAGGAATGGTAATATGTGGCAAAACCTTGTCCTCAGATTGGTAGTCTTGGGTGTAGGACTCTTATGTAAAAGAGAGAGTTGGGTAAGAATATATCATGAGTAGGAATCTAAAAAGAGAATGTCATACCATGTTTTGATACAGTACACACTTGAGTGGCTAGGTCATGCAATATGGATAACCAATGTTAAGGAGGTAAACCTGAGGTCCCTAGACCAAAGAGGTAAAGTGGTGGTATCTAGCACATATAATGCTCATAAAGTTGAGTGAGATCATGGAGATTGAGCATGGCACCCCCCCTCAAGTGATGGGAGACCTTGCTTGGACCTTGATATATGTTTCATGATCCACTCATACAAGTTGGTTTAGCACCACCATACTATCATATAGATACATATGAAACTAATCCAACCTCGTGGGGTGATGTATTGGAATGACATAATGGAAAAGCTTAGAAATTTTTTAAGTTCTCTACCTGCTATTGGTTAGCCACATGCATGAATATGAATATATGGAGTGACTAGCTAACCTTAGGATGAATCTTTAATAAAGAATGTAGTTTGATACAAGAAAGTGAAAATGGGATAATTCTCATGATAATATTGAACATAGTCATAGTTGACATGAGGGATATGTGATAATAAATTTGCTTTCTTCACAATAAACTTTACCTATTTTGGCCTACTATATGGTATGGATTGGATAATGTACTTGGCATATGACATTAGATGAAATAGTGTTCCTATAGTCCTGAACACATGAGACATAATACATCGGCCCCATTTTAACTAAAACACTTCAATTCGTAGTAGTAAGGTACCAAAAGTGATCCTACTCTTGAGTGGTAGATCATGAAATACAATGACATAACTCTCAGGTAGAAAATGCATGGGTAATATAATGGAAAATATGCCTAACAGACATTTTCCTTTGTGTTAATATAAATCTTAGTACAAGATTATTTCTGTTGGTTTCTAATAAATGCTAGTCCTGGGATGGGACATCCCCTAGAAGGGTGAAATCACAAAAATCAGTTTAAGAATTGAGGTAACACTAAATGTCACTTAAAACATGGGAAATTAAGTACATGAAGAACAAAAGCACATGCATTGAGTATGACTCTTTGGACTCATGTATGACCATCTCTAAGGGACATGAGGAAAAGTCACTATGAAAGTGTCCAATAGAATGGGACCATGCCCAGACGGGTAGGTCGCCATGATCCCAATAAAGGGATGTAAAGAAAACTATGAGTGCCCTAAGAGATGAAGGAAATTTGGGTGAAAGAATTATAAAGGATATAATGTGCTTGGATATTATCAAAGAAACCTCAAGAAAAAGGTGTGATGAAATAAAATAAAGTTATAACATCAAATGAAGAATTATGACATCTCAATAAAATAAAGTTGTTACATCTAAATAAAACCCTTAGGAAGGATAGGGCCACAAGTCAACCCTAAGATCTTGTAGGATGATTAAAGGCACATAAAATGTACAAAGATGGGAAATGATCATGTGATAAGTGCATAAGGCCCTTGGGGGTCAAGAAGAGATCATTCCAAAAGTATCTATGCCTAGCGATCTTAAGGGGATGACTGAGGCTAATGAGGCATGAGATGTAGATGAAATGAACATAGGAAGTCATAAGATGATATTTGATAAGAATAAAAAAACCACATTTCAAGTGAGAACATAGAAAAAAGAAAATTGTGGTATTCATGATATACAGTAAAAATTTACAAATCTAAAAGATAATGTGCGATTACACCATCTCTACCCTTGGAATGGGATGAACTTTGTATTTGGACTGCAACCAAAATTTCATTTTTTCTTGTTATCACTGTGAGAGATTTGGTAGACACATGTTATGATAAAAAATGATATATGAGAATGAATACCAAAGTGGAAATTTAACAACTTAAGCTAGGGTTGGAGGTGATATTTCACACTGAAATAGTGAATAATAGATTGGAGACCCTGGTGAAAAGGATAGTCACCAAGTGAAATGGGGATCAAAGATGAAAATGTAATTACAAATAGGAATTGAAATCACAAAGCAATCACTGAGTGATAAAATCACACAATGGATAGGGTTGTGGATGTACCCTTGAATTTAAATTGAATACAAACCTTAGTAAGGTGAGAATTCTATAGATCAATTAAAGTTGTTAAGAATGATCTAGATAAAGATATATGAGAAGGGTTGGTAACCCTAAGTTTTTATTGAGAAGTTATCTTTTACCACAATTTATTTTGGCTTGAATTTTGGGGACAAAATCCCTTCAAGGAGGGGTGAATGTTAGATCCTCAAATTCAGTAAATTCATATCCAATGAATATAAGATTTAAATTATTGAGCAACATAAGGATAAATCACCTAACCATGAATGGCAACACAAGTATTAATACATTCAGATGATAATAAAGTGGTTTTAAAATTTTGAGATGGTAGAGGTCCTTTGGAAGCACCACAGTGAGAGTAAAGCCTCATGGGAGATAAAAGTAGACATGGAAAAGTCTCACCTAATCTATTTGTATGATTAGTTGAATTTTGAGGACAAAATTCCCCTAAGAGGGAGAGGATGTTATAACCAGGTTTCGCACATGGTTGTATACATGTTTGATTCTAAATAGTGAAACAATAAATGCTTTCTATGGTTTGTTAGTAAATGTTTGGATTTGATTTGCAAAATCACCGTTACTTTGAATTTTGTAGCTATCACTGTCTTTATTAAACCAATAGTGAATATGGGAAAAAAGGAAGTAAGAAAATCCATTAGTAAGGGAAATATAAAAGATAATAGATAAATCATAATGTACTTTTAGAATCATGTGGAATTTTCTAGAAAAGTTTTTTGAAAGGCCACTAAAGGTTTTTTTTTCATTTTCACACGGTTCCTAAAAGAAAAGTCATCAAAATAAAGGATATGAAAAAGATAGAAAGAGGTGAGGTTGCTTTTGATGCCTTAAATAATGAAATACAAGAGAAAGCTTGTAGATTAAGAAAAGTGGCTTTTTCTTTCGAGTTTTGGTCTCAAACTTGTCCATATTTAGATAAAATCAATACAAACTATGCTTTAAAATTTGAGAGAAAAAGGACTCTCCTTGTGGAGTGGGTAATTAAAATAACAATTTGGCAAATAAGCAAGCTACGACTATAAAAATAATTCCAATGAATCCCAAAAAATAGGTAAATGTTTAAAAAGACTTAAATAGGTTTCCTTCCAAATTTCATTGTCATATAATGTTCCTAGTAGCCTATGGAAATTCGAGAAGGTATAAGGACCTACTTGAAATAAATGAATTATTTTCCTTTTTGAAGAGAGAGAAAGGGCATATAAAAATATCTTGTTGACACCAA
The DNA here is from genome assembly GCA_963693085.1 of Alisma plantago-aquatica. NCBI lineage: Eukaryota > Viridiplantae > Streptophyta > Magnoliopsida > Alismatales > Alismataceae > Alisma > Alisma plantago-aquatica. Next base: position 1,030,639,760 of record OY856410.1, on the reverse strand, counting down.
ATCTTGCCCACAGTGAGATTTAACCATTATAAACTTTCCCTTAAAATTTTGTATCATTTGAGTAAAAGAGGAGAGAGCTATGAATTTTATAAGGTTTAACTAAAGTGAAGGGTTAACGAAAATATGTACCTATTTGTCACATTTAATGTGTATATGAAACTTAGACCCAACCCTATTTTATTTTGCATGAATTTAGGACCATCTGATCAGGATCAGACGACATCCATGTTATCATCTACCTCTCGACTAAATAGGGAAACCAGACAACAATGTTACACCTTTCCAAATCTAATTCCTCCCCTCTCTGATCTATGATTGAAACCAAAACCTTTCCCATTGGTTTTGGGAGATGAAATGAAGGTCAATCATCCCTTACCCCTATTTCTGCAAGGGATTAGGCTTCCCCAAATTTTTCGTTGGAGCCCAACTCCATGACCGACTGACACCCCCTTCTATATATATAGATGTGGCCCTCGACCCTTGGCTAAGAAGTCAAAGAATCATCTTGTGTGAATGAGTGGCCAGGAAATCATCAAGAACCTTCTCCCTCTTCTCTGGTTTCCTTTCTTTAGTTCTCTATACGCTGGCAAGTGGGGCAGCTATCCTAGACTAGACCTTTCCAGCCAGATCGACGACCACCTTAGGGTTCGTTGAGGCACGGTGGAGGGATCTGTGCTATCGCCTAGTTCCCAAGAGAATAAAAGCCATCGGTAAACAACAAGGTTGACCACTCCATGACACAACCTGGAGTCCTAAGACACTGTGTGAGAAGGGAGATGACCGGAGGGTCAAGGATAAGAATACCCCTAGGGTGTTGTGCTAAGGCAAGGGTCATAACTGACTTTCTATCAGTTTCTCTGCCTAAGACACATGGGCGTGGGGTGCCAACATGCCCTAAGCCCATTGGATGAAGCCTGATGCATAGAAGATAGGCATATATTTACCATTAATGACATGACACTCTCTAATTGGTCAATCAATGTTTAACTTGCAAAAACTATAGAAATTGCTGGGATGCTTGAATGAAGACAAGTAATATATCAAAATTGATCAGGAGAACACATAGAATACAAATAAAATAGTTTCATGACCTAATTACGTCTCTAATTCTAAAAGTGCCTACATTTTTTGACTTTAATGTATTTAAAAGCATGGAAACCTTAATTTCTTGGTCTTGATGAAATTAATCTGCTCAATTGACTTTAATGAATAAAGTTGAGTCTTTTTGGATAAAAGGAAATCTTTGACTTAACTTGAGATTCATAGTTCATAAGTTGGCAAATTAGGGTTTTCTTTGGTTAAAAAATTCATATGATGATAAAATTAGGGGTTGTAAACCAAAAAGGGCATGAAAGGTGATAATTAGGATTTGGGAAGCCAAAACCCTAATGAAACCATAAGTTGACCCTAAAAACCTAACTTGGGACCCAAGTCAATCTTAATGATAGTTTTTAAATAAAATAATATTACATGGGTATTATGCTTTAATTTTAGGGTAGTTGCTTGATTGGTTGCTTTTGTTGCCCTTTTTTCTTGGACATCAAGTACTCCTGAGAAAGGTATGTGGTTATACATATGCCTACTCGACTTACATGATTCTCAAGGATTTATGAGGTTTTCTGCATTGATTGCAAATAAATTGCTGACTGTTTATTTAATTCCTATAATATTTAAAGTGACTATGATTACCACATTATATAAGAATAACTTTCTTAACTATCTTTAGTGGATGTATGAGATATAAGTGAAAGTGATCAAGCCTGGATAGGATGACCACCAAGACCAACCCGGATAGGATGGTTACACTGAGGCCGACTACAAAAGGAAGGCCATAATAGACCAAACCAGGATAGGATGGTCATGAAATGTCCACTGTAGGGACAAAACCCTAGAGATAGGGTTACCTACATGAATACTCCAGAGAGGGAGTGTCTCACTGAGATTAAGTTGAGAAGTTATAAAGAAAATGTATGTTCAATTTTGTAATCATATTTGTTTCTATGGTTGAATATATTGTTACATCTACATGAAAATATTTTGTTTCCCCCACATACCAGTACAACTTGTTATACTGACTGTGTATTCATTTCACGATATTTTAGGTACATGCTAGATAAGATGAGAAAATAAAAAACTTGAAGACATTAAAGTTACTGGCAAGGAGGATTTTATAGATGACATTTCTTCTTGTATGTACCATTTTGATGTAAGACATATGTGTAAGTTCTAGAGGAACATCTCGTAAACATCATATTTGAAATGAGTGAATTATTTACTATTGAATATTATTTGTTTAAAATTCGGATCCTTGGGAAAATTTTAGGTAATGGCTCCCATATTTGTGGCCTTCCTTAATTGGGGGTTGCCAAAGAGTGAGGTTGTTACATGAGGGGTCAGAAAATCACTTACACGTCGTGTTAGGAAGTTGACACACCGTGTCAAGTGTGGTAGAATGCACGATAGTAGATTTGCGATGACAACACATCGTGTTAAGCCACAGACACACCGTGTAGGCAGAAAAACAATAGATCTAAGTCCAGAAAGACCCAAATAGGAAGTGAACCTTATAAGTCACTAAGTGACATAGGGATATGTTAGAACGTTTCAATCATATCAGAGAATACATAGATAGAGCCCTATAAGAGATGGTCATAGGTGACCATAAAGAGGATGATGTATGACTTTTTGAACAGCCAGTCTTCAGGGCATAAAACAGATGGAAAGGATGTAGGTAGTTCTATTAGATCCTCTTCTTGGGAGGAGGATAGGTCTAGAAAAAAGACTAGATCTCCAATAGTGTGATAAAAAACAATGGAGAAGAAAGAAGATGAGGAGTGGGAATGGGAGGGGAGACAAAAACAACACCTTCTTGGCAAGTAGGTGTCTTGAGGCAGCTATACCTCCTACTCTAATACCATATTGAAAGTAGTCATCTTTCTATATCTTAAATGTAGTACAACCCTGACCTATATATAGGAGGGGACACAACAAGGAAGAAAACAACAAACTTAATGAAATTATATTAGGCCCAAATTACATAAGACTTAAGTAAAAGGAAACTAGAAATTTAGGAGAAGACAATAGTTGAAGATAAACATATCTCAATAGTATCTAATATTCAAGATGAAGAAGTAGACAAGTTTATCTCCATAAGATATATATACCTAAAGTGGTTCTGTTACCTTATCATTCTTCTTTAGTTCCTCAAGGTAAAATGACAATGTCTTTTCCAATGTATGATCTGAAAGCTCTAGAGGGGACGGGAATGAATAGAGACAATTCTATTTTGCAACTTAAACAACAAGGTTGGTTAAATGTAACTTGCTTAATAAGATATATCAGCAGAAGTAATACAACAAACAATAAAAAAATAATATGACCACAAGATAACACAACATGTAGGGTGGTTTCATCCTAAGTAATGTCAGTCTACTACATAATTGTCTCCAACTGGGATTTTCAACATGTATTTATTTCCTATTCTACACCAATACAAAAATATACATATATCACTGTCTTTTTTGGCTGAAGAAAAACATCCTTTCAACTCAAGGATAACTACCATCTTCTTTGCAGGACACTAGAAGACACCCTCTCTTGGAGAAGATTGCAATCTATCTCCACTATCTTTGGACATAGTCCTCTCACAAGAAGTAGCTCCAAAGAAGCTCTTCCTCTCCCTTCTCATAGGAAGTAGCACATAACACCAAACTAACATTAAACAACAAGTGAAAAAAGAAGGTATAACACTTTCTCACAAGATATACATTTGAATCACTATGAACAAGTGATGATCAAATTCACAAGGTTTATGCGAGGATACATTCAGACACTAATGTTGAGTTAATTCTTAGACGAGCTTGGATGTAGTATCAAATGGCAAATAGATATTCTAGGTTTGGAAAGATAGAATGTAGATGGCTTGCTCAAGTGTTCTATAAGTGTCCATAAGTCACTCCTATACATAGGAAACAATTACCAATAATGAAGATAGCTATTGCGAGTGTTTAGATCGAGTTTTGTGGGAAACAAGTTGTTATACTATAGCTAGTGGGATTAAAAGGGCTAACTGTGTACTTGCTAAATTTTACTACAGACTGACAATTGATTGAAAAGAAGTTTGATTGAGATGCATCTCAATTGAAAAGAAGTTAAACCAAGAAAATTTTGAGACCTCCTTTGATCTAACAATAATGTCTCAGTCGATATAAAGTTTGACTAGAATGTATTTTAGTTTAAAAGAAGTTTGACTAAAAAGCACTCTGTCACAATAAGTCCGAAATTTTGGAAAATGTCTCAAATGAATTTTGCAATGAGACCTACATATCCTAAAGGGTGTATCACGTATAAAACTATGTTTAGGATGGTTTAGTGATGATTTTCACTTGTTCTTACATCATTCCTATCAAGTTGTACAAATTGCACATGTACAAGGCATCATACATGTATACTTGATGTACAAGCATCCAAACACAAATATATTTGCACATTCCTTATTATTGGGTTTGTCAAGTTCCTTGATCACCTGAAACACATAATTCACATATTAATAACACAGATAGGAAACATTTGCATCATTGAAATTAGAGTGTGGCATATACAAAACCCAACAATATCCCCCTTTTTATGATGAAAATATTTTCATGAGATAAATTTTAGATATCAAATTTAGAAGCATGATAACTATGATTTGATATATGATAAAAAAATATCCCATGGAATTTTATCCCCTTTTGTTGAGTCAAAAAGGGCGGGCATGGTTACCAAGATCTCTTTCAAGGGGTTCCTCCCCATTAAAAAAATAATCATATGGACGAGATACTTCATACTTGATTCAAAAGAGAATATGAAATGAAAGTATAAATTTAAATAGAAGGGTATCATATAAAAAAACCACAATTTGATCACGGAACATGTGTACACCAATGAGAGTAATGATGAATCCTTCATGATAAAAAGACCCTTTTAAGCACAGAAATAAATAAAAATAGTTTTTTATGCCAATGATAGAGAATGTTAAGTCCATCATTATCAAAGAGAGCCAATAAAAAAAAAACCATGATCTTTCTAAAAAGATATCTCAATGACAATGCAAGGAATGTGAAGTACTTCATCATAAAGAGATGCCATTAAGCACAAAACAAGGCCAACAAAGAATCTCTAGACCAATATTTTGGGATGTTAAGCCCACAATTTAAATAGAGAAGCCATTAAGAACACATTCTAAAAAATATAGCAAGATGAATCACCTAATTGCAACCCCTGTAATCTCATAGTCATAAAAATTTATCTCAAACCAAGAGACATAACTACAAGATAAATATCTCCATTTAAGAATAAAAACTACATTTACAACATGTAAAATGAATTATTTCAGACCTAAATGACCAAATAAACATGTAGCAAACCAACTCTAAATACCAATTTAAAGATAGACAGTTAATGAAAATATCTAGAGGGTGGAGAAAAGAACTTTTGATTAAGTTTAAGCAAATTAAAATACTTAGCTCATAGAAATTTGAGAGAAGCAAGAAACCACAAGATGACACAAAGATTTAGAGTGATTTTGTTAAAAGACGTCAGTCCATTACCTAGCTGTTTCCAATTAGAATTTTTAAATTATGTATTTTATTCCTTTTATATGCTGATACACAATACACAAATTTACCAGTGTCTTTTGTGGCACAAGACTAACCCTCCTTTTCAGCTCTAAGGAGAAACTACACCTTCTTTGACAGGCCGCAGAATGTCACCCTCTTCACCTCTTCTCTGACGGATGTGGAAAAGCACTGTTGCTTTACCTCTTCTTTGACAAACGTGGAAGAGCACCGTTGCTTCACCTCTTCTTTCATGGCCAAGGGAAGAGCACCTAGTTGAGATATTCCTTCTTATCGTAGGTTCATGGACAACCTTCACTGCAATAAGTAGCACAATAATAATACAACATAGAAGAAATATAATGAAGAAAGTAAGAAACAAAATAAGCTCACAAGATATACAATTAATTTCGAATGGATAAGTGACGATGATCCACTCTAAAAATGTTTATGCAATGTAGTATTATGTCGAGAGGATACTATATCTGAGATAAGGGATAGGCTTAGAATGATAGAAACTTGAGGTACTGGACCTAATCTGTTTGAGAAAGATTGCAAGTATGCTCTAGTATGTATTAAATGTTGTTGCAATGTAATGTGTGAAGTTGTGTAAAATATTGATGTCTAGGTGTCCTAAAAGCACTCCTATTTATAGGAAATTTTTACAAGTGGTTAGGGTACTTGTGGGGAATGTCTAGAGTGTTCTTAGTGGTCAATTAGTTATTTGATCAAAATTAATTGGGTTACAATGGCTAATTTGATCGTTAATGAAAAGAGCTTCTAAAACCCTTCTCGGTCAACAATATTATCGACTAGAGGAGTCTCGGTCCATAATATTGTCAACCAGAAGAGTCTCGATTCATAATATTGTCAATCATATAAGGTCTTGGGGTTATATTTCTCTAATGTCTATGTGTCGGTCCATCTGCTCAGTCCAATGACTCTATTTTGGTCAAACTTTTCTTTGACCGAATTTCTTGATCGACAATTTTGTTAATGAAAAGAGATTCTAAAACCTTTCTCGATCTACAATATTGTTACTGAAAAGAGATTATAAAACCTTTCTTGGCCCATAATATTGTCAACCAAAAGAGTCTCAGTCCATAATATTGTCGACCAGATAAGGTCCTGGGGTGTGTCAGTCCATCTGCTCAGGTCCAATGACTCTATTTTGGTCGAACTTTTCTTTGAAATAAATTTCTCAGTTGACAATGCTATTGACCAAGATTGAATCAAAATTCAAGATATGCAAGGATATTTCTCAATTTTATGAGTCTTCAACCAAGTGTGTCTCAGTCCACAAAATTGTCAAAGGAGAAGGACTCTATGCTAAGTTTTGCAAAGTATGTGAGGTCCTATTAATGACTCATATGAAACCTATCAACCCTAAAGTCTTCATGTGAGTGTATGATAGGATTTTGGTAGGTTTTTGAGGATCATCACTTATCCTTAAATCTTGTCTATCAAGTTTTAGAAAAACACACATGTACAAACAAATACATAAATACATATTAAAACTTGATCTGCAAGTATCCAAACATATAATTGCAAGGTCTTTGTAGTTGGATCTCGACTTAGTTCCTTGATCACCTAAAATACTTAGAGCACATGTTAGTAATGCAATTTGGAGAATATTTGCATCATCAAAATATGAGTATGGCATATCAAAAAGCCAACAAGGTCCCCCTTTTTGATGATGACAAATATTTCCATAAGATAATTTGAAAGCATCAAAATCAGAACATCACACCTTTGAATTGCTCGATTGATAGCCAATTTATCTCATGGGTTTTATCCCCCTTTTGTATAAGTAAAAAAGGGTCAATAGTTACTAGTGCCCCCCCTCAAGGAGACACTCCCCCTCATAAGATAGTCATTTAGGAGAGGAAAAAAACTTATACCAATGTACCAATTGAAAAAGAAAATCTAAAAACAAGGATAACATTAACCACATTTGGGTATAGTCAAAAAGCCATATTTGATCAAGGAACATAAAAATGATTGTCTATTTACCAATGAAAGGAATGTTAAGTCCTTCATGATAAAAAGATCCCATAAAGCAAAAATGTCAAAAAGATACTCTAGACCAATGGTAAGGAAAGTTAAGTTCTCCATGATATAGAGATGCCATGAAAATCAAAAGTAAAAAACTAAAACTGATTTCTCAATCATTTTCAAGGGATGTTAAGCCCATAAATCATTAGAGAATCTATTAAGCATAAAAATGAGGTCAACAAAAGTGTCTCTAGACCAAATATAAGGGACGTTAAGCCCATATTGATATAGAGAACAAATTAAGCATACAATGAAACCAACAAACTATCTCTAGACCATATATAAGGTATGTTAAGCCTATATTGGTATAGAGAATCCATTAAGTACCATAATAACAACTCTAAAAGAGTCTCTAAACCAAATTTCAAAGGTTGTTAAGCCTAAATTGATATAGAGAATCAATTAAGAGCAAAAAGATATGAAAATCATATACAAAGACACTTTTAGATCCCCCTTAATATTATACCAATTAAATAAATCTCAAACAAAAAAAAGATTCACCAAAAAGTGTAGCCATTTAAGATCCCAAACGTCATGATAAATCATTCATGGAAGATGTAGAAACCAAAGAAACAAGTAAAACTTTGAATCTGAAGACCAAGTTTTAAAATATCCAAATAAATCCTATTAAACACAAATGAAAGAATTTTTACTTTGAATAATTTATCCTACTTTTTCATCTCAAAATATAGGAAGTATAAAGACAAGATGACTCAACCTTAGCGGGATACTCCCCCAAAATATGATGCCTAATGAAAGTAGATAAATGTGATGGCAAATATTAAAACCAAAAATGATTTGCAAATAAAGGCTCATGATATTTTTACTTCTTATGATGTTTAGAAATAAGTCAATAAATACCATCATGATTATGAGAATGCAATCTATTTCTACTATTAGAAATTTTATCCAAAGATAAGTTAAATTTTTGTTATTTTTATTTGTACTTTCTTTAAGAAGAGTAGTAAGAATCAAGCTTAATTTAGTAAGATCTTCTTTAAGCATAGAAGTTTCATCATCAAAATTTTCTTTAAGAAATATTTTCTTTTAATGAAAGGATTTAATTTTGAAAAGAAACATAGAATCATTTAATTTCTTTAAGTTAAGTATACTAGACAATTTTTTTTGACTTTATTACAACAAGTTATATATTAATAGTTTGACTTTATCATGTGGACTTACATGTGCTCCTATTTCTTGATTATCACTTACTCCCACGATGGTCCCTTTGCCACTATTTCCAATATGAAGTCATCCTCCATTTTTCAAGTGTATTGGAGGCATTTTAATCTCCAGTCATATGATTGGAGCATCCACCATCAATCGCTCAATCCTGCAAGGTTGAGAGAATTTTGGTACTCAACTAGAGTCAACAATGGTTAGCGTGGCTATCATGAAAGGAATTGACATTATCAATCTAGAAAGACTTTTACATATATGATTTTTATGCATTTTCTTATAAAGGGTAAATATTCAGGTTAACGTTTCGAAAAACTTATTCTCAATCGATAAGATTTGTCAACCAAGAGACATCACAATCGAGTTTTTTTCCAATCAATAACAAGTTCTGAAGAAACTACAATTCTATTTAGTAAGATATGCAAATAAAATTTTATTTAAATAACTAAAATTCACCCAAATGAGTTCTATAAGAAAAAGATATGCAAATTTAATCTCAAATTAAGTTGAGATAAAATATAAATATAGTATTAAATTAAGAATATGTCAAATCTCAACAAGTTACCTTTTTATTCTAAGTTGGGGATTTTTGAACCCAAACCATATCAAGGGTTCCTTTCTTCTAATATTCACATGAAAAAGAATAATATTACAACCCCAATTTTCAGGTTCTTTTTGGGTGGAAATGCAATTTCCCCAATAAATGTATGATTATGTAATATGTATGATTTATGTGCCTTGAAAGGATTCCTTTGATAAATAGCCTATTGTGTTTGATTTCGTGGGCCTTGTTGGCTATTGGGCCCAATAACAAGAAAAAGGGAATACAAGGAAAATAAATCAATTAATGAAGGAATAACTAAGATAATGAGAAAAGAAAGATGTGGAAGTATCTAGAAGGATAAAAATTATCATTTAAGGAAGGATTTTGTATCTTTCGGATTTCTTGGGTTCCAAGGAGTCCAAGATACCATGATAAGGCATAAGAAAGAGGAAATACCAATTAAATTGGTTTTATTAAAGGATAACTTGTTTATGAAAGAAATACCCATTTCCTTTAGAATTTGGGTTTCAAATTTAATACACGAGTAGATAATTCCAATCCAGAGTTTCCTTTAAAATTTTAATGAAAAAGGTTAAATGAGGAGAGTGAAATAGATTTTACAAGTTTCCTTTGAATTGAATTAACTGATACATAATTTCCTTATTTTAAAAGAAAAAGGGAAACAAGGGGATGATGACAACCATCGGATTCCCCACGTGGTCTAGGGGACCACAGATCTGATGGTGGCTGTGCATCATCCACCTCGATTCACAGAAGGAAAGGGAGAGGGGAGATTGGGATTTCAAATCCTTTTTGCTCGCGTTTTATGCGATAGACTGAGGTGAGAACAATCCCATTGACTTCGGGAGTCTGTTCTGAAGTTTCTTGACCCAATTTATGGGTAGTTTCATCGACAAGTGAAGAAGTCCCCAAAACACCAGACTCTCACAGTTGACCCTATATATAGGGAAGGGCACTCAAGAGTACCCGTGCATCTAAAATCTACCCTCACATCTTCAGAGAGCAACGACGAACTTGTTGGCAAGTTCAAATTGACGAACGACCCAGACCTTCCCCTTCTTTGACCCTTTGACCTCACCGGAGAGCCGACGACCTGTTGGTGGTGGAAGCATGATGTAAAGGTGCAATTGAGGAGGTAGGTGACTTAGGATGAGTACGACAGAGATTTCGAGTCTGCTGGGTTGCTTGCTGGTGGCTGATACCTCAGAGTCAACGACGAGGTTGACCACGACTCGCTGCAGACCTGCTCACACGAGGTAGAAGAAGGCCCCAGGTGAATTATCAGATTGCTCTCCCTCTTCTGTAGTTCGGGTAAGGGCATAATTGCCTTCTATTTCTTTTGATCATGAGTTAGGGCGCACGATCATGGGTCGTTGGATCCCGTGTGGTCTAGTGGACCATGGATCAAGCGGCCTACATTTTTCTAAAAATAATAGATAATCCAGAAAAGTGCTTTTCTTAGCAAAATTTGTAGAAATTGCTAGGAAGCTCTGATGATTAAACTTGATATATGAAATTTGATCAAAAAAATATCAGGAACCTGATAAAAATAGTTCTAGTACCTGATTCCATTCCTAATGGCAAAAGTATATCAAGTTGATGAAAAGTGCATTAAATTAGGGTTAGAAACCCTAATTGCGAGTAAAGATTGAATCTATAATGTTTAATGGGTTAATTTGATGTACTAATAACCTGTTGATGATAATGGAAAATTCAAATCTGATTTAGATGAGAAATTGCATGTTTTAGGGTTTTAAATCAAGAATATATGATAATGTATCGAGAAACCCTAATTTATGGTGAAAGAGGAGATACTTATGTTTAATTCAAAATATATGGAAATATGTTGATAAATGTTGATCCTAAGCCTATTATGGAGAGATAGGATATGATAATTAGGGTTTATGAGTAGTTTTGCTTATTTAGGGTTTGTAGTGATAAAAGTGATAACAAAACCCTAATTGCAAGTGAAACCCTAAAAAGAAGTAGAAATCCTAAGGAGCAAGTTAGATTGGATAGATCTTGATAACATGAGTAGTAAAAGGAAATTGTATGGTTATTTTATGATCCTTGCTTGGTGAATTGCTTGCTTGCCTGGATTTCATATTTGCTTGGAATATTCCTATCTTGATTCTGCTGAACACGTTTGTGGCTATTTATGAATAATTGATATAGTTTCATGGAGTTTTCTCGAACATTTGATTGATAGGATGCAACCTAAACTATTGAGTGTTTTATTTATGCAATCCTATAAAGTCACTATGATTATCATAATTAAGCATATATGTGCATTTTCAAACCTACATGCCACCCTGATGTATGATGCATGACCAAGCCCCGGAGGGAAGGTCTAATTGGTCAAGCCCCATAGTCATTGTGTTACTTGAGGAGACTGAGATTCCACAACACCTTATGAATCTCTATGTTCCTCTTATACATCTACTGGTTCAATGTTTTCTTGTTGGGCTTGAACCTCTTCAAGCTCTATTTTCCTCCCACTATTTCCTCTACAAATAAATTCCTTTTCTAGGAACACAGCTGTCCTAGCAACAAACACTTTGTTGTTAGTCAGGTGGTATAAACTGTATCCCCTTGTTTCCTTGGGGTATCCAACAAAATATATAACATTTATCAGATTTGGGTCCAAGCTTATCAGGAAACATTTTCTTGACGTAAGCCTCACAACCCCAAATCTTAATAAAAGACAAATCGGTAAGTTTCCCGTGCCATATCTCATATGGTGTCTTTTGAATCGATTTAGCCTGATGTGTTTGATTTCGTGGGCCTTGTTGGCTATTGGGCCCAATAACAAGAAAAAGGGAATAAAAGGAAAAGAAATCAATTAATGAAGGAATAAGTAAGATAATGAGAAAAGAAAGATGTGGAAGTATATAGAAGGCTAAGAATTATCCTTTAAGGAAGGATTTCATATCTTTAGGATTTCTTGGGTTCCAAGGAGTCCAAGATACCAAGATAATGGCATAATAAAGAGGAAATACCAATTAAATTGGTTTTATTTAAGGATAACCTGTTATGAAGGAAATACCCTTTTCCTTTGGAATTTGGGTTTCAAATTTAATACACGAGTATATAATGCCAAGCCAGAGTTTCCTTTAAATTTTGAATGAAAAAGGTTAAATGAGGAGAGAGATATAGATTTTACAAGTTTCCTTTGAATTGAATTAACTAATACATAATTTTCTTGTTTTAAAAGAAAAAGGGAAACAAGGGGACGATGACAGCCATCAGATTCCTCACATGGTCTAGGGGACCACAGATCCGAAGGTGGTTGTGCATCGTCCACCTCGATTCACAGAAGGAAAGGGAGAGGGGAGATCAAGATTTCAAATCTTTTTTGCTCACATTTTATGCGATATACTGAGGTGAGAACAATCCCATTGACTTCGGGAGTCTGTTTCGAAGTTTCTCAACCCAATTTATGGGTAGTTTCATCAACAAACGCAAAAGTACCCAAACCACCAGACTCTCACAGTTGACCCTATATATAGGGGAGGGTGCTCAAGAGTACCCGCACATCTAAAATATACCCTCACGTCTTCGGAGAGCAACAACAAACTTACTGGCAAGTTCAATTTGACGAACGACCCTAACCTTCCCCTTCTTTGACCCGTCAACCTCGCCAGAGAGCCGACGACCTGTTAGTGGTGGAAGCACGACGTAAAGGTGTGATTGAGGAGGTAGGTGACTTTAGACAATTATGACAGAGCTTATGAGTCTACTGGGTTTCTTGCTGGTGGCCGAGACCTCAGAGTCAACGACGAGGTTAACCATGGCTCACTACAGACCTGCTCGTGCGAGGTAGAAGAAGGCCCCAGGCGAATTACCAGATTGCCCTCCCTCTTCTACAATTCAGGTAAGGGCATAATTGCCTTTTGTTTCTTTTGATCGTGAGTTAGGGCGCACGATCGTGGGCTGTTGGATCCCGTGTGGTCTAGTGGACCACAGATCAAGCGGCCTACGTTTTTCTAAAAATAATAGATAATCCAGAAAAGTGCTTTTGTTTGCAAAATTCGTAGAAATTGCTAGGGAGCTCTGATGATCAAACTTAATATATGAAATTTGATCATAAAAATATGAGGAACCTGATAAAAATAGTTTTAGTACCTAATTCTGTTCCTAATGGAAAAAGTATATTAAGTTGATGAAAAGTGCATTAAATTAGGGTTAGAAACCCAAATTGTGAGTAAAGATTGAATCTATAATGTTTAATGGGTTAATTTGATGTACTAATAACATGTTGATGATAATGGAAGATTCAAATATGATTTAGATGAGAAATTACATGTTTTAGGGTTTTAAACCAAGAATATATGATAATGTATCTAGAAACCCTAATTTAGGGTAAAATAGGATATGATTATGTTTAATTTGAAATATATGGAAATATGTTGATAAATGTTGATCCTAAGCCTATTAAGGAGAGATAGGATATGATGATTAGGGTTTATGAGTAGTTTTTCTTATTTAGGGTTTGTAGTGATAAAAGTGATAGCAAAACCCTAATTGCAAGTGAAACCCTAAAAAGAAGTAGAAACCCTAAGGAGCAAGTTAGATTGGATAGATCTTGATAACATGAGTAGTAAAAGGAAATTGTATGGCTATTTCAGGATCCTTGCTTGGTGAATTGCTTGCTTCCTCAGATTTCATATTTCCTTGGAATATTCCTATCTTGATTCTGCTGAACAAGTATGTGGTTATTTATGAATAATCGATCTAGTTTCATGGAGTTTTCTCAAACGTTTGATTGATTGGATGCAACCTAAACTGTTGAGTGTTTTATTTATGCAATCCTATAAAGTCACTATGATTATCACAATTAAGCATATATGTGCAATCTCAAACCTACATGCCACCCTGATGTATGATGCATGACCACGCCCCAGAGGGAAGGTCTAATTGGTCAAGCCTCAGAGGGAAGACCATTGGGCACCATGAGAGGTGACCCCAATCACCAAGCTCAGGATGGAGAAGGTGGCATTATGTCCCTTGTAAGGACAAAACCCTAAGAGAGGGTAATCCAGGGTTTAGGGCAAGAGCGTTTATGAATGTCACATTGAAAATGTAATTTGGATTGTTAATAACTTATTTGTGATAATTAGGTTGTTAGAAAATAATTGTGAAAGTTTTGATTGTTCCCCGCATACCAGTATGGAAATATACTGACCGACATTTTTTTGTCGGCATTTTAGGTACAATCATTGAAAAGGACAAATAGTAAACTGAACCATTTTGAAGGTACGAATAATCAATTCAAGGAGGATTAGTTAGATGGACTCCATCTATGGATAGAAGTCTAGAAATCCAAAATTTGTACAAGGTATCGAGAGATTTATTTTATTCCATATTTTCAATTTAGTTTTAGTAGAATTTATAATTATTATTGATTAAATGTCGAACCACTGATCCGAAAAATATTGGGATAACATCTTTGACCATTTGGTCTCCCTTAATTTGGGGTTACCGACAGGCGGGGTTGTTACAAATAATGTCCAAGATGTTGACAATAATGACATGAGATAAAGGTTAGTTTATTTCTCATTTCAACATTTTGAAAATCTACAACTTTGCTTTTAGGAACATATGTAGTTCTATTCTTGGAAGCATATGTCCTTTTGGTTTTAGTCATATGTGAGTATTTTTTCTTGGGTACATATCCTAAAACTCCCCTTCCGACTTGTTTAGAGGCATTGTCAAAGATGTTATCAAGGCATTAATCTAGAAACTTATTTTTTGTAATCGAACATTTTCGGCAAGCTTTTTAGTTAAATCCAAATCTAACTGAGCAAGATTCTGAAGTAAAGTATCTCTATATTTTACCAAAACATCATAATCTGAGTGTGTGCATAAGATAGGTTGAGTTTGATAATCATTTAATTTAGTGAGCATATCAACCTTTTCTTGAGAAAGAAGATTATTATTATTTTCAAGAACAAGTAATTGTGCCTTATAGCTCTCAGTATTTTTTTTTGCTGACGAGGGGAACCACTCCCGCACGAGCGTCACTTTGTGACCCCCGCAGGCAGCGTAAACCCCCCGGAGACCCCACCTAGCCCACACGGTGAGGCCCCAATTAGCAGCATCGTTGGCCGGCCGACGCTGTGGGTGATTCATTTCAGTGGATAGCCGGGAGTCAAACCCGTGCCCTCCCGCAGAGGGCTTGCGAGCCGCACCGCCCGAGCTAGTCCACCCCGGCCATTATAGCTCTCAGTAGATTCTTCTAAAGCATTATTTGAATATTTTAGAGTATCATTTTCAAAACTAAGATTATCTAGATTAATGTGAAGTTCATGAATAATTTTAGTAAGTTTCTTCTATTGTCTTTTGCAATCAATATATTTGTCATGAAGTTTTTTAAGACTATCAACTAATTCTTCTTTAGATATATAAAAAATACTTACCTCACTAGTTTC
The DNA here is from genome assembly GCA_963693085.1 of Alisma plantago-aquatica. NCBI lineage: Eukaryota > Viridiplantae > Streptophyta > Magnoliopsida > Alismatales > Alismataceae > Alisma > Alisma plantago-aquatica. The sequence goes on along the minus strand of OY856410.1, from coordinate 1,030,623,933 downwards.
TTCTTCATCTATTATAGCCACGAGACATTCTACCTCTTCTTTTTTGTTGCTTTCACCATTGTCACTTTATTGATCCCATCCAGCAAAGTAGGCTCAATCTTTCTTCTTGAATGAGGACTTCTTGCCTTTCTTGAGTTTTGGACATTAAAAAATGAAGTGGCCTTTCTTTCAACACTCAAAGCACCTAGAAGAAGAAGGTACACTACAAGTTTTGTTAAATCGAGATCTCTTATATTTCTTACCATATATAATGAAGATGCCTTCATCATTTTACTCACTTGTGTCACTACTTTCTTGGATGATGTTTCTCGATGACGCTTTGGTGGCGGCTTTGAAAACAATATTCTTCCTTCTCTCTTTTTGTTGTTCAACTTCCACCTTTTCTTCCTACTCAAAGGTGACTTCATGCGTCTATAGATTCCTAATGAGCTGCTCCATTTTCAATGCTATAAGATTATTGGCTTCGTCGAATTTTGACTTGTATCTGGAAGGTAGTGATCTAAGTATCTTGGATACTTGATCTTCCTCGCTTATGTTCTTCCCCAATGCACTTTGGCTATTAACAATTTTAAAAATGCGGCATACATTTCTGCAATGCTCTCGTTAGGTTGCATATAAAATAATTCAAATTATATTTTAGCATATTAATATTAGTATTTTAAACTTGATTAGTTAGTTTAGTGTTATAACTAATATGTGCCAAATTTTGTAAGCTATTTTACATGAAGATATGCGATTGAATTCACTAACAGTTAAAGAAGAATAAAGAAAGCTACTGCCCTTGTACAGTGTGGCTTATTTTACCGTACTAGGATTCCACATTTCTAACTTCATTGTTGGAAGTGCATATAGACGAGCTATCATCTTCCACAGTTCAAAGCTGATTCTTTGAAAGTATAATTGCTTCATTCTTTTCCAGTAAGTGTAGTTTGATCCATCGAACATTGATGTCCTTCTCACATATTCTCCTTCCAACTTGAGGTGGCTAGTCATGTTCTCCCCCATGCTTCAAGACCTGTTAAGGCACCTTGAAGACTTGCTCTGATACCAATTGAAAAGATCTAGAGGGGGGGGGGAGAATAGAGCTTTTGGTTAATTTTAAGCATATTAAAATACTTAGCTCACAGAAATTTGAAAGAAGCAAGCAACCATAACAAGACACAGAGATTTAGAGTGGTTCCCTAAAAAAAACATTAGTCCACTACCTTGTTGTTTCCAACAAGTATTTCTAAATCATGTATTTTATTCCCTTTATATACCGATACACAATACACAGATTTACTGGTGTCTTTTGTGGTGCAAGACTAATCCTCCTTTTTAGCTCAAGGAGAAACTACACCTTCTTTGATGGGCCGTGGAAGGTCACCCTCTTCACCTCTTCTTTGACAGACGCAGAAGAGCACCATTGCTTCACCTCTTCTTTAACAGCCAGCGGAAGAGCGCCAAGTTGAGAAGACTCCTTCTTCTCATAGGTTCCTAAACAACCTTCACTTCAAGAAGTATCCCAAGAGTAATACAACAAAGAAGAAATAGAATGGAGAAAGAAAGAAACAAAATAAGCTCACAAGATATACAATTAATCTCTAATTAACAAGTGATGATGATCCACTCCAAAAAGGTTTATGCAATGTAGTATTAGGTGGAGAGGATACTATATCTGAGCTAAGGGCTTAGGCTTAGAATGAAAGAAACTTGAAGTACTAGATGTAATCTCTCTGAGAAAGATTGCAAGTATGCTTTAGTATGTATCAAATGTTGTTGCAATGTAATGTGCAAGTTGAGTAATAAGTTGATGTATAGGTGTCCTAAGACCACTGCTATTTATAGGAGATGTTTGCAAGTGGTTAGGGTACTTGTGGAGAGTGTCTAGAGTGTTATTAGTGGTCAATTAGTCATTTGGTCGAAATTGATTGGGTTGTAATGACAAATTTGATCGTTAATGAAAAGAGATTCCAAAACCTTTCTTGGTCCACAATATTGTCAACCAAAAGAGTCTCGATTCACAATATTTTCGTCTGGATAAGGTCCTAGGGTCAAATTTCTCTAACGACTATGTGTCGGTCCATCTACTTAGTCCAACAACTCTGTTTTGGTCAAACTTTTCTTTGACTGAATTTCTCAATCGACAATACTATTGACTGAGATTGACTCAAAACTCTAGATATGCATGGCTATTTCTTAGTTTTTTTAGTCTTCGACCGAGTGTCTCTCAGTCCACAAAATTATCGACCAAGAAGGATTCTGTGCCAAGATTGGCAATGTATGTGAGGGCCTATTAATGACTCATATGAAACCTATCAACCCTAAAGTCTTCATGTGAGTTTAGGATAGGGTTTTGGTAGGTTTTGAAGGATCATCACTTGTCCGTACATCATGTCTATCAAGTTGTACAAAAACACACTGTACAAACAAATACATATATACATAGTAAAACTTGATTTGCAAGTATCCAAACATATAATTGCAAGGTCTTTGTAGTTGGATCTTGACTTAATTCTAAAATACTTAAAGCACATGCTAGTAACATAATTTGGAGAATGTTTGCATCATCGAGATATGAGTATGGCATATTAAAAATCCAACAATTAAAACTTTATAGACAATATTTTGGTCGATCTTTATTTTAACCAAACTACCTCTCAATTGAACACCATTTTGACCGATAGGCAGTCTGCTAGAAAAGAATCCAATAGAAACACATCTCTACTAATTCATAACATTTATAATTACCAATTGAAAAGTGAAGCACTAAGTATAAACTAATTGAAAGCAAACATGTCATGAACAAGGTTGATGTAAGGAGTGGGACCTGAGAGGGGATCCACTCCCTACTAAAAATTTGAAGAATAAAACATCCATTGCAAACACACTCAAAAGTATGCTGGAATAGGTGTAAAATTTTCAAATTTCAATAAATGGTATTCAAAACAACCAAAGTGTAGCAGCGGAATGAAACAAATGACTATATTCAATTTTACAAAAGATTACAAAAGTACATCATAATATCCCATAAGGGTTTACATGCATGATACAACATAATGATCTAAGTAGAGGGAAGTCTAAACTACTTCAAATCTGTCTCCAAGCAACATCTCCAAGATCTAGATCCATGTTGGAAGCTATATTCTCCTTGGTTATGTTCAACACCTCGATCTAAACCTGGGTGGTTGGGAAATCACCTAGCAAGAGAGAGAAATACAAGTTTATGTCAAATAAAGAACAAGAAGAAAAGATAAGGAAATAACATGAAAGTAAAGGCTAAGATTTCATCATAAGATGAAGAGAACAAAAGTATGAGGCATAATCAGATAGATGCTTGCCATATCAAGAAAAACAATAAAAGATTTGCATGCATGATTAATAATGACTACATTAACTATTTAAGGTTGATGCACCTACTAGACCTCAACCTATAGGTGAGGGGAGAGTAACACATTCCCAGTCACCTATACAATTTTGTAAGGAGAGAGTAAACACATTCCCCAGGGTGAAAGCACATGCCCTATCTATGGGTGGTTGTACAAAAGTACCACTACTATAGCTAAATAGTCTAATAAAATCAACATGCTAAAGAGAAATATGGCAAGTTAAAGCATCATATATTTGAAACATGGCAGTGGGGTACACGACCCAAGAAAAAGAATATCATTGCTAATTTTGAGGCAATTTAACAAAAGGATCATGAATAGAGGGAATATGGTTCATTCAAACCTCATTAGGGAAATATAGGGTTTGGTTGCAATTATCCCAAAATAGGGTGTAAGGAATGCATATACCTCTCTTACAAATATCAATTACTAACTTTCACCACTTCAATTGATCCAAGTTCCTCTTTGCCTATTTTCAATGTATTAGCATGTATTAGAGTACATAATGCACATTAATGTATAGAAACCCTAATTTCAGACCTTTTCAAAAAAATTGGATTTATACTCTAAAATCCTCACCAATGAACTTATTAGGTTCTCTTGATCAAGAAAATATATTTTTATTTTAATGTTGGAGTTGTGATGATTAAGATGTAATTTTAATGGATTTTATGCATTAAATTCATTTTCCAAAAAATCTCCCTTTGTCAAAACTCGAAATCATACCTTGAAAATATTTCTATAAGATAGATCTTACTTTTCCAATTCCAAAACATATTTATTTGATAAATTTGGATAAGCATATCAAAATATATGAAATTTTCAATTTAAACCAACTAGGAAATGACAAGTCAGAAATATTTGAGAGAGAGGAGGAGAAGAGAGAGAGAGAGAGAGAGAGAGAGAGAGAGAGAAAACACAATTTGACCCAATATTAGTTTTGAAGTTGCATAGGCAACCAAACTAGAGTTGCTAGAGAAGGTAAAACATCAAGAAACCAAAACCCTATAAGAACATGGTAAATAAAGACGGATATCATCGATTTTAAACATATAAGTATGAGTTTTAATCATGTAGTAAGCAATATATGAGAAGGGGGTTATAAAAATCACCTCTAGGGAAGGTGGACAGGTTCAAGAAGCAAGGTTTCCGAGCTAGAGAGGCTGATTTCTCCAACAAAGCTCCTATCGAGCAAGAAGCACCTTCTCTACTTTGGAGGTGAAAAACCCTTGCAAAAGAACATGGAGATGAGGTGTTTAAGGGCTCTAGATGGGGATTCACCATGGAAGGCCTGTTGGTATGTATGCCCATAGAGCAAGTCATGTGATGATTGTAATGGGATACTTTGTAAATGATTTGAATAATAATAATGACTCCATGTTGCATGGGGATGTAGCCTCTCTTCGAGTTCTCCATGTTGAGCCACTTCAACACTTTGTCAATATACGTGCTTTGATGTAGTCTGAGAAGCCTTTTAGATCTATCTCTATATATCTTAATACCTAGAATGTAGGATGCTTCTCCTAAGTCCTTCATTGAGAAAGTATTCCCAAGCCAAGTATTTACCTTCTCTAAGGTTGTGACATCATTCCCCATTAATAGTATGTCATCCACATACAATATGAGGAATGTGGTCGTGCTCCCACTAACCTTCTTGTACACACAAGGTTCATCTTCATTTTTAATAAAGCCAAACACTTTGACTTCCTCATCCAATCGAAGATTCCAACTCCAAGATGCTTGCTTCAATCCATAGATTCATCTTTGTAGCTTACAAACTTTATTGGCATTCTTTGGATCTACAAAACCTTCAGGTTGTATCATGTACACATCCTCGTTTATATTCCCATTAAGGAATGCGGTTTTAACATCCATTTGCCAAATCTCATAGTCATAGTAAGCTGCAATAGCAAACATGATCCTGATGGACTTAATTATGGCAACTGGAGAAAAAGTTTCATCATAGTCAACACCTTGAACTTGTCGGAAACCCTTTGCAACCAATCCGCCTTTATAAGTTTACACATTGCCATCCAATTCGGTCTTCTTCTTGAAGACCCACTTGCACCCTATGGGTTTTACCCCTTTAGGTGGTTCCACCAAAGTCCATACTTTGTTGAAGTACATGGATTCCATCTCAGATTTCATGGCCTCAAGCCATTTCTCAGAATCTGGTCCCTTCATAGCCTCTAGATAGGTAGTTGGATCATCATTTATGATCAACTCACCGCCTTCCTGAGTCACAAGGTATCCAAACCTCTCAAGTTCAAGGTGTGTCCTACTAGATCTAGTACTCGATTAAGTGTAAACGCGACAGTTTCAAGAGCATAACCCCAGAAGGAAATCGGAAGATCAGCAAAACTCATCACTAATCACACCATATCCAGTAAAGTGTGATTCCTTCTTTTAGATACACTATTATGATGTGATGTTCCAGGTGGAGTCCATTGTGATACGATACCACAAGCTCACAGAAGGTCCTCAAACTCTTGGCTTAAGTATTCTCCACCTCAATCGGATCAAAGTGCTTTAATACTTTTACCAAGTTGGTTTTGTACTTCATTCCTGAAATCCTTGAACCTTTCAAGGGTTTCTGACTTATGTTTCATCAGGTACACATAGCCATACCTACTGAAGTCATCAGTGAAGGTAATGAAGTACTAATACCCACCTCTGGCATTAGTTTTAAAAGGCCCACATACATCAGTATGTATGAGTCCTAATAGGTCACTAGATCTCTCACCTTTACCTGAAAAGGGAGTCTTGGTCATCTTGCCCAATAAACAAGATTCACATGTCTCTATTGGTTCATAATCAAAAGAGTCTAGATAACCATCTTTATGGAGTCTAGAGATGCGCTTCTCATTTATGTGCCCTAGACGACAATGCCAAAGATATGTTTTGTTTGAGTTGTTGAGTTTTGCCTTTTGGTGTTAACGTTGTATACACTTGTCTCTAGATCTATTAAGTATAGACCATAAGAAACTGGGGCACTACAATAAAAGATCCCATCTTTTGAAATAGAACACTTTCCATTCTTAATAAGAAATTCAAAACCATCCTTGTCCAAACAAGAGACGAAAATGATATTCCTATTTCTGGCAGGTACATAATAGCAATTCTTCAATTCTATTATTAGCCCACTAGGTAGAGTTAACTCATTGGTTCCTACAGCACTGGTGGCAACTCTTGCCCTATTGGCAACACGTAGTTAAACCTCGCCTTTCCCCAAAGGTCTACTTCTCTTAAGATCCTTTACATTTGAACAAATGTGAGATCCACATCCGGTATCAAGTACCCATGACAAAGAAGTAGTAAAGTTAATCTCTATCACGTATACACCAGAAGTAGAGATCTCTATTCTCAACTCGTTTAAGAGTGATGCGTATTGAATGAATTTATATTACATATCATATATATATATATATATACATATATTGGGATTTGTGGATTTAGGATTGGACATGCATAAAGCCAATTTTATTCGCATCGTATGCAATAAATAAAGCTGACAAACCAAAATCGATCATATCAATAATCCTAAAGTATAGAGCAGTTGACGTGTCTCTAATACCACTGTTGGGTTTATAGAGGAGACAGAGAAGGCAACGAAAAAAAAATTTCTTCTCCCAAACCCAAAATAAAGGAATCGCATCAACATCTATACAATAGGAAGGATGGTTTGTAGAGGCATACCTTGTCCTGAGGCTTGCTTGGCGACATTACCTCGTGGCTTGCACGGTCTTCACCTCCGGTCTTAGATGGTGTTTATGCAGCTCCTGGTCTCACCGGGACTGTCAAGATTGACAGCTGTCCTCCGGCAGTAGAAGTCTTCCGCCTCTGTAGTAGTCTACACGGACCACTTGGAACTCCGATCTCCTTGTCCCACAAGGAATCAGAAGGATTCACACCCTCCTATTGGCGCACTAGCCACCGACATGCTCTCCTGCAACCAGTCACTTTTCTGCAGTTGTCTTTCCCTTGTTGTGCCTCCCTTATCGGGTAGCACTTACTCGAGCTCTCCTGGTTACCACAACTAGAGAGAACGACAACTTTACATAGCAACTAGTGTTCTGAGTTGTACTTTGAGAAGCTCCCAATAACCCTATATATAGGAGGGTCATGGGACAAGGTTCTCTACCCCGAGCAATGCAGGATTAAAGTAGGAGTAGAAGGGTTCGAGATTTTCCACAAAATCTGACAAACTGTGTCAGTTGAACCGATCGGTTCAGCCCTGAACTGATCATCTGGGCCCTTGAGCCGATCGGTTCAAGCATGAGTCGATCGGTTCATGGTCCTGGTCCAACTCAAATTGACCTTCTATGTTCATTACCAACTAATCAAATATTAGTCCTTGTCCAAATCAAATTTGACAAGTGAAACAAACTCGGTTGGTCATCTGACCAGTTCAACACTGTGAACTAATCGGTTCATTGACCTGAGTCGGTCATCTCACCAGCTTGAGCCGATCGGTTCATCTCTATGAGCCGATCGGTTGGGGCAGCAGATCAGTCAATTGCAATTTCAATCAATCTGATACTCTAATCATCTGATCCAACACCTTGAATACTATGATTTTGAGCTATCAATCGATTGGGTGTTTAATTGAACTACTAAGCTCCTTTAGTAATAATTCTAAACAGTATTTGTGGATAAAATCCTCTTCCAGGTTAAATCCTTTGTGTGTGACCCTGCAGGTCCATTTCATGTGGGCAATGAAAGTCCATAACACTTATGACTTTACAAGCAAAGAGTGGTGCCTAGTCACACATCAGTGCTACCCAAGTGAAATAGAAAGTTGGAGAACAACTTTCAATCCTACAATCTGTGAATGGTGTTACAGTGAATGTATAATTCCTTTATCACTAATGTCATGAATGAACTCAAGGCATGGTGCAGTCATCCTTTCAACATTCATTCATTTCCTTGATCTCAGAGCAGACTGGTTGAGATGTGTGTGACATCAATATCACATATTCATTCACACATGCATGTGCATGCCTTTCTCAATCCTACTCATCAAGTGGCCATGGAAATGAAACTCCTTTAGGAGGGACAAATCACATATCTATCACTCACCCCTCAAAAGCCGCATGTGTCAAAGTCACCCAATCATCACCTTTACAACAACCCATGTTTTAGGACTGCGTTTGATAATGTCAAGGTGTACCCAACAACATGTGTTGAGTGTAGTGATTTCAGGTCAAAGAATCACACTCACCACCATTACTATGAGAGATGACTGTGACTACCAAATCATGGTTCCATGTGGCACTCTCATGGTGGGTCTGTCCGGTACACTTGTTCTCTAACAAGTACCTATGTGCTTGGTTTGATATCACTATATCATGACTAATGAGATTCTGTCATCAACCAACACACAATCTAGTCTTTAGTGTTATTGATGTCTATGGTTATTTCCACAATAACAACCGACTAGGGAATAAACAAGAAAGTATACTCTTAACATCCGTATGATCTCATAGTTTAGGTCCTCAACCCAAAAGCATACGTCATTGAGTAAAACAATTATTTAGACATCTATCATGTTACACTATCATCTCAGAAATAGTTAAAACATATAGATCAGAAGCTCAATGTCCCCAATTTTGTGAAGAGAGGGAGCGTATGAATGGGATCCCATATGCATCAGCCATCAGATCCATCATGTACGCTATGTTGTGCACACACCCAGATGTCTCGTATGCTCTCAGAATGACGAGAAGGTACCAGTCAGATCCTGGGGATGCTCACTGGAAAGCCGTAAAGAACATCCTCAAGTACTTGCGAAGGACTAAGGATCAATTCCTCATATACGGCGGTGAGGAAGGACTGGTTGTAAGATGTTACACCGATGCAAGCTTCCAAACCGAAAAAGATGATTATAGATCGTAATCAGGATTTGTATTTTGCCTAAACAATGGAGCTGTGAGCTGGAAGAGTTCCAAGCAGGAAACTATTGCCGATTCTACTACAGAGGCTGAGTATATTGTTGCTTCACATGCAATAAAGGAAGCTGTGTGGATCAGGAAGTTCATCTCTAAACTTAGTGTAGTTCCCAGTAGCTATGATGCAATTGAGCTTTACTGTAACAATAATGGAGCTATTGCTCAAGCTAAGGAGCCTAGATCACATCATCTATCCAAGCACATACTGAAGCGCTTCCATCTCATATGAGAGATCGTACAACGAGGATATGTGAAGATTTGCAAAGTACCAACTGAAGACAACATAGCTGATCCACTAATGAAGGCCCTTTCTCAGCAGAAGCATGATGGTCATGCTAGGTCACAAGGACTGAGATTCCTAGGTGACTCTCTCTAAGTGCAAGTGGGAGTCTGTTGGTGTGTATGCCCATAGAGCAAGTCATGTGATGATTGTAATGGGATACTTTGTAAATGATTTGAATAATAATAAAGGCAATTTCCGATCTATATGTTTTAACTGTTTCTGAGATGATAGTGTAACATGATAGATGTCTAAAGAATTGTTTTACTCAATGACGTATGCTTTTGGATTGAGGACCTAAACGATGAGATCATACGGATGTTAAGAGTATACTTTCTTATTTAGTCCCTAGTCGGTTGTTATTGTGGAAATAACCATAGACATCAATAACACTAAAGACTAGATTGTGTGTTGGTTGTTGATAGAATCTCATTAGTCATGATATAGTGATATCAAACCAAGCACATAGGTACTTGTTAGAGAACAAGTGCACCAGACAGACCCACCGTGAGAGTGACACATGGAACCATGATTTGGTAGTCATAGTCAACTATCATAGTAATGGCGGTGAGTGTGATTCTTCGACCTAAAATCACTACACTCAACACATGTTGTTGGGTACACCTTGACATCATCAAACACAGTCTTGAAACATGGGTTGTTATAAAGGTGATGATTACTTTGACACATGGGGCTTTTGAGGGGTGAGTGATAGATATGGGATTTGTCCCTCCTAAAGGAGTTTGATGTCCATGGCCACTTGATGAGTAGGATTGAGAAAGGCATGCGCATGCACGTGTGAATCAATATGTGATATTGATGTCACACACATCTCAACTAGTCTTCTCTGAGATCAAGGAAATGAATGAATGTTGAAAGGATGACTGCACCATGCCTTGAGTTCATTCATGACATTAGTGAAAAAGGAATTATACATTCGTTGTAACACCATTCATGGATTGTAGGATTGAAAGTTGTTCTCCAACTTTCTATTTCACTTGGGTAGCACTGATGTGTGACTAGGCACCGCTCTTTGCTTGTGAAGTCATAAGTGTTATGGACTTTCACTGCCAACGTGAAATGGACCTGCATGGTCACACACAAAGGATTTAACCTGGAAGAGGAGTTTATCCACAAATAATGTTTAGATTGATTACTAAAGGAGTTTAGTGGTTCAATTAAACACTCAATTGATTGATAGCTCAAAATCATAGTATTCAAGGTGTTGGATCAGATGATTAGAGTATCAGATTGGTTGAAATTGCAATTGACTGATTTTCTGCCCCAATCGATCGACTCATAGAGATGAACCGATCGGCTCAGGACAGTGAGCTGACCGGATCAGGTCAATGAACCGATCAGTTCACAGTTTTGAAATGGTCGGATGACCAACTGAGTTTGTTTCACTTGTCAAATTTGATTTGGACAAGGACTAACATTTGATTAGTTGGAAACGAACATAGAAGGTCAATTTGAGTTGGACCAGGACCATAAACCGATCGACTCATGCTTGAACTAATCGTCTCAAGGGCCCAGACGATCGGTTCAGGGCTGAACCGATCGGTTCAACTGACACAGTTTGTCAGATTTTGTGGAAAATCTCAAACCCTTCTACTCCTGCTTTAATCCCGCATTTCCCGGGGTAGAGAACCCTGTCCCATGACCCTCCTATATTTAGGGGTATTGGGGGATTCTCAAAGTGCAACTCAAAACACTAGTTGCTCTGCAAAGTTGTCGTTCTCTCTGGTTGTGGTAACTAGGAGAGCCCGAGCAAGTGCTACCCGATAAGGGAGGCACCGTAAGGGAAAGACAACTATAGAAAAGCGACTGGTTGCAGGAGAGCGTGTCAGTGGCTAGTGCACCAATAGGAGGGTGCGACTCCTTCCGATTCCTTGTGGGACAAGGAGATCGGAGTTCCAGGTGGTCTGTGTGGACTACTACAGAGGCGGGAGACTTCTGCCGCTCAGAGGACAACTGTCAATCTCGACAGTCCCGGTGAGATCAGGAGCTGCACAGACACCGTCCAAGATCAGAGGTGAAGACCACACAAGCCACGAGGTAACATCACCGAGCAAGCCTCAGGACAAGGTATGCCTCTACAAACCATCCTTCCTATTGTATAGACGTTGATGCGATTCCTTTATTTTGGGTTTGGGAGAAGAAATTTTTTGTTTCCGCTGCCTTCTTTGTCTCCTCTATAAACCCAATAGTAGTATCAGAGCCACATCAACTGCTCTATACTTTAGGACTATCGATATGATCAATTTTGGTTTGTCTCCTTTATTTATTGCATATGATGCGAATAAAATTGGCTTTATGCATGCCCAATCCTAAATCCACAAATCCCAATATACATATATGATATGTAATATAAATGCATTCAATACACGTCACCCTTAAACGAGTTTTGTGCTGGATGTACAACATGGTTATGGATAATAAACCTTATGTATGTGTGCTTGGTTGAATGTGGTTGCTTGCATCTCGGTCTATGCACCGATTCCCTATCTCCTATTCCTGATGTAACTCGAGATAACTTGAGATTTTATTCCTACCTTTTCTCCCCCCGAATGTAACTTGGGGTTTCCTTTTAAAATGTAAAATAGGATAGAACTTTTATTTCCTGTTATGTCAAAGAATGGCGGATAACCTGACGACGACTGAGACGATTAGTTCAAGGCGTGAACCGATCAGTTGGTGTTATAGATGACCGGTTCGAGGAGCAAGATGAGTGGGTGTCAACCTGAGGAGATGCATGACGACTAGTGAACTGATCGGCTGGTGGCACCCAACTGACCGGTCTGATGGCAAGCCGATCAATCATGGAGATGAGTTGATCAAACCCAGAAAGGCAAAACATAGAGTTCATCTTGTACATGTTTCATATGATGTGGACCTAGATGACCGTGATTCCTCTTAGCTCGAGGAATCACATTAGGATGGCCACAATCATTGCTTTTATCATTTCACATGTTTTTTGTGGGATATAGCATGTATATGATACTTACCATATTGTGGTGATTGGATATGTATCTGTATCTATAAAAACCAAATCCCTCATTAAATATTAAAGTTTTAGATGTCTTCCAAATGCGACACACGTGAAAGATCGGCCAAGTGTGGGCACGCCCTAGTGTGGTACACCGTCTATCTCGTGGAAGCATGAAGGATGGATATGTGGGTCTTCCCTAGCAAGGTGCATATTCATCGTGTTGGCTTTGGGTCAGACTTAACAAGGTGACCTAGATAGGATCTAGCACCTTGAGGCATGGAGGTGATCATGGAAAGGAGTTGCACAAGACATCTTTCAAGAGTTGCATATGATGCAATTGGCAAGAGTTGTCTACCTGGAAGATCTAAGTTGTGGGTGACATCCCTAGCTGGTCCATGACTCAGAGGATTTCATGATCTTGACCCACTAGGAGATTGTACGCTGCAATCTTCCGAATTGATGGTGAGGGCTGTCAATTTGAATTAAAATAGTGGGAGCGGTAATTAATTAAAGGTCTAATTAACTATCATCAAATATTATTCAAATCAAATCAAATCAAAAGGAGTTTTGACAAATGCAATTTTCTCTTGTAGAATGACAAAATAATCATCTTTTAAAATGGGCAAATTAATTGAGAATAAATTCCATAACTAGTTGGGGATTGTGAGAAGTGTTCTGCACAATCTAGATATACCGATAGCCTTTGAATCCACTCTATGTACGCTCAAGAAGAAGGATAGTTCATTGATGGAGATCAATGGAACAAAGTCTAATGACAAAGGTGAGGGAGAGAAGGGTTCTCTCGCCAAACTAATGTCAGAATCTTTTGCGCTCAAAACATGGAGAGGATGGAAGGAACGATGGAAGAAGAAGAGAGAGATAGAGATCTCTACTTCTGGTGTATATGTGATAGAGATTAACTTTACTACTTTTTTGTCATGGGTACTTGATTCCAGATGTGGATCTCACATTTGTTCAAATGTAAAGGATCTTAAGAGAAGTAGGCCTTTGGGGAAAGGCGAGATTGAACTACGTGTTGCCAATGGGGCAAGAGTTGCCACCATGCCATAGGAACCTATGAGTTAACTCTACCTAGTGGGCTAATAATAGAATTGAAGAACTGCTATTATGTACCTGCCATAAATAGGAATATCATTTCTGTCTCTTGTTTGGACAGGGATGGTTTTGAATTTCTTATTAAGAATGGAAAGTGTTCTATTTCAAAAGATGGGATCTTTTATGGCAGTGCCCCAATGTCTTATGGTCTATACTTGATAGATCTAAAGACAAGTGTATACAACGTTAACACCAAAAGGCAAAACTCAACAACTCAAATAAAACATATCTTTGGCATTGTCGTCTAGGGCACATAAATGAGAAGTGCATCTCTAGACTCCATAAAGATGGTTATCTAGACTCTTTTGATTATGAATCAATAGAGACATGTGAATCTTGTTTATTGGGAAAGATGACCAAGAATCCCTTTTCAGGTAAAGGTGAGAGAGCTAGTGACCTATTAGGACTCATACATAATGATGTATGTGGGCCTTTTAGAACTAATGCCAGAGGTGGGTATCAGTACTTCATTACCTTCACTGATGACTTCAATAGGTATGGCTATGTGTACCTGATGAAACATAAGTCAGAAACCCTTGAAAGGTTCAAGGTTTTCATGAATGAAGTACAGAACCAACTTGGTAAAAGTATTAAAGCACTTCAATCTGATCGAGGTGGAAAATACTTAAGCCAAGAGTTTGAAGACCTTATGCAAGCCTGTGGTATCGTATCACAATGGACTCCGCCTGGAACACCACAATATAATGATGTATCTGAAAGAAGGAATCACACTTTACTGGATATGGGTGCGATAAATGATGAGTTTTAATTATCTTCTGATTTCCTTCTGGGGTTATGCTCTTGAAACCGTCACGTTTACACTTAATCGAGTACCATCTAAATCGGTTCAAAAGACACCATATGAGATATGGCACGGGAAATGTCCCGATTTATCTTTTATTAATATTTGGGGTTGTGAGGCTTACGTCAGGAAAAAGTTTCCTGATAAGCTTGGACCCAAATCCGATAAATGTTATTTTGTTGGATACCCCAAGGAAACAAGGGGATACTATTTACACCACCCTACTGACAACAAAGTGTTTGTTTCTAGGATAGCTGTGTTCCTAGAAAAGGAATTTATTTCCAGAGGAAATAGTGGGAGGAAAATAGAGCTTGAAGAGGTTCAAGCCCAACAAGAAAACATTGAACCGGTAGATGTACAAGAGGAACATAGAGATTCACAAGGTGTTGTGGAATCTCAGTCTCCTCAAGTAACACAAGGACCTCGTAGATCTAGTAGGACACACCTTGAACCTTAGAGGTTTGGATACCTTGTGACTCAGGAAGGTAGTGAGTTGATCATAGATGATGATCCAACTACCTATCTAGAGGCTATGAAGGGACTGGATTATGAGAAATGGCTTGAGGCCATGAAATCTGAGGTGGAATCCATGTACTCCAACAAAGTATGGACTTTGGTAGAACCACCTGAAGGGGTAAAACCCATAGGGTGCAAGTGGGTCTTCAAGAAGAAGACTGACATGGATGGCAATGTGCAAACTTATAAAGGCAGATTGGTGGCAAAGGGTTTCCGACAAGTTCAAGGTGTTGACTATGACGAAACTTTTTCTCCAGTTGCCATGATTAAGTCCATCATGATCATGCTTGCTATTACGACTTACTATGACTATGAGATTTGACAAATGGATGTTAAAACTGCATTCCTTAATGGGAATATAAATGAGGATGTGTACATGACACAACCTAAAGGTTTTGTAGATCCAAAGAATGCCAATAAAAGCCCATGGATACTTCTAGGCCCTCCCCACCAACCTCCAATCAAAGAAATAAACCTATTTGTTGATAGCTTCTAAAGATAAGCTCATTTATAAAGAGGGTAATCCCTAAAATGCCCTTGGAGAGAAACACCTTCAAACCAAGGTACAACTAGGCTCCCCATGGTTCAAAAACTCAAGAATGGTAAGGGAATATCTAAGTATTATAATGCATGTGGCAATTTGCAAAGAAAACCTCCCCATTGGGTAATTGTTGAAAAATCCAGAATGTACCTAAAATTGCATAACTTGCACAAGCAACATCCAAATTGAACCAAACTTGAAAATTAATCTTGTCTCATGATTTCAAAACACCTCACAAGGTTACATTAAGGTTTAGAACACTTAATTATGATAATTAATCTTGTTCAATACATTAAGCAATGCTTGTGGCCTTACACTTCTAGCACGAATTTATTTACCATCATTCCACTTATTGGATCCTTAAATAAGATTTCACTGAGGTATTTCTACATAAAACCTTTCATTGGTATAATTATTGAACAAATTTTCACCAAACCACTATAAATTCCACAATTTGAACATCAAGTCCAAAAAGGATAGAAAGAAAAGGAAAAGCTTGGAAAAGGGCCAAAAAGATAATATGTCCAAGTTTCAGTATGTTATAATTGATATCCAATGAAGCCCATGATCATACTACACCTCCTTTAGAGAGAGGTTCTAGGTATTGAAACCATGTTGTTGTCACTTTTTGTTCTGGAAAGGGCATGAAAAAGCATAGTGACCAAATCTTCCACAAGCAAAACATGTAACATTGTTAATGTAGAAAGAAGAACTAGTATTTGGTTTAACAAATATATGCCCTTGCCTCATCTTGCAATTCTTATTTCTCCTTATTAACATTGTTAATAAGGAGGTTGTTGTGTGGTTTCCACATAAACTTTTCACATGTTTTCACACACAAATTCAGTTCGTTTTGTTCTCATTCAGCCTCTATTCATATCATTCTTGCCACCTTTTTGTTATTTTACTTATCACATGATGTGTATTGCAGATTTGCATCAAAGGAATCAAATTGGAGGTTTTCCAACTCAATTTCATCTTATTCGGGATTTCTCCAAGCCTTGCTGCAAGGAGAACTTTGAAATTGTTGAAATAAGACACGACGTGCGCATTTCCAGAATACCTATTGTTGCGATCACTGAAGAAAAGTACACGGCGTGTCCATAAAAGACACGACGTGTAACTGGGAATTCAAAATCGAGTCAAGCCTTTTTGGAAAAGTACACGACGTGTGTTAAATCATACACGACATGTTCTTAACACAAAAGCAACTGCCGGAGACAGGTCACACCGTGTCCGGAGAAAGACACGACGTGTGCCTGTCAGTTTCAAAAAATTTTCAAATATGATTCCTTTTATTTTAAAAGAGGAAACCACTCAAAGGAGCAGTTATCTTTGGTCATTATTCAAAACTCTTTTGTCTCAGAGCAAGGATAGAAAGGAGGGTGATTTTAGAGGTAGAAGAGGGTGGTTTCTTACAAAAGAACTCCATTTTTCTTCTTTTCTTCTCCAAGCTTCTTCTCCAAGGTGCAGCAGAGCTTATTCATTCCACCTAGATTCATGGGAGAGAGGTTTTTCTGATTTGGAGAAGCTGTAGAAGTGGGATTTCTCCCTCAAGTCATAGTTCTACCTTTCTTTGGTTACACCTTGGGATTACTTAGCTTTTCCTTCTCTAAATCATGTTGAATTCTGAAAATTCTGCACATTTTCTGCTGTACACTATCATGGACGAGTAGTTTCCTTTTCTTGGACATGGGAGAGTAGCTCCCATGTCATAGCATGTATGGAACATGACAATTTTGTACTAAATGCTATGTTTCTTGTTTTTCCACCATGTGAGTACCAGTTTCTTCTTTTCTGCATGTATGGCTGGCCACCTTATGTGTATGTTTTATGCTATTTTGCTTGATCTGAGAAGATAGGTGGGAGAGTAAGGAGGTACTCTCTTGGCAACTCCTTCTATACCACGAGAGTGGAAATTATGGAGTTGAGGAGTAGGTTTGTGATCCAAAATAAAATTCATACATGGGAATGTTGAATTGAGTTAGGATCGTTGTACTTGCACCGAGAGGTGAAGTACAACATACAACTCTCCTTTAAAATAAGTACTTAGTATGTTTAAATTTCATGCTCCTATTGTATGCTATGATATGTGGATGAAATCCTAAGTCCAAGATTTTTCCATATCTAATTTTTTAATGTCCTTTAGTAATCCATTACTGTTTGTTTAATTCCAAAATTCTAGTCTAATCAACCAAATCACCTTTAAAATGGTCTAGATTGTTGAACCTTAGCACTTCTACATTTAATTGATTACTTAAGCTCCTTGTGTTTGATCTCGACTACAACTAATTTTGTATACTTATGAAAATTGGTTAGTTGAGTAAAAGATTTTTCTTAAGATTGAAACTCATTAGTGTAATAAACCAACAAGTTTTTGGCATCATTGTCGGGGAGCTATGGTTAATCTAATTAGAGTAACAAGTGCTAATTAGTATTCAAGACTAGATCATCATTTCCATTTTCAAATTTCCATATATCTCTTAGTTGTGCTCTCGAAAATTTTCTTGCTATTTTTTAGGTTGTATGCGTCGCTCGCAAAGAGGTCTTAAAAAATCTGCTTTGCTAGACCTTGAGATCGAGCGTACCCTTTCAAGCTTAAGAAGAGCAAGGAGAGTAGAACAACCACTGCTAAGAGGTGTTCCACCACCATCACCACCACCATCTTCTTAACCTTTTGAAGAAGCTATACCAAGTGATCCAACCATGGAGGACAACTTTCCTTTGAAGGATTTCGCAATGCCGATTGCCACAAATATTTGTGGAGCCATTGACCTGCATGCAGTTGAAGCGAACAATTTCTCTATTGCTCCTTCTATGATGCAGATGATACAGTAGAACCACTTTGGAGGTATAGTTAATGAAGATCCAAACCTTCATGTGGCTGAGTTCTTGAAGTATATGAATACTTTCAAAATCAATGGTGTATCCGCCAAAGGAGTGAAGCTAATGCTATTTCCTTTAACCCTAAGAGATAGAGTCAAGGCATGCTTTTGTCTCTTCCAAAGAATTCAATTAAAAGCTGGGACCAACTTCTAAATGCTTTCCTTGCAAAGTATTTCCCACCGAGAAAGACAACCCAACTAAGGGATCAGCTCACCAACTTCTCTCAAAATGATGGAGAAACTATGTATGATACATGGGAGCAGTTTAAGGACCTTCAACGTCTTTCCCTCACCACGGGTTGACCAACTGGTTGCTACTCCAAACATTCTATAATGATTTGTTCTACAACACCCGGATGACACTGGATGCTGCAGCTAATGGAGCATTGATGACTAAGTCTTATAGAGAGCCTTATGACATCATTGAAGACATAGCCCTCAACCATTATCAATGGGGATCAGATAGGAGAGCAAAATCATCTTCTATAGCTAGTTCTTTAGATGGGAAACAAGGAGGGAAGCATACTGTTGATGTTGTTGATTTAATTGCTGCTAAACTTGATATTCTTACGTAGAAGTTTGAGAAGATGACTACATTGCAGATCCAATCAGCTGAAGTGATATGTGAAGCTTGTGGTAATTTGGGGCATAATTCTTCTTCATGCTTTGCTCCTAATATGAATAAAGGGAGTCTAGAACAAGCCAATGCCATTGGGATACAAGGGAATAAGCAGTACAACCCCTATTCCAACACCTACAATCTGGGATGGAGAGATCATCCTAATTTCTCCTATCAAAACACAAGCAATGCTTAGAACTTCCAACATGGACAACAACAACCGCAACAACAACAACACTTCAACCGAAAAAATAATGGGAATCCGTCAGGATTCAACAACAACAGGCCCCTAAGTTCTTCCTTAGAGGCTATGATGGAGAAATTTGTCTCCACACAAATGCAACATAACAAAGAATTAAGAGACAACAACAAGCTCTTGAAAGATGCGATTGCCCAACTCTCCACCAAAGTGGATGGCATTTCCACTCACACAAGGATGTTGGAAAATCAAATTGCCCAACAAGCCTTGACGCAATAAAAGAATGCCCAATTCAGTTCTCTTCCAAGCCAACCGGAGGTGAATCTAACATAGCAAGCAAATGCCATCACCTTGAGAAGTGGAGCTGAAATCCACAGACCTTCTCCACCCAAGGAAAAGAGTACAAAGATCACCGATTAAGACAAGCTTAACACCCCTATGGGTGACAAAGGTAAAGGTACAACTGAGGTACCATCTTCTGTTAAAGTTAATGCACCATTTCCGCAGAGGCTTGCCAACACAAAGGAGGACTCAAAGTTTAGAAAGTTTATGGACATTCCAAACAAACTCCATGTCAATCCTCCACTAGCTGAGGTTATTGCAGAGATGCCATCATATGCCAAGTTCCTTAAAGATCCTCACCAAAAGGAGGAAGGTGGACCAAGTGGAGACCGTGATGCTTTCTGAAAGAATCAGTTCTATGATTGAAAATCGACTTCCCGAAAAGTTAGATGACTTGGGAGCCTTCACTCTACCATGCAAGATTAGCGATACCACGTTCGACAAAGGTCTTGTAGACCTCAGAGTTAGTATCAGTCTCATCCCATATACTCTGTGGAAAGAGCTAGATCTTAGAGATCTAAAGCCTACAAAGATGGCCATTGAGCTAGCCGATCATTCCATCAAATACCCCAAAGGTATCGTGGAAGACGTGCTAGTGCAGATTGGTAAACTTTATATTCCTTGTGATTTTGTAGTTCTAGACATGGTAGAAGTTCCTTCCAACCCTATTCTTTTTGGGAGGCCCTTTCTGAGAACTGCTGGATGCCTAGTTGATGTTCACAAAGGCAAACTCACACTCCAAGTTGGCAATGAAGCCATGGAGTTTTCTGTATATGATGCTATGAAAGCACCCTCTCGTGTTGAAGAAATCTGTTTTATGGATTCCATTGATTTTTTGTAGAAAAGGATCATGATATTACCAATTTGATACTGAACTACTGTGATGATGATGAAAGTATGAATAATGGATCTAAAAATTCTGGGGTATTTTCTATTACCCACTCAGATGCTACTGAAAAAGACACTCCAATTGTTGATGACAAAGCCAAAGACGATGCAGCCGAAAGAAAGGTAGAACTTAAAACCCTTCCACCAGGGCTAAGGTATGCGTTCCTTGATTCTGAATCCACTGTAATAATTAATAATGAGTTAACCAATGAACAAGAAAGTAAATTACTTGCTGAGCTGCATTTGTTTAAAGACATTATTGGTTACTCGATCGATGATTTGAAGGGCATTCATCCCTTTATTTGTATGCACCAAATAAATATAGAGGATGATGCTAAACCCACCATTAAACCACATAGAAGCTTAAATCAAAATATGCTTGAGGTGGTTAAAAAGGAAATCTTTAAGTTGGTTGATGTCAGTATCATCTATCCTATAAGTGACAGCGCTTGGGTTAGTGCCATCCACATGGTACCTAAGAAGGGGGGGTGCAATTGTCATCAAGGGAGACAATGATGAGTTGATTTAAACACGTATTGTCACGGGATGGCGTATTTGTATTGACTATCGACGTTTGAACAAAGCAACCCGAAAGGACCATTTTGCGTTGCCGTTTATCGATTTAATGCTTGAATGCCTCACTAAACAATCCTATTTCTATTACTTGGATGGGTATTCCGGGTTTTTCCAGATTCCTATTTACCCTCC
Source organism: Alisma plantago-aquatica (assembly GCA_963693085.1). Lineage (NCBI taxonomy): Eukaryota > Viridiplantae > Streptophyta > Magnoliopsida > Alismatales > Alismataceae > Alisma > Alisma plantago-aquatica. The sequence goes on along the minus strand of OY856410.1, from coordinate 1,030,602,729 downwards.
CGACCAAGAGAAAACCAATTTCACATGCACGCATGAAACTTATGCTTATCGTTGTATGCCCTTTGGCCTTTGCAACACTCCTGCGACGTTCCAACGATGCATGATGGCCATTTTTTCTGATTTCATTGAAAACATAATGGAAATTTTTATGGATGATTTTAGTGTTTATGGAGATTCTTTTGATCAATGTTTATGCAACCTGCCATTAGTCTTAGCCCACTGTAAAGAGGCTAACCTAGTACTAAACTGGGAGAAGTGCCATTTCATGGTACAATCCAGTGTATTATTAGGTCATGTTGTATCTAATAAGGGTATTGAGGTTGACAGGGCCAAGGTGGAAGCTATTGAAAAGATATCTACTCCTTCTTCAGTCAAAGGCATCTACAGTTTTCTTGGTCATGCATGTTTCTATGGAAGATTTATCAAATATTTCTCAAAAATCGCAAAGCCATTATGTTCCTTACTTGCCAAAGACGCTAAATTCATATTCAATGATGACTGTCATATCGCCTTCACCAAGCTAAAAAAAGCTCCTATTTCTGCACCAATCATTCAACCACCGGACTGGAATGCTCCATTTGAACTAATGTGTGACGCAAGCGATTATGCAGTGGGGGTAGTTCTAGGACAAAGGAAAGACAAGAAGCTTCATGCCATATACTATGCGAGCAAGACCCTAGATGAAACACAAATCAATTACACAACCACAGAGAAGGAGATGCTTGCTATAGGGTATGCTTTCGACAAATTTCAATAGTATTTGGTAGGATCTAAGGTGATTGTTTGTACAGATCACGCTGCAATAAAGTATTTTCTCAATAACAAGGATGCAAAACCTCATCTCATCCACTGGATACTGCTTCTGTAAGAGTTTGATCTTGAAATCAGGGATAAGAAGGGGACAAAGAAAAATGTTGCAGATCACTTTTCTAGATTGACTACAGATGCTGGAGATTGTTTGCCTATTAAAGATCATTTGCCTATTGATAAACTTATGCATTATCATCCACCCAAGTGCCGTAGTTTGTAGAAATTGTAAATTTCCTTGCTGCAGGACAACTGTCGTCGAGTTTGACATACCAATAAAAGAAGAAGTTCTTCCATGATGTAAAGTTTTACTATTGGGACGACCCCTTATTGTTCAAACATGGGAGTGATGGACTTATTCGTAGGTGTGTCACTGAAGAAGAGAAAGCTACCATTATTTCTGAATGCCACACCTCTCCTTACGGAGGCCACTTTGGAGGAGAAAAGACTGCAGCTAAGATCCTACAAGCAGGTTTCTATTGGCCAATGTTGTTTAAAGATGTCAATCTATTTGTAAAAGCTTGTGATAAATGCCAAAGAACTGAAGGAATTTCTAGACGTGATGACATGCCTCTTAACTCTATCTAGGAGATTGAGGTATTCGACGTTTGGGAAGTTGATTATATGGGACCATTCCCCTCCTCATGTGGTTACCAATATATTCTCGTCACTGTTGAGTACATCTCTAAATGGGTTGAGGCCATCCCAACCCAAGCACCAGATGCAAAGTATGTAGTAAAACTTTTTCAGAAAATCATCTTTCCTAGCTTTGGAGTTCTAAGAGTTGTAATCTCAGATGGTGGTATGCATTTTTTTGAGAAACAATTCAATAATATTCTTTCTATGTATGGAGTCACACATAAGGTCTCTACGCCTTATCATCCTCAAACTTCCGGGCAAGTAGAGGTCTCAAACCGGAAGCTTAAAGGCATTCTAGAGAAAATAGTGTCTAGTTCAAGGAAAGATTGGGCATTGAAGATAGATGACGCACTATGGGCATATCGGACAGCTTTCAAGACTATCATAGGCACAACCCCATTTAAGTTGATATATGGTAAATCTTGTCATCTTCCGTTGGAGCTAGAGCACTGTGCACTATGGGCTATAAAGTTTTTAAACTTTGATATGAAGAAAGTTGGTGAGAAGCATCTTTTGCAGCTACAAGAACTGGAAGAGCTAAGGCTTGATGCATATGAAAATGCAAACCTCTACAAAGAAAGAACCAAGTTGTGGCATGACAAGAGAATCCAGAGGAAGGATTTCAATAAGGGAGACAAAGTGTTGCTGTTCAACTCAAAATTTAAACAATTTCTTGGAAAATTAAAGTCAAAGTGGTCTGATCCTTTTCTCGTATTAAAGATTTTTCCTTACAGAGCTGTTGAATTGCAAGCCAAGGATGGAGCATTCAAAGTAAATGGGTAACATTGCAAGCTATACACTTCGGGAAATGAAGTTCACAAGGGAGTTTCTTGCTCCCTTCAAGATGCATGAATGGAATTGAAGAGTCTCACTCCAGACTCTAAATGGAGGACCTCGTGGGGGTTTAACCCACATTAGGATATATTTCTTTTCAAGTCTTGTAAGTCAAAAACACTCTTTAGTTTCATAAATAAGCTTGTCATGGATGAATGTAATAATCTAGACGATTCTATTGCATATCTGGTATAAATTCTATGCTCACAAAGGCTATTTTCTATAGAAACTACAGAAGACACGACGTGTCTTAATTTGCACATGCCGTGTCCCCAATCTCAAAACTTAGCAGAATGAGTATTATCTCCAGGCACACGACGTGTCTATATTTAGACACGCCGTGTCACAATCCAATAGCTACAAATGTTCTCAACGAGAATAAAGAACACAATGTGTCCTATTATGCACACGCCGTGTACTCATGAAAAGGATGAAGGAGTAGGAAATCTAGAAAGCAAACACGATGTGTCTTTATTTGCACACGTCGTGTTCCTTATCAGAGAAAGAAACGTCAATTACTTTGAAGATATACATGCCGTGTCCGATACTATACACGATGTGTATAACAATAGAAGGATAAAGAATAAGATTTCTGGAAATAGTACACGACGTGTCTTTTTTTGAACACGCTGTGTAGCTTATCAGTGCATTTGGGCATTTGAAATTCTAGAATGTCACACAATGTGTACAAAATGGAACATGTCGTATGTTTTATTACAGAAAATGAGTTCTGATATGACACACGACATGTCTTTATTTGCACACAACATGTCTTTTGTCAAAAAAGCAGATTTAAAACCTAGACACACGACAATCAATTTCACTCAAACTTTCATTTGAGACAAAGCATCCGTGTGCCCTAGCACCTTCTCCCCAGTCATCGTGCGCCCTAGCACAAGCCGCTGTCGTGCCGTGTTCATCTCTCACGGTGTGTCCACCTCGACTTTGAGCAGCTCTGCTACTGTTGTGTGCTCCTCTTCTTCATGACGTGTCTTCCGCAAGCAGTCGCCGTCATTTTTTTCTCCTATGGCCGCATGCCCTAGCATAAGGTGGTGCTAGCCCCGCCGTCAAGCTCGAGTTGCCAACCTCATCTTCTTCTTCAAGCTAGCAGTCTCCGTCATCTTTAGCCTTAAACTGCAAACATCTTCTCAAGCAAGGTCATGAGAAAGGATCCATCAACCTCATCTCCCAACGCCTCCATAATGCCAAGGAGATCAAACAAACTTAGCCACCGCCAAGCAAGCCACCGCCGCCCCTCCTTTTTCTTTCCCAAAAATTGGCCGCTCAGGACCTGCAATTTTCCACAGCTGTCTAGGTACATGGTGTGTACCCGAACGTACACGACGTGTACCTGAACGCACACGATGTGTGCATCACAGTCACAGATGATCCTATGTTTCAGACACATAGTGTGTCTATTTTCACACATGGCGTCTGCTTTCCTGTCAGCGACAGATATGGCCCCAGTCAAGCAAACAAGCAACCACAAGAATGGTGCCAACTCCTCCCAAGCGTCAGGATACATATCTACTATACAGTTTCGGGTCACCCCAGAAGAAGACCCGAATTATCAGTTCTTGATTGCACAGAGAGTTCTACCTACTCGATTTGCTTGCCAGGAGACCATGATGACTCTGGGCTTCAAGGATGAAGTCCTCATACGCCTACAAGACCAGGGGTTGATCTACATCTACCTTACGGTATCGAACACTTACCCTCGTCTTGTCTATGAGTTTTTGACGACACTTATCACCGAGAAGGACCCACAAAAGAAGTTTGAGCCATTTGGTATTATACATTTTAGGCTTTTGGGTCGTCCTTTCAAGCTCACTTTTTGGTGTTTTTGTGAGTTATTAGAGTGTCACTATGATGGCGCGATCAGTTACTCGAACACTTTTCATAGCATCGAGTTTTGGTTCGACATTTCTGATGAGGACCAATATGAAGCAAAATCAGCCAGGGCATCTGATGTCCACAACCCTATCTTCCAATATATTCATCGCCTTCTTAGTACTGGAGTTTTTGCCAGGAAGAAAACACAAGGGGTTGTGGGGAAGCATGATCTTTTCTTCTTATGGCGCATGATGTATGAGCATGAAATTAACACTGCTTTCTATATCCTACAACATTTCTTTGACATCAAGAAGGTGAGGAAGAGGGATCTCGATGACATCATGTGTGGCAGTTTAATTACCTTGATTGCAAAGAAGCTTGATGTTGATCTGACAGGTCTTGAGGCTGCACCAGGCAGAAACCTGGTAGATATTCAATATCTTCTCTCTGTAGGCTTGATCATGAAGATTCCAGGTTGCGACAACAAATTCCATCAGTTCTTTGATGATGATCAGTATATTGACCTTCTAGATCCAGAGCATGCCATCTTGGAGAACAAGGACAACTGGAAGAACCTGTTGGCCATTGAGGAGGAGATAGCAGCAGCCCAAGCTACTGATGATACCGGGGCTGGTCCTTCAACCCCTTCTGGTTCTTCTACTCCATCGCCTCCCTCCACCAACACCCAGATGGAGTATTCCTGGGTGAATGCCTGATGTTAGGCATCTTTACGTCTATGTGCAGTAGCGGTTTGATCACATAGATGACCGCATGGACCAGATGGGCACACAGTATACTATTATGCACGACATGGTCTACCGCATGGACTTGTGGCACATCTCATAGGGCCACTACTCCATCCCGCAGCCATATCAACTGCCGCCACCACAACAACAACCATAGCCCGCTCCACAACCCACTCTGATGGATGTACTGGAGGATGATCTTGTCAGCCAGTTCTTTCAGACCGACCATGGGGGTGCTGGCCCCTCTTATTGATTTTCCATCCATGATAGGTATCTAGTTGATACCTCCATGAGTTCGATTGATGCAGTGAGGACACTATAGTTTTCAAGCTTAGGGGGTACAACCAGCCAGTATTGTAGTATCTGTTTCATTTTCTTTTGCTTTTGTTATTTTCTTTTGTCATTTGCTTTTGTTGGTCATGTCAGTCTTCTATTTCAGTTTTTTATTTCAGCATGTTTCATGTTCTGTATTTCCATTTATGGCAAACTTGATATGAAATGAGGCTTTTGAAATGGAATGAACTCTTGTATGCTTGAATCATCTTGTACCTTGTACTTCTTTGTGCCATTTGAAAGAATTAGTAAAGGACATGCACAGATCAAATGGAAAATGAAATCCCTCTTATACATGATCTTGGTTTGTAATTGTAGCCTGAACTCTCAATTTTCACATCTTTGATTTATAAATACATATAATGGTCAAAAATTTTAGCGAATGAATCAACTCTACAACACTATTTAGAATACATGATACTCTTGCCAAACTCTTAGTGCATATATAATCAATTTTTTTCTGTGAAAAATTTGCAAATTAATAAATGAAATATTGTTAACTTAACCTTCTAGTTGACTCTCTTGTGTTGTGAAAAAACCTCTTTTATCATTTTCTCACTTTACCAAATAAAAGATGGCAAACAACCCACATATCATGCTATCCTAGTGTGAGTCCGATCTGGCAATGATGGTTAGGTGGTATGAAAATCAAAAGAGGGTCAAAATAACACCCCAACCGACACTCCATGTGTGTGTAAGCCTAAATTAGCAGCTGAGTGCCGGAATCTCAAAAATCAATCATTATTTCTTTTCAAGAAGAGAGATCAACTGAGATTGTTAAAGTTAACTAAGGTTTCATCTTTTACATCCATAATAGCTGAAAATTTTGTTCTGTACATCCACTAGTTGTTTGGCTTGACTATCCAAATCCTATTTAGTGTTGTTTAGTTGATTGTTTCGTTTAATTTGTGACAATCTTTGCTAAAATAAAACTTCTCTATCTTTGATGTTTGAATTGATACGATGGCTATGAAAGTAAACCTAATGTACATGGTTGGTTGAGCTTATTGCATATCTTCATTTCGCTTAAACCATGCATGGACTTGAAAATTCCTTCATTTTTTGGCTATGTTCTTTTTGCTTGAGGACAAGAAATGATTTAAGCTTAGGGCGATTTGTTGTGTGGTTTCCACATCAACTTTGCACATGTTTTCACACACAAATTCAGTTCATTTTGTTCTCATTCAGCCTCTATTCATATCATTCTTGACACCTTTTTTGTTATTTTACTTATCACATGATGTGTATTACAGATTTGTATCAAAGGAATCAAATTGGAGGTTTTCCAACTCAATTCCTTCTTATTCAGGATTTCTCCAAGCCTTGCAACATCTAGAACTTTAAAATTGCCGAAACAACAATGCACACGACGTGTCTTATTTAAGACATGACATGTGCATTTCTAGAATACCTATTGCTGCGATCACTGAAGAAAAGTACACGATGTGTCCATAAAAGACACAACGTGTATCTGGGAATTCAAAACTGATTCAAGCCTTTTTGGAAAAGTACACGACATGTATTAAATCATACACGATGTGTACTTAACACAGAAGCAACTGCCGGAGATAGGACACGCCATGTCTGGAGAAAGACATGATGTGTGCCTGTCAGTTTTAGCAAATTTTCAAATACGATTCCTTTCATTTTAAAAGAGGAAACCACTCAAAGGAGCAGTTATCTTTGGTCATTATTCAAAACTCTTTTGTCCCAGAGCAAGGCTAGAGCAAGGAGGGCAATTTTGGAAGTAGAATAGGGTGGTTTCTTGCAAAAGAACTCCATTTTTCTTCTTTTCTTCTCCAAGCTTCTTCTCTAAGGTGCAACATAGCCTCTTCATTCCACCAAGCTTCTTGGGAGAGAGGTTTGTCTGGTTTGGAGCAGCTGTAGAAGTGTGATTTTGTCCTCAAGTCTGAGTTCTACCTTTCTTTGGTTACACCTTGGGATTACTTGGCTTTTCCTTCTCTAAATCATGTTGAATTCTGAAAATTTTGCACATTTTCTACTGTACGCTATCATGGACGAGTAGTTTCCTTTTCTTGGACATGGGAGAGTATCTCCCATGTCATAGAATGTATGGAACATGACAATTTCGTACTAAATACTATGTTGCTTGTTTTCCACCTTGCGAGTACCTGTTTCTTCTTTTCTACATGTATGGCTGGCCACCTTATGTGTATGTTTTATGCTCTTTTGCTTGATATGAGAAGATAGGTGGGAGAGTAAGGAGGTACTCTCTTTGTAACTCCTTCTTTACCATGAGAGTGGAAATTATGGAGTTGAAGAGTAGGTTTGTGATCCAAAACGAAATTCATACATGGGAATATTGAATTGAGTTAGGATCGTTGTACTTGCATCGAGAGGTGAAGTACAACATACAACTCTCCTTTAAAATAAGTGCTTAGTATGTTTAAATTTCATGCTCTTGTTGTATGCTATGATATGTGGATAAAATCCTAAGTCTAAGATTTTTCCATATCTGATTTTTTAATCTCCTTTAGTAATCCATTATTGTTTGTTTAATTATGAAATTCTAGTCTAATCAACCAAATCACCTTTAAAACGGTCTAGATTGTTGAACCTTAGCACTGCTATGTTTAATTGATTGCTTAAGCTCCTTGTGTTCGATCTCGACTACATCTACTTCCGTATACTTGCGAAAATTGGTTAGTTGAGTAAAAGATCTTTCTTAAGATTGAAACTCGTTAGTGTAATAAACCAATAGAGGCTTATAAAGAAGTACAAAGAAAATAAAAGAGATCTTCATATGGTGTTTATTGATATGGAAAAAGCCTATGATCAAGTATCCAAATAAGTGTCATGGAGAGTTTTGCATAAAAGTGTGTGCACATCCAATACACTGACTTAATTAAAGACACATGTTATAATACTCGAGCCACTACACAAGGCTCTAGTAGAGATTCATGAATGATGACTGGCCCCACAGACCACCACTGGCCTTAATTGTGTGCTTTGTCCTCACTCAAGCACAAGCCTCTTCTGAACTGGTCACCATACTAGTACTACTCCAAACTAAGCACACTTGACTTTAGAGTTCTTAGTGATGGGATCCCTCAAAAGGAGGTGCACCTAGGTGGTATGGGTAGTCCAATCATTCCTTTTAAGATCATTTTATCTGAGGCCTCAAATCCTGGGATGTTACATGTGTGATGGCTCAAAGTAGGTGTTAGGACTCCTGGAGTAGAGATACAAACTTTCCCTATCATCATTGGGGTACATCAAGGATCGACACTAAACCCTTATCTCTTTGTTCTTGTTATGGATGAGTTGATAAAGCATGTTCAATATAATATCCCTTGGTGCATGTTATTTGCTGATGATATTGTGCTGATTGATGAAAGAAAAGAAATATCAAATGATAAAGTTGAACTTTGGAGAAATGCATTGGAATCTAATGGATTTATGATCAGTAGAAGCAAAAATGAATATATGCATTGCAATTTTACCCAATCTTAAATTGTAAATGGTGGGGTTAAGTTGGATGGAATGGATGTACCGATATGTTATAAGTTCATTACTCAGGCTCTATTATTGAAAGTGAGGGTGAGGTTGAAGATGATGTTTCTCATATGGTCTTAACATGATGGTTGAAGTAGAGGAGTGCAACTGGAGTAGTATGTGACTGGAATATCTCTCTCAGATTGAAAAGCAAGTTTTATAGAACAACTATATGGTCATCCATACTATATGAAAGTGAATGTTGGGTAGTGAAGAAACAAAGTCTCAACATGATGAGGATTGTCGAAATGTTTATGCTGAGATGGTTGTACATGAAGACAAGAAAAGACCGTTTGGGGAATTAATATATCAAAAATAAAGTGGGGGTGGTGAGCATCGAGGACAAGTTGTATGAAGGCCGTCTAAGATGGTATGGACATGTGCAAAATAGACTGACTGCACCTATTTGAAGCAAGGTTATTAAGTCAAGCAAAACTAAAAGAAGTTGAGGCATACCTAAATTAACTTGGGAAGAGCTTATAAAGAGAGACTTTGAATCTTTACATCTTGATCAAAGTATGACCCATAACAAAGCTGAATCGAAAAGAATGATCCATGTGGCCAACCCCAACATGGTTGGGATTGAGACTTAGATGATGATGTTGTTCATGTTTGCTCTATGTCATCATTATTTTCCAAGTCAAATTCTCTTTTTTCTTTTTCTTTTCTCATGTCATCATTATCAACCAACATTTCTTTTTCTCATTTTCTATTTAAACCAATGTCCATTATTGTTTCCCTTTTAAAAACTTTCTACCAACAATCTTGCATTATTGTTTTATACAACTAAGGTTGACCAAATTCCTTTCCAATACGCTTCTCTCCGTCAAACATTCCAATTAGTTTCCCCTATCCAATTAAAGATTAGGTTAAGGGGTTACATGGCTTGGTGAGAAAAAAATGGAAATATAATAGAAAGTTGGAAAGGAAATCGATGACTTGGAATGAAATGAAATGATAAGGAGAAAAATAGGAAACATATTGAATTAGAAAAAGGAATCATGAACAAAGAAATAAGAAAAAAAGATAAAATAAAAAAGAGAAAAAATGACACCATGCTAGTTGATAAAGCAAAAAAAAAAGGACAATGTTCCTTTTATTCTCTTTCTTTCTATTCATTATGAAACCCCTACCACCCCTCATGTTGGCATCAATTTCCACGTGTAGGGGGTTATTATTTATTTTCCACACCAACTACTCAATCACTTCAAAATTGGTGTGCGGGAGGGATGTAGGAGGGAGAATGTATGAGGAGAAAGAGTATAACATAGGCTATATGTATCAGACAGACTATTCTGATCTTCATTGAGATTCTTTTTATTCAGCATGTCCATCTTCCAATGTATTTTTGGCATTTTATTCCCACTAAGCATCGTGCTTCCAGTGCATAATTGGTGTATCTCTTTCCTAATGACACTATCTTTTTTTGTGCTTCCAGTGCATCATTGGTGTATCTCGATCCTAATGACCCTATGCTTCTTCATGCATGTAGGTTGCCTATCTGTGCTTAATTCCACTTGGCAACTAATTTAGGACGTCATTGAATGATCTCAATTGTAGTATTGACACCAAGTTATTTGCATTCGTACCATATTATGTATGTTAGGATAGAGCTTACTGCACTTATTCTAGCCTCTAGTTCCCTCTGGTGTCAATGGTGTTTCAATTTCTCATTCTCACTGCATTTTCATGAGATGGACAATTGCTTCTTCACAAGCTCATCAATTTCTATCCTATAAATTATGTACCAGTAAGGATTTCATCTAGATTTTTATTTTCATTGAGCTTACTTTCATTATGTCTTATCCAAGTTGCTTCTATTGACATGGCTCTCCTATTGGTCTTCTTGGGTTTATCCTTGATGGTGCCCTTCAATCCTATAAAGTCACCAAGATCATGTGCCATATTTATGGAATAAAAATGGAAGTCACCAACACCTTGTCCAGTTCGTGTTCATGCCACATTAAGCATGTATGTGGTCTTCTGTGCTAATTCCAGTTGGATATACATCTCAAACAATTTGAAGATACCTCTATTGATACATCGACATTGTGCCTCTATGTTCATGGAGCATTATGTATGTCTGATGTATTAACTGTGCTTATACCAATCACAGGTTCCTCTCCAGTGAAGATAGTGTATTCATGGTGTTCTTGGTTGTTTGCTCCAGATTGATGGTGGTGAGTTTTAGCTATGACATTTGAAATCCATTCATTAAATGTCCTTCATTCCAAATGCACTTCAAAATACCTTCTCCAAAGATCGAGTATTTCCATCATATAGAACACAACTGCAAAGGTGGTCATCAAATTGATTTTAGAGAGTCATGTTTAGGGGGGGGGTGAAAATCTTATATTAGGCGTGACATTTTTTATATGTTGTATCATCTAATTGAGTACTATTCATCCAAGATGGATATGTGTTTCATCCATGCTACAACTTGAGGGTGTGTGTGTTAGAATTGTTGTTGTTTGTTTACTATGTTAGATGGGCCTAATTGTCTTAGACCATTAGAGTTAACTTCACTTCCCTTGTAATTTCTCCTTCCCTATGTATAGGAGAGGAGTGTTCCTTCTATCAATAAGAAAATATCCCATTAGTCTATCATCCTATTTTTCACAAAGAGAAATTCCAAGAAGCATAATATGCCTTCTTCTTTTTGACCTTAAAATCTTCTTCTTCTTATTTTGAGTTTCGGGTCCTTCCAATGTCCCTTTTCCCTACAAAGATGACATCTACAATTTTTGAGCAGAAAAAATGCAACTTCTTACCTTTGTAGTTCATTTCTTCCTCACTATTAGATGTGCCACTTGAAAAAGAAGAAGCTTGTTTTGTCACCCTTGCTTTGAGAGATGTGCTCTTTTTCTAGAGATTTCTTTCTTCTTCGTCTTCCATCTCATGTTGTTGGAGCTTGACTTCATATGTCTATAAGTTAGCTATAAGTTCTTCAAGCTACAAAGTAGAAATATCTAGAGATTCTATGGTGGTAGTTACTTTCTTTTTGTACTTAGAGGACAACAAATGCAAAATTTTAGTTACAAACTCATGATCTCCTATATTGTTTCCAAGAGATTTCATTGCATTTACACTCGAAGTAAATCCATATTACATTTCAAAAACAGTTTCATGTTTTTCATGCAAAATAACTCTAGTTTATGATTAAGAATTTAATGTCTAGTATACTTGATTTTTTCCTTCATGAATGATAGATAATTTTCTCCAAATATCATACACGTTTCACTAAAAATGATTCTATTGAACTCACTAGGAGCAATATAAGAATATGGAATACTTACGACCTTAGCATTTAAAGTATTCTTTCTTACTATACGAACATCCCATTGTCAAGCTTCATTGTTGGAGGCTCATATGGTAGGATTAACATCTTTCAAAGTTCAAAGCTAATGCATTGAATGAAGAAATACATGTGCCTCTTCCAATATATGTAGTTGGAGTTGTTAGATAATAGGCTGGTAGATATGTGCTCCTTCAAGGTTGAGCTAGTCCAGTAGATTTTGCACCATCTTCAAGACTTGTTGGAGCTCCTTGAAGCCTCTCAATGATAAAATTGAAAGCTCTATAGGGGAAGGGGATAGATAAAATTCACAAGGTTTGTTATGAGTAACTTTCTTAATAAGATATCATAGTAGAAGTAGAAAAGCAACATCATCATCATCATCATCTAAGCCTCAGTCCCAACTATGTTGGGGTTAGCTACATGGATCCTTTGTTTCCATTCATCTCTATCATGGGCCATATTCTGGTTGAGATGTAGAGATTCATAACAACTCTTTATAAGCTCATCCCATGTTAATTTAGGCCTTTCTCTTCTTCTATTTATAGTGTTTGGCTCAATATCATTGCTTTGTATAGGCACACTAGTTGGTCTGCATGACACATGTCTGTACTATCTGAGTCGGCCCTCGCGCAACTTGTCCTCAATGCTTGCCACCCCCACTTTATTCCTGATAGTCAATTTCTCAAGTGATCTTTTCTTGTCTTGCCACACATCCATCTCAGCATACATATTTCAGCCATGTTCATCTTGTTGAGACCTTGTTTCTTCACCACCCAACATTCACTCTTATAGAGCATGGCTGCTTGTATAGGTGTTCTATAAAACTTACTTTTTAATCTGAGAGCGATCTTCCGATTACATAATACTCCAGTTTCACTCCTCCATTTCAATCATCCTACAGTGATCCGATGATAAACATCATTTTGGACATCCCTATCTATTTGAATAATAGAACCCAAGTAACAAAATTTATCACATTTTAGTATATCTACTCCATCCAACTTGGCTCCATCATTCACATTGTGAGATTGGCTGAAATTGCAATGCATATACTCAATATCGTTCCTGCTAATCATCAATACATTTGATTCCAATGCCTTTCTCCAATGCTCAATTTTACCATTCAATCCATCTTTAGTTTCATCCATCAAAACAATACCATCAATAAATAACATTCACCAAGGAATATCATCCTGAACATTCTTTTTCAACTCATCCATAACAAGAACAAACATATATGGGCTGAGTGTGGATCCTTGGTGTACCCCAACTGTGATAGGAAAAGTTGGTGTCACTCCTCTAGGAGTCTTGACACTTGTAGTAGAGCTATCATACATGTCTTTGATCAAGTCAATGTTTTGGATTGGCACACCTTTTTTTCTTTAGAACCACCCACAACACTTCTCTGGGTACTCGATCATAAGCCTTTTCCAGATCGATAAACACCATATGAAGATCTCTTTTGATTTGTCTATACTTCTCCATAAGCCTCCTTATCAAAAAAATAACATCTATTTTTGATCTTCCAGGCATGAAACCAAATTGGTTGTTTTATACATGCATTATAGATCTCAACCTCTGCTCAATAATCCTCTCCCAAAGTTTCATCATGCGACTCATCATCTTGATACGTCTGTAGTTTGTGCAGCTCTAAATGTCACCTTTGTTCTTGTAGATGGGGACTATAGTTCTATTTCTCCACTCAGCCGACATCCTTTTGGTCTTCATGATCTTGTTAAAGAACTTTGTTAACCACATAACTCCTTCAGTCCCCATACTCTTCCATACATCAATGAGAAGATCGTCTGGTCCACATGCCTTTATCATTTAATCCTTTTCAAAGAATTCTTGACCTCAAATGGTGAAACTCGTCGTGTGTAAATGATATCTCTTATATTCATGTCACATGAGTCTCTAACAATATATGCAGTATCTTCATTAATGAGCTTATGGAAGTAATTTCTTAACTGGTTCTTGATATCATCGTCCTTCACCTATACTCTACCATCTTCATTCTTGATGCATTTTACTTGACTCAAGTCTCTTCATTTCCTTTCTCTTATACAAGCCATTATATATATATATATATATATATATATATATATATATATATATATATATATTTTCCTCTTATCTAGTGTCCAGCTTCATATACATATCATCAAAGTATCTAGACCTTGCCTCCTGAACAACCTTTTTAGCTTCTTTCTTTGCTTTCTTGTATCTTTAGAACGTTGCATCATCTCAAGATTTGGGCAAGCTCCTATAGATCTCCCATTTCAGTTTAATAGCCTTCTGTACTTCATCATTCCACCACCAAGTCTCTTTCTGTGGAGGCCCACACCCTTTAGACTCCCCCAAAACCTCTTTGGAAATTTTTGTTATGCAAGAGCTCATGTTATGCCACATAGTGTTAACATCAGACTCCAAGTTCCAAGTTCCCTCCTTGATGAGTTTATCATGAAAAGTCAATTTCTTTTCTCCTTTAAGATTCCACCACTTAACCCACTATCTTGGTTTCTGTTATGCTTGCCTTTATTGATTTTCATGTTAATATCCAAAACCACCAACCTATGTGGGGTCATGAGTTCTTTGCCAGGAATCACTTTACAATCCTTGCATATATTACGATCCACTCTCCTTGTAAGGAGGTAATCATTTTGGCTACAGTTTTGCCCACTTTTGAAAGTAATCTTAAGAGATTCTCTTTTCTTGAAATGGGTGTTTGACAAAATCATATCATATGCAACTACAAAATATAATATCCTCTCTCCATCTCTATATCCTCTCTCCATCTTTGTTCCTATTGCCATATCCAAAACCACCATGAACTCTCTCATATCTGACATTACTACTCCCCCACATGGCCATTTAGATCACTCCCAATAATAATCTTCTCCTCAATCGGTATTCCTTGCATCAATTCATCCATGTCATCCCAAAAATCCTTCTTAGCATCCTTGCTAAGGCCAACCTGGGTGGCATAAGCACTAATAATGCTAAAAATATTTCCCCCTAGAACAACCTTGATAGTTATGATTCTATCACCTATCCTTGTAATTTTGACAACATCATCCTTCAACATCTTATCAACAATAATACCTACGCCATTTTTATGTTTATCAATACATGTATACCAGATTTTGTATCCAGTGTCTCTAATCTCTCTACAATGTTCCCCTGTCCACTTGGTTTCCTGCAAGCAAGCTATATTGACTTTTCTTCTCATCATGGTATCCACTATCTCCAAAGATTTCCCTGTCAAATAGCCAATATTCCAATATCCAACTCTAATCCTTTTTTGTTGAACTTGCTTCTTTACTTGCCTTTGTCAAAAATGTTGCCCTTGCACTTTTTTCACTACATCCGGGCAATGATGCGGCGAGACTAGCTTCTTTACCCACACCCGTCCAAGATGTGGAAACCCTTGCACATTTTTCACCACATCTGGGCGATGATGCAGAGGGAATATCTTCTTTTCCCACACCCGTACAAGATGTGGAAACCCTTGTTTGTCCTTCAACACAACTGGGCTTCATTGTGCCAAAACCCCTTGCATATTTATCACTGCACCCGGGTGCCGATGCAGTGTGTCGCTAGGTGGGTACGCTCCAATTTTTTTTATAAGGATCCATGTCATAGAAAGAGTGATAAAGTTTTTATAGGCTGGTTGTCAACATACCACCAGCCCTCCTCCTTTACCCGAGCTTGGGACTGACTACATTTGCATAGAAGTAACAAAGAAAGAAATGGACAAAAATAGACAACTACAAGATAACACAAGTTGTAGAGTGAATCTATCCTAAATGGTGTCAGTCCACTACCTAGTTATTTCCAACTAAAATTTCCAACTTGTATTGTATTCCCTTTTCTATACTGATACCAAAATCCACAAATATCAATGTCTTTTGTATCTCAAGATAAACCTCTTTTTCAGCTTAAGGATAACTATTGTTGTGTTTGTACGACATCAGGAGACCACCCTCCTTAGAGAAGATCACAATCCACCTCCACCTCATTTGGAAATAGCATTATCACAAGAAGTAGCTCCAAAGAAGCTCCATCACAACCTTCTAACAAGAGGTAACAGAAAAACCAACAATGAACAAGAAGGGAAGAAGGAAAGTATAATTCTTTCTCACAAGATTCAAATTGAAGCACTATAAACAAGTGATGATCAACTACACAAGATTTTGACAAGACCATATTTGTTCGAGTAGGACACTAGTGTTGAGATAAAGCTGATACTAGCTTGGATATAGTTGGAGATAGAAAATCAATATTCTAATCTTGGAAGCATAGCATGTAGATGGATGCTCAAGTGTGCTTTAAGTGTCCATTATGCACTACTATATGTAGGAAACACTTAGGAGGATAAAGCTTTCTTTGGAGAATCTAAGTCTAGACCTCCACATTTTTACCATTAAACTTGTAAGATCTCCTTTTTTCTTATATTTTTTTTCATGTTCCTCCTTCATTCTACCTCCTTTGGTCTTGATCCTTGAGAAACCATGGTGGATATATCGGATTTGGACTAAGAATCTCTCCTATAAATCTTCTTTGGCCTAAATAAGGCTATACCTTGCTAGATCAAGTGTTGGTGGGTTGTTTGGTTGTGTTCATATGCTGGATGTGCTCTTCTTTCTTTGAAGCTTTTGATCATCTCTAGAGGCAAGTGATATATCTATCATTTCTCTATATTTGCTCGCATAACCTACATGCACACTCTAATAATCTTAAGAACATGCTAGATTTGATTAAATGATGTTTTGGTAGTGTGATCGTTGATCTCAGATTTTCTCACCTTCCTCTCACTTAAATGATGATCTATGGTGGTGAAAATAAACCTTTCTAGATGCTATAAAATTGAGATTTTCAAGCATGCTTTCTTTTACCATAAACCTACCTTGATGTTATTGAGATGATCTCACCATTGTATGTGCTTGAAATGTTGACGTGGTATGGCTTCCTTAGCCTGTTAATGACTCCATTGTTGTGACAATAAAGCTATATTGAATCCCTAATGTTTTGAACCACCCCATCTTCACTAATGAACTTCATGATCCATATTTATCCCTTAATGCATTAGCTGTGGCAATATACTTAGATTCTATTGTAGAATATGCTAGTGTCTCTATCTTGGAACTCCTTCAATTTACAACTCTATCATGTAGGAAAAATGCAATTTCTAATTGCAACCGGTAGTTGTCCTTGTCGGTTTGGAAGCTTGAAACGGTGTAACCTTTCTAACCAACTCTTCTTTAATTTGTTATGTCAAAATTGACCATTTTGTCTTATCAAGTAGTTTAGGATATTCTTCACATAAATCTAGAGATATTCAATGGGATTTGACTAGTACCTACTTCTCATGATCAAAGCATATACAAGACATTTGGGTGTGTGTGTCGTATTGCATACACGATATATCCAATTGCATAAGCATATGGAATGTTACTCATGTGTGTCATCATTTCCAAAGAGCTTTTACATTGTGGTTTAGATAGACTTATTTCATGATACATTAGTAGTTTCCTCTCTTAGAATACTACATGCTGAAAATTTTCAACACTTTGTCAATGTATGTGCTTTAGCTTAGGCCAAGAAGCCTCTAGATATATCTCTATAGATTTTTATTGTAGGATATAATATGTGTTGTCTAATCCCTTCATGGAGAAGACAATGCCCAACCAATTCTTAACCGACTGTAGAGTAGGTATGTCATTTCCCATCAATAATATGCCATCCATATATAATATGAGAAATACAACTAGGATCTCACTATGTTTTTTTATAAAAAAAAGGTTCATCTTCATTTGTTATATTGCCAAACTCTTTGACTATATCACCAAAACAAAGATGATAGCTTCTAGATGCTTGTCTCAATCCATAGATTGACCTTTGTAGCTTACAAACTATACAGTCTTCATTTGGAGTATTAAAACCTTTGATTTATGCTATGTACACGTCCTCAAGAAGATTCCCATTAAGGAAATCCATTTTAACATCTATTTCTCAAATCTCATAGTCAGGATAAGCTGAAATGGCAAGCATGATCCTGACAAATTTAACCATGGCAATTGGTGAAGTCATTTTTTGATAGTCAACACCTTGAACTTGTCTAAAATTTTTGCTGCCATTTGTCCTTTTGTAGGTTTATATGTTGACATCCATGTCAATCTTATTAATGAAGACCCATTTACATTCTACAAATTTTACCCTTTTAGGTACATCCACTAAAGTGTATACTTTGTTGTCTTACATGGTGTCCATATCAAATCTCATGGCCTCAAGCTATTTAGTAATATCTAGTCCCTTAATATCCTCATTGTAGTTTTTTTCTCATCATTATTCACGATGAAAAAATCATTTGATCGAGTCATGAGAAATTCAAAACTCTCAGGATCCAAATGTGTGCCACTAGACCTTTGAGTTTCTTATTCTACATGAGGATTTTGATATTCTATAATGTCAAATGATTCCCTTTGTTCCTCATCTACCTCCATAGGTTTAATGTTGTCTTGTTGGTCTTGAACGTTTTGATATCTATCTTCCTCCCACTAGTTCCTATAAAAATATATTCCTTTCTAAAGAATACAACAACTACAACAATCACTTTGTTCTCATATGCAATATAAAAGTACTAACCCATAGCTTTCATGGGGTGTCTAGCAAACAAACATTTTTCCAATTTGGTTTTCGTTTTTTAGAGAATCGTTTCTTGACATAATATCCACATCCCCAAATATTGACAAATGTCATATTGGAACGTTTCCCATTCCATATCTAGTATGGTATTCTTTTGAATCAATTTAGATGGTATGTGGTTAAGTGTAAATTTAGAGGTTTCAAGAGAATATCTTTATAAGGAAATTAGAAGATTATCTAAACTCTTTTATTGAGCATACGACGTCCAACTAGTTGAGACTCCCTCTTTCTGACACACCATGATGTTGTGGTGTTCCATTTGGAGTTGGCTATGATACAATATCATAATTTTAAAAGGGCCTCAAACTCTTAGTTTAGATATTCTTTACCATGATCAAATCATAGTGCTTTAATATTCCTACCAAGTTAGTTATGTACTTCATTCATGAATTCCTTGATTTTTTCAAGCGATTCAAATTTGTGTTTTATAAGATACACATATCCATTTCTACCAAAGTCATCAATAAATGTGATGAAGTATTGATACCCACCTCTAGCACTTGTTCTAAAAGGTCCACACACATCAATATGTATGAGTACCAATAAGTCACTTGCCCTTTCACTACTACCAATGAGGGTGCTTTTTTCATATTTACCTAATATATAAGATTCACATGTGATTGTTATTTAAAAATTAAATAAGTCTAGACAACCATATTTATGGAGTCTAGGAATGTGTTTCTCATTTATGTTCCCTAGATGAGAGTTCCAAAGGTAAGTTTTCATTTGATACATCAACTTTACATTCTTAGTATTTGTGTTATATACACTTGTATAAAGATCTAATACAAAAATAAAATAAGACATCAACACACTTCCATAAAATATTTCATATCTTAAAATATCCTACCGTTATTTATTAGAAATTAAAAAAACTCCTTGTACAAACAAGATACAAAAATAACATCACAGTTTATGGTTGGTGTATGATAGTAGTTCTCTAACCCTATTACAAGTCCACTAGGAAGAGATAAACTATATGTGTATATAGATATGGAAATAACTCTTCATCCATTAGTGACTTGTGGATCCACCTCTCCTTTCATTAAGGGTTTAGTTCTCTTCAAAAGCTGCAAGTCAGATTATATGTAAGACCCACTTGTGGTATTTGTTGAAAGTATCAATATTTTGATATATTTGCAAGGGTACAACCCTTTCCTATATATAGGAGTGGACACAACAAGGAAGCAAACAACAAAGCCTAATGATCCTACTATACTTAGGCCCATGTAACATAAGACTTAAATAGAATGGAAAGTTGGAAACAAATCTAAAGACAATACAACAGTTGAACATATATATATATATATATATATATATATATATATATATATATACATACATACATAAACACACACACACACACACATATATATATATATACATATATATATATATATATATATATATATATATATATATATATATATATATTCCCTCTCAAGTTGGAGCATAGATATCAACCATGCATGTCTCACTACACAACTCCTAAACTCTCTTACTAGAGAGATGCTTTAGTAAAATATCTATAGTTTTCTCATGTGTAGGTAGAAAATGGGTAGAGATCTTCTTTGTCAGCACAACATCTCAAAGAAAATGACAATCCACCTCAATATGCTTAGTCCTTTCATAAAAGACCAGACTACTAGCAATGAAAGTAGCAACATGATTGTCACAGTACATCGAAATAACATGAATGATAGGAAACCCATAGTCAGGAAGAATAGATTTGATCCATAATAGCTCACAAGTAGTATGTGCATTGCACAATGTTCAAATTCTACATTGAATATGGCAATAATTTTTTTTCTTGAATTCTCCAAGTAACCTAGTTACCCCCTACAATATGGCGTGGAGAGCGAGGTTTTTCCCAACTAAATATTTGGGATACCCCCTCATGGAGGGCAGGGGCTCAACATCTGACTTTAAAGACTACCTTGATAGTATTAAACCCAAAGTTGACAACTAGAGCGGGCTGCACATATCGATGGTGGGACATCTGGTTCTGGTCCGAACCGTGCTTCAGTCTACGGTTAGATTTTGGGCTAGTATGGGGGAGATGTCGATGTCGCTGGCATAGACAATAAGGGCCATCACCGCAAACTTAATCTAGACAGGGAAGACCCATTCCATTGCTTGGAACAAGATCGCGAGACCGTACGCTGAAGGAGGCCTACACATCCTGGGACCCGAGGAACTCATGTACATGTGGACCAGGAAAAGAGTTGAGAAATTCATGAAAGAGAAGGAGAACAACTGGCTCAGCTGGATGAGTAGACGGTATGGGAGGTGCTTGCACATTCAAGAGAACACCATGCCTTCTCATGTCTAGAGGGCAATGTGCAGGTTGGTTCAGGATAATGGGGATCAATATATTGTTGATTCTATTGGTGAATGGTCCTTCCGCGACATCTCAACATTGATTAACACCGGTACTGGCATCATCCCTTCCCCTAGGTGGACCGACATCCTATGGAGCTTTGCTCACTGCCCTAAATGGAGTGTTTTCTGCTTTAGATCCATTCTTGATAGACTACTGACGAAGGACAAAATGATCAAATGGGGATTATAGGTCAATAATAAACGTGTTCCATGTAAGGTGGCCACTGAAACAAGATCACATCTATTATTTGAATGCAGCTGGACCAAACGGCTTTGGAAGACCGTTTACCTCAGAAATGGGTAGGGGCAGGATGTGCCATCCTCTCTTGATGAGTTCTTTGAGTGGACAATCGGTAAAACTAACTGGACCAAGGTGACTAGGAGCTTCGCCAACCTGTGTATAACAGGTACCAACTAACTCATGTGGTATGAAATGAATAATAGGGTTCATGGGCGTAAGGAGAACAAGCCTGAAGATCTACTGGATCGCTTGGCTAAATAACTAAAATGGCACATTTTTTGTAAACCTGAGATTTTAAGTAATCTCGAGATTAACACTCAAATCTACTGGGGTTTTTGTAGTTAGTCCCCATGTACATCGCTTAGGGCCCGTCTCAGGGTGCCTTGATTTGTTGTATAATTTACTATACACCCCCTTTTTGGTTTAATATATTTACCCATTTTGTGTATGAGAATATCCAAGAAAACAATAGCAGATAGCATCGAGGTGATGGTTTATCACTCCCAAGTTGGTGATTATGAATATACATAGGCAATCAAAAGCTTCTGGTGGTAAAGAAAATATTGGTTCATGGGGATAAATAAAGTTACAAGGAATCTTATTTTGGGAGAACAAAAGAGGGCATCCGGTTGATGACCCAATTGGATGAAAGGATGGCATACGCCTAAGAGAACTTAGGGACTTCCATTTCATTAGGAAAGTGTGAGCTGCATCAAGTAGATGCCTATTTTTCCTTTCAACAACATTATTTTTTGTTTTCTGTAGGGACACAAAGTTTACTGAATGATCCCCTTGGTGATACAATCTTTTAAAAACCATGTTGCAAAATTTAGAAGCATTATTAGTGTGGACACTTAGTAGTAGTAGAAAATTGAGTCTTTATTTCATTCATAAGCTTGGAGAAAATATCTAAAACTTCAAAATGATCTTTTAACTAATAGATACAAGTAACACGAGACCAATCATCAATAAACATTACACAATAATGTACACCAGTACAATTAGTAATATGAAATGGTCCCCAAACATCAAAATGAACTTAATAAAACAAACTTGGACTCCTATTGTTACGACAAGGAGGAAACATTGTGTGATACTTTTCCAAGCTGAACAGATTGGCATGAAAAGTTTTCTATAGACAAAATTGTTAATAAAGACTTCAATATGGAAGTAGAAGGATGACCAAGTCGTAGGTTCCATTGATGAAGGGAGCTAGACTGGGCCACAAGAGCAGTAGTGTGGGGGTTGATGAGGTCTATAGGAAGTATAGACCATCTCCACCTTCATATCCTCACCAATCATCTTATTTGTCCTAAGATCCTACATAAAGACAATGTAAGGAAAGAAGGTTACTCTGTAGTTTAAGGTTGTTTTGGTAATTTTACTAATAGACATTAAATTTAGTGGGAATTTCAACACAAACAACACATATTATAGAAGATTGCTATTCACATATCCTCTCTCAACCAAAGAAGTGGACCCATCTACTAGATGCACATGAGAATGACAAGTAGATTTCTTCAGGTAAGAAAATAGTTTCTTATTATCAGTCATATGGGTTGTAGCACCCGAATAAATAACCCAATCATCTTTTGATAAAGATGAAGAGACTTGAAGACATGATGGGTCACCTGAGTGTTTGGCAATGCTCATTTAATGTGTAATAGTAGTAGTAGAAGCGGTCTTAATCGATTTGTCAAGGTCAGAATAACTCTGTATCACCATATGAGGATTAGTACCATGAGGAATAGAGGTAGACTCTCCATTTACATTGGTAGTTGACACTTTATTTGCACATTCTGGTTTCATATTCTTTAACTAGCATTTGTCTTCATTCTGAATAGTAGGATTATAGAAATTGTAGATTCTAGATTGGGACGAGGAAGTTTCAGATCAAGAAGAATAGGATCCTCTCCTACTATTATTGGGACTCTTTCCCCAGACATGACTAGGAATACCATGCCCTCGTCTGGCAACAAAAAGGGGAAACATGCTCCTCAACAACAATAGTAGAAGACACAAAATGAGATAGTCAAAGATAGGCATCATCGAACGTTAGAAAGGATTCAAATGCAAGATTTTATTGGTGGAAACTTCATAACTAGAAGGTAGAGATGCCAAAATTGACACAATTGTATTTCTCCTTGTTGCTTCTACATTTTGGAAAGATCAGATGATAAGGGATGATGAAGCTTGAGCTAGCCCCTAATTCCTTTAAAAGTGTCAAAATGTGAAGTGAAGGTTGAGTCAACTTCAAGTTTAAGGGAATGTAAACATTTATATAGATGAATTACTTGGGATGCATTTCCCTTGATAGAATACACTTGGGTAAGGTGATCCCATGCATCCTTGGATGTGTCAGTGAAGAGTAGATTTGCAAAGATATGCAATTCACAACTATTCAAAATGTAAGAGAGAACTAGAGAGTCATGTTTAGACCACCTTTTAAAATCTGCCTTACTTTTGTCAGAAGCTTTTTCCGTAGATTTCTTTTTATCAGATGTGTCTTCTTATGGTGGAGGTAGATCTATGAGATGCTCCAGTTTCCCCAAAGGGTGCACATAGATTTCAAACCAAAGGAGCATTATAATTGGACACATTTAGATCTATTAAGCATCACATATGTTACACAACTAGGGTGTATCTCAAGAATCCCAATGGAGGAGGAAAACCCATAATATACCAACATAAGGTATAACCTAACAACATAGTTAGAGTAGTTGAGGGGTCATACAATCATTGACATGCTGTGTCAGGATACACACAATTGTAAATTTGCGATGGTAACACATCATGTTAGGCCACAATCACACTGTGTAGGCATAAAAACAACATATCTATGTCGAGAAAAGATGAAGAATATGTAGTGAACCTTATGAGTCACCAAGTGAAATTGGAATATGTTGGAAAGATTCAAACATATCAAAGAATATATAGACAAAACCCTATTAGAGCTGGTCATAAGTGACCATAAAAAGGATGATGTTTGACTTTTTGAATAATCAATATTCAGAGCATAAGACCAATGGAAAGGCCATAAGTAGTTCTCTTAGATCCTCTTCTTGGGAAGATGATAGGGCTAAAAAAGAGACTAGATCTCCATTGGTGTGATCAACATGATGGAGAATAAAGAAGATGATGAATGGGGATGGGAGGAGAGATGAAAACAACATCTTCTTGGAAATGAGGTGTCATGAGGTGACTATACATCCTGCTCTAATACCATGTAGAAAGTAGTCGTCTTTCTATATCTTAGAAATGGTACAACCCTCTCCTATATATAGGAGGGGACACAACAAGGAGGAAAACATGAAATCGTAGTGGGATTATACTTAGGCCCATACTACATAAGACTTAAGTAAAACAATAATTGAAATTCAACATAATAAAATAGTTGAAGATAAATATATATCAATAATATCTAATATCCAAGTTGAATAAGTAGATAAGCTCATCTCCATGACACATATACATAAAGTGGATATTTATATTTCCTACTCATTCTTATTCAGTTTATCAAGGTACATAGGGTAATGTCTTTTCCAATGTCTGATCTGAAAGCTCTAGATGGGGTGGGGTGAATAAAGAAAATTCTATTTTACAACTTAAAAAACAAGGTTGGTCAAATGTAACTTGCTTAATAAAATATTGTTGACTCAAGGTCAATTAGATCATTGTTGACTCACGTCTAAGTTGACTAAACCCATGTTTTGATGATGACTAACCATTCCACATATTTGTTTCTAATGTCTCTACTTGAGTGATTTCAGATTAGGTATAAACACACTCCAAATGCCCTAACTTGTGCTTATCAAATTGGAGAAAAGACAAGTCAAAGTCAATACAAGTGCACACTTTTGTAATATGATGTAAATCCATTAGAATCATGTTGTAAATCACTTGTAATGATTGTATGACTTGTAATGAAGCTTAGAAAAAATCAGGAGCACTTAGATCGAATATTTAAGCACTCAAAAGCCATTTTCCAAAATTCACATCAGGCTATTCATCGGCCGAGTTCTGTGAGTTGCAAACTCGACCGATCCTGATTAGATCTTGAAAATGACTTTTGATCAGTTGAGTTTACACTTCATAGAACTCGACCGATGGAGTACTTGACCAATTCGATTTTCATTGGTCGGTCGAGTTTCCCTAGGACAAACTCGATCGATGGTCTGAATATCGGCTTTGTCTTTTACTCTATCGATCGAGTTACCCTTATAGAAACTCGACTGATTGCACTATACAAAAAAGTGCAGAAAAGTGCTTCTAGCCGTTGTAGAGTTGCAACAAGTGAAAATATATCCGTTGCAAGCCACAAAATGGCTAGTTTTCATTCTCAAGTGTTCCCAAAGGCTAAGAGGCATCCCCAGCTATAAATAGGACCCCTTGGGCTTCATTCCAAGGTGGAGCATTCAATGCAAAACTCTATGTGAGGTTCCTATTCTATAGTTGAGTGCTTCCTACAACCTCCTCTCTCTCTCTAAGCTTAATCACTTGCTACATCCATTAGAGTGAGTAGGAGATTTGTAAGAGAGCTCGTCCTACATGTATATCTTATGAGGCTCCAACTTCCACCACCTCCCTATCTCTCATTTCAATCATGAAGATGAAGGTTCTCTCTCTTGGCTAAAGAGGTGAAGAAGAATAAGAGAAAGCATCCCTTGGTGAAGATCAAGGCTGAAGACTTGGAGCAAGAGTGGGTAAGCCCTTGGTGAAGGCAGAAGACTCCTTGCTCAAGTGGGTAAGTCCTTAGTGGAAGCTTCTCCGAGTGAAGGTGAAGTCAAAGGCGGAAGATCCAAGAAGAGAGGGTAATCCCTGCAAGGCTAAAGACTTGTGCAAGAGTAGGTAAGTCCTTGGAAGAAGGCGGAAGACTCCTTGCAAAGTGGGTAAGTTCTTGGTAAGGTTGAAGACTCTTTGTATTGGATAGATGTGCTCTTCTACTCTCCTTTTATAACTTTTTGTTATATCCTTTACTTTAACAAGTGGTGTTTCTTATTTCTTCATACCCCCACCTTTTTGAAATGATAAAGGGGGAGAAAGGTATGCCTTCTTTTGACAAAACAGGGAGAAGGCATGTCTTACATGAAGAAGAGAAGTATGCTCATGTAAAGGGAGTAGGTAAAGGGGAGAAGACATATATGTGTAGAACATATATGAGTAGAAGACATCATTTTTATAAATATTATGAAAGCTGACCATGCAGGAGAAATAACATCAATTGAGGGGGAATATGAGAACTCCACTAGCATCAATTGAGGGGGAGCATATGAACTCAATTCTATTGAAAACCCTAGGTTTCTCCAAAGGTATGACTTTACTTAAATGCTTTCAATACATTTATGGAATGGTTTGTCATCTTCAAAAAGGGGGAGAATGTTGACTCAAGGTCAATTAGGTCAATGTTGACTCACGTCTAAATTGACTAAACCCCTGTTTTGATGATAACTTACCATTCCACATATTTGTGTCTAATGTCTCTACTTGAGTGATTTCAGATTAGGTATAGACACACTCCAAATGCCCTATCTTGTGCATATCAAATTGGAGAAACGACAAGTCAAAGTTAATACAAGTGCACGTTTGTGTAATATGATGTAAATCCATTAGAATCATGTTGTAAATCACTTGTAATGATTGTATGACTTGTAATTAAGCTTATAAAAAATTAGGAGCACTTGGATCGAATGTTTAAGCACTCAAAAGCTATTTTCCAAAATTCACATCAGGATATTCGTCGGTCGAGTTCCATGACTTACAAATTCAAACGATCCTGATTGGATCTTGAAAATGACTTTTGATCGGTCGAGTTTACACTTCACAAAACCCGACCAATACCTGACCAATTCGATTTTCATTGGTCGGTCGAGTTTCCCCAGGACAAACTCGACCGATGGTCTGAATATTGGCTTTGTCTTTTACTCTATCAGTCGAGTTACCCTTATAGAAACTCGACCAATTGCACTGTACGAAAAAGTGTAGAAAAGTGCTTCTAGCTGTTGTGGAGTTGCAACAAGTGAAAATATATCAGTTGCAAGCCACAAAATAGCTAGTTTTCATTCTCAAGTGTTCCCAAAGGCTAAGAGGCATCCTCAGCTATAAATAGGACCCCTTGGGCTTCATTCCAAGGTGGAGCGTTCAATGTAAAACTCTATGTGAGGTTCCTATTCTATAGTTGAGTGCTTCCTACAGCCTCCTCTCTCTCTAAGCTTAATCACTTGCTACATCCACTACAATGAGTAGGAGATTTGTAAGAGAGCTCGTCCTACATGTATATCTTGTGAGGCTCTCTCTTCCACCACCTCCCTATCTCTCATTTCAATAATGAATATGAAGGTTCTCTCTCTTGGCTAAGAGAGGTGAAGAAGAACAAGGGAAGGCATCCCTTGGTGAAGATCAAGGCTGAATGTAGCGACCGTCGCACAAAACGACAAACAAATCATTACTAAATAAGCAGAATAATCATAAGCAATGGATTAACAAAAATAACTAAAAATTAAAACCATTTTGCAAAGAGATCCATGTCTAGGAAAACTCTTTAAGGTAAAACCAAAACTTTATATACATCATTGTTCACATTGTACATACACTGTACCATCTTTTCTTGAGGATAACATATAACAGTTGCTCTATCAAAACACATACTGGAACAACATAAAACCTCGAGGCATTCAAGACAAAATCTCAGATTATTCATGAAACCAGTATGAACCAACCCCAAGGACCTGAGAGTACAGAGACGACACATAGGACTTCTATTTACAAGACATGATAGACAGTCTACTCAACCTGAGCTGTCACTACTGTCCATGCTGTTGTTGTTCTTTTTTTGCAGAAAGGTCTTCACCTCCTCGTGCACGTCCACCTAAAAATTTGGATCCCACGGGGGTGAGACAATTGTAATTGCCCCAGTGAGAGATATAACTCTCCACCAACAATGTTATTATCACAGTTAAATAATATTAAATTGAGCAGAGGATAAGCAGTTTAGAGTATTCTCATCTTTTAAGGCATTACAGCTATCTATGATAGAGCAGTAATTCATCTATTCACTTTATAAGGAATATGAAGAACACATATATCATTTACCCATCATACTATCTCAAGCTTATCCTGTGATGCTCATTATCATGGTATGTCATCCATGAATCATTCTCATTTCTATCTATTGGCCTCAGCCAATCTGCTAACCAGATATTGAATTGTACCAGTCATGTGAGTATACATCATCATATCATGTCCAAGCATTGGACTATGCCAATTGTATACAACCATTCCAGGCATTGGACTATGCCAATCCTTTGTTAGTATTCCAGACATTGGGATTTAACCCAATCCTTTATTATTATTCCAGGTATTGGGATTTAACCAATCCTTTATTATTATTCCAGGTATTGGGATTTAACCAATCCTGTGTTACATGCATTGAGCCTCTGCCAGGTATTGGACTTTAACCAAACCTGATTACACTGCCATGCATTGGTCTGTAACCAATCCTGATTACAGGCATTAAGCATTTATAAATTGAGCAGAGGTTCTTTTTATATTAACAAGTAGGATAATTCACTGTATGAATAGAATGAAGTAATATCCTTTCTTAAGGAGAACATTGCATCTACCCATGGTAGAGTTGTAAATCATCTATCTGCTTTGCAAGGAATGTAAAGAAACATAAATAACATCTATCCATGTCATATGTGTAAAAGAAATGTAACATCAGCCAATGATTTCCGTATTCAATCCTTAAGCAAACATGCTATACGGCTGATTACATTTTACAATCACATTTACGCCCTGAGGAGATGAGGTATAACGCTCATACTCCAACCGACCACTGTGAAGTCGAAATCGGCACCATACATAGGTCATCAGAAGAGCCGGATTTCTATGACCTCCCACATCTCGGTCAACGCGAGATCACATGCAGGACATCTTGTGTCTCTTCTAAATATAGCTTTCCAGGGTATACTGGCAACTTCGCTATCAGAGTTACAGTGGCGTGCTGCACTCTCTTTGCGATCGTGAGATTTCATGTTTACCTCCACCGATCCGGCATTAACATTATTGGGAGATGTGTACGACATCTAACCCAATCATCGGGAAATTCATGATACATCCATCCCAGTACGTATAATGAAGGATTGAGAGATTTAATGTTTATCTCACATCAATTCCTCCATTAGGGCGTAAGGATATTCGCACCCATAACCCCCACATACTCAAAAGTATGCCCTCTGGGTTTTATCACAGAGCACCTGTTTCACCATCACCAATTTGCTGACGATGATGGATCTATGGTCAGGGATCTACATGATATGATTTCACTTGATTAATTAAGTACATTAGCATATTCTTTTAGCATCAGTCAAGTTCTCAAACATAACTTATTCAGACAAATGCTATAAGGAAATATGTACTATTTTCATCAATCACTTCTCAGTCTTTATAAGACATTGGGATCTCAGTCCCTCATTTCATTTCTTTGAAAGTTCACATTTCTCAGTAACATCATTATCATACTTATCAAGTCTGGGTATTCATACCCTCAATTCATCACTATCACTGTTACCATTTGTTAGGTAACTATTACCTCCAGGTCCTCAGACCGAGGTATACATCATACTTGTTACACAAGTATCTCACATGGCTCACAAGGCCTATTAAGTGTTTTGTCACCCTTCACTAGGCAACAACTTATTCATGGAACTCATAGGTCCATACACATTTTGTTACTTCTACTAAGCAACAACAACATTATGCACATAAGGCCATTAATCATTATACTTGTTATACAAGTATTTAACATGCCTTACAAGGCTATGCAATAATAGAAATACAACCTTCCCATCATTAGGGTTAGGGTTTTCCTTTCTTATCGATTAAGGTTTCTCTTACATATCATCACCCTTCATTAGGGTTAGGGTTTTCTATTATTAACCATTCAGGTTTTAAAGATCATATTATCAATGATCAAACCCTAATTCATTGCTCCACACATCTAGGAGTAGACTTTGATATCATAAGTATTCAATCATACTTAATAATTCTCATCATTTATCATTAAATGATTATCAACACAAGGTATGAGTTTCTCTCTCATCCATACCAGAGAATGATTACATCATACTTTATTAACTTGGCTTAACCCTTTCTCAAGGTATGTTAGCCTACACTTATCAAAGTGCATTAATCTCATTATAACAATTGACATAACACACTTCATGTGTTACTCATCCAAGTATATTGGGCTTAAAGTGCAACAAGGTATATTAACCTTGAAGTGTTGGATGTGATATCTATCATGTCTTGATGTATCAATTCCCTCGTCACCTTTATCTTACTTAAGTTCATCAACTTATCTTGTATTAGGGTATTTCCCATCCTAATACTTTATGCACTAGCTCAGCACATTTATCATATAATGTATTGGTCACAAGTCACTTATTTGAATTATTCAATCATCATCAATAATATGGACTCATCTTGGGTTGAGGTATTATTGTATAAGGTTGTCCATTATCAACCACTCTAGGTGCTTCACCTATCAAGGTATTAGCCACACCATTACTTGGTGTCACACTCATCACTTCTACGAGTTTCTTGCCCTCACCTTTACAAGGTGTATAGGGTTAAAGATGTGCATATGTTCACCATATCGAGTTGTAGGTGTACAAGCACCACCATATCGGGTTGGTGGTGTATGAGCACTCACCATATCAGGCTAGAGGTATATGACCATCATCCATATCGGGATAGAGGTGT
This sequence comes from Alisma plantago-aquatica, assembly GCA_963693085.1. Classification (NCBI taxonomy): domain Eukaryota; kingdom Viridiplantae; phylum Streptophyta; class Magnoliopsida; order Alismatales; family Alismataceae; genus Alisma; species Alisma plantago-aquatica. Next base: position 1,030,571,633 of record OY856410.1, on the reverse strand, counting down.
TTGTATATGTTACCCATGTTGTGCATGAGGTACTAATCCATCACCATTTTGGGCTAGAGGTGCATTCAATCACCATATCGGGCGGCTCACCATCTAGGGTTGGTTGTGACGGATTCGGGTTTGCCATATCGGGCTCAACCCAAAATACAATTCAATTGGAGTGTCGAGAACCAAACCATATTGGGCTACACTATCAACCATTAGTTTGCAACACCCATGTCAGGTTAGGGTTGATTGTGACAGGCACATGGTACATATATGTGTCGCCCATGATGCTTAAGAGTTATCAACTCATCACCATATCGACTACCATATTGTCTAGGGCTGTGTATCGTGCAACCCTATCGTGCAAGATCATGTGTCGTGTAGCCATGTTATGCAAGGTCATGTAGGCCTCATGATACTAAGTACCAATGATGTATTATATGATCATATCGTGCATTGGCACTTGTTACTCTTCACTTATATCAGGTTACCCAAATTAGGGTTTCTTGTCAACATACAAGTATACAATTGACCTTGTATTGTGCATGGAGTCTATAATAGACTTCCTATCGTGCAAGAGGTGTATACTACACTCCCATATCGTGCAAAAAATTATACAATCATATCCATATCATTTTAGTGAAGTAGGTGCATCATCATATCGGGTTAGATGTGCTTGCTTGTATGCTTGCACCCGATATCACTTTTATAAGGTGATACCATCATATTCAAGCTTTAGAACTTTACTATAACTATTATAGTTCATGTAAACAGGTCTAACAAACTACTAGAACTCATAATCTCATCAACTATTTCAGGAAATTTTAGAATTAAAAGTAATTCATTAAGTATAGCAATTTAGGTGATGAATAATAACATGGATGAGTTCAAGTTATATAACCCGCCTTAAGAACCACTTCAAAGATCCAAGCTCCAAAGCTCCATGTTCCTAAGGTTGAATATTACTTTATCAAATGTCCAAGGCTCGTTCACCACTCCTTCATATACAAGGAATCACCATGGATAAGCAATTGGTGAAGAAGAAAAGAAAGGTAGATCATAACCCTAATTCCATGCTTAAATCAAGCTTGAAGACAACTATAGCTTACCTTAGGGTTAAGTTTTGTTTTCCTTAGCTCCTTGGCCGACACCCTACAACTCTTGGGCGATATGGACTTCCTCTTGGCCGACACAACTTTGCTTGTGGCCGATACCCCCCCACTTGTGGCCAAAATCACTTCAATTGGCCGATATCAACTTGCTATGGGCAATATCAACATGCTATGGCCGATACCCAAGGCCTATGAACGATACCCTTGTGCTCTTGAACGACATGCTACCCCTGTTGCACGATATGATACTCACTTGCATGATAAGGCACTCACTTGGAGTCAAAACACTTCACTCTATGGCCGATATCACCCTATATGGCCAATATCACCTACTTGGGCTATATGCTCTTGCCATGGGCGAGATCCCAAGGCCCATGCACGATACCACAGCATCCCTTCATGATATGGGAGGTCTATGCACGATACCTTAGGGTAGGAGGGTGGTAAGGGTCACAAAATTGCACCAAGGGGTGAAACTAGGGGTATATATACTTGTTGTTCATGAAGGAAGGCAAAAATGAGGTATCAACATTTTGAGCTATGGGTGACACGTGTACATGCCTTTATAAAAAATTATAATGTCTTGCAAAATGGTTGACGATCATCTTGAGATGCAAATTCGTCCATTACTTATCCATTTGGATAAGTCATCTAGGTTTAATCACTATTTTAAGTCAAGCCGATACACTTTTTCTAAGGAAACTTGTTGGCTGTCACACCTCACCTTCTTGAGGTGCTTTTCACGATATGGACTTTTCCAAGAGTTCACAAAACGATATGGGACACCTCCTTGGGCTCCATGTCTGATAGGCACTCATATCTAAGCTTTTCAACTTGATACAACTCAGGTTAAGCTTCCAAATTCAACCCTTTTTCTTGGTTATTTCATCACCAAGAATACCATAACTCATAAGTGATTCAAACATGGTGTATCTTTCATTATCTCTCCTCTAAATGATACTAGGAGGGAGTAGGGACACTCTAGAGGTGGTAATTTTCATAACAACCCCACATTTTGGGTAAATTACAATTTGTACCAAAATTGGTGCACAATGCTCCAACATTGTTCAAACTTGAAATTTAGGCTTTCCACAAGACACCACTTAGCATAATTCTCTCTATTATGATGCTAAAACATATAAGGCACGTTCAACATGTGACATATTGCAATATAACCCCTCAACTTGGGTAAATTGCACTTTGGTCCAAAATAAAGGAAACTTGCTCAAACATCATTCAATCGGGACCAAACTTGAAACATGAGTGTGTCACATGATAACAAAGAACCTTAGAGGATTATATTAAAGTTATAAGAAACTTTATTAGCCAAAACAAATAGAACTACCTCATAACCCAGGTCAGGGTCGTTACAAGTTATAAACCCTTAGCAAGGATTTCGTCCCCGAAATCCCAAGTAAAGGGAAATAGATATTATTCATTCATCATATCATCAAGTTTCCACATAAAATCTTAATGTTATGGAGATGCCATAGAACTTTGATCAACACAAAGTTCTTTAACCAAAAATCCCATGGAATCAAACACATAAGATACATGCTTCACTGTCTTTTCATTATCGGGTGTGTAGTTAATTCTGGGTTAGGTAACACTTTTCTCACTCAGATAGAGGTTGTTTGTTAATCTCATTTGACAAACTTTTATTGTAATATTTTTACAATTATTCCTTCAAGTAGATCATTCTCATCAATGTTATGTTTATGCAAAGCATAAACCCCTAACATATGATGTCCATACTACATTAGGTAACTGTACTGATTCCATAGTTAACCATTCCATGTAACTATCATAAGATAGTCTGATGTTTCTCAGATACCAGAATTCCTTACCTAGGTATCTATCACATGTGTTGAAAACACATCCCATCCTCATCATTTCCATCTCTCTGTTGTCATTACCATAGCCACACATATAAAAGGGTCTTTCTTTCATCTTGGAACATTACTTGTTACACATATCTTTATCTTGGAACCAAGGTTCAAGACAAACTGATACTTTTCTAAGTATCCATCAATTAAGCATTTTTTTAACTTATGCACATCAAGTGTCATAAGACCCACTTGATTGCCATGTCCCTGAAGGAAAGAACACAAAGAAACATATTCATCTTATCACCCTATCAGGGTTGTTTATCAAAGAGAAGAGATTATCATCTCCTCTGATTATTGTATGAACTTTCAACTATTCATGAGTCATTTACTCATATTTCATCCTAGGTTCCTGGCCATCATCATAGGAATTATAAGGATGATTACATGTCATCATTCCTATCTTTGTTATTGTCTAACATGTTCATGAGCATTTTGTTATTTTATCACATTTCCCATTTCCACATTATGGGAAAAGATCTTTACTATTCACACATGCTTTATCAGATAGGGATCATCTCCCTTGTTCTCATTCTCATTTCATGAGGATCATATACTTTTACTTCCTCATACACACATATTGATGATCATCTCAGATTCCATTTAATGCACTTAGTATGTGATACAAATGTCCATACCATTTTTTTAAAATTTCATTATACTCACTAGATTGTCTCAGAATGACTACTTGATCAGAGTAATAAAAAAGATAACAATCTAAGAGTTCCATACATGCCCTATCTCAAATAATTATATACCTGGCCAGGGTATACAAGTACTGAGATTAGGTAGTATGCACTTTGTTTATTATCATATTCCTTACTTTTCATGTCAATATAAACACAAGATTTAACATTCCTGGATTTTCTCCAGGCATCACTTCTATATCTCATCATCTTTCACACATATAAGAGCAATTATAAAGCATTTAAAAGAATACTGAACAGAATATAAATTCTAGTTCTCATCATTTCTTCCCTATGTCCCCAAAGGACAATCAATAGGGAAGTCCATAACAACAATCCTTTTTAGGATCATCAGGTATCATCAAATAAGGCATATCAAAATGAAAAAGCTCTATCTGACTGTTACCCCTCACGGTCATCCACTACTTCAGGTTGACTCAGCACATAGAGTCTAACTATTTCATGTTGTTGTTATTGCCTTTTTACATTATTGGGTTGTGACTTTTGTAAGCCCTACTGAGTCTACCTCAGTTGTTGAGTCATTTCCTCTCTTCTTTTCAAAGAAAAGAGTTTAGTATGCTCAACATGTCCATATCTATAACATGTCTTGTCCTCGTACCATGGTCTTATCAGTCTTATTATCGATGTAGAAACTAAGCCATGGGTTCTTACAGGTGGTAAGTTAGGACTTTTACCTTTACTTAGTGGCTACTGCCCTGGTACACTAGGCATTCATTGCGTTGGTGGCACCAAAAAATTTGTCTTTTTAGGACAACTAGGCAAATGTCTCTAGAATTGTAGAGACCTTTCCTTAATTCTCAGCTTATTGCCCCTTCTTGGGCATTACCATCACAGATATACTATCTGTCTATACTTATGGCAGAGTCTATTTTCTCTCCATATGTTAATCCTTCCCACATTTTCCACTGTTCCAACATGACTTTGTCATTCATGAATCCTTTCAGAACCCCAAGTTTCAACATTGAGGACTGGTAACCTAGGTTGTAATGCTAGTACCCAGTCTACTATATGCATCACTGTTGTCCTAACCTGCCCATCAAGAGCATAACATATGATTTTCTATCCTGATCAGGTCATGATGGGAATTCTCAAGCACTTTTTCTTCTCTTTCATGATCCCTTGAACCCTCTCTTGGTGCAACAACATTGCTTTTAGCAATGTGATTCTCATGTTCTCCAGTCAATCATTAACTTTACCCTTTACTCTGCATAAGAAGAAGTCACTATAGGGTATACTGGAGGACACTAACACAGACTCAACACCTTAGTCCTATGTCTCTGTAGACTCAGCGAACCTTAAGCTCTGATACCAAACTTGTAGCGACCGTCACACAAAACGACAAACAAATCATTACTAAATAAGCGGAATAATTATAAGCAGCGGATTAATGAAAATCACTAAAAATTAAAACCATTTTGCAAAGAGATCCATGTCTAGGAAAACTCTTTAAGGCAGAACCAAACCTTTATATACATCATTGTTCACATTGATCTTTTCTAGAGGATAACATATAACAGTTTCTCTATCAAAACACATACTGGAACAACATAAAACCTCAAGGCATTCAAGACAAAATCTCAGATTATTCATGAAACCAGTATGAACCAACCCCAAGGACCTGAGAGTACAAAGACGACACATAGGACTTCTATTTATAAGACATGACAGACAGTCTACTGAACCTGAGCTGTCCCTGCTGCTGTTGTTCTTTTTCTGCAGAAAGGTCTTCACCTCCTCGTGCACATCCACCTAAAAATTTGGATCCCACGGGGGTGAGACAATTGTAATTGTCCCAACGAGAGATATAACTCTCCTCCAACAATGTTATTATCACAGTTAAATAATGTTAAACTGTTTAGAATATTCTCATCTTTTAAAGCATTGCAGCTATCTATGATAGAGCAGTAATTCATCTATTCACTTTGTAAGGAATATGAAGAACACATATATCATTTACCCATAATACTATCTCAAGCTTATCCTGTGATGCTCATTATCATGGTATGCCATCCATGAATCAATCTCATTTCTATCTGTTGGCCTCAGCCAATCTGCTAACCAGATATTGAATTGTACCAATCATGTGAGTATACATCATCATATCATGTCCAACCATTGGACTATGCCAATCATATACAACCATTCCAGGCATTGGACTGTGCCAATCCTTTGTTATTATTCCAGACATTGGGATTTAACCAATCCTTTGTTATTATTCCAGGTATTGGGATTTAACCAATCCTTTGTTATTATTCTAGGTATTGGGATTTAACCAATCCTGTGTTACATGCATTGAGCCTCTGCTAGGTATTGGACTTTAACCAAACCTGATTACACCACCAGACATTGCTCTGTAACCAATCCTAATGACTAGCATTAAACATTTATAAATTGAGCAGAGGTTCTTTTTATATTAACAGGCAGGATAATTCACTGTATGAATAGAATGAAGTAATCTCCTTTCTTAAGGAGAACATTGCATCTACCCATGGTAGAGTTGTAAATCATCTATCTGCTTTGCAAGGAATGTAAAGAAACATAAATAACATCTATCCATTACAGATGCGTAAAACAAATGTAATATCAACCAATGATTTCCGTTTCAATCCTTAAGCAAACATGCTATACGGCTGATTACATTTTACAATCACACTTATGCCCTGAGGAGATGAGGTATACCGCTCATACTCCAACTGACCACTACGAAGTCGAAATCGGTACCATACATAGGTCATCAGAAGAGCCGGATTTCTATGACCTCCCACATCTTGGTCAGCGTGAGATCACATGCAGGACATCTTGTGTCTTTGCTATATGTAGCTTTCCAGTGTATACTGGAAACTTCACTATTAGAGTTACAATGGTGTGCTGCACTCTCTTTGCGATCGTGTGGTTTCATGTTTACCTCCACCGATCCGGCATTAACATTATTGGGAGATGTGTACGACATCTAACCCAATCATCAGGAGCTTCGTGATACATCCATCCCAGTACGTATAATGAAGGATTGAGAGATTTAATGTTTATCTCACATCAATTCCTCCATTAGGGCGTAAGGATATTCGTGCCCATAACCCCCACATACTCAAAAGTATGCCCTCCAGTTTTTGTCGCGGAGCACCTGTTTCACCATCACCAATTTGCTGACGATGATGGATCTATGGTCAGGGCTCTACATGATATGATTTCACTTGATTAATTAAGTACATTAGCATATTCTTTTAGCATCAGTCAAGTTCTCAAACATAACTTATTCAAACAAATGCTATAAGGAAATATGTACTATTTTCATCAATCACTTCTCAGTCTTTATAAGACATCATAATCTCAGTCCCTCATTTCAGTTCTTTGAAAGTTCACATTTCTCAGTAACATCATTATCATACTTATCAAGTCTGGGTATTCATACCCTCAATTCATCACTATCACTGTTGCCATTTGTTAGGTAACTATTACCTCCAGGTCCTCAGACCAAGGTATACATCATACTTGTTACACAAGTATCTCACATGGCTCACAAGGCCTATTAAGTGTTTTGTCACCTTTCACTATGCCACAACTTATTCATGGAACTCATAAGGTCCATACACATTTTGTTACTTCTACTAAGCAACAACAACATTATGCACATAAGGCCATTAATCATTATACTTGTTATACAAGTATTTAACATGCCTTACAAGGCTATGCAATAATAGAAATACAAACTTCCTATCATTAGGGTTAGGGTTTGCCTTTCTTATCGATTAATGTTTCTCTTACATATCATCACCCTTCATTAGGGTTAGGGTTTTCTATTATTAACCATTCAGGTTTTCAAGATCATATTATCAATGATCAAACCCTAATTCATTGCTCCACACATCTAGGAGTAGACTTTGATATCATAAGTATTCAATCATACTTAATAATTCTCATCATTTGTCATTAAATGATTATAAACACAAGGTATGAGTTTCTCTCTCATCCATACCAGAGAATGATTACATCATACTTTATTAACTTGGCTTAACCCTTTCTTAAGGTATGTTAGCCTACACTTATCAAAGTGCATAAATATCATTATAACAATTGACATGACACACTTCATGTGTTACTCATCCAAGTATATTGGGCTTAAAGTGCTACAAGGTATATTAACCTTGAAGTGCTGGATGTGATATCTATCATGTCTTGATGTATCACTTCCCTCATCACCTTTATCTTATTTAAGTTCATCAACTTATCTTGTATTAGGGTATTTCCCATCCTAATACTTTATGCACTAGATCATCACATTTATCATGTAATGTATTGGTCATAAGTCACCCATTTGAATTATTCAATCATCATCAATAATATGGACTCATCTTGGGCTAAGGCATTATTGATATAAGGTTGTCCATTATCAACCACTCTAGGTGCTTCACCTATAAGGGTATTAGCCACACCATTACTTGGTGTCACACTCATCACTTCTAAGAGTGTCTTTCCCTCACCTTTATAAGGTGTATAGGGTTAAATATGTGTATATGTTCACCATATAGAGTTGTAGGTGTACAAGCACCACCATTATCGGGTTGGAGGTGTATGAACACTCACCATATCGGGCTAGAGGTATATGACCATAATCCATATCGGGATAGAGGTGTTTGTATATGTTACCCATGTCGTTCATGAGGTACTAAGCCATCACCATTTTGGGCTAGAGGTGCATTCAATCACCATATCGGGCGGCTCACCATCTAGGGTTGGTTGTGACGGATTAGGGTTTGCCATATCGGGCTCAACCCAAAATACAATTCAATTGGAGTGTAGGGAACCAAACCATATTGGGCTACACTATAAACCATTAGGTTGCAACACCCATGTCAGGTTAGGGTTGATTGTGACAGGCACATGGTACATATATGTGTCGCCCATGATGCTTAAGAGTTATCAACTCATCACCATATCAGCTACCATATTGTCTAGGGTTGTATATCGTGCAACCCTATCATGCAAGATCATGTGTCGTGTAACCATGTTATGCAAGGTCATTTAGGCCTCATGATACTAAGTACCAATGATGTATTATATGATCATATCGTGCATTAGCACTTGTTACTCTTCACTTATATCGGGTTACCCAAATTAGGGTTTCTTGTCAACATACAAGTATACAATTGACCTTGTATTGTGCATGGAGTCTATAATAGACTTACTATCGTGCAAGAGGTGTATACTACACCCACATATCATGCAAAAAAGTATACAATCATATCCATATCATTTTAGTGAAGTAGGTGCATCATCATATCGGGTTAGAGGTGCTTGCTTGTATGCTTGCACCCGATATCACTTTTATAAGGTGATACCATCATCTTTAAGCTTTAGACCTTAATTCTAACTGTTATAGTTCATGTAAACAGGTATAAGCAGATACTAGAACTCATAATCACATCAACTATTTCAGGAAATTTTGGAATTAAAAGTAATTCATTAAGTATAGCAATTTAGGTGATGAATAATAACATGGATGAGTTCAAGTTATATAACCCGCCTTAAGAACCACTTCAAAGATCCAAGATCCAAAGCTCCATGTTCCTAAGGTTGAATATGACTTTATCAAAGGTCAAAGGCTCGTTCACCACTCCTTCATATACAAGGAATCACCATGGATAAGCAATTGGTGAAGAAGAAAAGAAAGGTAGATCATAACCCTAATTCCATGCTTCAATTCAAGCTTGAAGACAACTATAGCTTACCTTAGGGTTAATTTTTGAGTTCCTTAGCTCCTTGGCCGACACCCTACAACTCTTGGGCGATATAGACTTCCTCTTGGCCGACACAACTTTTCTTGTGGCCGATACCCCCCACTTGTGGCCAAAATCACTTCAATTGGCCGATATCAACTTGCTATGGGCAATATCAACATGCTATGGCCGATATACTTGCTATGGCCGATACCCAAGGCCTATGAACGATACCCTTGTGCTCTTGAATGAAATGCCACCCATGTTGCACGATATGATACTCACTTGCACGATATGGCACTCACTTGGAGTCAAAACACTTCACTCTATGGCCGATATCACCCTATATGGCCAATATCAACTACTTGGGCGATATGCTCTTGCCATGGGCGATATCCCAAGGCCCCTTCACGATATCACATCATCCCTTCACGATATGGGAGCTCTATGAACGATAACTTAGGGTAGGAGGGTGGTAAGGGTCGGAAAATTGCACCAAGGGGTGAAACTAGGGGTATATATACTTGTTGTTCATGAAGGAAGGCAAAAATGAGGTGTCAACATTTTGAGCTAGTAGGTGCTACGTGTCATGCATGGGTGACACGTGTACATGCATGCATCAACATTTATATTGTCTTGCAAAACAGTTTAGGATCATCTTGAGATGCGAATTCATCCATTGCTTATCCATTTGGATAAGCCATCTAGGTTTAATCACTATTTTAAGTCAAGCCGATACACTTTTTCTAAGGAAACTTGTTGGCCGTCACATCTCACCTCCTTGAGGTGCTTTGCACTATATGGACTTTTCCAAGAGTTCAAAAAATGATATGGGACACCTCCTTGGGCTCCATGGATGATAGGCACTCATATATAAGCTTTTCAACTTGATACAACTCAAGTTAAGCTTCCAAATTCAACCCTTTTTCTTGGTTATTTCATCACCAAGAATACCATCACTCATAAGTGATTCAAACATGGTGTATCATTCATTATCTCTCCTCTAAATGATACTAGGAGGGAGTAGGGACACTCTAGAGGTGATAATTTTCATAACAACCCCACATTTTGGGTAAATTACAATTTGTACCAAAATTGGTGCACAATGCTCCAACATTGTTCAAACAAGTTCAAACTTGAAATTTAGGCTTTCCTCAAGCCACCACATATCATAATTCTCTCTATTATGATGCTAAAACATATAAGGCACGTTCAACATGTAACATATTGCAATATAACCCCTCAACTTGGGTAAATTGCACTTTGGTCCAAAATAAAGGAAACTTGCTCAAACATCATTCAATCGGGACCAAACTTGAAACATGAGTGTGTCACATGATAACAAAGAACCTTAGAGGATTATATTAAAGTTATAAGCAACTTTATTAGCCAAAACAAATAGGACTAACTCATAACCCAGGTTTGGTCATTACACTGAAGACTTGGAGTAAGAGTGGGTAAGCCCTTAGTGAAGGCAGAAGACTCCTTGCTCAAGTGGGTAAGTCCTTGGTGGAAGCTTCTCTGAGTGAAGGTGAAGTCAAAGGCGGAAGATCCAAGAAGAGTGGGTAATCACTGTAAGGCTGAAGACTTGTGCAAGAGTAGGTAAGTCCTTGGAAGAAGGCGGAAGACTCCTTGCAAAGCAGGTAAGTCCTTGGTAAGGTTGAAGACTCTTTGTATTGGATAGGTATGTCCTTTGGTGGTCATGTATTGTATCTCTCATAATGAATATAATGAAGGTGCAAGGTTAAGAAATCCTAGAGGTTGACCTCTCTAGGTAGTGGACTGACTCACTTCTAATTTGAAGTGTGGAACCACTCTAAACACCTTGTCAATTGGTGTATGTTGAATCTCTCTCATCCTTGCTATGCATGTTTTAATTGCACACAAATTTCCTATTTAGCAACCTTATCTTGTGATATATCTTGAAGGTCTAATGAAATTTGTTTAAGTATTGTAACATCCCTGACCTAGGTTATACTCTAACCCTAGATGTTTTGCTTAATAATGTTGATTAGATGCTTGTTCATATTTCATGGAAAGTAATTAAGGCTCAAGAGGAACTTATATTTCAATTTTAGTCCTTTTGAATAATGTTGAAACATTGTTTTGTTAGTTTTGGACTAAAGTGCAAATTACCCGAGCTGAGGAGTTAACTTGCAAATTGTACATGATATAATGTTCCGCAGATGTTGAGGCATCATAAGAATGAGAATGATGTAGTGGTATGGTTTCCACAAGCTTGAGCACCAAGATAGAGCTGGCTGAGCAATCCTTGTGCATTAAAACCTAGTTTTGGTGTAATGTGCAATTTACCCAAAACCTAGGGTTCAATATGCAAAATACCACTTCTAGAGGGTCCCTCATGTTTCTTGGCATCATGTAGAGCAAAGAAAATTAGAGGGGCGCCTCATTTGAATTATTTTGGAGGAGAGAGAGAGTCTTGTTATTAAAATAATCAAGATTTAAGAATAATTGAAACCCTAATTCAATTTAATGAATAAATAAATAAACTAATTGAAGGGTCTTCAACCAAAAACGAGATGGTTAAATTTTCTCAAGTGTGAACACCCTTATTCCTTGCAAAGGCAACGAAATATCCTAAGGAGGTGAAGACTCCACTCACATTATTATAATAAAAAGTAATATCCACTAAAAAGGGGATATTAATATAATATGTTTAAGGTGCTGAATTCCTTTTCTTTTAATTCTTGGATAATGAATAGGTTTTGCAAGGTGATGAAGATGGCTTCGTGGCCAAGGAATTGAGGGGGAAGAGGCGGCACTAATTTTGGAATTAAAAGATTTTTAATAAGGCATTTTCTCTCTCATCGATTTTCTTATAAAAACACCTTTTACAACCCAAATCAAAGGTTTTTTCAAATCCACTTCCTCTCTTTGCTTGCAAATCGACCAAGGGAGATAGGAGCAGCAGGAGGATGACCCCCAACATGTTGGAAAGCTTCTTGATCCTCTTTCACCTTGATTTCATGGTGGAAATCACAAAACAATGCATAATTTCTTCTCTATTTCACTCCATCTTCAATCCTAGCCAATCTTTTCACTCCAAAGCTTGAGGATGAGCCTTGGGAGAGTTTCAAAAGCTTCCTGCACCATTGTTGACGTGAATCTCCAAGCTTTGAAGCTCAATTGGAGGTGGGTTATATAACTTAAACACTTAAATGTTGTTATTGCATTCAATTCTCCATTATTTGTTGAACGTTTTGTTCTATTTGAAATTCCCTTGATCCATTGCTGTAATTACCATGAAAATGGTAGTAGATTTTGAATGTATGAAGGTAGATGATGATGATATCATCTTGGGCACGCAATCCAACAAGTTTCCCTTGCAAACAGTTTTGAAGATCTTGGTCCAAACGGTTTGCAAACCGTTTGGAGTCTTGAACCCTAAACAATTTAGAAAGGTTGATGATTTGGATGGGTTGACCGTTTGAGGTCAGAACTATAGTACATGTTGGATAGGGATATAATGGTTCCAATTAATTAAATCAATGAATGGGCAATCATCTAATTCGAAACCCTAATCGGGTTAAGTGCTGATTTTGCAATTGAATGATTTAATTCTTTGGGTTGATTAACCCAAACGGTCTCAAGACCATTTGGAGGTCAACCAAGACCGTTTGGAGGTCTAGGGTTGAGTATGGTGAAGTAGTTGAAGACCCAAAGTTATCAAATTGAAATGCAAGCAATAGCTATTCTGATGAGCAATCCAATGATGCAAACCATAATTAAACTTTACAAAGTTTAATGATGGGATGGGAAAATGGTCTCAAGACCGTTTGGAGGTCATCCAAATGACCTCAAGACCGTTTGAGGTCATGTCATGCCCTATTTGAATGATGGTCCAATGATCCTAAAGCAATTAGTTCCATAATGACTAATATTGAAGGTTCATCGATTTCAACCCTAATTCAATTGGGTTCAAAACCCTAATTGATGATCAATTGAAGGTTGAATCAATTGAAAGGTGATTCCTTAATATCAATTGAAGTATGGTGCCTAGGTTCAATTGATGAGTAATTATAGGGATTCAATTTATGAAGGAATTAATCTTGGAAACCCTAAATCAATAAGAGTGGTTGAGACCATTTTTGGTCCAATCGGTTTTGAGGAGGTTTGGACCAAACGGTCTCAAGACCGTTTGGGACCAAACAATCTCAAGACCATTTGAGACCAAACGATCTCAAGACCGTTTGGGACCAAATGACCCCAAACCAATTGAGACTCAAACGGTTTCAAGCACCTACTTTGTAAAATGGTTTCAAGCACCTACTTTGTCAAACGGTTTCAAACACCTACTTTGCTAAACGGTTTCAAGTGTTGATCAAGACCATTTGGAGGTCTAAACGGTCTTAGACCGTTTGGAGGTTTTTCAAGCGAGACCGTTTGAGGTCTGGTTGGTCAAGACCGTTTGGGGTCTAAGTGACCAAGACCGTTTGAGAAGTAATTAATCAAAACCGTATGGACACTTAAGGTGATTAAAGGTCAATTGTTTAATTGATCATTACATGATGTAATCCAAGGGTGATTATAGTAATTGTACCCTTAATAAGATAGGGTGATTAGTACCTCTTAAATGATTAATCCTTGATGATTATGGAAGTAATGACACAATACATGTGTCAGCTCTCCAATCAAGTTGAGTTAACCTAATCTAATCAGGTCTGAAGTAAATATCATCTTATAAAGGATGAGAGAGAGGGGACTTCCTACATGAATGATTATCATGTAGTGATTAAGTCTTAGCACTTCCAACATGAATGAATGCGTAATTAGGGTATGATCCTTGATAAAGAGGTCATGAACCCTAATTAAGAAGGTTAATGTATCCTAACCCTAATTGAGGGCAATGATAGGTCAAACCCTAATCCATTGTGATAGTAAACTCTAATTGAGGGAAATGATAGACAAAGCCCTAATCTATGGTAATCGTATGACCCTAATTTAGGGTAATGATATGAGAAAACTTAGTTCAGGGAATTTTAATAATAAACCCTGATTGAATGTGAATAGTAAACCCTAATTGAGGATGATGCTATAAGAAACCCTAATCATGGGTGAAACCATATGAAACCCTAAAGAGAGGGTGATGTCATGTGAAACTCTAGATAAGGTTAAGATCAAAATGAAACCTTAATGCAATGATGAGATGTAAAACCTGATTCAAGGGGATACTATGTACTGGTATGTGACACTTTGATACGAAAACCTATACTGATATAGGATAAAGATATGTGGAGCCCTAATCTTGGGTTGTAATGTATGAAACCCTAATTTTGGGCAATATGATGATAATCATGACTCAAAGCTGGGAAATGAGATTAAGTATTCCTAATTGACATAAAGTGGGAAATCTTAGCTCATATAAGGAAATAGTGATGATACTCTTACAATACATAGTGCTGATTTATAATTGATATAATTGTTATCATATGCACTAATTATGCAGGTTTCATGAGATGGTGGACATAGCCAGGTATGAGCTATGATGCTTTACTATTGAATTGCTTTATGGGACTTGTGAGCCATCATATGCTGTGTTGCCTAGTGAGAGGTAACAAGAGATATTATTGGGCTTTAAGAGCCATGTGAAATACCTGCACTACAATTAATATGTTTACAATGATTAAATGACCTGAAGGCATTAAGTTACCTGATAAAGTGGTAACAAGTGTTTTGATGAACTAAGGGTTTGAACACCCATGTTTCATAATCATGATGATGAGATGATAAGGGATGAGAATACCCTGATGTGATAAGGGATTGAGATCCCAAGTCTAATAAATCTTTGAAACAAACTTGATAGAAATAGTATTCATTCTTTGAAGCAATTGTTATAATGTTTTATGTTTGAAAACATGTTTGATGATAAAAGAATATTGTAATATACTTAACTAATCAAGTGAAATGGTATCATGTAGAGCCCTGACCATAGATCCATCATCGTAAGTAGTTTGGTGATGGTGAAATAGGTTTTCCTAAGGGAACTCCTGGAGAGCATACTTTTGAGTATGTGGGGGTTATGGGTGCGAATACCCTTACGCCCTAATGGAGGAATTGATGTGAGGTAAACATGAAATCTCTCAATCTTTCATTATTTATGCTGGGATGGATGTATCACTAATCTCTCGAAGTCTGGGATGGATGTATCATTAATCTCCCGATGATCTTGATGTCAGATCGATGTGAGATAAATATAATATCTCTCGATTGCGAAGAGAGTACAACATGCCACTGTAACTCTAATAGCAAAGTTGCCAATATACCCTAGAAATCCATTTAGCAGAGACACAAGATGTCCTACATTTGGTCCTCACACTGACTGAGGAAGATGAGGTCATGGGAATTCGGCTCTTCTATTGACCTATGTATGGTACCGATTTCGATTTCGCAATGGTCGGTTGGAGTATGAGCGGTATACCTCATCTCCTTAGGGATTAAGTATGTTTGTAAAATGTAATCAGCCATGTAGCGTATTTTCTTAGGGTTGAAACATGAGAATCAATGGTTGATGATACATTGCTTAGTATGTCTTAGTTGGATAAATGCTATACATGTTCTTCATATTCCTTATTAAATAAATGACATGCTGATCCATCAAGATATAGCTAAAATGAATTGAATAGAGAATACTTCTCTAAATTGTTTATTCAATGATTTAACTGTTGTTGAATGCTTATGATTCTTCTGCTCAGTTTTATTCTATTATCTACAATAATAATGTTTCTGGTGGAGAGTTATATCTCTCACTGGGACAATTTTTCAATTGTCTCAACCCCATGGGATCCAACTTTTTAAGTAGACGCAGAAGAGGCAGGAACCCTACTGCAAGGGAGGAACAACAGCAACAGCAACAACAAGGACAACAGTGAAGTCTCAGGTGGAGACACTGGTTGTCATGTCCTGTAAATAGAGAGTCCTATGTGTCATCTATGTACTCTCAGGTCCTAGGCGGCAGTAGTTAGTTTAATATTAATCTGAGGTTTTTGGCTTGACGCCTCAATATTTTTGTACTGCCTATGTATAGTCTAACAGGGCAGCTGATGCTTGTAACTCTCAAGAAGGATTGGTACAAGAGAAGTACTAGTATACCAGAATGTATTTGAAATACTTTGGTTCCTTATGAAAGAGTTTTTTAGTCTATGGATATCTTTGTAAAAAGTTTTAATTTTTAGTGATTTTCAGTAATTCTGCTGCTAACGACCGCTTCCGCATTAATCTTAATCGATGTTTGGCAACAAACATCATAGTTTAGTGGTATCAGAGCTCTAGGTTTGCTGAGTCTACAGAGACATATGATTAAGGTTGTTGAGTATGTTCTAGTGTCTTCTAGTTTATCTGATAGTGTCTTTTGCTCATATAGGAGGAGAAGAAGAACTAAAGGTGTCTGGATCACACGATGAACATGCTGCTGAGAGAAGCATTGCTGCACCAGGAGGAGGTGCAAGAGACCATGATAGGGAGGAGCCCATACCTGAACAACCCCAGTTCAACCAAGCTGATATAGGGAACCCAGCCTTCCAAGCCATGTTTGGACAGTTTATGGCAGCCATGACTCATATGACAGATAGGATGCCATTACCTGCACCTAGGGCACCTACCCACCATGAAGGACAGGGAGCCGACAAGACATTTGAATGACTTCGCTGGGTTAGAGTCACAGAATATGCTGGAACAGCTGACCCAGGAGATGCAGACATGTGGCTAACTGAACTAGAGAAGGCCTTTAGAATCTTTAACATCCCAGAAGCTGAGAAGGTTAGACATGCAATGTACCTTCTTAAAGGGAGTGCTGGTCATTTGTGGACCATAGAAGAAGGCAAGAGGCCAGGTGTAGAGATCAGATGGGAAGTATTACGAAGAGAATTCATCAATAGATACTTTCCTAAGACATTCCTGGAGGAGAAGATCTCTCAGTTTGAGAGATTAAGGCAAGGACCACTGAACGTTAGCGAGTATGAGGCTAAGTTCATGGAGCTTCTGTGGTTCTGTCCGCATATGACAACTACCGATAAAGAAAGGATTCAACATTTTGAGAAGGGGTTGAACGTCGATTTGACCACTCTTGTGTCTGCTTTAGAGAACAGGGAGAGGTTTGCTACTTTTGTGGAGTCTGTCAGACGCATAGAGAGGTCTGTGACAGAGAAGCGACAAACTAAGAGCAAGAAGATGTACACTCAATTTCATGGACAAGGGTCCAAAAGCTTTAAGAACCAAGGTTTTCTGCACCAATGGCACCACCAATGTTTAATACCCAGACGCAATGGACGTCTAATATGGGTAGAGGCCATAGTTTGCCACTAGAAGAAGCCCAAAGAGTAGCATCAATGTCGGTAACAGGGCCGTCCAGACCACATCCAGGGAATAGAGGTTGTTTTATATGTGGAAAGATGGGGCATCTGATGAAGGATTGTCGAGCCAGAGAAGCAAGTGTGACTCAACCATAGAGGCAGAGTCCGCAAGGCTTTTAGAGGTGACCGTTTCCAAGTGGCACAAGAGGACGTGGACACGCATCCCAAGCTAGATCATCGACACCCAGTAATCGAGCACCGAGTCAACCACATGCGACAATGAGATTCTATGTGACGAATCATCCTGATGCAGTAGTCAACCCTAGGGTTGTGATAGGTCATATGGAACTAGTTTATTCTGATATGTCTACATCTTGCGTCGTATCTGTTTTAATTGATCTGGGTGCTACACATTCGTTCATCACTAAAAGAGTGATTCTTGACTACAATATGACAGTTGGTCATAGGACAGAGAGTTTGAAGTTAGAAACTCCTTTGATGGGATCTGTTGTGTTGCGGGAGGTGTGTTCTCCCTGCACTCTTTTCTTTTCTAAACATTGCATTCAAGTGGACCTTATACCACTTGATATGCATGGGTTTGATATAATTCTTGGAATGGATACTCTAGAAAAGTACAAGGTTGTCTTGGATTGTGAGTCCAAGCAAGATGTGTTCACATATGATAGTGACACATGGATCTTTCAAGGAGATAGAAAGATTCTTCCAACCTGCCTTGTGCCAGCTATGGTAGCTGAGAAGTTGATGAGGCAAGGATGTTTTGCATTCTTGGCACATGTGGTAGATACCACCATGGAGATCCCTCATCCTTTTGAAGTTTCGATAGTCAGGGAATTTGAGGATGTGTTCCTTGAAGAACTTCCAAGTGTACCTCCGCCCCGAGAGATTGATTTTGAGATTAATCTAATTATGGGCACGTAATCTATAGCACAAACACAGTATAGGATGGCACCTACTGAGATGGCAAAACTCAAGAAACAACTTCAGGAGTTGCTTGAGAAGGGTTTCATCTGACCGAGCACTTCACCCTGGGGTGCTCTGGTACTTTTTGTTAAGAAGAAAGATGGATCAATGCAGTTATGCATTGATTACAAAAATTTGAATAAAGTAACTATAAAGAACAAGTATCCCTTGCCAAGGATTGATGACTTGTTTGATCAGTTGCGTGGTGCAACTGTCTTTTCTAAGATAGATCTGAGATTGGGATACCATTAGTTACGTATTAAGGAGGGTGACATACCTAAGTCTGCTTTTAGGACAAGGTACGGTCACTATGAGTTCATAGTTATGTCGTTTGGACTAACTAATGCACCAGCTGCATTCATGGAACTCATGAATAGAATCTTTCGACCTTTTCTCAATCAATGTGTAGTCGTCTTTATAGATGACATCTTGATATATAGTAGAGATGCTCAACAGCATGAGCATCACCACCGTCAGGCTCTAACTTTGCTAAGAGAGCATAAGTTGTATGCTAAGTTTAGCAAATGTGAGTTCTGGTTACCAGAAGTTTCTTTCCTAGGACACGTAATATCTGCCTCAGGTATTCGTGTTGATCCTAAGAAGGTAGAATCTGTCCTGCAATGGGAACAACCTAAAACACCGAAGAAGATACATAGTTTCTTAGGGTCGGTAGGTTATTACAGGAGATTCATTAAGAACTTCAATTTAATAGCTTTACCCCTAACCAAGTTGACCATAAATGAAGTTCCTTTTGTCTGGAATGACAGTGTCGACATTCTTTCCAGTTGTTGAAAGAAAGGTTGACAAGTGCACCTGTACTAGTGTTACCTGAGCAGGGAAAAGGGTACATAGTTTTCTGTGATGCATCTAAGAACGGTCTAGGATGTGTGTTCAGGATAAGCAAGCGATTTCTTTTGCTTCTCGACAGCTTAAGAAACATGAGGAGAATTATCTAACACATGATCTAGAGCTAGTTTCTGTGGTCCATGCTTTGAAGATCTGGAGACATTATCTCTATGGAGAAACATTCCAGATTTTCACAGACCATAAGAACCTAAAGTATATCTTTTCTCAACACGAGCTAAACATGAGGCAACACCGCTGGATGGAGTTAATCAAGGACTACAATTGTACAATTGATTATCATCCAGGGAAGGCTAATGTGGTTGCTGATGCATTAAGCAGAAAATCAGCAACACCAACCTTAGATAAAGCACAGTTGAATTCTTTAGTGTGTTCCGAGAGGGATATGTTTATATCCTTGAGGCAAAACAATGTACAGTTTAAAGTATCATTGTTAGTTGGGTTGTTAGCTGAGATGCTCATAAAACCAACTCTGAGACATCAGATTAAAGAAGCCCAACAAGCTGATAATGTAGTTCAGCATATTAGATATGAGTATGGTAGTGAGAAACGGGATGGCTTTCATGAGTTAGAGGATCAGGTAGTCTGTTACCATGGTAGAATGGTAGTACCTGATGCCAATGACTTAAGGAAGTTAGTTTTGGAAGAAGCTCATTCATCAATGTATGCTATGAATCCAGGGAGCATCAAGATGTATCATAACTTAAAAGATATGTACTGGTGGCCTGGATTGAAGAAAGATGTAGTTGAGTTTGTTATGCAGTGTCCAATGTGTCAGCAAGTCAAAGCTGAACATCAAAAGTCCACAGGAACAATGCAATCTTTGCCTATACCGCAGTGGAAATGGGATCATGTCACCATGGACTTTATGGTTGGTTTGCCTAGAACAACCAAAGGTCACGATTCCATATGGGTGATAGTTGATAGGTTGACAAAGACATCGCATTTCTTACCTGTTAAAACAACCTACACTACTGAGAAGCTTGCACAGATCTATGTAGATGAGATAGTGTGGTTGCATGGGGTTCCAGCTACTATCATTTCTGATAGAGGACCTCAGTCCACGAGTCATTTTTGGGAGTGACTTCATAAAGCTTTGGGTATGCAGTTAAGGTTTAGTACAACCTTTCACCCTCAGACAAATGGACAATCTGAAAGGACCATACAAACTTTGGAGGATTTGCTTAGAGCATGTGTCCTTCAATGTGTAGGAAGCTGGGATCTACACCTGAGCTTGATAGAATTTGCTTACAATAATAGCTATCAGCACAGTATTGACATGGCACCATATGAAGCATTATATGGTAGACAATGTAGATCTCCTTTATGTTGGTATGAAACTGGAGAAAATCAACTTTTAGGTCCTGAGCTTGTGCAACAGACAACTGTGAAGATTAAAGTAATACAACAACAGTTAAAGACTACACATGATAGACAAAAATCATACGCCGACAAACAGTGAAGACCTTTAGAATTCCAAGTTAGAGACAGAGTATATCTCAAGGTCTCACCTTGGAAAGGAGTTCTCAGATTTGGAAGGAAGGGAAAGTTAGCTCCGAGATTTATGGGGCCTTATCCAATCATTGAACGGATTGGAAAGGTAGCTTATAAGCTGAAGTTTCCACCTGAGTTGAATAAGTTGCACCCAGTGTTCCACATCTTAATGTTGAGAAAGTGTCATCCTGACACAGAATTAGTTCTACAACCTGTGGAGGTAGAATTGAATGATGATATATCATATGTTGAAGGACATGTGACGATCCTTGATAAGAGAATTAAAAAGCTGAAAAATAAAGACATTTGTCTTGTAAAAGTCCTCTAGAATCACCGTGGCATTGAAGAAGCTACATGGGAACTAGAGGAAGAGATGAGGACGAAATACCCTACTCTTTTCTCTTAATGTTTTTGTTGACGATTTCGGGGACGAAATCCTTGTAAGGGGTGGATAATTTGTAACATCCCTGACCTGAGTTATACTCTAACCCTAGATGTTTTTGCTTAATAATGTTGATTAGATGATTGTTCATATTTCTTGGAAAGTAATTAAGGCTCAAGAGGAACTTATATTTCAATTTTAGTCCTTTTTGAATAATGTTGAAACATTGTTTTGTTAGTTTTGGACTAAAGTGCAAATTACCCAAGTTGAGGGGTTAACTTGCAAATTGTACATGATATAATGTTCCTTAGATGTTGAGGCATCATAAGAATGAGAATGATGCAGTGGTATGGTTTAAACAAGCTTGAGCACCAAGATAGAGCTAGCTGAGCAATCCTTGTGCATTAAAACCTAGTTTTGGTGTAATGTGCAATTTACCCAAAACCTAGGGTTCAATATGAAAAATTCCACTTCTAGAGGGTCCCTCATGTTTCTTGGCATATGTGGACTGAGATACTATCTCCTGTAATGACCCCGCCTCCCGGTAACCCCCAATTAAGGGAGACTGAAAGGTCAGAGCCACTAACCAATAACCTGGATCAAATGTTCGACAGATAATCAATAACAATCAATAAATTTTATCAACTAAACTGAAAATAGGTGTAATATAAAACTTTTCATACCTTTTAAAAACTGGGATTTCTAAACTTCTATCCATGAATACTAATCTAACTAATCCTCCTGTGCACGTTAATCCTCCTTTAATTCCACATATGCCACTTTACTATTTGTTCTTTTCACTTGTACCTAAAACGTCGACAAACAAAATGTCTGTCAGCAAGAAGCTGGTATGTGGGGGAAACAATAATCGTGCAACTATAATAACAATGTAATCAACCAATTATCATTTAACATCCAAGATTACGTTTTAAGCGATACTACTCAATCCTTACATATCCCCTACCTCTGTGTTGTTCCTACAGTGGACTTGTATGCTACCTCTCTTTTAGGTAGTTTCTTACCCCCCATGGTCCTACCTTACAGGTAGCCAATACATAGGGTAATAGAGTCACATGGCATTACCCAAAGGTAGCCCAATATCTAACTCAAAGTGACTTGATGGTCCTACCCCATTGGTAGCCGTGTACTAAGTCATCCAATGACCTGATGGACCTACCCCATAGGTAGCCATGTACAAGGTCAACTATTAAGCCACAGAGGGGACCAGGATCAGATCTAGTAGGCACATACCTTAAGTGATAGTCATATCCACATTATAGTTTGCTTGAATTAAATACATCCAACAATTAATTAATGACATCGATGGAAACTTCAGAAAACCTCGAAAAACTAACTCGAGATATTTATAAGCTTAACCACATACCTGTGAAGCTGATCAGAGATAGAAATAGTCCAATCAATAATAGGCAAGCAAGCATTCAATAAGATCCTAAAACAATTATACAATTTTCTTTTATTATTCATGTCATTAAGATCTATTAAATCTAGCTCGCTTCCTAGGGTTTCTAGTCCACTTTTAGGGTTTCCATTACAATTAGGGTTTTGCTTCACCTTTTACTATTTTAAACCCTAATCTAACATAATTGATCACAAACCCTAATTATTTCAACATCTAATCCTCAGTTTCAGATTAAGGCATAATTAACCATTAAATTAGTCCATTAAGCCTCTTTTCATTAAAGCTACCATTTTTATCCCCTTTAACCCATGACAAAGTCATTATGCTCATTTATCATTAATTTGTAGTTCATTATGCTCTAATATTCATATGAACGTTATTTATCATTAATTCTACCTTGATTCATTAAAAACCCAAATTTCTATATTAAGGTTATTTGTCCACAAATTAGGAACTCTAATGCTCAAAATAGCTTGGAATCATTATATCTCATCTTTCTTCATCACTTTGAATAATTAAAGCTATTAACAGTCGAATTGTCAACATTAGGGTTTCAAGGCCCATTAAAGCATACTTATGCACGTAAACTCTAAATTAAATGAATTACGTGAAAAGTTCATCCTTTTTATCCCTAATGTTCCTTTTTATCATTAACATGCTAATATCAACTTTAATCATCCATTAAACCTTATTAAATATATTAATAAACTCAAAATAGGGTTCTTTAAACATTAAAGTATTAAAGTTGCTATCTTCCATTACTTTTCGAATTACAAGAGAAATTAGCTTCTAACTATATTTTTATTGGATTCCTCTCATTTTTCTGAGCAACTTTCATATTTTATGCATGCTAATCCGAGCTATGAATATTTAGTTACGATATTTGTAAGATTTCACTTACCAGAGCCAATCAGCAAGTGCCACATCGCCCCCTTCTCATGCAACTCGCTCAGCTGGTTGAAACATAACCAAATTACAAAATTGCCCCCGCGGGATGTCCCGGATTTTCAAGACTTGGAAGGGAGTTTTTGTGAATCGGTCTAGATCTCCTTCTTCCTCGTGAGTTCCTCCAGGCCGTCACCCTAGCTGCTGACCTGTAGTGCTTCGCAAGCTTCCTCCCACCTCCTTGAGGCTCGTGCCTTGTTAGGATCTCTTTCCTGCCTCCGTCCCACCCTTTCACAACCAACCATGCTGCAAAGCACGACCAAGACGCCCGATCATGAGAGGACTAGTACTGCGATCTGCAGCTAGGTTACAGGCGTTTTGCAGGTATTGCGTAGGGTTAGAGTAGGAAGATGAGGGTGGAGCGTCTTTAGGTCTCTTTTAGAAGCACCAAGCCACCATCCAGGCCACTCCTTGATCCCCCGTTTGCACCAGGGTTCTCCCTACACTCTTGGTTAGGGTTAGCATGGAAAGAAGAAGAAGAATAGGTTGGAGAAACGTGCGGTTCTCCTTCCCTTCGAACCAGAGCTCTACCCCTTATATAGGGGTGAGAAACCAAGCCCTAGGTAGGCTTATACACGACTCAAAGAGTCCCTTTCCAAAAGGATTCATATTACTTCTAGGAGAAGTATTCTTCTCTTTCCTCATTATCCTTTTGTTAAGCTTTATTTCATGGATAATTGGAAAAATGAAAATACTTTCTCTTTTTATCATTATTCTTGCATTTTAATCCATTAACAACGAAATTATATTTCCTTTTATTGAAACACTATTTCTTTTTAACAAAACCTCATAATTATTCATTATGCATCATATTATCTTCTTATTTGACTTTATTGGTATTTTCTCTTTCCTCTTTCTTCATTGGGACTCCTTGGATCCCAAGAAACTCTATGATTTCGAAATCCTTTTTATTGGATACTCATTATCCTTTTAGATGCATCTAAATGCATTATTCTTCATTACTTCTTATTATCTAGTTTATTTCTTATTAAAATATCTCTTTTTGAGGATTTCTCTTTATTTCTCTTTTATTTTCCTCATTAATATTCCTTTTATCATTAGGAATCCTTGGGATACAAAATTCCACCAAGGATAACTCAATTATACTTCTTTTCCCTTATTTTCCACATTTTATCATTATTTTCAATTTCTTTAATAAAGAAATACTTAATTGATCTTTTCTTTTCTTATTGCACTCTTTATGCAACTTTGGAATCCTTGGAACCCAAGGAACCCAAGAGGCACATAATTCCTCTTTGGATTTGCCTTCCAGAGGTTTCCACATTTTTCTTTTCTCAAATATTCAATGATTCATTCACTAATTGAATTTTCTTGTTATTTGGGCCCAATAGCCAATAAAGCCCACAACACAAACATCAAAGCTATTGTAAACAAATCCATTTATTCAAAAAAATTATATCAATTTTTGTTCCAATATCTTTAATATGAGAAATTACATTTCTCACCCAATGAACCCAAGAATTGGGGTTGTAACATCCTTCCCCTCTTATAAGAATTTTGTCCTCAAAATTCCATCAAGCAATCAAACAATTCAGGATAAGACTTTTCTTTGTCCATCAACACCCCCTATGTGGCTTTACCTTACCCATGGATCTTCCAAAGAACCTTTATCATCGCATATTATTTTCTCTAAATTCTTTCATCCTGGAATCTATAAACTGCACAGGTGACTCAGGCCATTTTAGCCTCCCTTGGGTCTCACTAGGTTCATTGTTTAGCACATGGTTTGGGTACCTCACATAGTGCTCTAAATTGGACACTTGGAACTCATTACACATTTCTTTATCCTAAGGGGTAAGGTTAACCATAACCTTCTCCACCAATCCATCTCAAATGGACCCATGTATCGGGGACTCATCTCTCTTTGCTATAACTTAGAGGGGTCGGATTTTCATGTCACATATTCTCCCATAGTGAATTGCATGTCAGTCTACTTTGCATCCGCTCACGACTCTCGTCGTCTCTAGACTCCTTTCAGCCATTGTATGATCAAAGTGACTTGATCTACACACACTATGGTCCTTTTCTAACCATCACGTGGTCCTTTCACCAACATCACCTTACTGAAGTGGTGACCGACACAACCTCCCTTATAGAGCTTCTTTAAAACCAGATACTGGCTATGGTGGTTATCATCACATCTTTCATAGGACAAGAACTGTCTCTAGATATCACCCTGAACAAGAACACATGCTCTCACCAGACCCTCTAGTCTGGATCATACTAACCATTAGTAAGGGGTGATAAACTGTACCAACACCGAGTTCTGCATGTTACTACTTCCACCTCATGGAAGTGAACCGTTAGGTCATACTCAAGAACTTTTGAACTCGTATCATGGTGTAGTTGAACCATCTCTCTCTCTTATGTAGTTCAACAAAATCTATCTCTTGATAGTACTCCCTTCTTTCTCATGTTATCTAGGTAAGGCGATCTACCATAACCCATATTGCATCTTGACCTTCTTGGTCAAAGGGAGACTTACCACAACATCCATAGTGATGAACTCCCATTCCCTCTTAGGGACTCTTTTATCCTCTATATCGATACACTGGGTTACTGGTGTTCGTCCTTCACCTCCTGTCATGCATGGAAACATACCACATGCAACATCACCTTAGACATCCAAAATACTACTGTCACTTACTATCTTTGTAGTACTAAGGTGTATCATGATCTCCTGCATTGTTATGATTCCTCAAGATTGATACCTCAAAAACCCTAAACCATTCTAATCAAGGTTTCATCACATTCCCTTGCAGAGAAGTGCATCTGAGGTTCTACCACCACCCTTTCATTGCATCAAAGCCTATGCTGGCTAACCGAACAACCATTAACTTGTTCAACATATCTTGTTACATCTGAGTGTTAGCCAAACACATCTCCTTTCCAGACTTAGGGTTAGCCTAACAACCTCTTCCAGTCTCTAGCCAAACTAGGCATCTATATCTCAACCAAAGCATCCATTACCACTTCACATCCTTAGGTGTTAGGTAATGCTGAAGACATACACCTTCATGTATTCCACTTATCATCTCGTCTCAAACTCTAAGTCTGTACTCATCAAGAACACTCTCTGATCTTGTCATCATGGTTATCAAACTCAACCTGGTATAACTTACAAGTTCCACCTAGCTTCTGCTAAGAACATCCTTATTTCTCTTACTGTTTGTAAACCATCCATGTACCATTCATTCCACAAGGGTATGTTATCATCTCTGTCCTCATACCTCATAGCAACATTCCAACTCACATCTTCTTTACCCTTGGTGTATGGCATGCATACTATCCCATCTCTCAATCCCATAACAAGAGGAAGTAAGCATTTGGCAGCCGTCCAAACACAAAGTTCTTCCTATTCCAAGGGTAGAGATGACACATCCCACCTTGCCAGTACACCTTCAAATCTAGGTTGAAACGTGCCATCATCTTGATATCCACGTTACTTCCATGGAAAATTGGTCTCGGACTTACTTGGTCCAAGCACAATCCTTAGTCATCTCCTCTAGGTCTATAGGGTGCCGACACTTTTGGGGTCATCCCTTTTTCCCTTATGCATCCAGAGAGTTCCCTACTCATCTGTCCTTTGGGTCCCATGAGTTCATGAAGGTGATCAATCTCCTAACCCATGGCCCTTAGACAATGATAGTTGTTACCTCCCAACCCTATGGTCATGTGCAACTAGGGAATTAGGCAACTCCTACTTCCATCGGTCTTATCCCTACTTGACCCTAGGATAGACTTAGGATTCTGTTATAGTACATGTCCAACTTAGAACCTTACCCAAGCCTTCATCATCTCTCTCTGCATTCATGGGCTGACTTTCATCCTTTCATAGGGGTCATGGTGACCTGCCTACCTTGGTTAGGCCCCATACCGGTTACCTCTGTGGTAACACATCCTCATGCACTTAGAGATGGATATCTATGGGTCTACAAGTTCATTCTCATACCATGTACTTTTCACTTAGCTTCTCAAGATCCTATGAGACCTCTTTAGGTTTTCACAAAAACCGGTGTACACCCTTCAAAAGGGTCCCTCTCCTAGGATGGGAGGAAACTATCTCTTGACAACAAGGTCACAAATGCCTTTAGGTCTAGGGTTTACATCCATATTCTTAATCCTAGTAAGCTATTAAGGCACAAGCAGACCACCTACTAAACCAGGCTAGGTCATACTTGTTCTCTTTCCTCAACATTGAATCAAGATCATACCTTCCTATGTCATCCACTTAGCCGTGAGGGGTTCATCAATCATACCTTTAACTTAAGGGGTTTCCTTTTTCCTCTACACATGAGGAGTACCGTGCTCAAAACTATAGAGACTCAAATCCCATTATGAGCATCGGGTACACTACTTCCCCTCTTAGGCCTAGAAATCCTAGGTCCACCTTTGGGTGTCCAACTACATGCTCAATCTCTTCACCACAAATCAAGCATGTCTAAGGTATGTCATGTACTTCCATGATCCTTTTATATAAGCAACATCTCAGAGTTGAGTCCTCCTCAAGGACAACCAACTAGGTATGAAGCCTCACAACTTAAACCTCCTCAGGGTCTATGGCACCCTGTGTCTCATCTTGACAGGTAAGCTCTTATATCGTAGGCACATAGGTTCCAGAAGCATCATCCTCTCTCTAGGGTTTGGTTCCACTAAAGGCAACCAAGATATCATCATCTCTAGGAATCAAGAATGAGGCAACCACTATCATCCACTTAGGTCGCATCATCCTCAACTCCCCACTGTTCTTCATGTCTCAGAATCTAAGCTTCCAACCTTCTTGCTTGAGTCTTGCTTTTTTTTCTCTCTAGAGCTAACTCCACATCCAATCTTACTACCAGAGGTCCTCTCTCCATGAAGGATCAAGCTCACAAGCATACCACTACGTGAGTGAAGCCTATGCTCAAACTTATGTTTGCTCATGATTATCCATAACCCCTTATGCTTATCTCATGAGCCATCCATCCTATCCTTCAGGCCTCGGTTCTAACTTACTACTCGTACTACTGATGTACTTTGGGTGCAAGCTATATCCTACTTGCAACAACCCATAAGGTTTCTATAGGTTCTTCTCTAACCTCATCCATGAAGGAGCTATCCTTTGCTCAAACATGCATGACCCTTCCCAGGGTTGGGTTGCCAAAGGTACTCGGTCATTAACTTCTCATGGCTCATATGGCATCCAAGGCATATCTATCCAAACACCTGGTCTGTCATGACATCTAACTCATCATGTCAACTCACTCTCTAATCTTCACTTAGGGTTAGGGTTAGGGTTAGGGTTAACATCATCCTCAAAGGATGTGCTAGGTCTCTACTTTTAATGGAGGTCTCTACCTCCAAGACTAACTCTCTCTACTCATCCTCCTGACAAGGAGGTCTATCCTCAGGTCTCTCCTGAGGGAAAAGACAACTCGTGTCATACGACCTAAGCATGTATCTATTCCTTTACGCTTACTCTATTAAGCTTATGTCCATGACATCTTATTTACATGCTTTTTATTAATTTGGTGGAGGATTCCTTAATCCTTATCAACCTTACCCATACCTCAAGAGGGTGAGGAAAAGAGAGAAAACCCTAATCCTTAAGATCCTTAACATAATTTGAGTTGAGACGGGATGAATAAGATGAGAGAGTCCTAAAGGTATCTTATTTCGATTCATACCCTAAGACTTTGGCCAGACAGTCACACAGATCTGTAAGTCCTCATATTCTGACTAGCGGTGCGGAGGAAAATATTGCCAGCCCCCAGTCATGATCCTTTTCTAGACACCTCTGTCCTTCGGATAATCCTCTAATAACTCCCTTGGGTTCTACATAATTTGCAAAATTTAATAATTATTAAAGATTAAGTGAGGAACCTTTGCTCTGATACCAATTGTAATGACCCCGCCTCCCGGTAACCCCCAATTAAGGGAGACCAAAAGGTCAGAGCCATTAACCAGTAACCCGGATCAAAGGTTCAACAAATAATCAATAACAATTAATAAATTTTATCAACTAAACTGAAAAATGGTGTAAAATAAAACTTTGCATACCTTTTAAAAACTGGGATTTCTAAACTTCTATCCATGAAGATACTAATCTATCTAATCCTCCTATGCACGTTAATCCTCCTTTAATTCCACATATGCCACTTTACTGTTTGTTCTTTTCACTTGTACCTAAAATGCCGACAAACAAAACGTCAGTCAGCAAGAAGTTGGTATGTGGGGGAAATAATAATCGTGCAACTATAATAACAATGTAATCAACCAATTATCATTTAACATCCAAGATTACATTTTAAGCGATACTACTCAATCCTTACCTATCCCCTACCTCTGTGCTATCCCTGCAGTGGACTTGTATGCTACCTCTCTTTTAGGTAGATTCTTACCCCCATGGTCCTACCTTACATGTAGCCAATACCTAGGGTAATAGAGTCGCATGGCACTAAGGTAGCCCGATATCTAACTCAAAGTGACTTGACGGTCCTACCCCATTGGTAGCTATGTACTAAGTCATCTAATGACCTGATGGACCTACCCCATAGGTAGCCATGTACTAGGTCAACTATTAAGCCACAGAGGGGACCATGATCTGAGCTAGTAGGCACATATCTTAAGTGATAGTCATATCCAAATTATAGTTTGCATGAATTCATCCAATAATTAATTCATGACATCGATGGAAACTTTGGAAAACCTTGGAAAACTAACTCGAGATATTCATAAACGTAACCACATACCTATCAATATGATCATAGATAGAAATAGTCCAATCAATCAATAGGTAAGCAAGCATTCAATAAGATCCTGAAACAATTATACAATTTCCTTTTAATATTCATATCATTAAGATCTATTAAATCTAGCTCGCTTCCTAGGGTTTCTAGTCCACTTTTAGGGTTTCCCTTTGTCTTTTACTATTTTAAACCCTAATCTAACACAATTGATCACAAACCCTAATTATTTCAACATCTAATCCTCAGTTTTGGATTTAAGGCATAATTAATCATTAAATAAGTCCATTAAGCCTCTTTTCATTAAATCTACCATTTTTATCCCCTTTAACCCATGACAAAGTCATTATGCTCATTTATCATCAATTCTTAGTTCATTATGCTCTAATACTCATATGAACGTTATTTATCATTAATTCTACCTTGATTCATTAAAAACCAAAATTTCTATATTAAGGTTATTTGTCTACAAATTAGGAACTCTAATGCTCGAAATAGCTTGGAATCATGATATCTCATCTTTCTTGATCACTTTGGATAATTAAAGCTATTAAGAGTCGAATTGCCAACATTAGGGTTTCAAGGCCCATTAAAGCATACTTATGCACGTAAACTCTAAATTAAATGAATTACGTGCAAAGTTCATCCTTTTTATTCCTAATGTTCCTTTTTATCATTAACATGCTAATATCAACTTTAATCATCCATTAAACCTTATTAAATATATTAATCAACTCAAAATAGGGTTCTTTAAACAATTAAGTATTAAAGTTGATATCTTCCATTACTTTTCTAATTAAAAGAGAAATTAGCTTCTAACTATATTTTTATTAGATTCCTCTCGTTTTTCTAAGCAACTTTCATATTTTATGCGTGCTAATCTGAGCTATAAATATTTAGTTATGATATTTGTAAGATTTCACTTACCAGAGCCAATCAGCAAGTGCCACGTCGCCCCCTTCTCATGCAACTCGCTCAGAAACATAACCAAATTACAAAATTGCCCCCGTGTGATGTCCCGACTCTTCAAGCCTTGGAAGGGCATTTTTGTCAATCGGTCTAGATCTCCTTTTTCCTCATGAGTTCCTCCAGGCCGCCGCCCTAGCTGCTGACCTGCAGTGCTTTGCGGGCTTCCTCCCACCTCCTCGAGGCTCGTGCCTTGCTAGGATCTCTTTCCTGCCTCTGTCCCACCCTGTCACATCCAACCATGCTGCAAAGCATGGACAAGACGTCCGATCATGAGAGGACTAGTGCTGTGATTTGCAGCTAGGTTACAGGCGTTTTGCAGGTATTGCGTAGGGTTAGAGTAGGAAGATGAGGGCAGAGCTTCTTTAGGTCTCTTGTGGAAGCACCAAGCCACCATCCAGGCCACTCCTTGATCCCCCGTTTGCACGAGGGTTCTCCCTACCCTCTTGGTTAGGGTTAGCATGGAAAGGAGAAGAAGAATAGGTTGGAGAAACATGGGGTTCTCCTTCCCTTCAAACCAGAGCTCTACCCCTTATATAGGGGTGAGAAACAAAGCCCTAGGTAGGCTTATACACGACTCAGAGAGTCCCTTTCCAAAAGGATTCATATTCCTTCTAGGAGAAGTATTCTTCTCTCTCCTCATTATCCTTTTGTTAAGCTTTATTTCATGGATAATTGGAAAAATGAAAATCCTTTCTCTTTTTATCATTATTCTTGCATTTTAATCCATTAACAACGAAATTATATTTCCTTTTGTTGAAACACTACTTCTTTTTAACAATACCTCATAATTATTCATTATGCATCATATTATCTTCTTATTTGACTTTATTGGGATTTTCTCTTTCCTCTTTCTTCATTGGGACTCCTTGGATCCCAAGAAACTCTATGATTTCGAAATCCTTTTTATTGGATACTCATTATCCTTCTAGATGCATCTAAATGCATTATTCTTCATTATTTCTTATTATCTTGTTTATTTCTTATTAAAATATCTTTTTTTGAGGATTTCTCTTAATTTCTCTTTTATTTTTCTCATTAATATTCCTTTTATCATTAGGAATCCTTGGGATACGAAATTCCACCAAGGATAACTCAATTATACTTCTTTTCCCTTATTTTCCACATTTTATCGTTATTTTCAATTTCTTTCTTAATAAAGAAATACTTAATTGATCTTTTCTTTTCTTATTGCACTCTTTATGCAACTTTGGACTCCTTAGAACCCAAGGAACCCAAGAGGAACGAAATTCCTCTTTGGATTTGCCTTCTAGAGGTTTACACATTTTTCTTTTCTCAAACATTCAATGATTCATTCACTAATTGAATTTTCTTGTTATTTGGGCCCAATAGCCAATAAAGCCCACAATACAAACATCAAGGCTATTGTAAACAAAATCCATTTATTCAAAACAAATTATATCATTATTTGTTCCAATATCTTTACTATGAGAAATTACATTTCTCACCCAATGAACCCAAGAATTGGGGTTGTAACAGGCGCCTCATTTGAATTATTTTGGAGGAGAAAGAGAGAGTCTTGATATTAAAATAATCAAGATTTAAGCATAATTGAAACCTTAATTTAATTTAATGCAAAAATAAATAAACTAACTGAAGAGCCTTCAACCAAAAATGAGATGGTTGAATTTTCTCAAGTGTGAACATCCTTATGCCTTGCAAAGGCAACAAAATATCCTAAGGAGGTGATGACTCCACTCAAATTATTATAATAAAAAGTAATATCCACTAAAAAGGGGATATTAGTATAATATGTTTAAGGTGCTTAATTCCTTTTCTTTTGATTCTTGGATAATGAAGAGGTTTTGCAAGGGGATGAAGATGGCTTCATGGCCAAGGAATTGAGGGGGAAGAGGCAGCACTAATTTTGGAATTAAAAGATTTTTAATAAGGCATTTTCTCTCTCATCGATTTTCTTATAAAAACACCTTTTACAACCCAAATCAAAGGATTTTTCGAATCCACTTCGTCTCTTTGCTTGCAAACCGACCAAAGGAGCTAGGAGCAGCAGGAGGACGACCCCCAACCTGTTGGTAAGCTTCTTGATCTTCTTTCACCTTGATTTCATGGTGGAAATCACAAAACAAGGCATAATTTCTTCTCTATTTCACTCCATCTTCAATCCTAGCCAATCTTTAAACTCCAAAGCTTGAGGACGAGCCTTGGGAGAGTTGCAAAAGCTTCCTCCACCATTTTTGACGTGAATCTCCAAGCTTTGAAGCTCAATTGGAGGTGGGTTATATAACTTAAACCCTTAAATGTTGTTATTGCATTCAATTCTCCATTATTTGTTGAACGTTTTGTTCTATTTGAAATTCCCTTGATCTATTTCTGTAATTACCATGAAAATGGCAGTAGATTTTGAATGTATGAAGGTAGATGATGATGATATCATCTTGGGCACGCAATCCAACAAGTTTCCCTTACAAACGGTTTTGAAGATCTTGGTCCAAACGGTTTCATCAAACCGTTTGGAGACCAAACGGTTTGCAAACCATTTGGAGTCTTGAACCCTAAACCATTTAGAAAGGTTGATGATTTGGATGGGTTGACAGTTTGAGGTCAGAACCCTAGTACATGTTGGATAGGGATCTAATGGTTCCAATTAATTAAATCAATGAATGGGCAATCATCTAATTAGAAACCCTATTCGGGTTAAGTGCTGATTTTGCAATTGAATGATTTAATTCTTTGGGTTGATTAACCCAAACGGTCTCAAGACCATTTGGATGTCAACCACGACCGTTTGGAGGTCTAGGGTTGAGTATGGTGAAGTAGTTGAAGACCCAAAGTTATCAAATTGAAATGCAAGCAATAGCTATTCTGATGAGCAATCCAATGATGCAAACCAGAATTAAAATTTACAAAGTTTAATGATGGGATGGGCAAATGGTCTCAAGACCGTTTGGAGGTCATACAAACGACCTCAAGACCGTTTGAGGTCATGTCATGCCCTATTTGAATGATGGTCCAATGATCCTAAAGCAATTAGTTCCATAATGACTAATATTGAAGGTTCATCGATTTCAACCCTAATTCAATTGGGTTCAAAACCCTAATTGATGATCAATTGAAGGTTGAATCAATTGAAAGGTGATTCCTTAATATCAATTGAAGTATGGTGCCTAGGTTCAATTGATGAGTAATTATAGGGATTCAATTTATGAAAGAATTAATCTTGGAAACCCTAAATCAATAAGAGTGGTTGAGACCATTTTTGGTCCAATCAGTTTTGAGGAGGTTTGGACCAAATGGTCTCAAGACCGTTTGGGACCAAACGATCTCAAGACCATTTGGGACCAAACGATCTCAAGACCGTTTGGGACCAAACGACCCCAAACCAATTGAGACTCAAATGGTTTCAAGCACCTACTTTGTCAAACGGTTTCAAGCACCTACTTTGTCAAACGGTTTCAAACACCTACTTTGCTATACGGTTTCAAGTGTTGATCAAGACCATTTGGAGGTCTAAACGGTCTTAGACCATTTGGAGGTTTTTCAAGCGAGACCGTTTGAGGTCTGGTTGGTCAAGACCGTTTGGGGTCTAAGTGACCAAGACCGTTTGAGAAGTAATTCATCAAAACCGTATGGACACTTAAGGTGATTAAAGGTCAATTGTTTAATTGATCATTACATGATGTAATCTAAGGGTGATTATAGTAATTGTACCCTTAATAAGATAGGGTGATTAGTACCTCTTGAATGATTAATCCTTGATGATTATGGAAGTAATGACACAATACATGTGTCAGCTCTCCAATCAAGTTGAGTTAACCTAATCTAATCAGGTCTGAAGTAAATATCATCTTATAAAGGATGAGAGAGAGGGGACTTCCTACATGAATGATTATCATGTAGTGATTAAGTCTCAAAACTTCCAACATGAATGAATGTGTAATTAGGGTATGATTCTTGATAAAGAGGTCATGAACCCTAATTAAGAAGGTTAATGCATCCTAACCCTAATTGAGGGCAATGATAGGTCAAACCCTAATCCATGGTGATAGTAAACTCTAATTGATGGAAATGATAGGCAAAGCCCTAATCTATGGTAATGGTATGACCCTAATTTAGGGTAATGATATGAGAAAACTTAGTTCAGGGAATTTTAATAATAAACCCTGATTGAATGTGAATAGTAAACCGTAATTGAGGATGATGCTATAAGAAACCCTAATCATGGGTGAAACCATATGAAACCCTAAAGAGAGGGTGATGTCATGTGAAACTCTAGATAAGGTTAAGATCAAAATGAAACCTTAATGCAATGATGAGATGCAAAACCTGATTCAAGGTGATACTATGTACTGGTATGTGACACTTTGATACGAAAACCTATACTGATATAGGATAAAGATATGTGGAGCCCTAATCTTGGGTTGTAATGTATGAAACCCTAATTTTGGGCAATATGATGATAATCATGACTCAAATCTGGGAAATGAGATTAAGTATTCCTAATTGACATAAAGTGGGAAATCTTAGCTCAAATAAGGAAATAGTGATGATACTCTTACAATACATAGTGCTGATTTGTAATTGATATAATTGTCATCATATGCACTAATTATGCAGGTTTCATGAGATGGTGGACATAGCCAGGTATGAGCTATGATGCTTTACTATTGAATTGCTTTATGGGCCTTGTGAGCCATAATATGCTGTGTTGCCTAGTGAGAGGTAACAAGAGATATTATTGGGCTTTAAGAGCCATGTGAAATACCTGCACTATAATTAATATGTTTACAATGATTAAATGACCTGAAGGAATTAAGTTACCTGATAAAGTGGTAACAAGTGTTTTGATGAATTAAGGGTTTGAACACCCATGTTTCATAATCATGATGATGAGTTGATAAGGGATGAGAATACCCTGATGTGATAAGGGATTGAGATCCCAAGTCTAATAAAGCTTTGAAAAGAACTTGATAGAAATAGTATTCATTCTTTGAAGCAATTGTTATAATGTTTTATGTTTGAAAACATGTTTGATGCTAAAAGAATATTGTAATATACTTAACTAATAAAGTGAAATGGTATCATGTAGAGCCCTGACCATAGATCCATCATCGTCAGTAGTTTGGTGATGGTGAAACATGTTTTCCTAAGGGAACTCCTGGAGGGCATACTTTTGAATATGTGGGGGTTATGGGCACGAATATCCTTACACCCTAATGGAGGAATTGATGTGAGGTAAACATTAAATCTCTCAATCCTTCATTATTTATGTTGGGATGGATGTATCACTAATCTCTTGAAGTCCGGGATGGATGTATCATTAATCTCCCGATGATCTTGATGTCAGATCGATGTGAGATAGACATAATATCTCTCGATTGCGAAGAGAGTACAACATGCCACTGTAACTCTAATAGAAAAATTTCCAATATACCCTGGAAAGCTATTTAACAGAGACATAAGATGTCCTTCATTTGGTCCTCACACTGACTGAGGAAGATGAGGTCATGGGAATCTGGCTCTTCTATTGACCTAAGTATGGTACCGATTTCAATTTCGCAATGGTCGGTTGGAGTACGAGAGGTATACCTCATCTCCTCAGGGCTTAAGTATGTTTGTAAAATGTAATCAGCCATGTAGCATATTTGCTTAGGGCTGAAATATGAGAATCAATGGTTGATGATACATTGCTTAGTATGTCTTAGTTGGATTAATGCTATACATGTTCTTCATATTCCTTATTAAATAAATGACATGCTAATCCATCAAGATATAGCTAAAATGACTTGAATAGAGAATACTTCTCTAAATTGTTTAGTTAATGATTTAACTGCTGTTGAATGCTTATGATTCTTTTGCTCATTTTTATTCTATTATATGCAATAATAATGTTTCTGGTGGAGAGTTATATCTCTCGCTGGGACAATTTTTCAGTTGTCTCACCCCCATGGGATCCAACTTTTTAGGTTGACGCAGAAGAGGTAGGAACCCTACTGCAAGGGAGGAACAACAACAACAAGGACAACAGTGAAGTCTCAGGTGGAGACACTGGTTGTCATGTCCTATAAATAGAGAGTCCTATGTGTCGTCTCTATACTCTCAGGTCCTAGGAGTCAGTAGTTAGTTTAATATTGATCTGAGGTTGTTGGCTTGATGCCTCGAGATTTTTGTACTGCCTATGTATAGTCTAACAGGG
Source organism: Alisma plantago-aquatica (assembly GCA_963693085.1). Lineage (NCBI taxonomy): Eukaryota > Viridiplantae > Streptophyta > Magnoliopsida > Alismatales > Alismataceae > Alisma > Alisma plantago-aquatica. Next base: position 1,030,533,947 of record OY856410.1, on the reverse strand, counting down.
CAGCTGATGCTTATAACTCTCGAGAAGGATTGGTGCAAGAGATGTACTAGTAAACCAGAATGTATTTGAAATACTTTGGTTCCTTATTAAAAAGAGTTTTTCAGTCTATGGATCTCTTTGTAAAAAGTTTTAATTTTTAGTGATTTTCAGTAATTCTGCTGCTAACGACTGCTTCCGCATTAATCTTAATCGATGTTTGGCAACAGACGTCATAAGTACATTCAGCTCTATTCACCCCCCTCTAAAGCATCTAATCACCCATCTAGGATCCAACAATCGGTATCAGAGCGGGCTTCTCCAAGCATACTTCAATAAGTAGGAGAATATGGGTGAATACCATAGAGGGAGATACTTGATCGGCCTACCAATCTTTGATGGGAGCAATTTCCTTTATCGGAGAAGAAGGCTTCAATTCTACATCGAAGGATCAAATCTTGATATGTTGCAAATGGTGAACAACCCATACAAGCTACCAAAGACAAAGATTAAAGAATGTGATGATGCTACCTTGAAGAAAGCAACCTTGAATGCTAGATCCATGCACATCCTCTATGCCTCCATGACCCCCACCGAGTTCAACCAGATTTCTTCATGTAAAACAGCCTATGAGGTATGGAGAAAGCTATGCATCCCCTATGAGGGGACAGATAAAGTGAAGGAAAGCAAAGTCTACATGCTCAAAAGGATGCTTGTGAACTTCAAGATGGGAAAGGAGGAGAAGATAGCCAACATGTACTCAAGGATCAACAACATTTTGAATGGTCTTTCTGTTCTAGGACATCCTATGAGTATAGGAGAGATCAACTCTAAGATCCTTAGAACTCTTCCCAAGAGGTGGGAACCCAAGGTGACTTCCATTGAAGAAGCAAGGTACAGTAAGGATATTCCTATTGAAGAGCTCATTGGAAATCTACATGCACATGAAGCCACACTTGACAAGAGAGAAGAAGTTGCAAGACAAGAGGAGAAAGAGTTAAAGAAAATGAAGAAGGCTGAAATGAAGGCTCAAATTGAAGCTGTCATGGGACAAGCTTCTCCATCCTCTCAAGTTAAAGAAGATGTCATATACTCTAAGGTTAAACTCTACAAAGGCAAGTCCTCCTCCATCCGGTGACTCAAGTGTGGAAAGAAGGGTCACTTCAAGATAGATTCTCTACAAGGCAAGAAGACCCATCATCACAAGAAAAAAGAAGATAAGTACCACTCAAGCTCAAGTGACTCCTACAACTCAAGTTCAAGTGAAGAATCAAGTGAAGAATCAAATGGAGGATCAAGCTCAAGCTCTAGTGAAGAAGGAGAATGCCATTTTTCTCTCATGGCATCAACAAGTAAAGACTCAAGTGAGGTAAATCTAAACTCTTTAGATAAAGAATCTTTGATTTCTATTATTCATGATACTTGTGCCTCGCTTAAGTCTTCTAAAAGGAAAAAGAAAAAACTTGCTAGAATTGTTGATAATATGCATGTAGAACCAGATGATATTGATCATACCAATACTTGCTTGCATGATGATAAAAATTCTTTCCTTAGTCAAGTAGATTCTATTAAACTTGAAAATACTAGTTTACTTGATAAGGTTAGATTTCTAGAAGCTCAACCTCTTATGCCTAGTTCTAATGAAGAGCATACTTTAATTGTTGATTCTCTCATACATGATATTGATGTTCATAAATCTGAAAGAAAAGACAAAGATTTTTATTTGCAAGGATTAGAATATGAAAATGGTGTTTATCTTTCTAAGATTTCTTTGCTTGAAATAGAAAATGTCTCCTTGCTTGCTAAAATCAATGTGCATCAATCTTGTTCTAGTTCTACTAGTAGAGAGAATGATGTTGCTGCTCTTCATATTGATAGAGATTCTTATTTAACTAAAGCTCTTTGCTTAGAAAATGATCTTTTGCATTCTAGAGATAATATCAACCATTTGTCTTCTACTATTACGTCTCTTATGCATGATGATGATAATTTGAGATCTTCTTTGCAAAGATTCTTAGCTGGTGAAAGGAATATTAATGATATCCTACACCATACTACTAAACAAATCGGTAGACATGGTTTAGGATATGATAGTAGTCAAAGGAACAACAAAGATAAAGGACCTCCGATATTCCATGGAGAATCCTCTAGTTCCAAGACTATGGGCACATGTAACTATTACAATGAAATTGGTCATTATTATACTTGTTGTCCTTTTAGGAAAGCACCCAAGAGAAATAGGACTTGGGTTGCTAAACTAACCCCTTCGGACCCAAAAACATGATTGGGGACCATTTCATCTTTCTTCTTGTAGGTACTTGCAAATGGCTTAACTTGAGCTATTGAATTGCAAATTGACTTTTCAATCCACATGAAAGAAGAAAGGTGAGATGTGTAGATGGTGACAACAAGTGGAAAAAGGAATGGTAAGAACAAAGGTAAATGTTTACTTGCTTATAACCTATCCTAACTTGTTTTTGTCAAGGTAGTGTGCACTATGCATGTGGTTTTGGAGTTAAAAGTGGTATTTTGTGTTTCTCTTCACACTCTTGCTCAAAAATTGTTTCTAATACTTTCATAGTGCATTACTGGCTTGCTTGCACATGTTTGGATATGGTTTGTATGTTTAGCATGCCTTTAAATATGTTTTTATGAAATATATGTGCCTTTTGATAGCAGCTCTATCAGTCGAGTTCGTTTGGTTCGAAACTCGACTGATATGCACCAATTGGTGTTGCCAGCAGCTGTCATCGGTCGAGTTGTCAATACACAGAACTCGACCGATAACACTGTGCATAGAATATACATTTGGCTTATTGAATGATAATCTCCCTCTCAACTAGATTTTCTCAACCAATAGCCTTATTATTTGGCACTCTCATTTGGTACCTTTATATATGCATATTGTCATGTTCTAAATTTCCTATCTTGCTAAAAACTCTATCTCTCTAATTGCTCTAAATTGTTATACCTATATCTTGCAATTACTTGCTTTGAGTTGTTTTGCAGGTTTTGATGATGATCGCTTTGGATCTCTTGGTTGTGTCTAAAAATTGCTTCCGTGGTACTCTAACTTGCTACATCTATATAGGTGTATATCTTGTGTTGATACAACCTTGAGATTCTTAGTGGTGATCATCTTTTGGTAATGATGCATATTTGTTAGTGAGTTATATCCTTTCATGCTTCTAAAATTGCATATCTCTTTGTTTGGATATATATCTACATCTACTCATAGCTTGATCTATCTTGTGTATCTTTTGGTATCTCTTGCTATGATCAAGATCCTACTAGTAGTCCTAACTTGTGATATCATCTACTAGTAGTTCACTTACATGTAGTTCTAACCTTATTTATAATTGGCATCTTTGCTCATCTAGTGGTATTTCACTATATGCTATGCTTGTATCTTTTCTCATACATGCTCAAGCTTGTTCCTTGAATTCCATATCTACTATCCTGAGTTTCTTGCATAACATTGTGATGTAGGGTACATAGATCTACATTATATGTAGAAATTGGAGTATTTTTTGGATTTTATGCAGATTTTGCTCCAGTTTCAGTTTTTGGTGCAAGACTAGCGTTTTTTATGTAGAAACTACGTTATGAGCAAGGCTCATCGCTATGCCATGAGCCTTGATACTTTTTGGGAAAATTTTGTCATCTTGACGGTCAAGATTGTGTTTTATTATTTTTCTGCAGCACTTTATCTTGCTCTTTGGGTTGTTCAAGTATATGCTTTAACTTGTTTTTCTTTCTATGCTTGGACAAGTCCCAAGCTGTGCTCTTCTACTCTCCTTTTATAACTTTTTGTTATCTCCTTTCCTTTAACAAGTGGTGCTTCTGATTTCTTCATACCCCCACCTTTTTGAAATGACAAAGGGGGAGAAAGGTATGTCTTCTTTTGACAAAATAGGGAGAAGGCATGTCTTACATGAAGAAGATAAGTATGCTCAGGTAAAGGCGAGAAGACATATATGTGTAGAACATATATGAGTAGAAGATATCATTTTTATAAATGTTATGAAAGCTAACCATGCAGGAGAAATAACATCAATTGAGGGGGAGTATGAGAACTCCACTGGCATCAATTGAGGGGGAGCATATGAACTCAATTCTATTGAAACCCCTAGGTTTCTCCAAAGGTATGACTTTATTTAAATGCTTTCAATACATTTATGGAACAATTTGTCATCTTAAAAAAGGTGGAGAATGTTGACTCAAGGTCCATTAGGTCCATGTTGACTCACGTCTAAATTGACTAAACCCGTGTTTTGATGATGACTAACCATTCTACATATTTGTGTCTAATGTCTCTACTTGAGTGATTTTAGATTAGGTATAGACACACTCCAAATGCCCTAACTTGCGCATATCAAATTGGAGAAAAGACAAGTCAAAGTCAATAGAAGTGCACACTTTTGTAATATGATGTAAATCCATTAGAATCATGTCGTAAATCACTTGTAATGATTGTATGACTTGTAATTAAGCTTAGAAAAAATCAGGAGCACTTAGATCGAATGTTTAAGCACTCAAAAGCCATTTTACAAAATTCACATCATGTTGTTCATCGGTTGAGTTCTGTGAGTTGCAAACTCGACCGATCCTGATTGGATCTTGAAAATGACTTTTGATCGGTCGAGTTTACACTTCACAGAATTCGACCGATGGAGTACCTGACCAATTCGATTTTCATTGGTCGGTCGAGTTTCCCCAGGACAAACTTGACTGATGGTCTGAATATCGGCTTTGTTTTTTACTCTATTGGTCGAGTTGCCCTTATAGAAACTCGACCGATTGTACTGTACAGAAAAGTGTAGAAAAGTGATTCTAGCCATTTTGGAGTTGCAGCAAGTGAAAATATATATGTTGCAAGCCACAAAATGACTAGTTTTTGTTCTCAAGTGTTCCCAAAGGCTAAGAGGCATCCTCAACTATAAATAGGACCCCTTGGGCTTCATTCCAAGGTGGAGCATTCAATGCAAAACTCTATGTGAGGTTCCTATTCTATAGTTGAGTGCTTCCTACAACCTCCTCTCTCTCTCTAAGCTTAATCACTTGCTACATCCATTAGAGTGAGTAGGAGATTTGTAAGAGGGCTCGTCCTACATGTATATCTTGTGAGGCTCTCACTTCCACCACCTCCCTATCTCTCATTTCAATCATGAAGATGAAGGTTCTCTCTCTTGGCTAAGAGAGGTGAAGAAGAACATGGGAAGGCATCCCTTGGTGAATATCAAGGCTGAAAACTTAGAGAAAGAGTGGGTAAGCCCTTGGTGAAGGTAGAAGACTCCTTGCTCAAGTGGGTAAGTCCTTGGTGGAAGCTTCTCCGAGTGAAGGTAAAGTCAAAGGCAGAAGATCCAAGTAAGAGTGGGTAATTCCTGCAAGGCTGAAGACTTGTGGAAGAGTAGGTAAGTCCTTGGAAGAAGGTGGAAGACTCCTTACAAAGTGGGTAACTCCTTAGTAAGGTTAAAGACTCTTTGTATTGGATAGGTAAGTCCTTTGGTGGTCATGTATTGTATCTCACATAATGAATATAATGAAGGTGCAAGGTTAAGAAATCCTAAAGGTTGACCTCTCTAGGTAGTGGACTGACTCACTTCTAGTTTGAAGTGTGGGACCACTCTAAACAGCTTGTCAATTGGTGTATGTTCAATCTCTCTCATCCTTGCTATGCATGTTTTAGTTGCACCCAAATTTCCTATTTAGCAACCTTATCTTGTGATATATCTTGAAGGTCTAATGAATTTTGTTTAAGTACATTCAGCTATATTCACCCCCCTCTAGAGCATCTAATTACCCATCTAGGATCCAACAATTGGTATCAGAGTGGGCTTCTCCAAGCATACTTCAACAAGTAGGAGAAGATGGGTGACTACCAAGGAGGGAGATACTTGATCAGCTTACCAATCTTTGATGGGAACAATTTCCTTTATTGGAGAAGAAGGCTTCAATTATACATCCAATGATCAAGTCTTGAGATGTGGCAAATGGTGAACAACCCATACAAGCTACCAAAGACAACGATTGAAGAATGGGATGATGCTACGTTGAAGAAAGCAACCTTGAATGCTAGAGCCATGCACATCCTCTATGCCTCCATGACCCCCACCGAGTTCAACCGGTTTTCTTCATGTGAAACAATCTACGAGGTATGGAGAAAGCTATGCATCACCTATGAGGCGACATATCAAGTGAAGGAAAGCAAAGTCTACATGCTCAAAGGGATGCTTGAGAACTTCAAGATGGGAAATGAGGAGAAGATAGCCAACATGTACTCAAGGCTCAACACCATTGTGAATAGTCTTGCTGTTCTAGGACATCCTATGAGTATAGGAGAGATCAAATCTAAGATCCTTAGCACTCTTCCCAAGAGGTGGGAACCCAAGGTGACTTCCATTGAAGAAGTAAGGTCCCTTAAGGATATTCCTATTGAAGAGCTCATTGGAAATCTACAAGCATATGAAGCCACACTTGACAAGAGAGAAGAAGTTTCAAGAAAGGAGGAGAAAGAGTTAAAGAAAATGAAGAAGGCTGAAATGAAGGCTCAAATTGAAGCTATAATGGGACAAGCTTCTCCATCCTCTCAAGTTAAAGAAGATGCCATGTACTCTAAGGGTAAACTCTACAAAGAAAAGTCCTCCTCCATCCGGTGCCTCAAGTGTGGAAAGAAGGGTCACTTCAAGATAGATTGTCTACAAGGCAAGAAGACCCATCATCACAAGAAAAGAGAAGATAAGTGCCACTCAAGCTCAAGTGACTCCTCCAACTCAAGTTCAAGTGAAGAATCAAGTGAAGATTCAAGTGGAGGATCAAGCTCAAGCTCTAGTGAAGAAGGAGAATGCCATTTTTCTCTCATGGTATCAACCAGTAAATACTCAAGTGAGGTAAATCTAAACTTTTTAGATGAAGAATCTTTGATTGCTATTATTCATGATACTTGTGCCTCGCTTAAGTCTTCTAAAAGGAAAAGGAAAAAGCTTGCTAGAATTGTTGATAATATGCATGTAGAACCAGATGATCTTGATCATACTAATACTTGCTTGCATGATGATAAAAATGCTTTCCTTAGTCAAGTAGATTCTCTTAAACTTGAAAATACTAGTTTACTTAATAAGGATAGATTTCTAGAAGCTCAACCTCTTATGCCTAGTTCTAATGAAGAGCATACTTTAATTGTTCATTCTCTCATGCATGATATTGATGTTCTTAAATCTGAAAACAAGGACAAAAATTTGACTTTGCAAGGATTAGAATCTAAAAATGGTGTTTATCTTTCTAAGATTGCTTTGCTTGAAACAGAAAATGCCTCCTTGCTTGTTAAAATCAATGTGCGTGAATCTTGTTCTAGTTCTACTAGTAGAGAGAATGATTTTGCTGCTCTTCATATTGATAGAGATTCTTATTTAACTAAAGCTCTTTGTGTAGAAAATTATCTTTTGAATGCTAGAGATAATATCAACCATTTGTCTTCTACTATTACGTCTCTTATGCATGATGATGATAATTTGAGATCTTCTTTGCAAATATTCTTAGTTGGTGAAATGAATATTAATGATATCCTACACCATACTACTAAAATATAATAGACATGGTTTAGGATATGATAGTAGTCAAAGGAACAACAAAGATAAAGGACCTCTGATATTCCATGGAGAATCCTCTAGTTCCAAGACTATTGGCACATACAACTATTGCAATGAAATTGGTCATTATTCTACTTGTTGTCCTTTTAGGAAAGCACCCAAGAGTAATAGGACTTGGGTCGCTAAACTAACCCCTCCAGACCCAAAAATATGATTGGGGACCATTTTATCTTTCTTCTTGTAGGTACTTGCAAATGGATTGACTTGAGCTATTGAATTGCAAATTGACTTTTCAATCCACATGAAAGAAGAAAGGTGAGATGTGTAGATGGTGACAATAAGTGGAAAAAGGATTGGCAAGAACAAAGGTAAACATTTACTTGCTTATAACCGATCCTAACTTGTTTTTATCAAGTTTGTGCGCACTATGCATGTGAGTTTTGAGCTAAAAGTGGTATTTTGTGTTTCTCTTCACACTCTTGCTCAAAAACTATTTCTAAGGCTTTCATAGTGTATTACTAGCTTTCTTGCACATATTTGGATATGGTTTGTATGTTTAGCATGCCTTTAAATAAGTTTTTATGAAATATATGTGCCTTTTGACAGAAACTCTATCAGTCGAGTTTGTCCTATTCGAAACTCGACCGATAGGCACCAATTGGTGTTGCCAGCAGCTATCATCGATCGAGTTGTCAATACATAGAACTCGACCGATTACACTTTGCATAGAATATACATTTGGCTTATTGAATGAGAATCTCCCTCTCAACTAGATTTTCTCAACCAATAGCCTTATTCTTTGGCGCTCTCATTTGGTACTTTTATATATGCATATTGCCATGTTCTAAATTGTCTATCTTGCTAACAAATCTATCTCTCTAATTGCTCTAAATTGGTATACCTATATCTTGCAATTACTTGCTTTGAGTTGTTTTGCAGGTTTTAATGATGATCTCTTTGGATGTCTTAGTTGTGTCTAAAAATTGCTTCTGTTATACTCTAACTTGCTACATCTATATAGGTGTATATCTTGTGTTGATACAACCTTGAGGTTCTTAGTGGTGATCATCTTTTGGTAATGATGCATATTTGTTAGTGAGTTATATCCTTTCATGCTTCTAAAATTGCATATCTCTTTGTTTGGATATATCTCTACATCTACTCATAGCTTGATCTATCTTGTGTATCTTTTGGTATCTCTTGCTATGATCTAGATCCTACTAGTAGTTCTAACTTGTGATATCATCTACTAGTAGTTCACATACATGTAGTTCTAACCTTGTTTATAATTGGTATCTTTGCTCATCTAGTGGTATTTCACTATATGCTATGCTTGTATCTTGTCTCATACATGATGAAGCTTGTTCCTTGAATTGCATATCAACTATCTTGAGTTGCTTGCATAACATTGTGATGCAGGGTACATAGATCTACATTATATTTAGAAATTGGAGTATTTTTTGGATTTTATTTAGATTTTGCTCTAGTTTCAGTTTTTGGTGCAAGACTAGTGTTTTTTATGCAGAAACTACCTTCTGAGAAAGCCTCATCGCTATGCCATGAGACCTGATACTTTTTGGGCAAATTCTATCATCTTGATGGTCAAAATTGTGTTTTATTGTTTTTCAGTAGCACTTTATCTTGCTCTTTGGGTTGTTCAAGTATATGCTTTAACTTGCTGTTCTTTCTATACTTGGACAAGTCCCTAGCTGTGCTCTTCTACTCTCCTTTTATAACTTTTTGTTATCTCTTTTCCTTTAACAAGTGGTGTTTCTTATTTCTTCATACCCCACCTTTTCGAAATGACAAAGGGGGAGAAAAGAATGCCTTCTTTTGACAAAATAGGGAGAAGGTATGTCTTACATGAAGAAGAGAAGTATGCTCATGTAAAGGGAGTAGGTAAAGGGGAGAAGACATATATGTGTAGAACATATATGAGTAGAAGACATCATTTTTATAAATGTTATGAAAGCTAACCATGCAGGAGAAATAACATCAATTGAGGGGGAATATGAGAACTCCACTAGCATCAATTGAGGGGGAGCATATGAACTCAATTCTATTGAAACCCCTAGGTTTATCCAAAGGTATGACTTTATTTAAATGCTTTCAATACATTTATGGAATGGTTTGTCATCTTCAAATAGGGGGAGAATGTTGACCCAAGGTCAATTAGGTCAATGTTGACCCATGTCTAAATTGACTAAAACTGTGTTTTGATGATGACTAACCATTCCACATATATGTGTATAATGTCTCTACTTGAGTGATTTCAGATTAGGTATAGACACACTCCAAATGCCCGAACTTGCGCATATCAAATTGGAGAAAAGACAAGTCAAAGTCAATACAAGTGCACATTTTTTTAATATGATGTAAATCCATTAGAATCATGTTGTAAATCATTTTTAATGATTGTATGACTTGTATTAAGCTTAGAAAAAATTTGGAGCACTTGGATCGAATGTTTAAGCACTCAAAGGCCAATTTCCAAAATTCACATCAGGCTGTTCATCAGTCGAGTTCTGTGAGTTGCAAACTCGACCGATCCTGATTGGATCTTAAAAATGACTTTTGATTGGTCGAGTTTACACTTCACATAACTTGACCGATGGAGTGTCTGACCAATTCAATTTTCATTGGTCGATCGAGTTTCCCCAGGACAAACTCGACCGATGGTCTGAATATCGGCTTTGTCTTTTACTCTATCGTTTGAGTTGCCCTTATAGAATCTCGACCAATTGCACTTTATAGAAAAGTGCAGAAAAGTGCTTCTAGCCATTGTGGAGTTGCAACAAGTGAAAATATATCCGTTGCAAGCCACAAAATGGCTAGTTTTCATTCTCAAGTGTTCCCAAAGGCTAAGTGGCATCCCCAACTATAAATAGGACCCCTTGGGCTTCATTCCAAGGTGGAGCATTCAATTCAAAACTCTATGTGAGGTTCCTATTCTATAATTGAGTGCTTCCTACAACCTCCTCTCTCTCTCTCTAAGCTTAATCTCTTTCTACATCCATTAGAGTGAGTAGGAGATTTGTAAGAGAGATCGTCCTACATGTATATCTTGTGAGGCTCTCACTTTCACCACCTCCCTATCTCTCATTTCAATCATGAAGATGAAGTTTCTCTCTCGGCTAAGAGAGGTGAAGAAGAACAAGGAAATGCATCCCTTGGTGAAGATCAAGGCTGAAGACTTGGAGCAAGAGTGGGTAAGCCCTTGGTGAAGGCAGAAGACTCCTTGATCAAGTGGGTAAGTCCTTGGTGGAAGCTTCTCCGAGTGAAGGTGAAGTCAAAAGGCAGAAGATCTAAGAAGAGTGGGTAATCCCTGCAAGGCTGAAGACTTGTGCAAGAGAAGGTAAGTCCTTGGAAGAAGGCAGAAGACTCATTGCAAAGTGGGTAAGTCCTTGGTAAGGTTGAAGACTCTTTGTATTGGATAGGTAAGTCCTTTGGTGGTCATGTATTGTGTCTCTCATAATGAATATAATGAAGGTGTAAGGTTAAGAAATCCTAGAGGTTGACCTCTCTAGGTAGTGGATTGACTCATTTCTAGTTTGAAGTGTGGAACCACTCTAAACAGCTTGTCAATTGGTGTATGTTCAATCTCTCTCATCCTTGCCATGCATGTTTTAGTTGCACACAAATTTCCTATTTAGAAACCTTATCTTGTGATATATCTTGAAGGTCTAATGAATTTTGTTTAAGTACATTCAGCTCTATTCACCCCCCTCTAGAGCATCTAATCACCCATCTAGGATCCAATAATTGGTATTAGAGTAGGCTTCTCCAAGCATACTTCAACAAGTAGGAGAATATGGGTGACTAACAAGGAGGGAGATACTTGATCAACCTACCAATCTTTGATGGAAGCAATTTCCTCTATTGGAGAAGAAGGCTTCAATTCTACATCCAAGGATCAAATCTTGAGATGTGGCAAATGGTGAACAACCCATACAAGCTACCAAAGACAAAGGTTGAAGAATGGGATAATGCTACCTTGAAGAATGAAACCTTGAATGCTAGAGCCATGCGCATCCTCTATACCTCGATGACCCCACCGAGTTCAACCGGATTTCTTTATGTGAAACAACCTTTGAGGTATGGAGAAAGCTATGCATCACCTATGAGGGGACAGATCAAGTGAATGAAAGCAAAATCTACATGCTCAAAGGGATGCTTGAGAACTTCAAGATGGGAAAGGAGGAGAAGATAACCAACATGTACTCAAGGCTCAACACCATTGTGAATGGTCTTACTGTTCTAGGACATCCTACGAGTTTAGGAGAGATCAACTCTAAGATCCTTAGAACTCTTCCCAAGCGGTGGGAACCCAAAGTGACTTCCATTGAAGAAGCAAGGTATCTTAAGGATATTTCTAATGAAAAGCTCATTGGAAATCTACAAGCACATGAAGCCACACTTGACAAGAGAGAAGAAGCTGTAAGACAAGAGGAGATAGAGTTAAATAAAATGAAGAAGGCTAAAATGAAGGCTCAAATTGAAGCTATCATGGGACAAGCTTCTCCATCCTCTCAAGTTAAAGAAGATGCCATGTACTCCAAGGGTAAACTCTACAAAGCCAAGTCCTCCTCCATCCGGTGCCTCAAGTGTGGAAAGAAGGGTCACTTCAAGATAGATTGTCTACAAGGCAAGAAGACCCATCATCATAAGAAAAGAGAAGATAAGTGCCACTCAAGCTCAAGTGACTCCTCCAACTCAAGTTCAAGTGAAGAATCAAGTGAAGATTCAAGTGGAGGATCAAGCTCAAGCTCTAGTGAAGAAGTAGAATGCCATTTTACTCTCATGGCATCAACAAGAAAAGACTCAAGTGAGGTAAATCTAAACTCTTTAGATAAAGAATCTTTGATTGCTATTATTCATGATACTTGTGCCTTGCTTAAGTCTTCTAAAAGGAAAAGGAAAAAGCTTGCAAGAATTGTTGATAATATGCATGTAGAACCAGATGATCTTGATCATACTAATGCTTGCATGATGATAAAAATGCTTTCCTTAGTAAAGTAGATTCTCTTAAACTTGAAAATACTAGTTTAGTTGATAAGGTTAGATTTCTAGAAGCTCAACCTCTTATGCCTAGTTTTAATGAAGAGCATACTTTAATTTTTGATCCTCTCATTCATGATATTGATGTTCTTAAATATGAAAACAAGGACAAAGATTTTGCTTTGCAAGGATTAGATTCTGAAAATGGTGTTTATCTTTCTAAGATTGCTTTGCTTGAAACAGAAAATGCATCCTTGCTTACTAAAATCAATGTGCATGAATCTTGTTCTAGTTCTAATAGTAGATAGAATGATGTTTCTGCTCTTCATATTGATAGATATTCTTATTTAACTAAAGCTCTTTGCTTAGAAAATGATCTTTTGCATGCTAGAGATAATATCAACCATTTTTCTTCTACTATTACATCTCTTATGCATGATGATGATAATTTGAGATCTTCTTTGCAAAGATTCTTAGTTGGTAAAAGGAATCTTAAGGATATCCTACACTATACTACCAAACAAATTGGTAGACATGGTTTAGGATATGATAGTAGTCAAAGGAACAACAAAGATAAAGGACCTCCGATATTCCATGGAGAATCCTCTAGTTCCAAGACTATGGGCACATACAACTATTGCAATGAAATTGGTCATTATTCTACTTGTTGTCCTTTTAGGAAAGCACCTAAGAGCTATAGGACTTGGGTTGCTAAACTAACCCCTTCGGACCCAAAAACATGATTGGGGACCATTTCATCTTTCTTCCTATAGGTACTTGCAAATGGATTGACTTGAGATATTGAATTGCAAATTGACTTTTCAATCCACATGAAAGAAGAAAGGTGAGATTTGTAGATGGTGACAACAAGTGGAAAAAGGAATGGTAAGAACAAAGGTAAATGTTTACTTTCTTATAACCTATCCAAATTGTTTTTGTCAAGTTAGTGTGCACTATGCATGTGGTTTTTGAGTAAAAAGTGGTATTTTGTGTTTCTCTTCACACTCTTGTTAAAAAATTGTTTCTAATGCTTTCATAGTGCACTACTAGCTTGCTTGCACATGTTTGGATATGGTTTGTATGTTTAGCATGCCTTTAAATATGTTTTTATGAAATATATGTGCCTTTTGAAACAACTTTGTCGGTCGAGTTTGTCCTATTCGAAACTTGACTGATAGAGGTGTTGCCAACAACTGTCATCGGTCGAGTTGTCAATACACAGAACTCGACCGATAACAGTGTGCATAGAATATACATTTGGCTTATTGAATGATAATCTCCCTCTCAACTAGATTTTCTCAGCCAATAGCCTTATTCTTTAGCACTCTCATTTGGTACCTTTATATATGCATATTGCCAAGTTCTAAATTTCCTATCTTGCTAACAACTCTATCTCTCTAATTGCTCTAAATTGGTATACCTATATCTTGCAATTACTTGCTTTGAGTTGTTTTGCTGGATTTGATGATGATCTCTTTGGATCTCTTGGTTGTGTCTAAAAATTGCTTCCATTGTACTCTAACTTGCTACATCTATATAAGTGTATATCTTGTGTTGATACAACCTTGAGGTTCTTAGTGGTGATCATCTTTTGGTAATGATGCATATTTGTTAGTGAGTTATATTCTTTCATGCTTCTAAAATTGCATATCTCTTTGTTTGGATATATCTCTACATCTACTCATAGATTGATCTATCTTGTGTATCTTTTGGTATCTCTTGCTATGATCTAGATCCTAATAGTAGTCCTAACTTGTGATATCATCTACTAGTAGTTCACATACATGTAGTTCTAACCTTATTTATAATTGGAATCTTTGCTCATCTAGTGGTATTTCACTATATGCTATGCGTGTATCTTGTCTCATACTTGCTCAAGCTTGTTCTTTGAATTGCATATCTATTATCTTGTGATATATCTTGTAGGTCTAATGAATGTTTGTCATCTTCAAAAAGGGGGATAATGTTTACTCAAGGTCTATTAGGTCAATGTTGACTCACATCAAAATTGACTAAACCCATGTTTTGATGATGACTAACCATTCCACATATTTGTGTCTAATGTCTCTACTTGAGTGATTTCAGATTAGGTATAGACACACTCCAAATGCCCTAACTTGTGCATATCAAATTGGAGAAAAGACAAGTCAAAGTCAATACAAGTGCACACTTTTATAATATGATGTAAATCCATTAGAATCATGTTGTAAATCACTTGTAATGATTGTATGACTTGTAATTAATCTTAGAAAAAATTAGAAGCACTTAGATCGAATGTTTAAGCACTCAAAAGCCATCTTCCAAAATTCACATCATGTTGTTCATCGGTCGAGTTCTGTGAGTTGCAAACTCGACCGATCCTGATTGGATCTTGAAAATGACTTTTGATCGGTCGAGTTTACACTTTACAGAACTCGATCGATGGAGTACTTGACCAATTTGATTTTCATTGGTTGGTGGAGTTTCCCCAAGACAAACTCGACCGTTGGTCTGAATATCAGCTTTATTGTTTACTCTATTGGTCGAGTTGCCCTTATAGAAACTCGACCGATTGTACTGTACAGAAAAGTGTAGAAAAGTGATTCTAGCCATTTTGGAGTTGCAACAAGTGAAAATATATCTGTTGCAAGCCACAAAATGACTAGTTTTCGTTCTTAAGTGTTCCCAAAGTCTAAGAGGCATCCCCAACTATAAATAGGACCCCTTGGGCTTCATTCCAAGGTGGAGCATTCAATGCAAAACTCTATGTGAGGTTCCTATTCTATAGTCGAGTGCTTCCTACAGCCTCCTCTCTCTCTCTAAGCTTAATCACTTGATACATCCATTAGAGTGAGTAGGAGATTTGTAAGAGGGCTCATCCTACATGTATATCTTGTGAGGCTCTCACTTCCACCACCTCCCTATCTCTCATTTCAATCATGAAGATGAAGGTTCTCTCTCTTGGCTAAGAGAGGTGAAGAAGAACATGGGAAGGCATCCTTTGGTGAATATCAAGGCTGAAAACTTAGAGCAAGAGTGGGTAAGCCCTTGGTGAAGACAGAAGACTCTTTGCTCAAGTGGGTAAGTCCTTGGTGGAAGCTTCTCCGAGTGAAGGTAAAGTCAAAGGCAGAAGATCCAAGAAGAGTGGGTAATTCCTGTAAGGCTGAAGACTTGTGGAAGAGTAGGTAAGTCCTTGGAAGAAGGCGGAAGACTCCTTACAAAGTGGGTAAGTCCTTGGTAAGGTTAAAGACTCTTTGTATTGGATAGGTAAGTCCTTTGGTGGTCATGTATTGTATCTCTCATAATGAATATAATGAAGGTGAAAGGTTAAGAAATCCTAAAGGTTGACCTCTTTAGGTAGTGGACTGACTCACTTCTAGTTTGAAGTGTGGAACCACTCTAAACAGCTTGTCAATTGGTGTATGTTCAATCTCTCTCATCCTTTCTATGCATGTTTTAGTTGCAGACAAATTTCCTATTTAACAACCTTATCTTGTGATATATCTTGTATGTCTAATGAATTTTGTTTAAGTACATTCAGCTCTATTCACTCCCCCTCTAGACATCTAATCACCCATCTAGGATCCAACAATTGGTATCAGAGTGGGCTTCTCCAAGCATACTTCAACAAGTGGGAGAATATGGGTGACTTCCAAGGAGGGAGATACTTGATCAGCCTACCAATCTTTGATGGGAGAAATTTCCTCTATTGGAGAATAAGGCTTCAATTCTAATCCTAAGATCAAGTCTTGAGATGTGGGAAATGGTGAACAATCCATATAAGCTACCAAAGACAAAGATTGAAGAATGGGATGATGCTACTTTGAAGAAAGCAACCTTGAATGCTAGATCCATGCACATCCTCTATGCCTCCATGACCCCCACCGAGTTCAACCAGATTTTTCATGTGAAACAT
Organism: Alisma plantago-aquatica; assembly: GCA_963693085.1. Classification (NCBI taxonomy): domain Eukaryota; kingdom Viridiplantae; phylum Streptophyta; class Magnoliopsida; order Alismatales; family Alismataceae; genus Alisma; species Alisma plantago-aquatica. The sequence goes on along the minus strand of OY856410.1, from coordinate 1,030,517,489 downwards.
CCTATGAGGTATGGAGAAAACTATGCATCACCTATGAGGGGACAGATCAAGTGAAGAAAAGCAAAGTCTATATGCTTAAAGGGATGCTTGAGAACTTCAAGATGGGAAAGGAGAAGAAGATAGCCAACATGTACTCAAGGCTCAACACCATTGTGAATGGTCTTGCTGTTCTAGGACATCCTATGAGTAAAGGAGAGATAAACTCTAAGATCCATAGAACTCTTCCCAAGAGATGGGAACCCAAGGTGACTTTCATTGAAGAAACAAGGTATCTTCAGGATATTCCTATTGAAAAGGTCATTGGAAATCTACAAGCACATGAAGCCACACTTGACAAGAGAGAAGATGTTGCAGGACAAGAGGAGAAATAGTTAAAGAAAATGAAGAAGGCTGAAATGAAGGCTCAAATTGAAGCTATCATGGGACAAGCTTCTCCATCCTCTCAAGTTAAAGAAGATGCCATGTACTCCAAGGGTAAACTCTACAAAGGCAAGTCCTCCTCCATCCGATGCCTCAAGTGTGGAAGGAAGGGTCACTTCAATATAGATTGTCTATAAGGCAAGAAGACCCATCATCACAAGAAAAGAGAACATAAGTGCTACTCAAGCTCAAGTGACTCCTCCAACTCAAGTTCAAGTGAAGAATCAAGTGAAGATTCAAGTGGAGGATCAAGCTCAAGCTCTAGTGAAGAAGTAGAATGCCATTTTGCTCTCATGGCATCAACAAGTAAAGACTCAAGTGAGGTAAATCTACACTCTTTAGATAAATAATCTTTGATTGCTATTATTCATGATACTTGTGCCTCGCTTAAGTCTTCTAAAAGGAAAAGGAAAAAGCTTGATAGAATTGTTGATAATATGCATGTAGAACCAGATGATCTTGAGCATACTAATACTTGCTTGCATGATGATAAAAATTCTTTCCTTAGTCAAGTAGATTCTCTTAAACTTGAAAATACTAGTTTACTTGATAAGGTTATATTTCTAGAAGCTCAACCTCTTATGCCTAGTTCTAATGAAGAGCATACTTTAATTTTTGATTCTCTCATGCATGATATTGATGTTCTTAAATATGAAAACAAGTACAAAGATTTTTCTTTCCAAGGATTAGAATCTGAAAATGGTGTTTATCTTTCTAAGATTGCTTTGCTTGAAACAAAAAAGTCTCCTTGCTTGTTAAAATCAATGTACATGAATCTTGTTCTAATTCTACTAGTAGAGAGAATGATGTTTCTGCCATTCATATTGATAGAGATTCTTATTTAACTAAAGCTCTTTGATGTGGGATTTTATCGCACTAACAAACTCACTCGGGGTTGAAATCCCCGAGATTTTACCAAAACTAAAGTGCAATAATACCACCCGCAAGCGGACGAGTCTTATCGCACTATAGTTAAGGATCGAACCCAAAGGACAACATTTTTAAGAATCCTTGTCAGTCTAATCTAGTTCGAGTTAAGACTAATATTTAGAATGATTGGTTGATTTGAGGTTAATTAAACTAATTGCAAGAAAGTAAAAGTTGAATTAAAGTTTGATTTAGATCAACGATATGGAATTGCTGGGATGGTATCGGGTTTTACCACTGCTACATACACAAACACATTCAATCGCAAACAATCCATGTAAGATATAAAAATCCAAATAGAGCTGCTGCAAGATCCCCCATACGGGCATTAGGTTTGCATAAGCATCACCTTAGGCATCAGATGTCTCGTCACCATCCGGTCCACTTACTTACGACTCCGAAGATACAAAAATCCAATGAAGGTTGTGGGCCCCTATACAGGCGTTAGGCACACAGAAGCATCACCAAAGGTTAGATGGCTCGCACCCTCGCGGATCATGCACTTACGACCTCAAAGAAATCCCATTCTATTTCTAGTTTGGGAGTTGACCGGCCTAAATCGCACATCCAAAAGTGGAGGCGGATTTGAGGTAGTCGAGCTTTTACATTTATAAACCCGAATCCTTCTAGGCCCCCACAACTTTGTTTACGGGGTCGAAGTAGATATACGGGGTCAAACACAGGGACAAGGGGGTAGTGTTGAGAACCCAGAATCGACACGCTACACTCTGGTGGGTATAAAGAGATATAAATCCCCAAAAGGGAAACATCAAGATGTCACAAATAAAACAAAGAAAACTATCTCCAACTGGAGCTACAAGAGAGATTTAAGGTTTTAGTCATTTAGCAATTTTTAGGGGTTTTCATGCCACAGAGACAGAAAGATAATACTAGAGCTAGGGCATGATGCGAAGGATAAGACTACGGCAAAACAAGCGGCAACAGTAACACCCTGCACCCCTCCTCTCAGAGCGGGTACTTCTAACCAAGCGCCAACACCCCTCTCGAGGTTGTCAGACTTAAGTTAGAGTGAAATGTTACAGAAACAACTCCGTTCCAGGCACTCTCGTACTCCAAAATCAGACCAAACACTAGAGCCACAACACGACTCTCGAAGCTGTTGTGACGGGAAAACACGATTCGGTAGCTAGGCAAAATGCGATCCAAACATGCAAGCTAGAGTTCAGATATCAAACATAGCAATCATCCAATATATCGCACCAAGCATAGAGCAGCAAGTAATTAAGCTTTTCTATTTCCATACACATTAAGGGTATTAATACATTGCGTAAGAAAGGAATTAAATAACGGAATTAAAGATAGATGTCGCCTTCTTGATGTAGAAGGGAGACAGACTATAGCGGCTCTCCCGCCCGATACCGGACGGGGGCCTAGCCCGATACAGTGCTGTCGGGCGACACACTCTCTCGAGCGGCACACCGCGATGGCCAACTGCATTGTTCAAGGACCTGGCCGATACGCTCAAGTCAGGCGACACACCCTCTCGGGCGGCATGCATGACGGGCGAAGCGTATCGGGTTCGATATCATGTCGGGCATGGAGCGACGCGTCCTACTGTCGGGCACTTGTGTCGCTCATCATCATTGGCCGATATCGGCCCGCAGTGTCGCCCGGGACGGTCCTGAGTGAACTATCCCCTCCCTCTCCGGACGAGGAAGAGCTCACCTAGTGTTGCCCAACACGAGCACTGGGGCACGATACTCCTACTCTCGCAGTTTCCTCTGAAGATCACTCAAGGCTCCCAACTGTCCGAATTCCGAAGTATCCGAACTGTCTTTTCGGCTTCCTGTAGCTACTATTTATAGGCAGCAGTTGGATGAAGTTATGGTGCTCGAAGCGCCACATGTCCTCCTTATTTGCGGGTCGGTGGACGGCCGATACTGGTATCGCTCGGCTCAGGAGTGTCGGCTATCGGTCACGTGATGGATGACGTGCCTGCCGATGGGTGGCTGTGTCGCCCGACAAGTAGGGTTGTCAAGGCGAGCTGGGCTCCCTGTCGGGTAGAAGACGTGTCGTCCATCTGCTCCTTCTTGCGCGACATCCTTTTGTCGTGCGTCATTGTGTTGCTCTACCCTGCCGGGCGGAGGTTGTATCAGGCGTCAGGAAGGCCGAAACAGACTTGGACTTATTCTGTGGGCCGGGATGGTCTTATTGCACCAAAATGAGGAAAAACTCTACAAAAGATGGAAATATAGGATTAAGAGCATTGTTTGGCCAATTATTGCGAAAGTGCATACAAAAGAGAGGAAAATAGCTAAAAATGGCAGTTTTGATAACAGAAAAACAGTCTAAAATATCAAAAAAATTGGTGTTATCAACTCCCCCAAACTTAGCATTTTGATTGTCCTCAATCAATATTTAAACTTTATTTTGTGATGCTTCTTCTTGTTTGGTACAACTTTCAGGCCAAGAGGTAAAGCAAGTATAGTAATGCCTTTAGAGATAATGCTGTCTCATTACGAACAAAAGACCTCACGTTTCCTGCCTTATTATTTCAGTAGAAATTTTTTTTTCTACAGCTTCAGCGAGACTTTAGTGTATGATTCCGAAGTTAGCTTACACACCAAACAGCTTTATTTTCGGGGCAGAAAGTTGTGTAGAGGGTAGGCTAAGGCTTTTTGGGTTTTTCATCTTGTTTTCCATCAGTCCATCCAGGTAAGGGTCCGTTAGCGGGCAAGTGGTCCCTGCAGTCCAAGCCAGTTGGCTTTAGAGCAGTGATTTCACATCCTACGTACCACTGCCCCAGATCTACCATGCCTAAAGATGGGTACTTTTGGAAAACAAGCGGGTATATATATTTTTTCCTTTTCTTTTATTGGGCACAACTCTCATGCTTTTATTCACACTCATAAGTCTTCTCTCTCTTTTTGGGATTTTCATTGGGTAGAGGGGAAACAAAGAGATTTTTGCTGTTTGGGCAGCTTTTTCCTTCTCCATACTCGTCTCTTAGCTGTTTGTGAGATTATTATATTTTTTGAAATTTTTGACGTGGAAAAACGTAATCTTCTGTTCGTTTGAAGCAACATTATTAGAAAGATATAACGAAACTTGTATCTCATTAAGCACAAAGAAAACTAACTTTGCAAGCAGTTGCATCAGGTTTTTACTAATATAGATTTTGTACATATGCATGGGAACAAAATAGGCAAAAAAAATTTCAAAATTTTTATATGAGCAAAGGTACAAATACATGATATAGGGGGAGAACAAAATGGCACAAGAGAATTTTTATACCTCCTTCACTGGCACATGGGTACCCCCCAAACTTTCTCCGCACTCTGTCCCAGAGTAGCAAAGAAAACAAGGTGAGTTCATGTTAGCCCAGTGAAGGTTATCTAGCGGGTTCGGTTGTGCCTTGGAGAAGCTGCAATATGCTTCTTTGCTGCAGCCTCCTTATTTTCTCATTTGGAAACAGCCAGAACAAGTGCAAAGCTCTCAAGATGGAAGCTCGAGAGCTCTTGAAAACACTTGTGGCTGCTTTCTTCTTAAGAAGATGGAACCGGAATGCCCAGATTCCATCCGGAAGTCACCGGCAAAAGACTCGTGCTGTCTCTGTAGATGGTCCTAAACCATCGTAGAAGACAGACTATTATAAGAAAGTGATCTTCCTCTGGAGCTACCAAATCAAGAAAAATTCTCCCGCTCTCTATCTACGGTAGTCGACAGCTAGCTGCCTTGGGGTTTTTACGTTTCTGCCCGACAGTTGTTGCTTCCGCTCGGCTGGAGGTTTGCCCTGTGTGACCCGTCCCTGTTATCAAGTCCAACGATCATCTAAATGTTAGGTCGGCAAAGACAGGAATCACGATAAGACTTATTTCAAAATCTGGGTATTGTCCATCAAAAGGAAACTCGAGACGATACAGGGTTGGACGATACGAGGAGGGTTGTGCGGCACACACTCCGCTCTACACGGATGTATCGGGCGATAACGTCGCCAAAGATCAAATGCTCATCAGGACATCACAAAAAAATGTGTCACCCGATAAGGCGTATCGGGCAAACACTATCAGGCATTATTTTCGTGCTTAACTGCATTGGGCGATACAAAATCAACTAGACTCGTAAAACCCGAGAAGCAGCGCGATATGAAAACTCGTGTCGGGCGATAGGCATGTCGGTCGATAAGCATGTCGGGCGATACCTTTGCTCATAGGAGTCATCGCCCGATATAAGGGTGAAGGCAAGCTGTCCGACACGCGAGCAAAGGTGGATCACTGCATGTGTCACAGGTGGCTGAAAAGAGAAGTGAGGCAGCCCGACACGTTGAGCCCACATTGCTATATATAGCAAGCTCAGCTGGGGGTAAAATGGGCATTTCTGGGGCGCGCGTCGGCCGACGAGTCAGGCAATTCCCGAGATGAAGGTCACGTCGGTTAAATCGAGGGCATTTATTTCCATGCACGATATGGCGGTTTCTCGGGAATACCATCCGCCCTGGTTCTTGTGGTGCCCCAGAAAGTGCGGCCTGATATAAGCGTGACTGCACTCCAGCTGGGCTGCTGCCCGACACAACTTAAAACAGGCGGCCGAAAACCAAAGCTAGGAGAAGGGCATTTATTTATTTAAGGTGTGGCAGCGGTGGCCCATAAAACAGAGGAGTCGGTGCGCTCGGCGCGTGCACCGGATCGGGCCTTATTACAATTCATAAATTTTGTTTTTATAGGTAATAAGAAAAATGCATCCTACTCTACAAAAGAAAGAAAAACTCGGGCTGCCTCCCGAGGAGCGCTGAAGTTTGCGTCGCCAGCTCGAACGGTGTAGGATCATCTTGTTCAGCTCTCGACCATACCCATATCTTGCAGACTGATCTCTGCTCTCCTGACAAATGCTTCATCTTCATAGAAATTTTTCACCTTGTGCCCATTTACTTGAAAGACCATGTTCGGATCGTCTTTACCATAGAGCTCCATCATTCCTGATGGGTATATTTTCGACACTATGAACGGTTCGGACCACCTCGTTTGTAACTTCCCAGGGAAAAGACGAATAGAGGACTTGAATAACTAGACCTTATCCCCTTCGCTTACATCTTTTCTCCTGAGGTGGGCATCGTGCCACAATTTTGTCCTCTGTTTGTAGATTTTTGCATTTTCGTAGGCGTTCATTCTCAGCTCTTCGAGCTCTTGAAGCTGCAAGAACCTTTTTTCTCCTTCTTTGTCGAGGTCCATATTTAGGAACTTGATTGCCCAAAGGGCCTGTGTTCCAATTCCAAAGGCAGGTGGCAGGACTTTCCGTAGATGAGACGGTAGGGGGTGGTTCCAATGGGTGTTTTGTAAGCAGTACGGTAGGCCCAAAGTGCGTCGTCAAGCTTCATGGACCAGTCTTTCTTCGTTCGGTTGACGGTTTTATCCAAGATCTGCTTGATTTGCCTGTTGGAAACCTCTACCTGCCCTGACGTCTGTGGGTGGTAGGGTGTAGCGATCTTGTGCCTCACTCCGTACTTGCGCAGAAGTGCTTCAAACTGTCTTTCTCCAAAGTGCGACCCTCCGTCGCTTATCACAGTGTGCGGTACACCGAAATGAGGAAAGATGGTCTTCTCGAAGAGCTTGATAACCGACTTGGCGTCGCAGGTTTGGGTGGCTACCGCTTCCACCCACTTCGATACATAATCTACTGCCACGAGTATGTATTGATACCCCCGAGATGGGGGAAACGGTCCCATGTAGTCGATCCCCCACACGTCAAATATTTCTACTTCGATCCAGCTTGCCATTGGCATTTCATTCCTCCACCCTATGTTTCCTGTAAACTGGCACTCCTTGCAAACCTTCACAAATTGTGCAGCGTCTTTAAACAAGGAGGGCCAGTAGAAACCTGACTGTAGCACTTTTGCAGTTGTTCTCTCGCTACCGAGGTGTCCACCGTAGGGGGAGGCGTGGCATTCTTTCAGGATGTCTGCAGTTTCTTCCTCTGGGATGCACCACCTGTATAAGTTGTCAGCACATCTCTTAAACAGGAGAGGATCATCCCACTAGTAGTTTTTGACATCCGCAAATAGCTTCTTTTTCTGATTGTACGTGATGTCAGGAGGCAGTTCTCCGTAGGCAAGATAATTGTAGATGTTTGCAAACTAGGGTAAACTTTCTTCTTGAGCTTATGACAACATCAGATCCTCATCGTCATAGTCGTCGTTGATTGGAGGCCCTCCCTGTCTCTCAGCCACGATCCTTGATAGGTGGTCTGCGACCACATTTTCTGCTCCCTTTTTGTCGATAATCTCGTGGTCGAACTCTTGGAGCAATAAGGCCCATCTCAACAGTCTGGGCTTTGCGTCTTTCTTTTGCATCAAGTATTTTATAGCCCCATGATCTGTGTATACTTTGACCTTAGCTCCGACGAGATATGACCTAAACTTATCGAACGCGAAGATGATCGCGAGCATCTCCTTCTCAGTTGTTGTGTAGTTTACTTGAGCCTCGTCCAACGTGCGACTAGCATAGCAAATCACATGGTGCTTTTTGTCTTTCTTTTGTCCCAGGACTGCTCCAACCGCGTAGTCACTAGCGTCGCACATCAGCTCAAAAGGTAAACCCCATTCTGGCGCTTGAAGGATAGGTGGTGACATTAAAGCATTTTTCAGGGCCTAAAAAGCACTGAGACAATCATTAGAGAAAACAAATTCAACATATTTTACCATAAGATTGGATAGCGGTTTGGAAATCTTCGAAAAGTCCTTGATAAATCTTCGGTAATATCCGGCGTGCCTGAGGAAGCTGCGCACCCCCGTCACAGATCTGGGTGGAGGAAGCTTGGATATGGCTTCGACCTTGCTGGTGTCCACCTCGATCCCACGCCTTGAGATCTTATAGCCAAGAACAATGCCCTCTCGCACCATGAAGTGGCACTTTTCCCAGTTTAAAACTAGGTTGTTCTCCTCACACCTCTGAAGGATTGATGACAGATTTTTCAGATAGCTATTGAAGTCCTTCCCATAGACTGAAAAGTCGTCCATGAAAATTTCTATGATGTCTTCTAGAAAATCTGAGAACATCGATATCATGCATCTTTGAAAGGTGGCGGGAGCGTTGCAGAGTCCGAAGGGCATCCTTCGGAAGGCATAAGTGCCGTAAAGGTAGGTGAATGTCGTTTTCTCTTAATCGTCAGACAAGATGGGTACCTGGTAAAAACCTGAAAAGCCATCAAGAAAACAAAAGAAATTGTGATGCGCTAACCTTTCAAGAACTTGGTCAATAAAAGGTAACGGAAAATGATCCTTCTTTGTAGCATGATTTAGCTTTCGATAATCAATGCACATCCGCCATCCGGTGACAATCCTAACCACCACCTCGTCACCCTTCTCACCCTTAACCACTATCATTCCGCCCTTTTTGGGTACTACGTGGATCGGACTTACCCAATTGCTATCACTAATTGGGTAAATGATCCCCGCATCCCTAAGATTTATTACCTCTTTCTTGACGACCTCCTTGAGCATCTGGTTCAGCTTCCTCTGGGGTTGAGCCAGAGGTTTGGAAGATTCATCTAAGTTGATATGATGCATGCACAGGGCGGGGCTAAGGACCTTGATATCATCTATTTAGTATCCTATAGCCCCCTGTGGAGCCTTAACTCCTCAAGGAGTTGGTCCACCTGATTGCTTGAAAGACTGGCATTTACGATGATAGGGTTCCACTGCTCTTCATCCAAGAACTCATACTTCAGACCTTCAGGCAACGCTTTTAATTCTGGCTTTGGTCTGGGTGCCTTCCCTTGAGGCTCCCCCTCGAGAGAGGCATACTTCACAGACTCCACCAACTTATCTTCTTCTTGCAATTCTTCGTCAGAAAGGTTGAAGAGGTTGAGATACCTCGTGACTTCAGGGTCTTCGAGGTCAGGATCTTGACAGTTTATAGCCCTCAAGAGGGGGTCTACTATCCGGATGTCTTCCTCTATTTCCTCACAGAATTTATTGTAGCTATCTACAAAACATGCTGATTCAGACAGGGATGGGCTTCTCATGATCTCTTTCAGCTTGAAGTCCATATGGTCATTTCCGACCCTCAAAGTGATCATCCCCTTGGAGACATCAATCAACGCTCTCCCTGTTGCCAAGAAAGGGCACCCAAAGATGATCGGGCAATGAGGGTCTTCAGCTGTGTCAATGACGACTATATCGCAAGGGATGAAGAAATCGCCGACCCTGATCGGCACATCCTCGACAATGCCGACGGGTCTCTTAAAGGTGTGATCCGCCAGTTCAATCTGCATGTTGGTTCGAACTATGTTGGTCAAGCCTACCCTTTGCGCGAAACTTAGGGGCATTAGACTTATGCTTTCCCCCAGGTCTGCTAGACCCTTACGCTCGACATTGTCCCCGATGGCGAATGAGATTGTGAATGCTCCGGGGTCTCTTTTCTTATTTGGCATGTCGGGCTTCACGAAGGCAGAGGAGGCAACAACTAGGTGCACTATCTCAATCCTACCTCCCCTTCTCTTCTTTGTGATAAGGTCCTTGAGGAACTTGGCATATGTAGGCATCTCCTCCAAAGCGTCGACGAAGGGCACTTTGAGATGCAGCTTCCTGATCGACTCCTTGAACTTCTCGTGACGCTTCTTCAGATTCACCTTTATCAGCCTGTAGGGGAACAGAATCCTAGGAGCGTAAGCATTCCTTCCGCCATGTAGCTCTTCAGAGAACCCTTGCGCAGACTCTCAAACGTCTACCTGTCTTTCTTCCTCCTCTGCTGGGGCTGCTTCCTCAAGCCTTAGCTCGGGCTCAGGCCTGGCTTCATCCGGATGCTCTAGCATTCTTCCAGACCTCAGTACTGCCATTCTGGCAGTTTTAGGGTATGGAAGTGCTTTTATTGCATGATTCTTCATCAGAGCAGTCATCTGGGTCAGCCACTGATCCACTTCCCGTTGGCGCATCTGCACGTTTGCCATCTGGCGTTGCATGGAGTTCAGAGCTCCAGGGCTAGGAAGCATGCTCTGCACCAGTTTGTTGATGATGGTGTCCTGTCTTTTTATGTAGGTGGAAAGCTGGACAACCAAGTTAGACTGGCTCACCTTCTTGCCTCGGCCTTGACATTCACCCTCAGAAAGAGATCGTTCGCAATGAGACATGGTATCAAAGCTCAGCAGAACAGGTCACAGTTCTTCAGAGTGCCTGAAAATAGCATGAAAATTCAAGTTTAGAAAATTGAATTATTAATTTTAAGCAAAGAATAGTAGTAAAAAAAAGAAGAAGAAAAAGAGTGTTGTCAAAATCATTGCTAAGCTTGAGGAACAAGAGTGTAGTTAGTGGATTCAGATTCGTCTACAGTACCGTTTTTGCCCTGTCCCCGGCAACGACGCCAAAAAGTTGACCGGCCTAACTCGCGCATCCAAAAGTGGAGTCAGATTTGAGGTAGTCGAGATTTTACATTTATAAAACCGAATCCTTCTAGGCCCCCGCAACTTTGTTTACGGGGTCGAAGTAGATATACGAGGTTGAACACAGGGACAAGGGGGTAGTGTTGAAAACCCAGAATCGACACACTACACTCCGGTGGGTATAAAGAGATATAAATCCCCAAAAGGGAAACAACAAGATGTCACAAATAAAACAAAGAAAACTATCTCCAACTGGAGCTACAAGAGAGATTTAAGGTTTTATTCATTTAGCAATTTTTAGGGGTTTTCATGCCACAGAGACAGAAAGATAATACTAGAGCTAGGGAAAGATGCGAAGGATAAGACTACGGCAAAACAAGTGGCAACAGTAACACCCTGCACCCCTCCTCTCAGAGCGGGTACTTCTAACCAAGCGTCAACACCCCTCTCGAGGTTTTCAGACTTAATTTAGAGTGAAATGTTACGGAAACAACTCCGTTCCAGGCACTCTCGTACTCCAGAACCGGACCAAACACAAGAGCCACAACACGACTCTCGAAGCTGTTGCGACGGGAAAACACGATTCAGTAGCTAGGCGAAACGCGATCCAAATATGCAAGCTAGAGTTTAGATATCAAACATAGCAATCATCCAATATATCACATCAAGCATAGAGTAGCAAGTAATTAAGCTTTTCTATTTCCATACACATTAAGGGTATTAATACATTGTGTAAGAAAGGAATTAAATAACAGAATTAAAGATAGATGTCGCCTTCTTGATGTAGAAGGGCGACAGACTACAGCGGCTCTCCCGCCCAATACCGGACGGGGGCCTAGCCCAATACAGCGGTGTCGGGCGACACACTCTCTCGAGCGGCACACCGCGATGGCCGACTGCATCGTTCAAGGACCTGGCCGATACGCTCAAGTCGGGCGACACACCCTCTCGGGCGGAACGCATGACGGGCGAAGCGTATCGGGTTCGATATCGTGTCGGGCATGGAGCGACGCGTCCTACTGTCGGGCACTTGTGTCGCTCGTCATCGTTGGACGATATCGGCCCACAGTGTCACCCGAGACGATCCTAAGTGAACTATCCCCTCCCTCTCGGGACGAGGAAGAGCTCACCTAGTGTCGCCCGACATGAGCACTGGGGCACGATACTTCTGCTCTCGTAGTTTCCTCTGAAGATCACTCAAGGCTCCCAACTATCCGAATTCCGAAGTATCCGAACTGTCTTTTTGGCTTCCTTTAGCTGCTATTTATAGGCAGCAGTTGGAGGAAGTTATGGTGCTCGAAGCACCACGTGTCCTCCTTATTTGCGGGTCGGTGGACGGCCGATACTAGTATCGCTCGGCTCAGGAGTGTCGGCTATCGGTCACGTGATGGACGGCGCGCCTGCCGGTGGGTGGCTGTGTCACCCGACAAGCTGGGTTGTCGGGGCGAGCTGGGCTCCCTGTCGGGTAGAAGGTGTGTCGTCCATCTGCTCCTTCTTGCGTATCATCCTTTTATTGTGCGTCATTGTGTCACTCCACCCTGCCGGGCAGAGGTTGTATCGAGCGTCAGGAAGGCCGAAACAGACTTGGACTTATTCTGTGGGTCGGGACGGTCTTATTGCACCAAAACGAGGAAAAACTCTGCAAAAGATGGAAACATAGGATTAAGAGCATTGCTTGGCCAATTATTGCGAAAGTGCATACAAAAGAGAGGAAAATAGCTAAAAATGGCAGTTTTGATAACAGAAAAATAGTCTAAAATTTCACAAAAATTGGTGTTGTCAGGAGTCAACCGCATTAATTGATAAGCAAGCAGGTGATAGTTCTACAAACTAACATCGATGATAAACAAGACGATACAAAATCCAACTAAGGTTGTGGTCCTCCCTGAGGGATGTTTAGACCACAGAAGTGTCAGCGTAGGCTAGATGTCTCGTCCCCTCACAGATCATACACTTATGACCTCAAGGAATCCTATCAGAAGTTCTCGTCAAGGAGTTGAACTTGTAAACCGCCATTCCAACCCATATATAGAAGATTTCACAATAAAAGAAAGAACAAGATGAAAGCAAGTAGATAATCAACTACAAATGTACCAACTAACAATGAAATGGAAAGTTATTACACATTGCCATGGAATACTTAATAAAAGAACATGCTTGCATGGGCAGCGGGGCTAGTCCCCACACCCTAGAGAAAAGGTACTGCTAGCTCATGATGCAAGAAACAAGAAGAATAAGAAAGAGAGAGAAATCCTCCATGAACTCGGTGTAGAAGGTAGTCACAGGTCGATGAAGAAGATACGACCTTCTACGTCATGTTGGAGCAGATCTGGACGTGAACGGGAGATTCCAAGACAGATCGAATAGTCTCCCTCGCTCTGTCTTCCTTCTCTCCTCAGCCTCCTTGGTCACAACACATGCAATAGGTGGAATGGAACTGGCGTGGATGACACTGGATCCGGATCGGACCTGTGTACAGGCAGCCTATCGGCATCCCAGAACCGATGCCTCCAAAGGGGACCCTACTGGTCCTATTTATAGGCACATGACCGCCTTCACATTTTTGGTGTGTTTCTAGTCTAAATGATTTGGGGGATATTTTTGCTCTAATGGTCTTGTAAAATATGTTCAAACGGTCTTGGTGCTTGAACGGTCTGGGGACTTTTGCCCAAACGATCTTGAGAAATAGAGGAGCAAACGATTTTGGATTGTTAAGTCTAAACAGTCTCACAAACCATTTACTTTCCTTCAAATGATCTTGTGCAAAAAGGGCAAACGGTCTTCAGGCAGCAGTATTAAATGGTCTTCGCATTTGCCAAACGGTTTGTAAACTGTTAATAACCAAACAGTCTTGGTGTTCATTCGGTCCCTATGCAAAGCAGCAAATGGTTTGAGCAAACGATCAACTCTTATCAAACAGTCTTCACATGCTGGCACGCAAACAGTATGTAACTCGTTTAAAAATCAAATGATCTTCAGCTCATCCAAACTCAATCGGTCAGTGATATCTTCCTCAAACGGTCTCTAGGTGACAGCCATTTGGTCTTGTACTCCATTCGATCTTCATGCAGCTAGTAAGAGGCCAAACGGTCTTGGTTGCTTGTTCGATTTGCAGCTGAGATCTCCATTCGGTTTGTGGCTGTGCTTCCATGCAATCAGTTTGTAGCTGATTGCCATGACATGGGCTATTGCTGGGTAGAGACTGAGATGCTATGGAGAAGGTTGCTGGTAGTTGTAATGGGAAGAAGAAGAAGGGAGGGCGGATTTGCAGGTTGCTGGAGGTAGAAGACGACACACCACGACCGTGTTGAGACACCGCGGTCGTGGTGAGGCTACTGCCACACGGCTGTGCTGTCTCACACGGGCACGGTGGGTGAAGATATGAGTTCTGATGATGGTGCACCATGGCCGTGGTGTGACAACACGGTCATGGTGAGGCTAGTGCCACACAACCATGCTACCTCACACGGTCATGGGGGGTGAAGATTTAGGTGCTGAGGATGGTCCACCACGGTCGTGGCCTGACCACACGATTGTGGCGAAGACAATAGAACACGGTCGTGGTGGTTCAAGATGGTCGTGGCAAGGACTCTGGTTTAGGGTTTTGAATTCATGCATTGCTTGATCCCTAGCGGCTGGGTTAAGTCTCCAATCGGTCTCTGCTAGTCTATCGGTCTTGAGACTGTTTGGGCTCATACGGTCTTGAGACCGAATGGGCTCAAACGGTCTTGAGAAATCAAACGGTTTAGCAGAGAAGAACTCCTCAAATGGTCTTCGCAGATTGAGCTCCAAACTGTCTTAACGTGAACATGTCCATTCGATCTTGAGATCATATGGATGAAATTGTTTGGTCAGACCGAATGGATGAAACCGTTTGGTCAGACCCACAGGTGAGACCTGCATCAAATCAACATAAATTCCATTAAGATCATGATAATTGGACCAATTAAGTAATTTTGTACATTTTGTTATTTAGTAAGTGAAATTAGATGTATTGAGTTAAAATGAGCCCAAGATGGTAATTGAAATTCCTGATGAATATGCATTCATCAAAATACCCCAAACTTAAACGTTGCTCGAGTAACACAAAATCTGAAAAAGTCGCCAAATGAATACTTTCAATTCGTGTGATTGCTTCATATTCACATCACGAATGTTCAGTTTTTGCTCAATATGACTCAGTATCTCTTCCTCCTGAGACCACTAAACACATCTTACCATATCTTCATTCCTGAGTTCATTTTCCAAAATCACTTCCTCCTCACTTTTTCCAACAACAAACATGTTAAAGAGTTTTGTAAGAGTCCAGAGACACCCACAAAACAACAAGTGTGCATTTGATCTGACACTGGTGTTTTTCAGGATAGGGTAGGCAATCATTGTGCCATTAGATAGGAAATGGAGTGAAATGTGGTATGGAAGGAAGAAGTAAATCTCTCCTCTATTCGACTCGAGATTTTTATTATTTTATTTGCAATTTCATTTATTGCATTTTGTGTGTGCGAATCTCTCCTCTATTCGAATCGAGATTGCATTTCTTTTTGTGTGCACTTTGGCATCTTTTTGTTTGCAAATCTCTCCTCTATTCGACTCGAGATTGCATTTTTGGTGGTACACCCCTATTTATTTGTGAGGGGTATGGAAGAAGTGGATATAGAGGGAAGTGGTGTGCCACCCCGAACTTAGGGTTTGGCACTCTTTTGGCTATATTGTTTCTTTTTGATGGATGGAGGGATACGAAGATGGTAGAAGAACTGTAGAAGAGAGTTCAGATCAGAATGCAACTTGATTTATAACTTAGTGCACCAAGTCATTCTCTTTATCATACTCTGCTCAAATAATGGCTTGATGAGGATCCGTTGGGGATTCCATGTTATTGTTCCACTACTCAATTAGGAAGCACGACGTGTTTGATCCCTATTAGTTTGACAGACACTTGTCATATTTGCATAAGTATCATGATGTTAGGAGTCATAAGGTTCACAAAATGATTTCAGTCAAAAGGCTAGTTTCAAAAAGTGGTCCTTTTAAGGATTTACTTCGAATAAGGAGGATATAATGATTCAAAATGCATAGTAGGTTAGTTAGTGACTTTTAATGAAACCATGAAGGTCAAAAATTCATCAAGTATCTGTTCAAATTCTTTGAAATCTTTAAAATTTTAAAATTTTGAAATTTTATTTGAATATTTTTGTGAAAAATGCGACGATGAAAATCTAAGATTGATTTAGATGGGTGAAGGTGGAAAGTAAGATACGTACCACCCACCCTCCTCCCGGAACTTAGAAATTTGCTCATCCTGAGCAAACTCTAAATCCAAGATGGAGGGGAAATTTCATGTCGTTTGGACCACTGGATGTGGTTGCATTCTAGACAGAGTGTGTCCTCCATCTGAAAATCTAGAAAAGCAAGATCAATCAGAACTCAAGATAGCATCTCACGATGTGAATTTTATTTGGTGCCAAATTATCTTAAAGGTGAAAACAAAATTAAGGAAAAATTTCTATTTCAAAATTAAAACTATATTTGAATTTATTTAACGGGTTGCCTCCCAACAAGCGCCTTTGTTTTACGTTGATGGCTCGACGTGATTCCTTCAACTTCTACGACGGATATGTTGGATTGGAGAGATCCA
This sequence comes from Alisma plantago-aquatica, assembly GCA_963693085.1. NCBI lineage: Eukaryota > Viridiplantae > Streptophyta > Magnoliopsida > Alismatales > Alismataceae > Alisma > Alisma plantago-aquatica. Next base: position 1,030,501,174 of record OY856410.1, on the reverse strand, counting down.
ACATCATTTTAGAGCTTGTATCAACAAAGGTGAAATACCTTTTCAATCGTTGACAATTTTCCACAAATTCACCTGTCTTGTCATTCCATAAAGAGAAAGCACCATGTGGGTAGATGCTCTTGACAATATAAGGCCCAGACCAGCATGAGCGGAGTTTTCCTGGGAATAACTTCAACCTTGAGTTGAATAGCAGAACTTGGTCTCCCACTTGTATGTCTTTTCTTTTCAGATGTCCATCGTGCCAAAGTTTTGTGCGTTCTTTGTAGATTCGTGCATTCTCATAAGTTGTCATCCTGAGTTCATCCATCTCTTGGAGTTGCAGAATCTTGTCTTGGCCTGCTTCTTTCATGTCAAAGTTCAATTTTTTAATTGCCCACCATGCCTTGTGTTCTAGTTTGACTGGAAGGTGACAAGCCTTTCCATATATTAATAAAAAAGGTGTAGTCCCGAGGGGAGTTTTATAAGTAGTTCGATAGGCCCATAACGCGTCATTGATTTTCACCGACCAATCTTTTCGATTGCGGCCTACTATATTTTCTAAGATACTCTTGAGTTGATGATTAGAAACCTCCACCTGTCCACTTGTCTGTGGATGGTAAGGTGAGTCTACCTTGTGAGTAACACCATACTTTCTTAGCAATGCTTCAAAGCTTCTTTCAAGAAAATGGGAACCTCCGTCGGATATCACCGTGCGTGGGACACCAAAATGGGGAAAAATAATATCCTTGAATAATTTGATGACTGGTTTGGAATCACTAGTGACGGTTGGTATGGCTTCAACCCATTTTGAGATGTAGTCCACCACCACTAGGATGTATGAAAATCCATGAGAAGATAGGAATGGACCCATGTAGTCCACCCCCAAATGTCGAATATCTCTACTTCTTGCCACATATTCAGTGGTATCTCATCTCTCTTTGTTATATTGCCAGATCTTTGACATTTGTCACATGATAGGACAAAGTCATAGGAATCTTTGGATATGGTTGGCCAGAAGAATCCACATTGTAAAACCTTCAAGGCAGTCTTTTTAGAGCTCATATGTCCTCCCACTGGTCCTGAGTGACATTGTTGTAAAATAAGTTGAGCTTCTTCTTCAGCGATACATCGTCTATACAGACCATCAACATATAGTTTGAAAAGGTATGACTCATCCCAGTAGTATCGTTTCACATCATGCATAAATTTCTTCAGTGTATTTCCGGTGCATTGAGGATGAATAACCCCATCAGTGAGGTAGTTCACAAAATCTGAGTACCACGGTATAACTGCTGAGACCTTCATTAGTTGATCATCCAGAAGGGAATTATTAATCAGAATCTTCTCAATATCCAGAGTGTGGATGTGAATGAGGTGATCTGCTACCACATTTTCTGTACCCTTTTTATCTCTTATCTCTAAATCAAATTCTTGCAATAGGAGAATCCAACTAATTAACCTGGGTTTTGCATCTTTCTTTGCCAGAAGGTAACGAATGGCAACATGGTCTGTGTAGACAATGACCTTCGAACCAATTAGGTAGGATCTGAACTTGTCAAAGGCAATCACGATTGCTAGAAGTTCTTTCTCGGTAGTTACATAATTCCTCTGGGATTCATCGAGAGTTTTCGATGCATAATAGATCCCATAATGTTTCTTCTCTATACATTGCCCTAAAACAGCGCCCACATCATAGTCACTGGCATCGCATATAATTTCAAAAGGGTGGTCCCAGTCAGGAGCTCTAATGATGGGTGTTGTTGTGAGAGCCTACTTTAGTGTGTTGAAGCTTTTGACTCATTCTTCATCAAAATTGAATTTAGCATCTTTTAGTAACAAATTCGTCATTGGCTTGGTTATCCTTGAAAAGTCCTTTATGAATCTTCTGTAAAATACTACATGACCAAGGAAAGCACGAACTTCTTTTACATTTGTTGGAATGGCCAGTTTAGAAATTACTTCAATCTTAGCTTTATCTACTTCAATTCCTCTATTCCTGACCCTATGGCTGAGGACAATGCCTTCCTTTACCATAAAATGGCACTTTTCCCAATTCAGAACAAGATGTGCTTCTTCACATTGTTTGAGGACCAGGGAGAGGTGCTTTAGACATGAATCGAATGAATCTCCGTATATAGAAAAATCATCCATGAAAACTTCCATAATGGTTTCGGTGACACCGGAAAATATGGTAGCCATGCAACGTTGGAAGGTTGCAGGTGCATTGCAGAGGTCGAATGACATTCTTCTAAATGTGTATGTTCCGAATGGGTAGGTAAAAGTAATTTTCTCTTGGTCGTATGGATGTATGGGTATTTGGTAGAATCCAGAGTAACCATCAAGATAACAGAAGTATTCTTGATGAGCCAGTCGTTCTAATACTTGATTAAGAAAAGGCATTGGAAAGTGATCCTTTCGAGTTGCCTTGTTCAACTTCCTATAATCAATGAACATCCTCCACCCTGTAACTATTCAGGTGGGGATCAGTTCATCGTTTTCATTTCATATTATGGTTGTTCCACCTTTCTTCGGGACTACATGCACTGGGCTCACCCATGGTGAGTCTGATATTGGATAGATAATTCCAGCGGTGAGAAGTTTAATGACCTCTTTACGGACTACCTCCTTCATATTTGGATTCAGTTTCCATTGATGTTCAATAGTTGTCTTGTGATCATCCATCATAGGGATCTTGTGCATACACAACGCTTGACTAACCCCAGTGAGGTCACTCATTTTATAGCCAATCACTTTCTTCCTCTCTTTCAATTCTTTCAGGAGTTTATCTTCTTGTTGAGTTGTAAGATCGGAATTTATTATTACTGGATAAACCTTGAGATCATCTAAAAACACATACTTCAGTCCCTTAGGCAGGGGCTTCATTTCGGGGGCCTCTAGTTTTTCACATGTTTCTTCAGTAGCTTCTACAACCTTGAGTCCTTCAAATGTAGCTTCGGGATCTTCTTTAGTAGTGTCAAGGTCAAGAACACACTCTTTAACTCGTTCACTGATGGAATTATCAGTAGAGGGGTTTGTTAGAGTCACTTCCAAAGGATCATCTTGGTCATATCCCTCTTGTGTGAGGAGTGATATTTGTTCGATGCAATCAATCAGATAAACTTCTTCTTGCATACTTGGTCTTCTCATGCTTTCAAAAACCTTGAATTCGAGAGTTTCTTTACCAAGTCTGAGAAGCAAAGTTCCTGCTTCAACATCAATTAGAACTCTTGCAGTGGCGAGGAACGGACGTCCAAGGATAAGAGGATATCTGGCATCCTCTTTTATGTCCATGATGGCAAAGTCACACGGAACATAAGAATCTTTCCCTACCTTGACAGGTATATCCTCAATAATTCCTAACATGCGTTTTATCGAATTGTCTGCGAGTTGTATGGTCATGCCAGTTGGAAGAAGTTCAACAAACCCTAGCTTTTTGCAAAGGCTGAGTGGCATGATGGAGATGCTAGAACTAAGATATGCTAGTCCTTTCTTGCATGAAGAATCACCAATATGGCAGGAAATCCCAAAAGATCCTAGATCTTCCTGTTTCTTTGGCATCTTACTCTGGATGATATCTGAAGTGGTTTTAGCTAACTTGAATGTCTCATATTCTTCAGTTATATATTTCCTGGTGAGGAGTGACTTTAAGTACTTTGTCCAGGATGGTATCTCAGCCAGCGCATCCAAAAAGGGTATATCAACATGAAGTTTCTTCATAGCTTCTTTAAACTTATTGAACCGAGTATCCAGCTTTGTTTGCCTTAAACGAGCAGGGAATGGTATACGAGGCTTGTATATAGGAATATCAGGTTCTGGTGTTTCAGTTTCTTCATCAATAGGTTTCTCAAGGCTTTCCTTATCTGTCTTATCAACAATTGCATGTTCTTCTGGTTGAGACTCCAGTGTTGTTGAGTCTTGAATGATCACATGCTCATCCTCATTAGTAACAACCACATGTGTCTTGATAGGATGATCAGAATAGTCTTTTCCCGACCTGGTGGTGACATCCTTCAATTGTTCAGGATGCTAAGGATTATTCTCGGGTTGGCCAGCAAAGGCCCCAACAGGCGGCTTTATGCTAGTTGCAAGTTAAACTAGTTGAGATTCAATAGCCTTCTGCTGAGCTTGTTGGTTAGATATCATAGTTTGTTGAGTTTGCAACATCTTTTCAATGGCTGATAGTTTGTCATCAGGAGAAACTGGACATGCTTGTTGTCCTTGTTGTTGATAAGGAACTTGGTTAAGACTCTGGTACTGGGAGTTGTTTTGATAGTTATTGAAGTTTCTATTCTGAAAGTTTCCCTTGAAATTTCTTTGATTTCCAAAATTCTATTGTTGATTGTACTAGAATTCTGGTGGTCCCCGTGGCTGGTTGTTCAAACCAAATTGATGTGAGTTTACTGCTCCAGAGGGATTTCCATATTGAAATCCAAGATTATTCCTATTGTGATTCAGATTGTAGTAACTTTGACCAGGGATGGTATTAACAACATTAAGATTTTCCATTTGACCATTATCTCCTTGTCCACATACGTTGCTTAGAACAACATCGTAAAGAACATTGCATGCCAAAGTGGAGTGATCCGTGCTTTTACATGCTTCACAAATCACTGTGGCAGTCCTGACCTATTCTTGTTGTCGAGTGGGCGAACGTCCTCTTCCAATCGCAGCAAGAGATGATTCAATATGGTCTTGCTTGGCAACTAAGAGTTTTAGGGTTTCAGTGATAGACTTGTACTCAGGAGTAGCTTTAGCCATAGCTACTTTCAAGACTCCTTTACCTACAGATCTACCCCAATTAGCTTGATTTTTAGCTCTAAGGGTTACAACCCTCCATGTGCTATCATAACTTTGACGCATGAAATTTCCTCCTGGTGAGGAGTCTAAGAATCCTTGATATCGTCGTTCACACCCCTATAGAAAATTTTGATGAGTTGATTCTTAGGAATTACATGGTGTGGACACTTTCATAGAAGCTCTTTGTATCTGTCCCAGGCTTCAGCAAGGGTTTCTCCAGGGACTTGAGTGAAATTTGTAATTCGGCCTCTAATTTCATAGGTGAGAGAGGGAGGGTAGAACTTCTCTAGAAACACATTTTGGAGTTGTTCCCAGGTGGTGATGGGTATTTCACTTTGCAACAAATTGTACCAACTTATGGCTCTATCAGCAAGGGAATACTTGAAGAGACGGAGTCGAATGGCGTCGTCTGTGACTCCATTTTTTGTCATAGCACATAGATCAATAAATCTCAGAAGATGTTCCTGGCTATCTTCACCTTGTTTTCCGTAGAATGGGTTGTTCTGAAGCAGGGTGATCCAATGCGCTCTTATCTCGAAGTGAGGAGCATTGATGGGAGGTGGTTGTACTGGATGATGAACATTCACAGCTTTCAGAATTGAGAACTCTTTAAGATCCTTTTATAGTTCAGCTACTTGTGTTGCTCCTTGCGTTGCTAGAATTTCCTCTTGGACTACAGCTCTGGCTTCTTGCATGAGCCTCTCTCTCTGCACATTGATGGCTTGAGCCACCCTTCGGCCTACTTCTTCTTCTTGAGCCATCCTTGCTTGATTTTCTATGATCTGACGATGAAAAGTTCTGTCTATCTCGGGATCAAAGCTCGCTGTTAGTCTGGGGTTGTCCGAACGGTACATGCACTACGCCTTGGATTGTAACTGAGATAGAAAAATTTCGAAAGTGAGAACCATAGAGTAGAGTCAAATTTCAAGTAGATGTTCGATTGTGTCAAAAGAAAAAGCAAAAGCCTAAATTAGTCTTAAAAGAACTAGATTTGACTAACTGATTCCGTTGTCCCCGACAACAACGCCTGAATTTGACGTGGGATTTTATCGCACTAACAAACTCACTCGGGGTTGAAATCCCCGATCTTTTACCAAAACCAAAGTGCAATAATACCACCCACAAGCGGACGAGTCTTATCGTAGTATAGCTAAGGATTGGACCCAAAGGACAACATATTTAAGAATCCTTGTCAGTCTAATCTAGTTTGAGTTAAGACTAATATTTAGAATGATTGATTGATTTGATGTTAATTAAACTAATTGCAAGAAAGTAAATCTGAATTAAAGTTGGATTTAGATCAATGATATGGAACCACTGGGATGGTATCGGGTTTCACCACCGCTACATACGCAAACACATTCAATCGCAACAATCTAGGCAAGATATAACAATCCAAATAGAGCTGTTGCAAGACCCCCCATACGGGCGTTAGGTTCACGAAAGCATCACCTTAGGCATCAGATGTCTCGTCACCATCCTGATCACTTACTTATGGCTCTAAAGATACAGAAATCCAACAAAGGTTGTGGGCCCCCTATAAAGGCGTTAGGAACAAAGAAGTGTCACCGAAGGCTAGATGGCTCGTCCCCTCGCAGATCATGCACTTATGACCTCGAAGAAATCCCATTCTATTTCTAGTTTGGGAGTCAACCGCATTAATTGATAAACAAGCAGGTGATAGATCTACAAACTAACATAGACGATAAACAAGATGATACAAAATCCAACTAAGGTTGTGGTCCTCCCTAAGGGATGATTAGACCACAGAAGCATCACCGTAGGCTAGATGTCTCGTCCCCTCATGGATCATACACTTACGACTTCAAGGAATCCTATCAGAAGTTCTCGTCAAGGAGTCGAACTTGTAAACCGCCATTCCAACCCATATATTGAAGATTTCACAATAAAGGAAAGAATAAGATGAAAGCAAGTAGATAATCCACTACAAATGTACCAACTAACAACGAAATGGAAAGTTATACACATTGCCATGGAATGCTTAATAAAAGAACATGCTTGCATGGGCAGCGGGGCTAGTCCCCACACCCCAACGAAAAGGTACAACTCGCTCATGATGCGAGAAACAAGAAGAATAAGAAAGAGAGAGAAATCCTCCATGAACTCGGTTAGAAGGTAATCACAGTTCGATGAAGAAGATACAACCTTCTACGTCGTGTCAGAGCAGATCTGGACGCGAACGGGAGATGCCAAGACAGACCAGACAGTCTCCCTCGCTCTGTCTTCCTTCTCTCATTAGCCTCCTTGGTTTCAGCACATGCAGTAGGTGGAATGGAACTGGCATGGACGGCACTAGATCTGGATCGGACCTGTGTATAGACAGCCTGTCGGCATCCCAGAACTGATGCCTCCAAAGGGGACCCTACTGGTCCTATTTATAGGCATAGGACTGGCCTTCACGTTTTGGTGTGTTTCCAGTCCAAATGGTTTGGGGTATATTTTTGCTCAAACGGTCTTGTAAAATATGATCAAACGGTCTTGGTGCTTGAACGGTCTGGGGACTTTTACCCAAACGGTCTTGAGAAATAGAGGAGCAAACACTTTTGGATTGTTAAGTCTAAACTGTCTCACAGACCATTTGCTTTCCTTCAACCGATCTTGTGCAAAAAGGGCAAATGGTCTTCGGGAAGCAGTATCAAACGATCTTCACATTTGCAAAATGGTTTGTAAACTATTAATAACCAAACGGTCTTGGTGTTCATTCGGTCCCTATGCAAAGTAGCAAATGGTTTGAGAAAACGGTCAACTCTTATCAAATGATCTTCACATGCTGGAAGGCAAATGGTCTGTAAACCATTTAAAAATCAAATGATCTTCATCTCATCCAAACTCAATCGATCAGTGATATCTTCCTCAAACGGTCTTGAGGTGGCAGCCATTCGGTCTTGTGCTCCATTTGATCTTCACGTAGCTAGCAAGAGGCCAAACGGTCTTGGCTGCTTGTTTGATTTGCAGCTATGATCTCCATTCGGTTTGCGGTTATGCTTCCATGCAATCGGTTTGTAGCTGAGTGCCATGACAAGGGCTGTTGCTGGGCGGAGGCAGAGATGCTATAAATTAGGTTGCTAGCAGTTGTAATGGGAAGAAGAAGAAGGGAGGGCGGATTTGTAGGTTGCTGGAGGTAGAAGACGACACGCCACGACCGTGTTGAGACACCACGGTCATAGTGAGGCTGCTGCCACATGGCCTTGCTGCCTCGCACAGGCGTGGCAGGTGAAGATATGAGTTTTGATGGTGGTGCACCACGGCCGTGGCGTGACAACACGGTCGTGGTGAGGCTACTGCCACCGGCCGTGCTGCCTCACACAGTCATGGCAGGTGAAGATTTAGGTGCTGAGGAAGGTCCACCACGGCCGTGGCCTGACCACACGGTCGTGGCAAAGACAATAGAACACAGTCATGGTGGTTCAAGATGGTCGTGGTAAGGACTCTGGTTTAGGGTTTTGAATTCATGCACTTCTTGATCCCTCGCACCTGGGTTAAGCCTCGAATCGATCTCTGCTGGTCTATCAGTCTTGAGACCGTTTGGGCTCATACGGTCTTGAGATCGAATGGCTCAAATGGTCTTGAGACCGAATGGGCTCACACAGTCTTGAGAAATCAAACGGTTTAGTAGACTGAAACTCCTCAAACGGTCTTCGCAGATCGAGCTCCAAACGGTCTTGACGTGAACACGTCCATTCGATCTTGAGATTGTATGGATGAAACCGTTTGGTCAGACCGAATGGATGAAACCGTTTGGTCAGACCCACGAGTGAGACCTGCATCAAGTCAACATAAATTCCATTAAGATCATGATAATTGGACCAATTAAGTAATTTTGTACATTTTGTTATTTAGTAAGTGAAATTGGATGTATTGAGTTAAAATGAGCCCAAGATGGTAATTGAAATTCCTGATGAATATGCATTCATCACTCTTTGCTTAGAAAATGATCTTTTGCATGCTAGAGATAATATCAATCATTTGTCTTCTACTATTACGTCTCTTATGCATGATGATGATAATTTGAGATCTTCTTTGCAAATATTCTTAGTTGGTAAAAGGAATCTTAATGATATCCTACACCATACTACTAAACATATTGGTAGACATGGTTTAGGATATGATATCTTGCAATTACTTGCTTTGAGTTGTTTTGCAGGTTTTGATGATGATCTCTTTGGATCTCTTGGTTGTGTCTAAAAATTGCTTCTGTTGTAATCTAACTTGCTACATATATAGGTGTATATCTTGTGTTGATACAACCTTTAGGTTCTTAGTGGTGATCATCTTTTGGTAATGATGCATATTTGTTAGTGAGTTATATCCTTTCATTCTTCTAAAATTGCATGTCTCTTTGTTTGGATATATCTCTACATCTACTCATAGCTTGATCAATCTTGTGTATCTTTTGGTATCTCTTGCTATGATCTAGATCCTACTAGTAGTCCTAACTTGTGATATCATCTACTAGTAGTTCACATACATGTAGTTCTAACCTTGTTTATAATTGGCATCTTTGCTCATCTAGTGGTATTTCACTATATTCTATGCTTGTATCTTGCCTCATACATGATCAAGCTTGTTCATTGAATTGCATATCTACTATCTTGAGTTGCTTGCATAACATTGTGATGTAGGGTAGATATATCTACATTATATGTAGAAAATCGAGTATTTTTTGGATTTTATGCAGATTTTGCTCCATTTTCAGTTTTTGGTGCAAGACTAGTGTTTTTTATGCAGAAATTACCTTCTGAGCAAGGCTCATCACTATGCCATGAGCCGTGATACTTTTTGGGCAAATTCTGTCATCTTAAGGGTCAAAATTGTGTTTTATTGTTTTTCTGCAACACTTTATCTTGCTCTTTGGGTTGTTCAAGTATATGCTTTAACTTGCTTTTCTTTCTATGCTTTGACAAGTTCCTAGATGTTCTCTTATACTCTCCTTTTATAACTTTTTATTATCTCCTTTCCTTTAACAAGTGGTGTTTCTTATTCTTCATACCCCCACCTTTTTGAAATGACAAAGGGGGAGAAAGGTATGTCTTCTTTGGACAAAATAGGGAGAAGGCATGTCTTACATGAAGAAGAGAAGTATGCTCATGTAAAGGGAGTAGGTAAAGGGGAGAAGACATATATGTGTAGAGCATATATGAGTAGAAGACATCATTTTTATAAATGTTATGAAAGCTAACCATGCAGAATAAATACCATCAATTGAGGGGGAGTATGAGAACTCCACTAGGACCAATTGAGGGGGAGCATATGAACTCAATTCTATTGAAACCCCTAGGTTTCTCCAAAGGTATGACTTTACTTAAATGCTTTCAATACATTTATGGAATGTTCTGTCATCTTCAAAAAGGGGGAGAATGATGACTGAAGGTCAATTAGGTCAATGTTGACTCACGTCTAAATTGACTAAACCCGTGTTTTGATGATGACTAACCATTCCACATATTTGTGTCTAATGTCTCTACTTGAGTGATTTCAGATTAGGTATAGACACACTCCAAATGCCCTAACTTGCACATATCAAATTGGAGAAAAGACAAGTCAAAGTCAATACAAGTGCACATTTTTGTAATATGATGTAAATCCATTAGAATCATGTTGTAAATCACTTGTAATGATTGTATGACTTGTAATTAAGCTTAGAAAAAATCAGGAGCACTTAGGTCGAATGTTTAAGCACTCAAAAGCCATTTTCCAAAATTCACATCAGGCTGTTGACCGGTCGAGTTCTGTGAGTTGCAAACTTGACTGATCCTGATTGGATCTTGAAAATGACTTTTGATCGGTCGAGTTTGCACTTCATAGAACTCATTCGATGGAGTACTTGACCAATTCGATTTTCATTGGTCAGTCAAGTTTTTATAGGACAAACTAGATCGATGGTTTGAATATCGGCTTCGTCTTTTACTCTATCGGTTGAGTTACCCTTATAGAAACTCGACCGATTACATTGTACAGAAAAGTGCAGAAAAGTACTTCTAGCCATTGTGGAGTTGCAATAAGTGAAAATATATCTGTTGCAAATCACAAAATGGCTAGTTTTCATTCTCAAGTGTTCCTAAAGGCTAAGAGGCATCCCTAGCTATAAATAGGACCCCTTGGGCTTCATTCCAAGGTGGAGCATTCAATGCAAAACTCTATGTGAGGTTCCTATTCTATAGTTGCGTGCTTCATACATCCTCCTCTCTCTCTAAGCTTAATCACTTGCTACATCCATTAGAGTGAGTAGGAGATTTGTAAGAGAGCTCGTCCTACATGTATATCTTGTGAGGCTCTCACTTCCACCAGCTCCCTATCTCTCATTTGAATCATGAAGATGAAGGTTCTCTCTCTTGGATAAGAGAGGTGAAGAAGAATAAGGGAAGGCATCCCTTGGTGAAGATCAAGGCTGAAGACTTGGAGCGAGAGTGGGTAAGCCCTTGGTGAAGGAAGAAGACTCCTTGTTCAAGTGGGTAAGTCCTTAGAAGAAGGCAGAAGACTCCTTGCAAAGTGGGTAAGTCTTTGGTAAGGTTGAAGACTCTTTGTATTGGATAGGTAAGTTCTTTGGTGGTCATGTATTGTATATCTCATAATGAATATAATGAAGGTGCAAGGTTAAGAAATCCTAGAGGTTGACCTCTCTAAGTAGTGGACTGACTCACTTCTAGTTTGAAGTGTGGAACCACTCTAAACAGCTTGTCAATTGGTGTATGTTCAATCTCTCTCATCCTTGCTATGCATTTTTTAGTTGCACATGAGTTTCCTATTTAGAAACCTTATCTTGTGATATATCTTGAAGGTCTAATGGATTTTGTTTAAGTACTTTCAGATCTATTCACCCCCCCTCTAGAGCATCTAATCACCCATCTAGGATCCAACAATTTGTATCAGAGCGGGCTTCTCCAAGCATACTTCAACAAGTAGGAGAAGATGGGTGACTACCAAGGAGGGAGATACTTGATCAGCCTACCAATTTTTGATGGGAGCAATTTCCTCTATTGGAGAAGAAGGCTTAAATTCTACATTCAAGGATCAAGTCTTTAGATGCGGCAAATGGTGAACAACCCATAAAAGCTACCAAAGACAAAGATTGAAGAATGGGATGATGCTACCTTGAAGAAAGAAACCTTGAATGCTAGAGCCATGCACATCCTCTATGCCTCCATGACCCCCACTGAGTTCAACCAGATTTCTTCATGTGAAACAGCCTATGAGGTATGGAGAAAGATATACATCACCTATGCGGGGATAGATCAAGTGAAGGAAAGCAAAGTCTACATGCTCAAAGGGATGCTTGAGAACTTCAAGATGGGAAAGGAGGAGAAGATATCCAACATGTACTCAAGGCTCAACACCATTGTGAATGGTCTTGCTATTCTAGGACATCCTATGAGTATATGCGAGATCAACTCTATGATCCTTAGAACTCTTCCCAAGAGGTGGGAACCCAAGGTGACTTCCATTGAAGAAGCAAGGTCTCTTAAGGATATTACTATTGAAGAGCTCATTGGAAATCTACAAGCACATGAAGCCACACTTGACAAGAGAGAAGAAGTTGCAAGACAAGAGGAGAAAGAGTTAAAGAAAATGAAGAAGGCTGAAATGAAGGCTCAAATTGAAGCTATCATGGGACAAGCTTCTCCATCCTCTCAAGTTAAAGAAGATGCCATGTACTCCAAGGGTAAACTCTACAAAGGCAAGTCCTCCTCCATCCGGTGCCTCAAGTGTGGAAAGAACAGTTACTTCAAGATATATTGTCTACAAGGCAAGAAGACCCATCATCACAAGAAAAGAGAAGATAAGTGTCACTCAAGCTCAAGTGACTCCTCCAAATCAAGTTCAAGTGAAGATTCAAGTGGAGGATCAAGCTCAAGCTCTAGTGAAGAAGGAGAATGCCATTTTTCTCTCATGGAATCAACAAGTAAAGACTCAAATGAGGTAAATATAATCTCTTTAGATAAAGAATCTTTGATTGCTATTATTCATGATACTTGTGCCTCACTTAAGTCTTCTAAAAGGAAAATGAAAAGGAAAAAGCTTGCTAGAATTGTTGATAATATGCATGTAGAACCAGATGATCTTGATCATACTAATACTTGCTTGCATGATGATAAAAATGCTTTACTTAGTCAAGTAGATTCTCTTAAACATGAAAATACTAGTTTACTTGATAGGGTTAGATTTCTAGAAGCTCAACCTCTTATGCCTAGTTCCAATGAAGAGCATACTTTAATTGTTGATTCTCTCATGCATGATATTGATGTTCTTAAATCTAAAAACAAGGACAAAGATTTTTCTTTGTAGGGATTGTTTTCTGAAAATGGTGTTTATCTTTCTAAGATTTCTTTGCTTGAAATAGAAAATGCCTCCTTGCTTGCTAACATCAATGTGCATGAATCTTGTTCTAGTTCTACTAGTAGAGAGAATGATGTTGCTACTCTTCATATTGATAGAGATTCTTATTTAACTAAAGCTCTTTGCTTAGAAAATGATCTTTTGCATGTTAGAGATAATATCAACCAGTTGTCTTCTACTATTATGTCTCTTATGCATGATGATGATAATTTGGGTTCTTCTTTGCAAATATTCTTAGTTGGTAAAAGGAATATTAATGATATCTTACATCATACTACTAAACAAATTAGTAGACATGGTTTAGGATATGATAGTAGTCAAAGGAACAACAAAGATAAAGGACCTCCGATATTGCATGGAGAATCCTCTGGTTCCAAGACTATGGCACATGCAACTATTGCAATGAAATTGGTCATTATTCTACTTGTTGTCCTTTTAGGAAAACACCCAAGAGAAATAGGACTTGGGTTTCTAAAATAACCCCTCCAGACCCAAAAACATGATTGGGGACCATTTCATCTTTCTTCTTGTAGGTACTTGCAAATGGATTGACTTGAGCTATTGAATTGCAAATTGACTTTTCAATCCACATGAAAGAAGAAAGGTAAGATGTGTAGATGGTGACAACAAGTGGAAAAAGGAATGGTAAGAACAAAGGTAAATGTTTACTTGCATATAACCTATCCTAACTTGTTTTTGTCAAGTTAGTGTGCACTATGCATGTGGTTTTGTGAGTTAAAAGTGGTATTTTGTGTTTCTCTTCACACTCTTGCTCAAAAACTGTTTCTAATGCATTCATAGTGCATTACTAGCTTGCTAGCACATGTTTGGATATGGTTTGTATGTTTAGCATGCCTTTAAATATTTTTCTATGAAATATATGTGCCTTTTGACAGCAGCTCTATCGATCGAGTTTGTCCTGTTTGAAACTCGACCAATAGACACCAATTCATGTTGCCAACAACTGTCATCGGTCGAGTTGTCAATACACAGAACTCGACCAATAACACTGTGCATAGAATATACATTTGGATTATTGAATGAGAATCTCTCTCTCAACTTGATTTTCTCAACCAATAGCCTTATTCTTTGGCACTCTCATTTGGTACCTTCATATACGCATATTTCCATATTCTAAATTTCCTATCTTGCTAACAACTCTATCTCTCTAATTTCTCTAAATTGGTATACCTATATCTTGAAATTACTTTCTTTGAGTAGTTTTGCAGGTTTTGATGATGATCTCTTTGGATCTCTTGGTTGTGTCTAAAAATTGTTTCCATTGTACTCTAACTTGCTACATCTAAATAGGTGTATATCTTGTGTTGATACAACCTTGAGGTTCTTAGTGGTGATCATCTTTTGGTCATGATGCATATTTGTTAGTGAGTTATATCCTTTCATTCTTCTAAAATTGCATATCTCTTTGTTTGGATATATCTCTACATCTACTCATAGCTTGATCTATCTTGTGTATCTTTTGGTATCTCTTGCTATGATCTAGATCCTACTAGTAGTCCTAACTTGTGATATCATCTACTAGTAGTTCACATACATGTAGTTCTAACCTTGTTTATAATTGGCATCTTTGTTCATCTAGTGGTATTTCACTATATGCTATGCTTGTATCTTGTCTCATACATGCTTAATCTTGTTCCTTGAATTGCATATCTACTATCTTGAGTTGCTTGTGTAACATTGTGATACAGGGTACATAGATCTACATTATATGTAGAAATTGGAGTATTTTTTGGATTTTATGCAGATTTTGCTCCAGTTTCAGTTTTTTGGTGCAAGACTAGTGTTTTATGCAGAAACTACCTTCTGAGCAAGGCTCATCGATATGCCATGAGCCCTGATACTTTTTGGGAAAATTTTGTCATCTTGAGGGTCAAAATTGTGTTTTATTGTTTTTCTACAACACTTTATCTTGCTATGTGGGTTGTTCAAGTATATGCTTTAACTTAATTTTCTTTCTATGCATGGACAAGTCCCTAGTTGTGCTCTTCTACTCTCCTTTTATAACTTTTTCTTACCTCCTTACCTTTAACAAGTGGTATTTCTTATTTCTTCATACCCCCACCTTTTTGAAATGACAAAGGGGGAGAAAGGTATGTCTTCTTTTGACAAAACAGGGAGAAGGCATGTATTACATGAAGAAGAGAAGTATGCTCATGTAAAGGGAGTAGGTAAAGGGCATTGAGTTAGAAAGGGCCTGTGAATTTGGGTCCGGACACGGATGAGAGAAAGAGCAAAGCACAGGCGTTAGAAAGGGCCTGTGAGATTACATGGCCGTCGTGTACGTCTTGGGAGGAGCTATGTCCTGCACTCAGAATAAGATGGCCGCATGCTGCTGACATTTACCGACACTCGAAGAGGAAAGCGGTGGTTTTCTTTGCTAGTAAGGAGGAGGCTCGCAAAGCCCACGTGGACTCATCCTTCGTGTTCAAAGGCTCTGCTATCAGTATCTCGTCTCTGATGGATGGTGAACCTTGCTCGCAGAAGCAAGCAACATGGTTTTGGATCACGGATCTACCAATTGTGTGTCGTGATGATGATGCGATAGACAGTATTGTCAATAGCTTTGGGAAGCTCGTTGTTGTCTCTGGCTGGATACGCAATCCCGATGATATCTCTGGTATTCTTGTGCTCGTGGAGGCGTTCAATGAGGATATTCCGCAGTTTGTCTCGTTGACGTACGGGAATAGAAGATCTGATGTACAACTTCATATAGTTGCTCGAGGGACTCCAGGATCGAATCTATTCTCTCGCACGAAGATTGGTGATGAGTTAAACATTCCGATGGAAGCGTTTGCCGTTCGTCTTGCTGCTGTTGATAATGCTTTGAAAGATAACCATGAACGAGATAATTCTGATGATATAGCAGTGGAGAAGGAGTTAGTGCATGAAGCCCTTGTGTCTCCCCCTGAAACAAATATGCAGTTGATGAATCACAACCGAAACCACAGAGTTGTCCTTGACGATGATGGCAACAGGAGGCTGCTGCGTCGTCAGTGTCTTGAGGACTTTATTCCCTCAATGGAGGATATGCGTAGCTCACGTCGCAAGGATTTGGTTATGCATGCGTCATCCACGTATCGGTGCATGGGTAATAGCAGAACTGGGCATCGTAGGAGGCATTCGGAAGGCCATGATCCTTTCTTGGATGAAGAGTGGGACGATGGAGGTCGGGAGCGGTTTTAGACTGTGCTGGTTGGTAGCGTAAGTTTGTGTATCATGGATTCTAGCTTTCTTTTTTGGAACGTTAGAGGAGCTGCAAATTACAAGACCAGGAAGGTGCTTGGTCGTTTGTCCCGTAAGCACAAGCCATCAATTGTCTGCCTGTTTGAACCTATGCTGCATGCGATTTCTGCTGATGAGTTACTTGATATTGTGAGGCTAGACTGGTCTATTTCTAACGATGAGGAGGCTGGAAAGATCTGGTTTTATGCTGATGTCTCTCTTCATCCGTCTGTGGTGAGAATTCATAATCAACATATCACGATCAAGTTCAAGGATGCTGATGATTCTGTCTTTTACGTCACTGCTGTCTATGCGAGTTGTAGTGTTGTTCACAGGAGATCGTTGTGGGAGGATGTCACCGAGCTTTCTGCCCAGATTGGGGATGACTGTTGGCTTATAGCAGGAGATTTTAACACTATTAGACTTCATTCTGAGAAGAGAGGTGGCCTTGATAGATCTTACCAAGATATCCTTGACTTTAATACTTTCATAAATGACATCAACTGTAAGGAAGTCCGGTTCAGTGGCAGTAAGTACACTTGGGTGGACAAGCAACATAATACTCCTTCGATTTGGGAAAGACTTGATCGGATGCTGTTTAATGACCCTTGGGGCCGTAAGAAACCAAACGCTGTTGCTTCACATCTCACGAGATATCGGGTATCGGATCACTGCCCGATCTTATACTCTCCAGGTTGCTTGGGCACAGGCGCCAGGAGAAGGCCTTTCTCATTCTCACAGGTCTGGCTTGATTATGAAGAATGTAATAAAATTGTTTATGATGTCTGGATGCAGAACTTGTCGGGCTCTCCTTCTTTCATTTTCTATTCCAAGCTGAAGAAGATTAGAGAGATGTTGAAGTCTTGGAGCAGGACTACCTTTGGTGACACCAGACAGCGCATAAAGGATCTTGAGGATGTTATTTACACTACGCAGATGGCCTTTGATGATAACCCCACCATGGCCAATGAGATGAATCTCAAGGCGGCGGAGTTTGAGCTACAGCATATCCTTGACGTTGAGGAGAATATCTGGAAAGAGAAATCTCGGATTGATTGGCTCCAGGATGGTGAGAGAAATACTCGCTTTTATCATGCAGTGGTGAAATCGAGAAGGAAGCATAATCGTATTGCTTGCATTCAGATGGATGATGGTTCTAAGATTGAGGATCCGATGGACATTGCTCGTCTTGCTGCTGATCATTACGCAGATTTCTATAAGGTGAATCCTGGTTATGACAACAACTTGCTTGATGATATGTTGGAGTCCATTCCTGACTTAATCACTGCTGATGATGATGTTTCCTTGACGTCTATTCCTCAAGAAGCGGAGGTGCGCATGGCACTTGAGCAGATTGATAAGCATACCGCGCCTGGACCAGATGGGTTCACGGTTCACTTCTTCCATCATTTCTGGGACTTGATCAAAGAGGACTTCATGAAGTTGTCGAGTTCCTTCTTCAGTGGACAGCCTTGTCACCGCAGCCTTTTCTGTTGTAATATTCTGCTTATTCCCAAGACTGATAATCCCTTAAAGATTGACAAAGACTTCAGACCCATTTCTATTGAAAATGTGACTCTGCGTATCCTTGCCAGAGTTTTGAGTAATCGTATGAATTCGTTGATGCCTAGAATCATTTCTGATAATCAGGCTGCTTATGTTCAGGGGAGAGACATCACGCATCATATTAGACTGGTCAAGGAGATTGTTCATGACCTCTATCATGAGGCTGATTATCCGAATGTCTTGGTGAAGATTGATATGTCCAAAGCGTATGACTGTATCAATTGGGAGGTTCTTAGGAAGATTCTGCTCGGCTTTGGTTTCTCTGTCAATTTCATTCATATGGTGATGCGTTTTTTTGTGGATACCTGGGCCACGGTCTCGATTGGTGATTTTTCAGCTGGTTTCTTTCCTATGAAGCGAGGCCTCAAGCAAGGCAATGCCATTTCTCCCCTCCTGTTCATCATCTATGAAGAGTTGCTCTCCAGACGTCTCCTTAGTGTGGATCACCAGTTTCATCTGGCGCATTTTCATACTCGTGGCCACGGTACGGCTCCTTTGCACCTGTTATACGCTGATGATGTTATGTTTTTCCTTAATGGAAATCCTTCTACGTTGGCCTCGGTTAAGCAGATCCTCATGGACTATGAGGGTGCGACGACACAGGTGGTTAACCGTAGCAAGTCCATGTGCGTAGTGGGAAGTAGAAGTTCCGATACTGCCGCTGAGATTGCTGCGTTTCTTGATATCTCTTGCACTACTGATGTTATCAAATATCTTGGTGTTCCTATCAAGTTTGGAAGATATACTCTGGATGACTTTGATTACCTGGTTCAAAAGATTCATCAGAAGATCGCTGTTTGGAAATCGAGGTTGCTTTCTTTCGCAGGACGTAGATTACTGATTACTCATGTTCTTTCTTCTACTACTGTCTATACGGCTGCAGCTATTGGTATTCCTCGTGGTACGATTGATCGCATTGATTGCATGCTTAAGAAGTTCCTCTGGGCGGATAGGGATAACTGTCATAGGCGAGCATGGGTGAGCTGGTCCAAGGTGGCCAAGCCGATAGAGCAAGGTGGCCTAAATCTTCCTAATATCCGTATTTCTGCTGATGCCTTTATTGCTAAAGCATGTTGGGAGCTTGTTTCTGTTGATTCGTTGTGGTCCAGATTTTGTAACGCCAAGTATGCGGGTCGCGTCCCTAGTAGAGCAGTGAATTATCCTCAACATGTTCAGTATAGACCTACGGCCTCGCCTTACTGGAAACAAATGTGGGACTTTTTTCCTAATGTGATACCGTGGTGCAGGTGGATTCTTGGCAAAGGTTTGATCCCCTTCTGGGATGCTGTTTGGTGTGAGTCTAGATTGTTTGATTACGCGAGGTTTCATAGTGACAGAAATCATGCTTTCATCGTCCGTGACTTTTGGATCGAGAACGTGGGGTGGGATTGGTATGCTCTCCAGCAGATTCTTACTGATGATGGTCTTGAGTTGGTCAAGTGTGCTGGGCAAAGAATCAATGATGATGATGACAAGATCATCTGGTGTCCTGAGCGTATGGGCAAGTTCACTATCCGATCGATCAAAAAGATCCTTACTTCTTCGGATGCTTCGAATGGTTGTGCATATAGTAAGATTTGGACCATTGATGCTCCTAAGGAATGTGCTTTTCTCTGGAAGGTGATGAATAATGCGGTCCCTTCCGATGTCTGCGTCCGTGCCTGCCACGTTCAGCTTGCTTCTAAGTGTGAATGCTGCGTCGAGCCTTGTATGGAAGACACGGATCATATCATTTTCTCTGGTCATATGGCGATCAAATTCTGGGAGTTTTTTGAGCTGATTACTGACTTGACGAGACCTACTTGTAGAGCTGAGTTGATTTCTCTTTGTGCCCACGGCAGATCTGTTGATGTTATCCCGTGGACGGCAGCCTATCTCGCTGCTATCATCCCGTACCATTTGTGGAAGTGGAGATGCAAAGCTCGTTTTGATGGTAAGGCTAGTTCGGTTGTGAATGCGGTTCGTTTGGTGACTGAACAGCTCAATATCATGATTAAGAAGAAGGCTTTCCGCGTCATTGCTGACCCGGAGGTTCATCAAAGGTTCCACAGCCATGGTGTGATTGATCCGTCATATGTGCTTAAGGAGGTGGCTCTCATTAGATGGCATAGACCTGACATTCATAGCCTTAAGCTTAATCTCACGATCGGGAAAGACAAGGACCCGATTGGCACCAGTAGATGGTGGATGGCCAGTATTGTTAGAAACCACCATGCAAAGTTTTGTCAGATTGCTAGATCCTGGCTCACGGCTGACAACCTCGACTGTGCTTTGCTTCAAGCAGTTGTGGTGAGCCTTAAGATTGTTGATTCTCAGAATTTGAAGATCACTACTATTGAGGTGGATAACTCTTGTCTTTTTAATATCTTCTGGGGCAATAAGCCTATTCCTTGGAGACTGGGTACCATGCATGAGGATATCAAGTGCTACATTGATGAGGAAGGAATAATGGGTTCTGTTGTTCACAGGTCCATTAATTCGATTCCTAGAACTTTTGCTAAGATGGGAGAGCACCTCCATGAGCCTATAGTTATCTCTGATCAGAGAAGGTTACCTCCTAGGATTAGAGGTATGCTGCATCTTGAGAAGTGCGACACTCCTTACGTTGTGATGAGATACGCTTCCTGAGTGGTTTTGTTTGTCTCTTTGCTGTGGGTTGCCTTTGTGTTGTTTTGGGGCGTTTTCTTGGGACGATACCTGCAGATTATAAGCAGGAGATGTACTTTGTTCTTTTAGCTCACACGAGGAGGGTGAGATGAATAGATGACCTCCTGGCTTATATAAAAAAAAAAAAAAAAAAAAGGGAGTAGGTAAAGGGGAGAAGACATATATGTGTAGAACATATATGAGTAGAATACATCATTTTATAAATGTAATGAAAGCTAACCATGCAGGAGAAATAACATCAATTGAGGGAGAGTATGAGAACTCCACTAGCATCAATTGAGGGGGAGCATATGAACTCAATTCTATTGAAACCCCTAGGTTTCTCCAAAGGTATGACTTTACTTAAATGCTTTCAATACATTTATAGAATGGTTTGTCATCTTCAAAAAGGGGGAGAATGTTGACTCAAGGTCAATTAGGTCAATGTTGACTCACATCTAAATCGACTAAACCTGTGTTTTGATGATGACTAGCCATTCCACATATTTGTGTCTAATGTCTCTACTTGAGTGATTTCAGATTAGGTATAGACACACTCCAAATGTCCTAACTTACACACATCAAATTGGAGAAAAGACAAGTCAAAGTCAATACAAGTGCATATTTTTGTAATATGATGTAAATCCATTAGAATCATATTGTAAATCACTTGTAATGATTGTATGACTTGCAATTAAGCTTAGAAAAAATCAGGAGCACTTAGATCAAATGTTTAAGCACTCAAAAGCCATTTTCCAAAATTCACATCAGGTTGTTAATCGATCGAGTTCTGTGAGTTGCAAACTCGACTGATCCTTATTGGATCTTAAAAATGACTTTTGATCAGTAGAGTTTACACTTCACAGAACTCAACCGATGGAGTACCTGACCAATTCAATTTTCATTGGTCGGTCAAGTTTCCCCAGGACAAACTCGACCGATGGTCTGAATATCGGTGTTGTCTTTTACTCTATCGGTCGAGTTACCCTTATAGAATCTCAATCGATTGCACTATACAGAAAAGTGTAGAAAAGTGCTTCTAGCCGTTGTGGAGTTGCAACAAGTGAAAATATATCCATTGCAAGCCACAAAACAGCTATTTTTTGTTCTCAAGTGTTCCCAAAGGCTAAGAGGCATCCCCAGCTATAAATAGGACCCCTTGGGCTTCATTCCAAGGTGGAGCATTTAATGCAAAACTCTATGTGAGGTTCCTATTCTATAGTTGAGTGCTTAATCACTTGCTACATCCATTAGAGTGAGTAGGAGATTTGTAAGAGAGCCTTTCCTACATGTATATCTTGTGAGGCTCTCACTTCCACCACCTCCCTATCTCTCATTTTAATCATGAAGATGAAGGTTCTCTCTCTTGGCTAAGAGAGGTGACGAAGAACAAGGGAAGGCATCCCTTGGTGAAGATCAAGGCTGAAGACTTGGAGAAAGAGTGGGTAAGCCCTTGGTGAAGGCAGAAGACTCCTTGCTCAAGTGGGTAAGTCCTTGGTGGAAGCTTCTCCGAGTGAAGGTGAAGTCAAAGGCAGAAGATCCAAGAAGAGTGGGTAATCCCTACAAGGCTGAAGACTTGTGTAAGAGTAGGTAAGTCCTTGGAAGAAGGCAGAAGACTCCTTAGAAAGTGGGTAAGTCCTTGGTAAGGTTGAAGACTCTTTGTATTAGATAGGTAAGTCCTTTGGCGGTCATGTATTGTATCTCTCATAATGAATATAATGATGGTGCGAGGTTTAGAAATCCTAGAGGTTGACCTCTCTAGGTAGTGGACTGACTCACTTCTACTTTGAAGTATAGAACCACTCTAAACAACTTGTCAATTGGTGTATGTTCAATCTCTCTCATCCTTGCTATGCATGTTTTAGTTGCACACAAATTTCCTATTTAGCAACCTTATCTTGTATTATATCTTGAAGGTCTAATGAATTTTGTTTAAGTACATTCAGCTCTATTCACCCCCTCTAGAGCATCTAATCACCCATCTAGGATCCAACAATTGGTATCAGAGTGGGCTTCTCCAAGCATACTTCAACAAGTAGGAGAAGATGGGTGACTACCAAGGAG
Organism: Alisma plantago-aquatica; assembly: GCA_963693085.1. Lineage (NCBI taxonomy): Eukaryota > Viridiplantae > Streptophyta > Magnoliopsida > Alismatales > Alismataceae > Alisma > Alisma plantago-aquatica. The sequence goes on along the minus strand of OY856410.1, from coordinate 1,030,478,524 downwards.
GGAGATACTTGATCAGCCTACCAATCTTTGATGGGAGAAATTTCCTCTATTGGAGAAGAAGGCTTCAATTCTACATCCAAAGATCAAGTTTTGAGACGTGGAAAATGGTGAACAACCCATACAAGCTACCAAAGACAAAGATTGAAGAATGGGATGATGATACCTTGAAGAAAGCAACCTTGAATGCTAGAGCCATGCACATCCTCTATGCCTCCATGACCCCCACTGAGTTCAACCAGATTTCATCATGTGAAACAGTCTACAAGGTATGGAGAAAGCTATGCATCACCTATGAGGTGACAGATCAAGTGAAGGAAATCAAAGTCTACATGCTCAAAGGGATGCTTGAGAACTTCAAGATGGGAAAGGAGGAGAATATAGCCAACATCTACTCAAGGCTCAACACCATTGTGAATGGTCTTGCTATTCTAGGACATCCTATGAGTATAGGAGAGATCAACTCTAAGATCCTTAGCACTCTTCCCAAGAGGTGGGAACCCAAGGTGACTTCCATTGAAGAAGTAAGGTCCCTTAAGGATATTCCTATTGAAGAGCTCATTGCAAATCTACAAGCACATGAAGCCACACTTGACAAGAGAGAAGAAGTTGCAAGACAAGAGGAGAAAGAGTTAAAGAAAATGAAGAAGGCTAAAATGAAGGCTCAAATTGAAGCTATCATGGGACAAGCTTCTCCATCCTCTCAAGTTCAAGAAGATGCCATGTTCTCCAAGGGTAAACTATATAAAGGCAAGTCCTCCTCCATCCGATGTCTCAAGTGTGTAAAGAAGGGTCACTTCAAGATAGATTGTCTACAAGGCAAGAAGACCCATCATCACAAGAAAAAAGAAGATAAGTGTCACTCAAGCTCAAGTGACTCCTCCCACTCAAGTTCAAGTGAAGAATCAAGTGAAGATTCAAGTGGAGGATCAAGCTCAAGCTCTATTAAAGAAGGAGAATGCCATTTTTCTCTCATGGCATCAACAAGTAAAGACTCAAGTGAGGTAAATCTAAACTCTTTAGATAAAGAATCTTTGATTGCTATTATTCATGATACTTGTGCCTCGCTTAAGTCTTCTAAAAGGAAAAGGAAAAAGCTTGCTAGAATTGTTGATAATATGCATGTAGAACCAGATGATCTTTATCATACTAATACTTGCTTGCATGATGATAAAAATGCTTTCCTTAGTCAAGTAGATTCTCTTAAACTTGAAAATACTAGTTTACTTGATAAGGATAGATTTCTGGAAGCTCAACCTCTTATGCCAAGTTCTAATGAAGAGCATACTTTAATTGTTGATTCTCTCATGCATGATATTGATGTTCTTAAATATGAAAACAAGGACAAAGATTTGACTTTGCAAGGATTAGAATCTGAAAATGGTGTTTATCTTTCTAAGATTACTTTGCTTGAAACATAAAATGCCTCCTTGCTTGCTAAAATCAATGTGCATGAATCTTGTTCTAGTTCTACTAGTGGAGAGAATGATTTTACTGCTCTTCATATTGATAGAGATTCTTATTTAACTAAAGCTCTTTGCGTAGAAAATGATCTTTTGAATGCTAGAGATAATATCAACCATTTGTCTTCTACTATTACGTCTCTTATGCATGATGATGATAATTTGAGATCTTCTTTGAAATATTCTTTGTTGGTGAAATGAATATTAATGATATCCTACACCATACTACTAAACAAATTAGTAGACATGATTTAGGATATGATAGTAGTCAAAGGAACAACAAAGATAAAGGACCTCCAATATTCCATGGAGAATCCTCTAGTTCCAAGACTATGAGCACATACAACTATTGCAATGAAATTGGTCATTATTCTACTTGTCGTCCTTTTAGGAAAGAACCCAAGATTAATTGGACTTGGGTTGCTAAACTAACCCCTCCAGACCCAAAAATATGATTGGGGACCATTTTATCTTTCTTCTTGTAGGTACTTGCAAATGGATTGACTTGAGCTATTGAATTGCAAATTGACTTTTAAATCCACATGAAAGAAGAAAGGTGAGATGTGTAGATGGTGACAACAAGTGGAAAAAGGAATGGAAAGAACAAAGGTAAATGTTTACTTGCTTATAACCTATCGTAACTTGTTTTTGTCAAGTTAGTGTGCACTATTAATATGGTTTTTGAGTTAAAAGTGGTATTTTGTGTTTCTCTTCAGACTCTTGCTCAAAAACTATTTCTAATGCTTTCATAGTGCATTACTAGCTTGCTTGCACATGTTTGGATATGGTTTGTATGTTTAGCATGCCTTTAAATATGTTTTTATGAAATATATGTTCCTTTTGACAGTAGCTCTGTCGGTCGAGTTTGTCCTGTTCAAAACTCGACCGATAGGCACCAATTGGTGTTTCCAGCAACTGTCATCAATCGAATTGTCAATACAAAAAACTCGACCCATAACACTGTGCATTGAATATACATTTGGCTTATTGAATGAGGATCTCCCTCTCAACTAGATTTTCTCAACCAATAGCCTTATTCTTTTGCACTCTCATTTGGTACCTTTATATATACATATTTCCATGTTCTAAATTGCCTATCTTGCTAACAACTCTATCTCTCTAATTGCTCTAAATTGGTATACCTATATCTTACAATTACTTGCTTTGAGTTGTTTTGCAGGTTTTGATGATGATCTCTTTGGATCTCTTGGTTGTGTCTAAACATTGCTTCCGTTAATACTAACTTGCTACATCTATATAGGTGTATATCTTGTGTTGATACAACCTTGAGGTTCTTAGTAGTGATCATCTTTTGGTAATGATGCATATTTGTTAGTGAGTTATATCCTTTCATGCTTCTAAAATTGCATATCTCTTTGTTTGGATATATCTCTACATCTACTCATAGCTTGATCTATCTTGTGTATCTTTTGGTATCTCTTGCTATGATCTAGATCCTACTAGTAGTCCTAACTTATGATATCATCTACTAGTAGTTCACATACATGTAGTTCTAACCTTGTTTATAATTGGTATTTTTGCTCATCTAGTGGTATTTCACTATATTATATGCTTGTATCTTATCTCATACATGTTCAAGGTTGTTCCTTGAATTGCATATCTACTATCTTGAGGTGCTTGCATAACATTGTGATGCTGGGTACATTTTTTTTTAAGTTTGTGATGCTGGGTACATAGATCTACATTATATGTAGAAATTGGAGTATTTTTTGGATTTTATACAGATTTTGCTCTAGTTTCAGTTTCTGGTGCAAGACTAGTGTTTTTTATGGAGAAATTACCTTCTGAGCAAGGCTCATCGCTATGCCATGAGCCCTGATACTTTTTGGGCAAATTTTATCATCTTGAGGGTCAAAATTGTGTTTTATTGTTTTTCTGCAGCACTTTATCTTGTTATTTGGGTTGTTCAAGTATATGCTTTAACTTGCTTTTCTTTCTATGCTTGGACAAGTCCCTAACTATGCTCTTCTACTCTCCTTTTATAACTTTTTGTTATCTCCTTTCCTTTAACAAGTGGTGTTTCTTATTTCTTCATACCCCTACCTTTTTGAAATGACAAAGGGGGAAAAAGGTATGTCTTCTTTTGACAAAACAAGGAGAAGGCATGTCTTACATGAAGAAGAGAAGTATGCTCATGTAAAGGGAGTAGGTAAAGGGGATAAGACATATATGTGTAAAACATATATGAGTAGAAGATATCATTTTTATAAATTTTATGAAAGCTAACCATGCAGGAGAAATAGCATCAATTGAGGGGGAGTATGAGAACTCCACTAGCATCAATTGAGGGGGAGCATATGAACTCAATTTTATTGAAACCCCTAGGTTTCTCCAAAGGTATGAATTTACTTAAATGCTTTCAATACATTTATGGAATGGTTTGTCATCTTCAAAAAGGGGGAGAATGTTGACTCAAGGTCAATTTGGTCAATGTTGACTCGTGTCTAAATTGACTAAACCCGTGTTTTGATGATGACTAACCATTCCACATATGTGTGCCTAATGTCTCTACTTGAGTGATTTCAGATTAGGTATAGAAACACTCCAAATGCCCTTACTTGCGCATATCAAATTGGAGAAAAGACAAGTCAAGGTCAATACAAGTGCACGTTTTTGTAATATGATGTAAACCCATTAGAATCATGTTGTAAATCACTTGTAATGATTGTATGACTTGTAATTAAGCTTAGAAAAAAATCCGGAGCATTTAGATCGAATGTTTAAGCACTCAAAAGCCATTTTCCAAAATTCACAGCAGGCTGTTCATCGGTCGAGTTATGTGAGTTGCAAATTGGACCGATCCTGATTGGATCTTGAAAATGACTTTTGATCGGTCGAGTTTACACTTCACAGATGTCGACCGATGGAGTACCTGACCAATTCGATTTTCATTGGTCGATCGAGTTTCCCCAAGACAAACTCGACCGATGGTCTGAATATCGGCTTTGTCTTTTACTCTATCGTTCGAGTTACCCTTATTGAAACTTGACTGATTACACTGTACAGAAAAGTGCAGAAAAGTGCTTCTAGCCATTGTAGAGTTGCAACAAGTGAAAATATTTCCCTTGCAAGCCACAAAATGGCTAGTTTTCGTTCTCAAGTGTTCCCAAAGGCTAAGAGGCATCCCAGCTATAAATAGGACCCCTTGGGCTTCATTCCAAGGTGGAGCATCTAATGCAAAACTCTATGTGAGGTTCCTATTCTATAGTTGAGTGCTTCCTACAACCTCCTCTCTCTCTCTAAGCTTAATCACTTGCTACATTCATTATAATGAGTAGGAGATTTATAAGAGAGCTCGTCCTGTGTGTATATCTTGTGAGGCTCTCACTTCCACTACCTCCCTATCTCTCATTTCAATCATGAAGATGAAGGTTCTCTCTCTTGGCTAAGAGAGGTGAATAAGAACAAGGGAAGGCATCCCTTGGTGAAGATCAAGGCTGAAGACTTAGAGCAAGAGTGGGTAAGCCCTTGGTGAAGGCAGAAGACTCTTTGCTCAAGTGGGTAAGTCCTTGGTGGAAGCTTCTCTGAGTGAAGGTGAAGTCAAAGGCGGAAGATCCAAGAAGAGTGGGTAATCCCTGCAAGGCTGAAGACTTGTGCAAGAGTAGGTAAGTCCTTAGAAGAAGACGGAAGACTCCTTGAAAAGTGGGTAAGTCCTAGGTAAGGTTGAAGACTCTTTGTATTGGATAGGTAAGTCCTTTGGTGATCATGTATTGTATCTCTCATAATGAGTATAATGAAGGTGCAAGGTTAAGAAATCCTAGAGGTTGACCTCTCTAGGTAGTGGTCTGACTCACTTCTAGTGTGAAGTGTAGAACCACTCTAAACAGCTTGTCAATTGGTGTATGTTTAATCTCTCTCATTCTTACTATGCATGTTTTAGTTGCACACAAATTTCCTATTTGGCAACCTTATCTTGTGATATATCTTGAAGGTCTAATGAATTTTGTTTAATTACATTCAGCTCTATTCACCCCCACTCTAGAGCATCTAATCACCCATCTAGGATTCAATAGATATATCAATAGAAATAGTAAAGGAAGCAGTGGAAAAAAATAAACAACCACAAGATAACACAACATGTAGGGTGGTTTCATCCTAAATAATGTAAGTCTGATACCTAATCTTCTCCAACCAAGATTTTCAACAAGTATTTTATTTCATGTTCTACACCGATAAGAAAATACACATACTGGTGTCTTTTATGGCTAAAGACAAGCATCCTTTTCAGCTCAAGGATAACTACCGTATTATTTGTAGGACGTTGGAAGACCGTCCTCTCTTGGGGATCGTCACAATCTAACTCCACCATCTTTGGACACAATCCTCTCACAAGAAGTAGCTCCAAGGAAGCTCATCCTCATTGTTCTCACAAGAAGTAGCACAAAGAACCAAACTAACATTGAACAAGAAGGAGAAGAAAGAAAGTAAAACTCTTTCTCACAAGATATACAATTGAAGCACTATGAACAAGTAATGATCAAGTTCACAAGGTTTAGGTAAGGCTATATTGGTGAAGTAGGACACTAATGTTGATCTTATGCTTAGATGAGCTTGGATATAGTTGGAGATGGCAAATGAATATTCTAAGTATGGAAGGATAAAATGTAGACGACATGCTCGTGAGTGCTCTAAGTGTCTATAAGTCACTCCTATATATAGGAAACACTTACCAATAGTGAAAATATCTATTGCAAGTGTTTAGATCGAGTTTTGTGGGAAACTATTTGTTATACTATAGCTAGTGGGATTAGAACGACTAATTGTGTACTTACTAAATTTTACCACAGACTGACAATCAATTGAAAAGAAGTTTGATCAAGATGCATTTTAGTTGAAAAGAAGTTCAAACAAAACATTACTGAGACCTCCTTTGATCTAATGGTAATGTCTCGATTGATATGAAGTTTGACCAGGAAGTATTTCAGTTGAAAAGAAGTTTGACTGAAAAACACCCTATCCCAATAAGTTCTAAATTTTGGAAAATGGCTCAAATGAATTTTTCAATGAGACCTACACATCTTAAAGAGTGTAAACACATATAGAACTAGGTTTAGGATGATTTTTATCTAATCTTCACTTGTTCTTACATCATTCATGTCAAGTTGTATAGCTTACACCTATATAAGACGTCATCTAGGTACAACTTGATGTACAAGCATCCAAACACAAATATAATTGCACATTCCTTATTATTGGGTTTGTCTAAGTTCCTAGATCACCAAAAATACATAATTCATAGATTAATAACACAAATGGGAAACATCTGCATCATTTGAGTTAGTGTGGCATATACAAAAACCAACAATATCCCCCTTTCTATGAAGAAAATATTTCCATAATATAAATTTAAGGTATGAAATTAGGAGCATGATACCTTTAATTTAATATACAATACAAAATTATCTCATGGAATTTTCTCCCTCTTTGTCAAAGTCAAAAAGGGCGGGCATACTTACATGATCCCTCTCAAGGAGGTACCCCCCAAAATAAGATAATTATATGGAGGGGAGACTTCATACCCAATTCAAATGAGAATATACAATGAAAATAAAAATTTAAATATAAGGACATGATGTTAAAAAACCACAATTTGATCAAGGAACATGTGTACATATGTATCAATACCAATGACAATAATATTAAGTCCTTCACGATAAAGAGACCCTTTTAAGGACAAAAATAAATCAAAAAGATTCTTTGTGCCAGCAACAAGGAATGTTAAGTCCATCATTGTCAAATAGAGTCAATCAAACAAATTCATGATCTTTCTAAAAAGATATCTCAATACCAATGCAAGGAATGTGAATTCTTTCATGATAGAGAGATGTCATTAAGCACAAAACAAGGCCAACAAAGAATCTCTAGACCAATGTTTCAGGATGTTAAGCCCACAATTTATATAGAGAAGACACTAAGAACACATTCCAAAAAATATAGCAAAATGAATCACATATCCCCCCGTAATCTCACAGTCATAAAAATTTTCTCAAACCAAGAGACTTAACTACCAAGATAAAGATCTCCATTTAAGAACAAAAACCACATTTGAAACATGTAAAATGAATCTATTCATACCTAAAAGACCAAATAAACATGTACAAAACCAACTCTTAATACCAATTGAAAGTTATCCAGTTAAAACTTGACAGACAATATTTTGGTCGATCTTTATTTTGACCAAACTACCCCTCGATCGAACACCATTTTGACCTATAGACAGTCTACTGGAAAAGTAATTCAACAGAAACACATATCTACTAATTGACAACTTATATAATTACCAATTGAAAAGCTAAACATTAAGTATAAACCAATTGAAAGCAATGTCATGACTAAGGTTGGTATCCAATGAAAACCATGATCATACTACACTCCTTTAGAGAGAGGTTCTAGGTATTCAAACCATGCTGTTGTCACTTTTTTTCTTCTTCTAGAAATGCACGAAAAAGCATACTGAACAAATCTTCCACAAGCAAAACATGTAACATTATTAATGTAGAGAGAAGAAGTAGTATTTGGTTTTACAAATATAGGCCCTTGCCTCTTCTTCCAATTCTTATTTCCTAAAAAGTAACCAAAACCACTTGTACCTACATGACCATTGTGAGAATGCAATATATTGTAAAATATGTTTCTACTATTTGAAAATTTATCTAAAGATCTCTTAAGATATTCATTTTCCTTGGCAATCATCAATGGGTCTTTAGTAGTGGAAATTAAGCATTTTCTAATAGTAGCAATGTTCTCTTCGAGTATATTAATTTCATATTTAACTCATCATTTACTTCAAAAATAAGATTATACTCAATATGCCAGAAATGAACGTGTTGTTTATTATCTAAGAGAGTAGAAACTTGAGTTGGCAAGAAAGTACATTGAGAAACAAGCTCATATATTCTTTTCTTTGTAGTAGCATATTTATCATTTAGCTCATTAAGTCCTTCATTTAAAGAACCAACAATAGAATCCAATTTGTTCCACTTCTTCTTATATTTTTCAAAATTTTCCAATGTAAGTTCAACAAGCTTAATAAGTTCATATTTCAAAAAAGTTTAGAGAGAAACCTCACTATCTTCACTTTCTGTACCATTTTCCTTTTGTTCATCATGTTAGGAGATTATGCATTCAATGGCATGGTGGCAAACTCCATCATCATCATTTGTTTTAGGATTTGAAGAGTGTTAGAATTATTGTTACTTTTTTATTATGTCATATGGGCCTAATTGTCTTAGCCCATTAGAGTTAAATTCACTTTACTTGTACTTGATGCTTTCCTATATATAGTAGAGGAGTGTCCCTTATATTAATAAGAAAATATCCCATTACTCTCCCCTCTTATTTTCCACATGGTATCAAAGCCTCAATCCTAACCTAGGGAGAAAAAGAGAGAGCTTTTGCCTGTGGGAGGCCACCATATTTATTGGATTGGATGCTTGTCAGGCATCATCCTGGCCTTCATGTTCGTATCCTTTCTTATTTCTTCATCATAAAAATCTAAACTTTATGCTGACACTCTCCATCCCGACCATCATCTCTATTTATTTGCCCCCCTTCAAGTCTTATATATCTAGTCGTAGCTTCCCAAAATCCTCCTTACCTTAGCATGTGTGATATCCATCTCCCATAGCTCACAACACCAAAGAAATCCTCCTTTTGGTCCAAGGTTTTATTTTTCTCATTTCATTCTCCAATATCAATGCCTATCAATTTTTTCATTTTGGTCAAGTTTGCTTCATCCAAACACTTTGATGAGATATATAAGAAGTTAGACACTAGAGAAGGGGGAAAATATATTTATAATTGCTCATATAAGAGAAAGGAAAGGAAGAGACTTGGGTCAAGTAAAATGCATCAAGAGTGAAGATGGCAGAGTGTTGGTGAAGGATGATGACATAAATAACCAACAGAGAAACTACTTGTATAAGCTTTTCAATGGAGATAGTGTGAATAATGTAAGAGAATCAAGTGACATGAATGTAAGAAAAACTTACACACGATGAGTTTCACTATTTGAGGTCAATATTTCTTTGAAAAAGGTAAAAATAAAAAGGGCATGTGGTCTAGACAATATTCTAGTTGATGTAGAGAAGAGTATGGGGGATGAAGGAGCTATGTGGTTAACAAATTTCTTTGAAATATTACGAAGGCAAAGAAGATTTCAGATGCATGGATAAATAGTACTATAGTATTGATCTACTAGAACAAAGGATATGTTAGACGTGTACAAACTATTAAGGTATCATGTTGATGAGTCACACTGTGAAGCTTTGGGAGAGTATTATTGAACAAATGCTAAGATTAATTACACATATATCAGACAACCAAATTGGTTCTATGCTGAGAAAATCAACAATTGATGTTATTTTTCTAATAAGTAGGCTTATGGAGAAGTACATATAAAACAAAAGAGATCTTCATATGGTGTTTATTGATATGGAAAAGGCCTATGATCAAGTATCATGAGAAGTGTTATGGAGGGTTTTGCATAAAAAGAGTGTTCCTATCCAATACATTGACCTAATCAAAGACATGGATTGTAATGTCTAGGATCATTGGTCAAGGCTCTAGTAGAGTTTCAGAAATGACAAATGGCCCTACAGTAACCACTGCCCTTAACTGTCTGCTTTGTCCTCACTCACGCACAAGCCATGATCACCTTCCCAACTGGTCACCCATCTCAGTACTACTCCAAACTAAGCACACTTGAATTTAGAGTTCTTATTGATGGGATCCCTGAAAAGGATGTGTACCTTGATGGTATGGGTAGTCCAATCATTTCTTTTAAGATCATTTTATCAGAGGTCTCAAATCATGGGATGTTACATGTATGATAGCTCAACTGAAGGTGTTAGGACTCCAGGAAGAGAGATACAAACTTTTCCTATCACCATTGGGGTACATCAAGGATCAAAACTCAAACCGTATCTAATTATTCTTGTTATGGATGAGTTGACAAAGCATGTTCAAGATAATATCCCTTGATGCATGTTATTTGCTGAAGATATTGTGTTGATTGATGAAAGAAAAGAAATATCGAATGATAAAGTTGAACTTTGGAGAAATGCATTGGAATCTAATTGATTTCTTATCAGAAAAAGAAAATTGAATATATGCATTGTAATTTTAGACATTCTTGAATTGTAAATGGAGGGGTTAAGTTGGATGGAATGGATGTACAAATATGTTATAAGTTTCACTAGTTGAGCTCTATTATTGAAAGTGAGCATGAGGTTGAAGATGATGTTTGTCACAAGATCACAACAGGATAGTTGAAGTGGAGGAGTGCGACTGGAGTAGTATGTGACTAGAAGATCTCTATCAGATTGAAAAGCAAGTTTTACAGAACAGCTATATGGTCAACCATGCTATATGGGAGTGAATGTTGGGTAGTGAAGAAGCAAGGTCTCAACAAGATGAATGTGGCTGAAATGTGTATGCTGAGATGGATGTCCCAGGAAGACTAGAAAAGACTATTTGAGGAATGACTATATTAGAAACAAACTAGGGGTGGTGAGCATCGAGGACAAGTTGTGTGGTGGTCATCTAAGATGGTATGGATGTGAAAAATAGACCAATAAATGCACCTATTTGAAGCAAGGTTATTGAGTCAAGCACAACAAAAAGAAGCAGAGGTAGATCTAAATTAACTTGGGAAGATCTTATAAAGAGAGATTTTAAATCTTCACATCTTGATAAAAGTATGACCCATAACAGAGCTGATTGGAAAAGAAGGATCCATATATCCAACCCCAACATGGTTGGCATTGAGGCTTAGATGATGATGATGGTCATGTTTGCTTCATGTCATCATTATTTTCCCAATCAATTTTTTTTACTTTTATCATGTCATCATTACTAGCCAACATTTCGTTTTCTCATTTTCTACTTAAACCAACGTCCATTATTGTTTCCTTTTTAAAAACATCCTACCAACAATCTTGCATTATTGGTTTATAAAACTAATGTTGACCAAATTCCTTTCCAATACGCTTCTTTCCGTCAAACGTTCCGATTAGTTTCCCCTCTCCAATTAAATTTTAGTGCAAGGGTTCACATGGGTTGGTGAGACAAAAAATGGAAATAGAATAGAAAGTTGGAAAGGAAATTGATGACTTTGAAGAAAATGAAATATTAAGGAGAAAACAAAGAAACACATGGAATTAGAAAAAGAAATTGTGAACAAGGCAACAAGAAAAAAGGATGAAATAAAAAAAGAGAAACAAAAGACACCATGCTAGTTTATAAAGCATAAAAAATGGACATTATTCTTTTTATTCTCTTTCTTTCTCTCCATTAAAAAACTCCCTATGACCCCTCATGTGTGCATCAATTTCCACGTGCAAGGGTTATTATTTCTTTTCCACACCAACTACGCAATCACTTCAAAATTGTTTTGTGGGATGGGGGATATAGGAGAGAGAAAGTATGAGGAGAAAGAGTATAACATTGACTATATGCGTCAGACAGACTATTCTGATCTTCATTGAGATTCTTTTTATTCGGCACGTCCATCTTCCAATGTCTTTTGGCATTTCATTCCCACTAAGCATTGTGCTTCCAATGCATAATTGGTGTATCCCTTTCCCAATGACACTATGCTTTTTGATGATTCCATTGCATCATTTATGTATCTCTATGCTAATGACACTATGATTCTTCATTCACATGGGTTTCCTATCTATGCTTAATTATAGTTGGTCACTAATTTAGGACACCATTGAAGGATCTCAATTGCAGTAGTGACTCCAAGTTGTCTTCATTTGTATAAAATTATGTATGTTAGGATAGAGCTTGCTACACTTATTCCAACCTCTAGTTCCCTCTGGTGTTAATAATGTTTCAATTTCTCATTCTCGATGCATTCTCATGAGATGGACAGTTGCTTCTTCACAAGCTCATCAATTTCTGTCATGTAAATTATGTATCGGTAAAGATTTCATCCAAATTTTTATTTTCACTAAATTGCTTTCTTTATTTCTTACCTGAGTTGCATTTGTTGATATGTCTCTTTTGTTGGTCTTCTTGGGTTTATCCTTGATGTTTCCCTTCCATCCTATCAAGTTTCTAAGATCATGTTCTAGATTTATGGAACCGATATGGAAGTCATCAACAACTCATTCAGTTATGTTCATGCCACATTAAGCATGTTTGTGGTCTTCTGCACTAATTCTAGTTGGCTACATATCTAAGATGATTTGAAGACATCTCTGTTGCTACATAGACATTTTGCTTCCATGTTCGTGGCACATTATGTATGTGGGATGTGTTAACTACGCTTATACCAATCACACATTCCTCTCCAGTCAAGATGGTATATCCATGGTGTTCTTGATCATCCGTTGTAGATTGATGGTGGTGAGTTTTTTCCAGTGACATTTTAAATCCATTCATCAAATGTCCTTCATTCCAAATGCACTTCAAAATACCTTCTCCAGAGATCTAGTATTTCCATCATACAAAACAAAACTGCAAAGGTGGTTTCATCAAATTGATTTTGGAGAGTCATGTTTAAGGGGGAGTGAAAATCTTGTATAAGGTGTGAAATTTTTTATTCGTTGTATCATCTATAGAGCATTGTTTGTACAGGATGGATATGCATTTCACCCATACTCCAACATGAGGGTGAGTGTTAGAATTGTTGTTGTTTGTTTACTATGTTAGATGGGGCTAAGTGTTTTATCCCATTAGAGCTAACTTCACTTCCCTTGTAATTCCTCCTTTCCTATATATAGGAGAGGAGTGTTCCTTCTATCAATAAGAAAATACCCCATTAGACTCCATCTTATTTTCCACAATGAGGAATCCCAAGAAGAATAATGTGCCTTCTTCTTTTTGTCCTTAGAATTCTTCCTCTTCTTCCTTTTGAGTTTTGGACATTCATCCTTCCAATGTCCCTTTTCCCTACAAAGATGACATATAGTAGAAAGATCTACAATTATGAGAAGAAAAAATTAAATTCTTACCTTTGTAGTTCATTTCTTCCTCACTACTAGATGTGCCACTTGAAGAAGAAGAAGAATAAGCTTGTTTTTTCACCCTTGCTTTGAGAGATGTGCTCTTTTTTAGAGATGTATTTCTTCTTCATCTTCCATCTCACATTGTTGGAGCTTGACTTCATATGTCTCTAAGTTACCTATAAGTTCTTCAAGCTACAAAGTAGAAAGACCCATATATTTTTCTATGGTAGTTACTCTATTTTCATACTTAGAGGATAGCGAACACAACATTTTAGTAAAAAAAACTCATTATCTCCTATATTGTTTCCAAGAGGTTTCATTGTTTTTGCAATAGAAATAAATATAGATTATATTTAAAAATATTTTCATGTTTTTCATGCAAAATTACTCTAGTTATGATTAAGCATTATAAGTTTAGCATCCTCTACTTGCTTTCCTTTTTCATGAACATAGATAATTTTATCCAAACGTCATACACACTTTCACTAGAGGAGATTCTATTCAACTCACTAGGAGCAAGATAAGAATATATAATGCTTATGGCCTTAAAATTTAAAGTATACGTTCTTACCGTACCATCATCCCATTGCTCAAGATTCATTGTTGGAGGATCATATGGTAGGATTATTATCTTCCAAATTCAAATCTAATGTCTTGAATGAAGAACTATAGGTGCCTCTTCCAATATGTGTAGTTGGAGCCGTAAGATAATAGGCTGGTAGACATGTGCTCCTTCAAGGTTGAGCTGCCCAGTAAATTTTTCACCACCTTCAAGACTTGTTGGAGCTTCTTGAATCATCTATATGATAAAATTGAAAGCTCTATAGGGGGCGGAGAAAGATAAAATTCTATTTTACAACTTAAACACAAGGTTTGTAAAATGTAATTTTATTAATAAGATATAGCTGCAGAAGTGGTAAAGCAAACAATGGACAAAAGTAGACAACCACAAGATAACACAACATGTAGAATGGATATGTCCTAAATGATGTCAGTCCACTGCAGAGTTGTTTCTGACCAAAATTTCCAACATGCGTTTTATTCCCTTTTCTATACTCATACAAAAATACACAAATATTATTGCCTTTTGTATCTTAAGACAAACCTCTTTTTCATTTCAAGTTTAACTATCATTTTCTTCGTGGGACATCAAGAGACCACCCGCTTTGGAGAAGATCACAATCCAACCATCACCTTTGGACATAATCTTCTTACAAGAAGTAGCTCCAAAGAAGCTCCATCACAACTTCTCACAAGAGGTAACACAAAACACCAAAGCAACTATGAACAAGAAGGGAAGAAGGAAAGTATAAATCTTTCTTATAAGATATACAATTGAAGTACTATGAACTAGTGATGATTAAATCCACAAGGTTTTAACAAGTCTATATTTGGTCGAATAGGACACTAGTGTTGAGATAAAACTTAGAATAGCTTGGATATAGCTAGAGATGGCAAATAAATATTCTAAGCTTGGAATAATAGTATGTAGACGGCTTTCAATATGAGTGAGGAATGGTTTGTCATAGTCAAAAAGGGGGAGAATGTTGACTTGAGATTTATACATTTCCCATATTTTGATAATGACAACCATTCCATTCCTATGTATCTAATATGTTTATTCAAGATTGATTTCAAGCTTTAGGTATATGAAAAGGATCAAATTACACAAGACCTAGCTTGTCCAAGTTCAAGCCAAAAGCAATGCAAGTGCGTGTTTTGGGAAATCACTCCAAATGACCTTAGATGATTTTTGTAATCACTTGTATTGATGATATGACTTGTAACTAAAATGAGAAATAATATGGGACACTTAATTCCAATGTTTGATCACTAAAATTTCAATTTAGAAAATTTTCCACAGGATGTTTATTAGTTGAGTTGGAAACTCGACCGATCCAGTGATGGATTTTCTGGAGAGACCAATCAGTGAATAAGATGGAGAGACCATTTGGAATCATCCTCAAGTGGCTTTAGCTCCGAAGAAGATGGAGAGTGCCACCTTGTATTCATGGCCTCTACTAGTGAAGAAATTGGTGAGGTAAGTGAGGTAAGCTTGCATGAGTTATCTAAGGAACATTTATTGATATGCTTATTTCTACCCATTCTTCTTTTGCTAAATGTAAATCTAAAAGAAAAAGGTTAGGAAAAATTATTGATAATTTGTATGCTAAACTTGAAATTCTTGAGCTTAATAAGAAAAATCATCTTGAGAGCATTGATAACTTGCAAGGCCAATATCTTGATCTTGAGCTCCAATACAATGAACTTGAAGTAGGGAATGATGTTTACCTTAAGAACATTGAAACTCTTAAGGAAGAGAACCAAAAGTGCCTAAATGAGCTTGAAATTCTTAAAACTGAAAATGTTGAATTTGAGCTCATTGTTGATGCTCGTAGGGATGAGAGGGATGTTTATCTTAAGGAACTTCAAGTTCTTAAATATGAAAATGGCAGGTTGCTTGGTCAAGTTAATGATTTATCTTCTAGACCTATCTTTCCTAGTAATGATATTGCTTCTATTTCTCTTGAGAAATATTCTTATTTGACTAAAGCCCTCTATTTAGGGGCCGACCTTGTTCATGCTAGAGATGATATGGCTAGTTTGTCTTCTACTATCATATCTCTTAATGATGATAATCATAGACTTAGAGCCTCTCTATAAAAAATCCTCAAAGGGAAACACTCCCTTAATGAAATCCTTGACCATTCTACCAAACAAAGTGGTACTAGTGGTTTGGGATTTCTAGGGGGAGAACCTAAGGGAAAAAAATAAAGCCAAAGGTAAGAAAAAGAGTAAGAAAACCCCTTTTTCATTGGAGAGTCTTCCAACACTAAGAACCCTATGATTTTTTCTCATTTCTAGTGTGATTATCATTACTCTACTTATTGACCTTACAAGCCTAAGGGGACCAACCCAAAGATGAAATGGGTCCCCAAGCTAACTCCAGATCCCAAAATTTGAGTTGGGAACTAACACTCTCCTTTATTGTAGGAAAAAGGTAGATGGTTTGTTGATAGTGTTTGCACTAAGCATATGACAGGTGATATAAGACATTTCAACAACTTCACTAAGAAGAAAGGACGTTCAGTTACCTTTAGGGACAACAAGAAAGGTAAGGTCAAAGATGAGGGTGATGTAGGAGAATCCTTGTGTATCAAGAATGTTCTTTTTGTGGATGGCCCACATCACAATTGAGTAAGTGTAAGTCAATTATGTGATAATGGTTACCTTGTGTTATTTACTTCTTTTGAATGCTTGATTCTAGATTTCTTCACCTATCAAGTCATATATAAGGAAAATACAAGTGGTAATCTCTATGTAATTGTGCTTGAATCTATTAAGCCTATTGTTGGTAGATTCCTAGTAGTCAATTCAAATGATATTTCTCTTTGGCATCGTCGGCTTGGTCATGTAAATATTCATCACTTGGAGAAATTGAACAAAAAGGACTTGGTCAAGGGACTTCCCAAATTGGATTTTAAAAAGGATGAGGAATGCCAACCTTGCACCCAAGGAAAGAAAACCAAGTCCTCCTTCAAATACAAAGGAGTCCTTAGTACCAAGAGAGCTCTTGAACTTCTTCACATTGATCTATTTGGACCAATGAGAACTCAATCGCTTTGTCGTTCCAAGTATTTCCTTATTATTGTCGATAATTTCTCTAGATATACTTGGACCTTCTTTCTCATTTTCAAGAGTGATACACTTGATATTTTCTCGAGTTTTTGTTAAATGAGTTGAGAATGAAGCTTCTTACTGGATCATTTCCATCTGTAGTGATCATGGGGGAGAATTTGCAAATGGTCTTTTTGAACACTTTTTTGAAGAATTTGGGTATGCACATAACTTATCTTCACCTCGAACACCTCAAAAAATAGGGTAGTAGAGAGGAAGAATAGGTCACTATAAGGGATGGCTAGGACCATGCTTTTAGAGTATGACACTCCAAAGAATTTTCGGCCAAAGCCGCCATTACCTCATGTTTTGTGCAAAACTGGGTTTTTACACATCCACCTTTGAAGAAAATCCTCTATGAGATATGGCGTGGTAGAAAGCCTTCCATCAAGTTTTTCCATATTTTTATATGTCCTTGTTTTGTTTTGAATATGAAAGATTCTCTTAACAAGTTTGATCCGAAATCTTACAAGGCTTATAGAGTATTTAATGTTGATCTTGCTAAAGTAGAAGAATCTATAAATGTTAAGTTTATTGAGACTAACCCCTTGATAAACTCCAATTTTGTGATGTTATCTTAGTAATATTATTCAGTTCTCCACACTCTTTCTTAGATAAATTAGACAGAATCCCTAACTATCCTCTTTTATTGCAAATATACTGTTAGATTAACTTTTCTCCTTTTTACTTACAGAAAAAGACACAAAAAAAATCACAAAAGACTCATACGGTCCCAAGACCACATGAAGCCAACTGATCCCAAGACCCTATGGACTCACACGGTCCCAAGACCGCATGAAGCCAACCGGTCCCAAGACCGCATGGAGTCACACGGTCCCAAGACCGCATGAAGCCAACCGATCCCAAGACCGCATGGAGTCACACGGTCCCAAGACCGCATGAAACCAACTGGTTCCAAGACCGCATGGAGTCACACAGTCCCAAGACCGCATGAAACCAACCGGTCCCAATACCGCATGGAGTCACACGATCTCAAGACCGCATGAGTTCAAACGGTCTCGAGGTCCATATAGTCTCGGGGTCCATACGGTCTCGAGGTCCATACGGTCTCGGGGCCCATACGGTCTCGGGGTCCATACGGTCTCGGGGTCCAAACGGTCTCGGGGTCCATACATTCTCGGGGTCCATACGGTCTCAGGGTCCAAATGGTCTCGGGGTCCAAACAGTCTCAGGGTCCAAACGGTCTTGGGGTCCAAACGGTCTCAGAGTCCAAACGGTCTCGGGGTCCAAACGGTCTCAGAGTCTAAACGGTCTCAGAGTCCAAACGGTCTTCAAGACCGTTTGGACCCAAAACTGACCAAACCGTTTGGACTTCACTTAAGGCCTATAAAAAAGACCCAAAGGGTCCTCCCCAAATCATCAAGTTTCAGACGCCCAGAGGCTACCTCTACTACTCTAGAGCTACTCCAACCTCCATCCTCCGCCCAAAGGCTTCCAGTCTGAGATCCACACTCCATCCAGAAGTTGCTTTCTCTCTCTTCGCCAAAGAAGGTGGGAAGAGGAGACCTCATCATCGAGCAACATGTGAAGTGTGAAGATCGTCATTCTCTCTCTTTCCAAGGGGTTGACTTTCGTCTCTCCTTCGTGAGGATGACGTTCTCTCTCTCTTCTCGCCTCCTTCTTTGTCCTAGCTATGAGCGAGTAGTCTCATTCACTAGGGTGCGGGGAGTAGCCCCGCTACCCATGTTTTCATTTCATGCAATGTAATCCATAGTTTGTAATAGAGATATACTTCCTTTTCAATTCGACATCAATTGTTTAATGAATGCTTGTTGTTTGATCACCAACTTGTGTTATCTTTTATCTTTTAGTATGAATTGTCTACGTTTGTACTATTAGATTCGAATCTCGATTGAATGTTGGTTCTTGATGCATGTATCCACCATGCATCTGTTTCGGTATCTAGGAGTGTTTTTCAAGAAGTGGAGTAAACTCACTTCCATTGTTGTACTTTCATACTATGAAATGGAATCAGTTGACATATGAAAGTATAACCTTGATAAGTCGAGGAACACACTTTGCGAAGGGAATGATGTAAAGTAAGTGACCATTCATTCGGGGATGGATGGCATTGTAACATTCCCACACTTCCCGTAGTTAGTTCTCCGAAAGGAAACTAAATCTACAAAGATACTAACTATTTAGACTCTTATTAAAGGTTATGTTTTATATTGCATGTTTTGATCCATGTGTAGTGACGCTGAAAGCCGATCACATCCTTGTGGCTCCTTATCATTGTTAACATCCTTAAATTTACTTACTTGCTTTACTTTACTTGCACTTAGTTTAAAAATAACCAAACCAACCTTTTGATTTAAATACCGACTGTTAAGAGGTTAAGTGAAATTCCAACGTTTTCCATCTTGTTTCCCCCAACAAGACCGTTGTCCCATGGATTCGACCCTTAACTATACTACGATAAGGCTTCCGCGTATCTTAGCATATGTGGGTGGAGTTCTCAATCTAGTATAAGCAAGGCTAAACTTAAAGATTTACTATCTTTAGGATTTTTAGTGGTTCACGCAATTCCACGTGAGTGGAAGCTCCATCAAAAATTGGCATCGTTGCCAGGGACAACGGAACGTTTTAATTTCATTTACTATCTTGCTAGTTGGTTAGGGTTTTACACTTTCCTTTAACCATTAGTCCATATCTTCTTGAATTCATCATATCTCTTGCATCAACTAAAAGGTGTGTTTCTTTCTCTACTCAGGTAGAAGACGTGTATGCAATCATCACATAACCTCAGATTCTCCCCTGATCCAGAGTACGACTCTGAGGTAGAGAGAAGCTTCCACCACCACATCAGACTTAACCGCCAAAGAGCCAGGAAAATGGCTGAAGATCAACGCCAAGCTGCATTAGTATTGGAAAGGGTCAATGCCACCATAGCTGCTCAGAGAGCACAACTCATTGCTGACACCCGTGCTCAAATTCAAGCGGAGATCCGAGCTGAAGAACAGGCCCGCATCCGGGCTGAAAATGAAGTAGCTAACCAAGCTGCCCAGTTAGAGCTAAGAAACAAGCAATTGAGAGACTATGTCGTCCCCAAGAACTATGAAGACAATCATCCAGTTCGGCCTCCGATCATCAACATACCCAACTTCGAGATCCAGACACAATGGATTCAAATCATGCAGGGCATCTCATTCTCTGGTGGTTCTGGAGATGACTGTATGGATCATTTGAAGAGGTTCAAGGCACTTTTCCGACTTGTCCCGCAAGCCGGAGTCACCCTCGATGTGATAATGCTACATCTTTTCCATTTTACTCTGTCCGGAAGGGCTCTGAGTTGGTACAATTCACTTGATAGGGAGCCAATCATCACCACCTCGGCTCCCTTGGAAGAAAAGTTCCTAGAGAAGTTTTTCCCCCTTCGTTAACTTACGAAATTAGGGGGCAGATAAACCACTTTGCCCAACTTCCTGGAGAATCACTCGCAGAAGCATGGGAAAGATTCAAGGAGCTTCTAAGGAAGTGTCCTCATTACAACATCTCCCAAAATCAGTTAATAGAAACATTCTATAGGGGGGTGAGTGATGACATCAAGCAATTTCTGGATTCCTCATCTGGAGGAAATTTTATGAGGAAGAACTACGAAGATGCTTGGAAAATCGTTACACTTGGAGCTGAGAACCAATCCAATTGGGGGCGATCATCCGACAAGGGAACCCTCAAAGTTTATAAAGCTGGGGAATCAATGGAAATGAAGGCTATTGCTGAAGCTCTAAAGACCATAGCTCATAAATAGCAGGCTCTTGAAACTTCACTTGGAGAATATGATAAGAAGAAAAACCCTCAAGTCCAACAGGTTAAAGCTGCCACAGGGACTTGTGAAGCCTGTCACGCATCTAATCACCCTACTCTGTCATGCGGTCTGCTTTACAATGTGATGATGGATATGCACCCACCACAATAGCAGTACAAACCAATCATCAAACACCCTGAAGAGAAGATGCCCGAACAAGTTAATTCCATTCATTCCATACTGGGACAAGTTTACTATAATCCAAATCAACCAAGAAACCACCCCGGTTTTCAATACGGGAACCCTGCAGTGACTGCCAACCCGCAACACCAGACACAAGGCGGATCTTCCAATAGGTTGCCACCTGGATTCCAAAGTAACTTTAACCAAAATCAAGGGAACCTCAGAAACAACTTCCCAAGATCCAACTACCCTAGAAATCCCTCCGCCTACTATCAATATAACCATCCCCCTCTGTACCCGCAATTGCATCCTCAGTTGCAGCAACCGCAACAACCCCAGTTAGCACCACCTCCGCAAAAACCACATCAAGGTCAACAACAACTCACATAGAAAAATGCCTCCTCCCAGCCAACAAATGAGATGACTATGATCAGGCAGATTCTACAGTCACAACAAACTATGCTCGCCAATCAGCAAGCTCAGCAGAAGGCGGTGCAGGCCCAACTAGCACAAATTGCTGCTCAACTGAAGCCACCAACAGGCACTTTTGTAGGAAAACCTGAGTCAAACCCTAGACACGACCAAAATAGACCAGAGCAATTGAATGCCATCACTACAAGATCTGGACGTGCCCTCCACGAAACTATGAGAATCGCTCATGATGATGATGATACACTTGTCCTTATTCCAAATGCAAGCCCGAACCTAGAAACTGAGAAGTCCACAGAGAACGTGAAAGGCAAAGAACAATAACAAGCTTCCAAAGAGCCAGAAATTCCATAGTATAAACCTAGGATACCATATCCGGGAAGATTGAGAGAGACAAAAATGGACACTAGGTTCCAAAGATTTAAGGAGGCGATGAAGAAACTCTATATCGACATCCCGCTCCTTGATGCTCTCTCTGAAGTACCAGCTTGGGCTAAATATCTAAAAACTCTGCTATCAAGGAAATACATTACTGAAGAACAAGAGACCGTCAAACTAGCTCAAACCACCTCCGATATCATTCTTAATAAGATGCCAAAGAAAAAGAAGGACCCTGGTTCCTTCGGTATTCAGTGTTGTATTGTAAATGCCTCGAGCAAAAAGGGATTAGCTGACTTAGGGGATAGCATATCAATTATGCCCTACTCCATGTGTAACGATTAGGTTTCACTGACTTGCTACCCACAACAACGACAATTCAGTTAGCTGATTCCACTATCACTACACCCCTAGGAATTATTGAAGATATTCCAGTCAGGATAGGCAAAGATGCCTATGTCCCATGAGATTTTGTCATTATGGATATCAAGGAGGATCTAAGGTACCCAATAATATTTGGTAGACCTTTCCTTGCCACAGCCAGGGCGCTCATTGATGTTGAAGCTGGCACGATCATCCTAAGACTGGGAAAAGAAGCAATTCAATTTCGAGTTCTCAACAGCATGAAAGGTCCCAGCATTCAAGAGGAGGTCTTTCTCTTAGATGCAATACATCAAATGTCCCAATTGGAAATATCTGAGCCATCTGATGAGTTAGAGAATGTTCTAACAAATCCAGAAGTTGAATTCTCAGCCAATGAATTGGTTCAACAATGCTTGCAACACTTAGAGAAAGCTGAAGAAACGCCAACAACCACCTTTGAGGAGCTCAAATTTTTCACTATTTTAGAAATAACGGAAGCACCCAAGGCTCCAAAGATGAAAACTCTACCAACGGGACTTAAACACGTCTTCTTGAACAAAGAAAAATTATGTCCAGTTATCATCAGTTCCACTCCGACGGAAAACCAGGAAAAAAGGCTTCTTGTTGAGCTAAAGAAACACAAGAAAGCCATTGGGTACAAAATAACTGACCTGATAGGTATAAACCCAGCCTTATGCATGCATAGACTGCCCATGGTCGAAGAATTTAAGCCATCAAGAGAGCACCAGAGGAAGCTGAACCCCAATCTTAAAAAAGTGGTTCGCCTTGAAGTCCTCAAACTACTGAAAGCTGGCATAATTTACCCAATTTCAGATTCCCAATGGGTCAGCCCTATCCAAGTGGTCCCAAAAAAGGGAGGAACCACTGTTGTTCTAAATGACAAGAATGAGTTAGTACCTACAAGGATTGTGATGGGGTGGAGGATGTGTATCGACTACAGGAAACTAAACAAATCAACGCGAAAATATCACTACCCTCTATCCTTTCTTGATGAAGTCCTAGAACGCTTGTCCCATCAAAAGTTCTTCTGTTATCTAGATGGTTATTCTGGGGTTCTACCAAATCCCTATACACCCAGAAAACCAAGATAAAACTACTTTTACCTACCCCTTTGGGACCTATGCTTTCAGAAGAATGTCATTCGGGCTGTGCAACGCACCTGCTACTTTCCAAAGGTGCATGTCTGGTATTTTTGCATGATTAATGGAATCTATAATGGAGGTATTCATGGATGATTTTTCAATTTACAAAGATTCCTTCGATAACTATCTACTCAACCTTGGACAAGTCTTACAACTATGTGAGGAAACGAACCTCATCCTGAATTGGGAAAAATGCCATTTTATGGTAACTGAAGGTGTCATCCTCAGACACAGAGTGAGTGACAGAGGGATTGAGATGGACAAGGAAAAAATTTATGTTATCTCGAAATTTTTGCCACCAAAAGACATAAAAGGAGTACGAGCATTCTTGGGTCATGCGGGGTTTTACAGAAGATTTATTAAATATTTCTCAAAAATAGCAAAACCCATGACCCAACTGCTAACCAAAGACACCGAGTTCAATTTTTATCAAGAATGCTTACAAAGTTTTTCAACTCTAAAAAATGCTTTAATCTCCACACCCATACTAAGAGCCCCGAGTTGGTCACAACCTTTTGAAATCATGTGTGACGCCAGTGATTATGCCATAGGGGTCGTGTTAGGGTAGAGAATCGACAAGAAACCTTATACAATATACTACACATCTAAAACACTCGATGAAGTATAGAAGAACTACACCACTACAGAAAAGGAGTTCTTAGCTGTCATCTATGCATTTGAGAAATTCTGCTCCTACCTAATTGGAGCCAAGGTTATAGTCTACACTGAACACTCTGCCATAAGATATCTAATTCAAAAGCAAGATGCAAAACCTTGACTTATCCGGTGGGTGTTAATGCTTCAAGAATTTGATTTAGAAATCAAAGACAAAAGCGGAGTGGAAAACGTCATCGTCGATCACCTCAGTCGCATTGAAGTCAAGGATGACGATAAAGTACCTATCTGAGACTCCCTTCCAGATGACCAGCTAATGAAAGTTACCAATGGATTCCCCTGGTATGCTGATATAGTTAATTATCTGGCTACGGAATCATTCACCCTTCCACCTCTCATCACGACAAAAAGAAATTCCTCCACGATGTAAAGCAATACTATTGGGACGAACCTTAACTTTTTCGCCTATGCGCAGACGGACTTTTTCGTCATTGCTTACCTGAAGAAGAGATTACCCTTGTCTTAGAACATTATCATTCTGGCCCCACTGGGGGACACATGAGTGCAAAAAAGACCGCCATGAACGTTCTACAATCGAGTTTCTTTTGGACAACAATAGCAAGACATTCTGATGATTTTGTAAAATCATGCAACAAATGTCAACTTTCTGGAAGCATATCTAAACAAAATGAAATGCCCCTCACCATGTGGAAAGAGATCGAACTTTCTGACATGTGGGGGATAGACTACATGGGCCCCTTTCCTTCTTCATATGGTTTCTCCTACATACTAGTTGCAGTAGATTATGTCTCGAAATGGGTAGAAGTTATACCCACAGTTTCCAACAATTCCAAACCAGTCATTAAGATGTTTAAAGATATCATTTTTCCCAGATTTGGAGTCCCCCGAACTGTCATATCCGATGGAGTGACCCATTTTTTGGAATGAATCTTTGAAGCCCTCTTAAAGAAATACGGATTTAACCATAAAGTTGCCATGCCTTACCATCCACGAACCAGTGGTTAGGTTGAAGTTTCAAATAGACAACTGAAGGCAATCTTAGAAAAAATAGTCAATAGACACTGCATTGACTGGTCCACCAAGCTTCCCGATGTCCTTTGGGCTTACCGAACAGCTTATAAAACACCAATTGGAACAACCCCGTTCCGTTTGATATATGGGAAACCATGTCATCTTCTAGTGGAACTGGAACATAAGGCTTGGTGGGCCATTAAACAACTGAATTTTGATTTCAAAAGTGTCGGAGAAAATAGACAACTCCAACTACAAGAACTAGAGGAGCTCTGAATGACCGCTTATCAAAGTGCTAGGATTTAAAAAGAACAAACCAAGATGTGGTACGACGGTCATCTAAAAAGAAAAGACATCGCCATTGGAGATAAAGTCCTTCTTTTCAACTCTAGGCTCAAAATGTTTCCCAGAAAACTCCGCACAAAGTGGTTTGGGCCTTTCACCATCAAACATATATACTCGACTGGAGCCATCATAATTGCTTTCGACAATGGAGGAGAAAGGACAGTCAATGGCCATCGATTGAAAAAATACTATACTCCAGCGGACAAAATGTCGAGACAGACTATTGAGATCAGAGACGCCACAACATCACCATAACAAAATCAAAACCTTGTCGAGCCAGCGACGTAAAACCCAGGCGCTACTTGGGAGGCAACCCAAGATATGAGTATCACCTTTTTATCTTTGTTTTCTGTCTCCTTTGTTCGTCTTAGGTTTATCATCTAAAAATATAAAAATTCACATAACCAAAACAAACATAAAAATATAAAAATAAAAATAACCTTAGCCTTCCCAAACGGTCTCGAAACCGTTTGGAGCCAAACGGCCTTGAAACCGTTTGGAGCCAAACGGTCCTAAAACTATTTGGAGCCAAACGGCCCTGAAACCGTTTGGAGCCAAACCGTCCTGAAACCGTTTGGGGCCAAACCGTCTTCAAACCGTTTGACCTTGGGAATTTGTAAGGTCAATCCCCAATTCCTATAAATATAACCCCCTCCTTCTCCCTTCTTTCGACTCTCGAGCTTTCTAAAACCCTCGGTGCACTATTCCATCTCTGCTCCTGTTCCCACGCAACATGCAATGCCGGTTCTCTTCGCCGCCATCCTTCCCGGTTTCGTGTGTCCTCACGGTGATCGCACCTCAGTCACCGCCTCTCCTCGCATCACCATCGTATTCTCCGCCCGTCGCTGCAAGGTAGCCCAGAGCGCCGCATCATCAACACTTTCGTCTGTGCACTGCCGCCGTCTTTACCATCACCGACGTCTTCGACGCCTCCGCGGCTTCCTTTTCTACCACCACCGTCGTCCTTATCGTCACCGCCTTCACTATCGCCGCTAATCTCCTTCACACTCATGGCGCCAATAAAGGACTAACTGAAGCTTGATGCCCTTGTCCTTGTACTTCTCAAACTATCACTTTGACACTCTGCGGACAGAGTGAGTGATAAGTTGGGGGGAGTACACTGACCAGGGCGAGGTATCATTTTCAAACCCTTCCCTCTCTACATTTTCTTTCAATTCTGTACAAAATTTTATAGATTTATTTGCACATTTAATTTTTGTTTTAAAAGTAATTTCCCTGTTAAAATAAACCTCACACATAAAGAAAAAAACACTCCTCTTGGAACAAAGTCACCCCCAGCTAACTTCAGAATCCAGTTAGTCCTCAAAAAGTAATAACAAGAATAGCACTTAGACATGTAATGGCGAATTAATAAAATATCTCCACTCTTGAATTTTCATGCTTTTGCTTCATTTCTACATCTAACTCCTCGTAGGTCAGCATCAAGGCCAAAATAAGCCAATTACTCTCAAGGATGGGAGGGACATCAGGTGAAATCCAAATCAAGAAGTCTCGCAAGTGGACCAAATAAGTGCATGTCGAGAAACTCTAAGAACAACTTTCTTCTCTTCAAATAAAAGAGGCTTGGCCACCCAATTAATTTCCCTAAAAAAACCCATAACCTAAGCTTGTGAGTTTATGAATAAAAGCCGCCATTACCTCATGTTTTGTGCAAAACTGGGTTTTTACACATCCATCTTTGAAGAAAATCCCCTATGAGCTATGGCGTGGTAGAAAGACTTCCATCAAGTTTTTCCATATTTTCAGATGTCCTTGTTTTGTTTTGAATATAAATGATTCTCTTAACAAGTTTGATCCGAAATCTTACAAGGCTTATAGAGTATTTAATGTTAATCTTGCTAAAGTAGAAGAATTATAAATGTTAAGTTTATTGAGACTAACCCCTCTATTCCCAAATATATTGTTCCAAATGATGATGTTGCAGGTGAGGCAATTCCTAACCTAAAAGAACTCAACATCACCCTAAAGGGAAAAGAGGTGGTCAGTCAAGAAGTAGAGAAAGATGGAGATAAGAAGGATCCAACTCCCGATTTGTAAATAATCATCCAATAGAGTTGATTTTAGGTGATCCATTTGAAAGAGTGAAGACACGGGATGCATTCAACAAAGAACAAGACAACATTGCCTTCATCTCACAACTTGAGCCAAAGAACATCAAAGAAGCTCTTGGGGATGATGACTGGATCCTAGCTATGCAAGAAGAATTGGAGCAATTTGAAAAGAACAAAGTATGGACCCTAGTGCCAAGACCAAGTGATAGAAATATCATTGGCACCAAGTGTGTCTACCACAACAAGCTTGATGAAAGCGGCAAAGTGGTAAGGAACAAAGCAAGGTTAGTGGCTCAAGGCTACAATAAGTAGGAAGGTATATATTTTGATGAAACATATGCACCTATACCTAGACTTGAGCCCATTCATATGTTTCTTGCTTTTGATAGTTATAAAAATTTTCTTCTTTATCAAATGGATGTTAAAAGTGCATTTTTGAATGGTACAATTGAGGATGAAGTGTATGTTACACAACCTACGGGCTTTGAACATGATAGTTTACCTAACCATGTTTATTTGTTGCAAAAAGCTCTTTATGGACTCAAACAAGCACCTCAAGCTTGGTATGAGAAATTAAAGAACTTTTTGTTAGATCATGGGTATATCATGGGCAAAGTAGATTCTACCTTGTTTCTAAAGCACACTTCTAAAAATTTTATTATCATTCAAATATATGTTGATGATATCATTTTTTACAGAACTAACCTTGATCTTTGCAAAGAATTTAGTGATCTTATGCATAGTGAATTCAATATGAGTATGATGGGTGAGCTCACATTCTTCCTCGGCTTTCAAATCAAGAAAACTAAAGATGGGAACTTCATCAACCAAGGCAAGTACACAAGTGAGCCACTTAAGTACTTTGGGATGGAGAACACCAAAAGGATGGACACACCCATGTCAAACACTGCCAAACTTGACAAAGATGAAGAAGGTGAGATGGTAGATGAGAAGCTCTATAGAGGTATGATTGAAAGTTTACTTTACTTAACTGCCTCTAGACCTGATATAATGTTTAGTGTTGGCCTATGTGCTTGCTTTCAATCAAATCCTAAGAAATCACATCTTATAGTTGTTAAGAGTATTTTAAGGTACTTAGCCAAAACCCCAACTTTTGGTCTATGTTATCCCAAGTCAAGGGACTTTACTCTTACGGCTTATAGTGATGTGAATTACGCGAAATGGTTGATTGATAGAAATTGCACAAGTGGGACTTAATTTCTCGTAGGACCATGTTTGGTGTCTTGGTTCTCCAAGAAATAGATCACAGTGGCATTATCAACCATCAAGGCTGAATATATTGCAGTTGGGAGTTGTTGTGCCCAGGTCCTATGGATAAAGCAAATGATCCAAGATTTTAACATTCATTTTGATGTTTCTCCTATCTATTGTGGTAATACTAGTGCAATTAACTTGTCATATAATCCTATCTTTCATAGTAGAGCTAAGCATATATATGTTTGACATTATTTACTTCTTGATCACATTGTCAAAAAGGATATCTATATCACACACGTGGACATGAAAAATCAGTTGGCGGACATTTTCACTAAACCTCTAGCTAGAGAGCAATTTAACTTTATTAGATCTAAACTACTCATAACTGCTTTGAATGAATTTGATATGCCTTATAACTAGTTGTCATCAATCCTATATGCTTTGCCTATGTTTTGATCATCTTTGCTTGCTAATATGCTAAAAATCAGTTTTTCATGTTCTTTTTGCCTTGTTTTTCTCTTATTTTTGAGTATTTTTTGCAAACACTTGTTTTATCGCAAAATAGTACCCAATGATGAGTGATATGTGTCTAAGTATGTTCACAATGCAAAATGTACTTGAAAAATAAATTTAATTAGCACTCTAATGGCTAAAAATTAGAATTTTTAATGTTGGTTCAGTTGGACCATCGGTCGAGTTGCCAACTCGTACAATCGGGGGCCGAGAGCTTTTTTCAAAAGCCTATCGTTTAAGTTTCTTAGTCATAGAACTCGACCGATGACCAGGCTGGAGCAAACATAAGTTAGGTTCAGCTGACTTTTCTCCCTCTCAACTAGAGAAAAATTGACCGATCCAACCTCTAGCTCCCTCAAGCTCTCAACCCTAGCCCCAACCTTCCTCTCCCTAGCCCTAGTTTGACCTAGATTGACCTTCCTAGACCTCTTTCCCATCAACCCTAGGTGTGTGGATGGGTTGTGGTGGTGTTTCTCTTGGTTTTGTTCTCTCATTCCTCTCTACTTCACTCCATGGCGTCCAACAGGAGAAAGAGGGTGGTCCCAACTGGAGCACCATCTTTGTCTTCCAACTCACATCTCATTCCCATTGACGATACCTTCTTTGTCTCCAATGAGGCTCTTAATAGGTACTAGGAATCTTTTCCTTTCCATGCCCTTTTTGACCCAACCCCCCGTAGACAAAGTGTTATGACCCACTCTGTGATTAACAAGTAGGTACAATGATTAGTGCGTAACTAAGTAATTGAGATAGGTTAAGTGCTCATGTCGTGGTTAATGCATCATCAAGTTGATTAAGCTAAATTAAATATATAAGATTCAATTAGGGCATAATTAAGACGATTAAGTTAAGTGATCGCAGATGGAATTAGAGTTTTAATCCTGTGAAATAGTCTAATTAGGATGATTTCATGCCTTGAGGGTATAGAGGATTTCATGCTTGACTTTTTGCAAAAAGAATCACCTCAATTGGATATCTGAGGTGAAAGTTATACCATCTTCTAAAAACTAGGGTTAGCTTTGCAATTTTCCAATTTTCTTTTAGCCCTTTATTAACCTTTTTCCTTTACTTGATTTTTCCCTTTCACGCTTATCCTCCTCCTTCCCCGATGGAGCAGCAACCGACAGAGCGGCGCTCAGGAGAGGTGCGATTAGCAGAGGAAAAAGGGGGCGAGCTAGGGTTGGTCCCTTGGCTCCCTTGGCCTCGACTGAATGGCGCCAGATTCTTCTTCTACTTCCTTTCTTCTTCTTCCTCCCCAGCCTCACCCTAGCCACCCGCCCTAGCAGGAGCCCAACCTACAACCAGCAGGACACCAACCAGCCAAGCAGCAGCCGTGGCCAGCTGCAAGGCGTCGGCCAAGGGGCCACTTTGGGCGAGCTAGCAGCACCAGGCCGCCGCCCGACTTCGGCCTTGGAGTTCAAGCAACCAGCCGCAGCCCATCCAACCATTTAGGGGCGGCGCCCAAAGTAGAAGATTCAGCTATGAGTAGAAGCAACAACAACATCCATGGCTTGATTGAGCAAGAAAGGAGGAAGGGTGGGGCAGTCGTTGGTTCCTAAGGTTCTGAAGCACCTCGAAATAGCAAGCAACACTTCCATGTCCTCCCTCCCTAGCCTGCAACCGACCTCCTTAGCCAAGCGGCTGACTTGCAGCCAGCAAGGTGCTGCGGCAGCAGCTACCTTGGCCGTCCATGGTGTGTAAAGCTCTAGGATACTGCAGCTCCGAGCTTGGCCAAGACGGTTGGAGCAAAAAAAAACCACAGTCGTAGATGTATCCCACATCAAGAACGAAGAAGTTCTCTTCAACCTGCTGTACGTGAAGCAAAACAACCGTGAACAGTGAAAATGCCAAGGTTGAAGACGATCCGAAATTGCCCGGAATCAGACCCTGAACGCATCCCCGGACGAATCCGGATAGACCAAATCACTGTGAGTAGGATTTCATTTATTTATCATTAATAAACTCAGGCGTTTGAATATTTTCTGTTTTGTGTGCGAATTACACTGATAACAGGCGCTATCAGGCGTTGGGCAGCGTTTGGCGTTGCCCGACCTTTTTATTTCATAAACTGCTTCTAGACACTGTTATATGATTAAATTTAGCATTTGAACAGTACGGATTGAATCAGTAGATTTATATGGTTCATTGGAACCTAAATTGCTCATTTGAATGTTGAAATTAGAAATTCATGTCTGAAAATGGTATGATTTGGGTATGAACCCAGATAATGAAGATTTCTGATAAATTATCAGATGTACGATTTCAAAGTTGATATGAATAAATAAAAACATGCAAGAAAACCCTAATTGCATATATCTTTTGACGTTAATATGTGTAAATTGATATTTACATGAAATGGCACATTTCTCTGAAATATTACCAGAAATTCTCAAGTAGTGTTATTAAATTGGGTTGTGATATGTAATTAACTCTTAATTGAGTTAAGTGATGCACAAACCAGGATTTGGGTTAATGTGCATGTTTTTTGAGAATTTTAGAGAATTGATAATTGTTGAGTATGATTCTCATATGTGAAGTAAATTTCTTTAATTTGTGCAATAAGATGTTCAATTGCGTAAATTCGCTATGTATGTGCCAAATTGAAATAAGTTGGGTTATTTATGCATTTCTAATTTGTCTGAATGCATGGTATGAGAATTTCTCAGAAATTACAATGATTTTGAATATATTGCTCTGTCAGTTTAGAATGACAGTGTATTGTGATCTGATATGAAATCAGTAAATGTGATTTTCCTGTTTAAATGTGTATATGTTAATCAGTTAATAGACTTAGGTGCCCTAACACCATAGAACCCCTTTGACAGGTCTGCTTCTTAGGGGTGAAACTCGTGTTCAACATCAACGCGTGCGATGTCACGGTGGCACGAGGATGGAAAGGCAGTGTTCAACAACAACGCGTGCGATGTCACAGTGGCACTGGAGTAAATAGGGGTTATTCAACAACAACGCGTGCGATGTCATGGTGGTAACCCAGACCTCCTGAGCCTGTGTACTCAGGTTAGAGGAGGAGTTCAGAGCACTCGATGTAGTGCAGTGAGGCCGATGAGCCCCGAGGCCGGTGAGCCTGAAGGCCGATGAGCCTGTGGTTCCTGTGGCAGAGCAGGGCTGACGTCAGACTTAGCATTTCATGGGTGTGTCGCTAAGTATTGTACGGTGGGATCATAGTTCGCTACAGATCTTTATATGCAGGGTACACTGCATATGATTAGGGCATAATAATATAAATATGAAATCATATAGGATCACAGTAAATTAATATATCCGAACTTTTGTGTCAATTCATTATATCTGTTTATTGGTTTAAATTATCTGTTGTTGCATAGAAATGCGATTATATTCTGTAATCTGCTATGTCATTAGATCTGCCCTACTTGTACTGTATTTATGTTTATTTCAATTTTATAAACCTGATGAGTTGTTTAGTGATAGCTAAATGAAATGCTATTCACTGAACGAGTAGGCTCATACCTCTACTCAAAACATTTTCAGGACATCATCAGCAGCAGGAAATCTGAAGGATCCTTTCATCCTAACGCTTAGTCTGTAGAAGGTATACGTAGTTAGTTGTTAGAGGTCTCTTAGTCCTTTCCCCTCGATCCTTGGGACATGGTGTGGGTGAGAGAGAGTATGTATGGCGAATGAGTAAAAGATGTAAATTAACTGTTATGTTTTACTTTCTGTTAAACAATGTTACATGTTGTAAACTCTGTTTATGTTCTCTAGCCGGTTTAATTGAAATGCTTCCGCAATAGTTTATTATGTTTTAGTTTACAGCAATAATCCGGATATCATTATGAGGTTTTAAAAAGAAAAAGTTCTCAGTGATTTGTTTTTGTGATAATCCCTCCGTCGCGCCCTAATCTCGTGATTAGTGGTTAGTGTGAGATCGGGGTGTGACATCTTGGTATCAGAGCCTAGGTTGAGTATATGAATACTCTAAGTCAAGGTCAGGGGACGATAAGAGACCAATAGGATTAGGACTTAAGTGTCTCCCTTCTAACTGCAATTTTTAACAGGAAGTGTTCTGTTATACTATTGCAGATGGCAGGAAGAGGATGTGGTCATGAGAACCAAGTAAAGAGTTTATGTTGAATCGTTAGGGATCATTAGGGTCGAAAGATAGAGTTATAAGTGAGAAAAATAAGATGTGATATGTCTTTAGCTCTGGGAGGTCTGAGTGTTTAGATACCCTGGCCAGGTGTCTGAATACTTAGATTGACCAGTATCAAGCTACTCTGTCTATTCTTCTCTGGATGCCCTGGCCAGGTATGTAGAGGAAGGATAGGCTAGAGAGAAACCCTAAAAATCTTAGGGTTAAGAAACTAGAAATTAATACTAGAATAAGAGATTAAACATAGGATGTGATGCAACTCTTGCATTATATTGCTTATTTGAGTGGAAATCACTAGAAATGCTCTTATATGTATGAATTTAGATTTTCAGCTTGTAGAATAAATATGATTCTTTTATATTGATTGAGTGTCATGAAGTGATTTATTTATTGTTTATATTCTTTGTATTAAGTAGACCAGAAGTTATGTTTAAATGAGTCTGCCCTAAGTGGATATTCTTTCCACATGTTTGAGATTAATAGGAGGTTGTTAATCCTGAGTAGCTCTTGGCTTCAGGACTACAGGTTCGGCCTGGTCCGGCTGGCAGGATGCGTTACTGAGATCTAATGACTCCTATTAACAGTATAATAAGAGTAAACTCTGGATAATTTAGACTCACATCATAGTAAGAATGTACATACACTAAGATGTTGAGATGTAAAAGAAAGATTAGAACAACTAAGAATTTGTTGGAAATGATATCAGAGGCCCAATGTTGGAACCTCATATGAGCAATCCTTAATTAGAAATAAAGGAACACAATAAGGTTCAGATTAAATTTAATGACTAGGTGAGAAATACCCTTAATGGTACTAATCATTAATGCATAACAAATGCATGGATGCAATACATGATTAGTAAACCCTAGTGGAGGGTGTCTCATTGTGAACCCTAGTTGAGGGTGTATCATTGCGATTGTTTATAGGCAACTTTATAATAAAGTTATGCCTTAAACTAAGATAAGTCCATATCATGTGAGATAGCTGGACAATTCTAATGTGTGGCCTAT
This sequence comes from Alisma plantago-aquatica, assembly GCA_963693085.1. Taxonomy (NCBI): domain Eukaryota; kingdom Viridiplantae; phylum Streptophyta; class Magnoliopsida; order Alismatales; family Alismataceae; genus Alisma; species Alisma plantago-aquatica. Next base: position 1,030,444,186 of record OY856410.1, on the reverse strand, counting down.
GCATTATATGCTTAGGGTGAGTATTCTGTGATGGAATGCATTAAGAGGGGAAATACCTTAATACAAGATAAAGTTGGTTAACTCAAGAGGGTCTGAATTAGTGAACCCTAACCCTAATTTGGGGAAAAGGGAACGATAAGCCCTGTTTGATAGTGAACCCTAATTCCTGGTTAAGGAATGATGGTATTACTACTGTATCACATGATGTGATAAATATCTTGTATGACTGTTATCATGCCTAATAACCATGCAGGTATGATGAGATGATGAATATAGCCAAGTTTGGGCTGTGACATTTATATAATAAATGATTGATTGGTTTTTTTGTGTGTTGATGTTGTTGTTGCTTAATAAAAGTAATAATGTGAATGGCCGTGTGAGCCATGTGAATAAGTTGTTGCCTAGTGAGAGGTGACAAGATGTGAATGGCCTTGTGAGCCATGTGAATAAGTTGTTGCCTAGTGAGAGGTGACAAGATGTGAATGGCCTTGTGAGCCATGTGAATAAGTTTTTGCCTAGTGAGAGGTGACAAGATATGAATGGCCCTGTGATCCATGTGTGATGCTTGGGTAACAAGTATCATGTTGATTTGTAGCATTTGTGTTAATAAGTTATGCTAGAGAACTTGGTTGATGTTACATTTCTGTTATATATCTATAGTTCATTGATGATTATTCATAATTGTTGTATTCATTACAAGTAGATGGCTGAACTTATGAGATCTAAAGTTTGATTTCAAACTAAGGAAGCAAAGTCACACCACAATAATGCTATGTTGCTGATAAGGACCAAACCCTAGAATGTTTAGAGTCGAAGTAGTTCAAGGGATGTCGCTAGTGATTTGACCTTGAATACTAGTATCTTTATAAAACAAGATCATACAATTTGCACTATGAAAGGTAACCTAGCACTAATAAAATCCAGGGTTTATAGTTAGCTAATCTGGAAGGTAAATACACAATATGAAAATAACTTGGAGAAAAGAGTAAGATATAAATTTGAAATGTAACAATAAGTAGTAGCATAGAATGAGGAGTACTACGCGATACATGATCTGAAGTTAGTTGTTGTAGTTCATGCTCTTATGACACAACATCACTATCTTTATGATGTGATGATAGATTGTCACCTTGGGAAGGCGAATGTGGTAGTTGATGCCCTCAGCAGGAAGTTAAGTTCAACAACTGATGCGTTCTCTATGACATGTTTCAAGAGAGACATGCTAGTAGAAATGCGGAAGTTGAACTTAGAAATAGGGGTAAAGACCAAAGTTTAGATTTTCAGATGATGGTGTGTTGTATTAGCATGATATGTTGTGTACCTCGAGACAGTGATTTGAAAGAACAGATTCTTGAGGAGGCACGTGCATCGATGTATGCCATGCATCCAGGTAACACTAAGATGTACATGAATCTCAAGAAGTTGTATTGGTGGCCTGGTATGAAAAGGATGTAGATAAGTACATGGCTAGGTGCAGGGTGTGTCAGTAGGTTAAGACTGAGCACCAGAAACCTACAGGTACTTTGCAATCTTTTCTTATACCAGAATAGAAATGGAAACATATCACAATATATTTTGTGATAGGGTTTCCCAGGACACCTAGAGGTTGTGACTCGATATGAGTGATGGTGGATAGACTAATTAAGTCTGCTCAAAATCTTCATATTATGTCAACCTTTGATGTCCCAAAGTTGGTTAAGATATATATGGATGAGATACTCAGGTTGCATGGTATCCCAGTTTCAAATATATCAGATAAAGATCCTAGGTTCACATCTAGGTTTTGGAAAACAGTTGCATTGTGCTTCGGGCACAAAGTTAAGATTTAGTACAACCTTTTCACCACAGACAGATGGTCAGACTGAGAGGACCATTTAAGACTCTTGAGGACATGCAGGGAGCAGTTGAAAGATACATAGGACAGGAAGAAGAGCTATGCTGAGAAGAGGCGTTGACCTCTTGAGTTGGAGGTTGGTGATGAAGTGTATTTGAAAATTTCACCATGGAAAGGAGTATGAGGGTTGGTAAGTCAGGTAAACTGACTCCTAGGTTTATGGGCCTATATCCCATCATTGATAGGATTGGACCTGTAGCCCATAAGTTGGATTTGCCATTCGAGTTGCTTAATTCACATGACGTGTTCCATTTATCGATGTTGAAGAAGTGTTACCCTGGTCCAGAGGAGATAGTGGACCCAGAACCTGCACAGTTCAGATCAGATGTGTCCTATGTTGAGGGACCAGTTCAGATAATTTATCGGTGGATCAAGAAGATCAAGAATCACGAGATACCATTAGTGAAGGAACCATAACCTAGAGGAAGCCACGTGAGAACTTGAGTCTGAAATGCGTAACAACTTTCCTTTTCTTTTTAGGAATTTTGGGACGAAATTCTTATAAGGGAGGGAGATTGTTATGACCCACTCTGTGATTAACAAGTAGGTACAATGATTAGTGTGTAACTAAGTAATTGAGATAGGTTAAGTGCTCATGTGGTGGTTAATGCATCATCAAGTTGATTAAGCTAAATTAAATATATAAGATGCAATTAGGGCATAATTAAGACGATTAAGTTAAGTGATCGCAGATGCAATTAGAGTTTTAATCCTGTGAAATAGTCTAATTAGGATGATTTCATGCCTTGAGGGTATCGAGGATTTCATGCTTGACTTTTTGCAAAAAGAATCACCTCAATTGGATATCTGAGGTGAAAGTTATACCATCTTCTAAAAACTAGGGTTAGCTTTGCAATTTTTCTAGTTTTCTTTTAGCCCTTTATTAACCTTTTTCCTTTACTTGATTTTTCCCTTTCACGCTTATCCTCCTCCTTCCCTGATGGAGCAGCAACCGACAGAGCGGCGCTCAGGAGAGGTGCGATTAGCAGAGGAAAAAGGGGGCGAGCTAGGGTTGGTCCCTTGGCTCCCTTGGCCTCGACTGAATGGTGCCGGATTCTTCTTCTACTTCCTTTCTTCTTCTTCCTCCCCAGCCTCGCCCTAGCCACCCGCCCTAGCAGGAGCCCAACCTGCAACCAGCAGGACGCCGACCAGCCAAGCAGCAGCCGTGGCCAGCTGCAAGGCGTCGGCCAAGGGGCCACTTTGGGCGAGCTAGCAGCACCAGGCCGCCGCCCGACTTCGGCCTTAGAGTTCAAGCAACCAGCCGCAGCCCATCCAACCATTTAGGGGCGGCGCCCAAAGTAGAAGATTCAGCTATGAGTAGAAGCAGCAGCAACATCCATGGCTTGATTGAGCAAGAAAGGAGGAAGGGTGGGGCAGTCGTTGGTTCCTAAGGTTCCGAAGCACCTCGAAATAGCAAGCAACACTATCATGTCCTCCCTCCCTAGCCTGCAACCGACCTCCTTGGCCAAGCGGCTGACTTGCATCCAGCAAGGTGCTGCGGCAGCAGCTACCTTGGCCGTCCATGGTGTGTAAAGCTCTAGGATACTGAAGCTCCGAGCTTGGCCAAGACGGTTGGAGCAAAAAAAAACCGCAGTCGTAGATGTATCCCACATCAAGAACGAAGAAGTTCTCTTCAACCTGATGTACGTGAAGCAAAACAACCGTGAACAGTGAAAATGCCAAGGTTGAAGACGATCCGAAATTGCCCGGAATCAGACCCTGAACGCATCCCCAGACGAATCCGGATAGACCAAATCACTGTGAGTAGGATTTCATTTATTTATCATTAATAAACTCAGGCGTTTGAATATTTTCTATTTTGTGCGCGAATTACGCTGATAACAGGCGCTATCAGGCGTCGGGCAGCGTTTGGCGTTGCCCGACCTTTTTATTTCATAAACTGCTTCTAGACACTATTATATGATTAAATTTAGCATTTGAACAGTACGGATTGAATCAGTAGATTTATATGGTTCATTGGAACCTAAATTGCTCATTTGAATGTTGAAATTAGAAATTCATGTCTAAAAATGGTATGATTTAGGTATGAACCCATATAATGAAGATTTCTGATAAATTATCAGATGTACGATTTCAAAGTTGATATGAATAAATAAAAACATGCAAGAAAACCCTAATTGCATATATCTTTTGACGTTAATATGTTTAAATTGATATTTACATGAAATGGCACATTTCTCTGAAATATTACCAGAAATTCTCAAGTAGTGTTATTAAATTGTGTTGTGATATGTAATTAACTCTTAATTGAGTTAAGTGATGCACAAACCAGGATTTGGGTTAATGTGCACGTTTTTCGAGAATTTTAGAGTATTGATAATTGTTGAGTATGATTCTCATATGTGAAGTAAATTTCTTTAATTTGTGCAATAAGATGTTCAATTGCGTAAATTCGCTATGTATATGCCAAATTGAAATAAGTTGGGTTATTTATGCATTTCTAATTTGTCTGAATGCATGGTATGAGAATTTCTCAGAAATTACAATGATTTTAAATATATTGCTCTGTCAGTTTAGAATGACAGTGTATTGTGATCTGATATGAAATCAGTAAATGTGATTTTCCTATTTAAATGTTTATATGTTAATCAGTTAATAGACTTAGGTGCCCTAACACCGTAGAACCCCTTTGACAGGTCTGCTTCTTAGGGGTGAAACTCGTGTTCAACATCAACGTGTGCGATGTCACGGTGGCACGAGGATGGAAAGGCAGTGTTCAACAACAACGCGTGCGATGTCACGGTGGCACTGGAGTAAATAGGGGTTATTCAACAACAACGCGTGCGATGTCACGGTGGTAACCCAGACCTCCTGAGCCTGTGTACTCAGGTTAGAGGAGGAGTTCAGAGCACTCGATGTAGTGCAGTGAGGCCGATGAGCCCCGAGGCCGATGAGCCTGTGGGTCCTGTGGCAGAGCAGGGATGACGTCAGACTTAGCATTTCCCGGGTGTGTCGCTAAGTCTTGTACGGTGGGATCGTAGTTCGCTACTGATCTTTATATGCAGGGTACACTGCATATGATTAGGGCATAATAATATAAATATGAAATCATATAGGATCACAGTAAATTAATATATCCGAACTTTTGTGTCAATTCATTATATCTGTTTATTGGTTTAAATTATCTGTTGTTGCATAGAAATGCGATTATATTCTGTAATCTGCTATGTCATTAGATATGCCCTGCTTGTACTGTATTTATGTTTATTTCAATTTTATAAACCTGATGAGTTGTTTAGTGATAGCTAAATGAAATGCTATTCACTGAACGAGTAGGCTCATACCTCTACTCAAAACATTTTCAGGACATCATCAGCAGTAGGAAATCTGAAGGATCCTTTCATCCTAACACTTAGTCTGTAGAAGGTATACGTAGTTAGTAGTTAGAGGTCTCTTAGTCCTTTCCCCTCGATCCTTGGGACACAGTGTGGGTGAGAGAGAGTATGTATGGCGAATGAGTAAAAGATGTAAATTAACTGTTATGTTTTACTTTCTGTTAAACAATGTTACATGTTGTAAACTCTGTTTATGTTCTCTAGCCGGTTTAATTGAATTGCTTCCGTAATAGTTTATTATGTTTTAGTTTACAGCAATAATCCGGATATCATTACGAGGTTTTAAAAAGAAAAAGTTCTCAGTGATTTGTTTTTGTGATAATCCCTCCGTCGCGCCCTAATCTCGTGATTAGTGGTTAGTGTGAGATCGGGGTGTGACACAAAGGGTAATCGATCAAGTAGCCGAGTTGCTTTACAGTCACCATCTCTCCACCTTGTGTGGTGAATGCTTGTGCTAAAACAATTCCATAACTAGCATAAAAGTAGTTCATGAATTCTATGCTAACTTATAATGGAATTATGACACACTCGTACCACCACCCAATACTCAAGTATTCATCACTTCCATGATCACCAAGAAGAAATTCCAAGTCTCTGAGGATACCCCGAACATCTTCTTATCGAGTACTGAGGTGATTGACACTTGGAGGAAGGACTATCCCAAGTATTTTGACCTAGTTGACCCTGAGGCCTTTACAAGCAATATGATCTTACTCTCCCTAACATTTATAAATACTTGAAGAAGCCTTAGTTCACATATAGGAAGAAGTGTACCCTTCCCTCCTCCACCTCAGACCTCAAGAACCACATACTTTCCCTAGTTGTTAACTGAAATATTCATCCCAAGAAAAATCAGGCTGAATTTGCAGAAATCACTGCGGTAATTATGTTTTGTCTCTTGAAGAACATCGGAGTCAGATAGTCTCGTTATGTCCTTTACCACATGACCTCTTTTGACTCTGGTAAGAACACCCGCGGCACACACCCACCCTACCCAGCCCTGATATGTGGTCTTTTTCAACTTGCCACTAGAAAATCTCTTTTCCACGACCTTCACTACAAACTAGCTTGGAAAGGAGTTTGCATCAGTGAGACTGCACTTCAGAAGTCTATGCCTATCCCTACCTCTACCACACTTGGAGCCTCCACCTCTACCTCCACCCATGCACCTCCACCACCTCAGCCTTCATGACTCGCCTGCGCCTTGTTCCATGTATCAAATGAAACCCTTATGGGTTACATGATGCATCCACATGTGTACAACCTTCAGGTTCAGGAGCACATGCATCAGGATCTCTGTGCCATCATGTCCAACATGAACCTATCCTATACACACCCTTGTCCTACCTACCAGCCCTACCTAGGAGATGACTATGCATCCTATGCATATGATCACTTTTACCCAACCCCTCTACCTACTGCTTCTGCTGCTACACCCTCTGATGCTGGTAGATCTACCCTGTTGTGTTGCCTCTGCCTGCTGGTCCCTTGGCAGAACCCGATATGGTTCCCAAATGTATCGCAGAATTCATATCTCAACATGATCACCACCTATCATGGTTGAAACCCGATATGGGTGACAACCCGACGCGATCATATCCCAATATGACTACAGCCCGATATCGGGTTAGCATAGTCCTAGTAGGTCAGCCATAGTACATATCGGTTTCCTAAATCAAGGAGACTGATACCTATCTTCCTTTTTACTACATTTACTTTCATTCGATATAGCATTGTAACCAACCCGTTATATGATTATTGGAATCTGCGGAACATTGTTCGTATCATCCTGTGTAAGGCTTTATTTTGTTGAATGAACTCATTCTAGCATCTAAACTCTAGTTCCTTACTTATGTTACACATTTTTTATTAGGTACTGAATCGTGTTTCTTGTGTTGACCTGTTTGAGAGAGGGGAGTCATGAACTTCTAGAGATCAGTCTGGTTCGGGTGTAAGAGAGTACCTGGGACCAGAGCTGCATTGAGTCTATTTCCCGCACGAGTCTGTGTCTGGATCCCTTGAGAGAGGTTTTCGGTACATGGTCCGTTTGCGCTTTCTTTGAGAGAAGAAAGCATCAGGAGTAAACCATTGCCGCTTATTTGTATAAATGTGTTCCTTCTTCACGCTTGCTCGGGTGTTCGTCTTCTCTCTTCATTTCACATGTATGTAAAACTAACCTAAAAACTATTAAACCCGAAAATACCTAACCTCCTTTTCCTCCTAGTAACTCCCCTTAGAGATATTTTTTAATTTAATTCTTTGATATTCTTTCCGGTTACACTTTCTTACCACAACCCTTATCCCTTGGATTTTTCAACGACTTAGACACATAGAACTTATGTTCCGAAGTGCTATTCTCCCTAGTCCCTGTGTTTGACCCCGAACTACTACTCTGACCCCGTGCTAGTTGTGGGCATCTGAAACATTCAAGTATTATAATTTATAAAAGTTTGATGACCTAGACCTGCTTCCTGCTCCTTTTTGGACCCACATTTAAGGTTGATCATGACTATGAGTCAGAAGCTTCTAATGTTGATGACGATGTTGATGATGTGGACATAGATGACCTATATGTTTAGATGTTCTAGTTTTTAGTCTAGATGTTGATCATATATATCTTTATAGATTATTTCGTACTACAAACATCTGGGCACATATTCTGAGCTGTACTATTTTATCATCATGTTTTCATCATTTTGGATTTTAGTTGTTTCTGAGGACATGCTCTCTATGTTGTAATCTTAATCCTTTGTACATTTACTCTTTAATTTACTATATATCATGAGTTGGTGCCATGTTTACCATATTTTTATTATGACTTAGATTGTTTGTTTCTCTCATCTCTTTTTGGTGTATGCTTTGAGATTGCACGTTGTGGATGTATGATTGGTTGTGCTTGGAGAAGCCCTATTTATATGCTCTTTTACCCCCTTCCTTTTTTATAATGTCAAAAGGGGGAGAGAAGTTAATGTTTCGAAGCTCAACCATATTGCTTTTATTGTCAATGTGATCCTTTTCTTGTTCATTATATGCTTTATCACGTGACTTGCTAAAGGACTGTATAGTATATATGTCATACTACTTTCTGTAGATAGACTAACTATGTAGGTAAGAGTAAGCATAGATTGAGGGGGAGAAATTCACATTGTTCAAACCATGAATCCCCTTGCAATTCATGAGACAAAGGTATAACTTTACATATCCTTTTCAATATGATTGAGGAATGGTTTGTCATTATCAAAAAGGGGGAGAATGTTGACTTGAGAGTTATACATTACCCTTATTGTGATAATGACTTAACCATTTCATTCCTATGTATCGAATATGTTTGTTCAAGATTGATTTAAGGCTTTACATACATGAAAAGGATCAAATTATACAAGCCCTAGATCGTCCAAGTTCAAGTCAAAAGCAATGCAAGTGTGCGTTTTGGGAAATCACTCCAAATGACCTTAGATTATTTTTGTAATCACTTGTATTGATGATATGACTTGTAACTAAGATGAGAAATAATCAGGGACACTTAATTCCAAAGTTTGATCACTAAAATGTCAATTTAGAAAATTTTCCACAGGCTGTTTAAAGGTCCAGATGGAAACTCGACCAATCCAGTGATGGATTTTCTGGAGAGACCAATCAGTCAAATTACACACTCATATAACTCAACTGACCGATCAACTAAGCAACACTGATTTTGACTCATCGGTCAAGTTTTCGAGAACAAATTCGACCAATAGTTTGAAAATTGGCTTTGTCACTTACTGGATCGGTCGAGTTATCTTTATTGAAACTCGACCAAATGTACTATACGGAAAACACAGAATAAGTGATTACAACCGTTGGTGAGTTGTTTTGAGAGAGAATAGATCCGTTGTAACTTGGAAAATGGCTATATTTTTCCCTTAAGTGATCCCACACCCTAGATAACACCCTCAGTATAAATAGGACCCCTTGGAGTTCATTCCAAGTTTTCTCATTCATGCTATTCTAAGTCCTTGCTATAGTTGAGTGTGTTGCAACTCCTTGAGCCCCTTTCTCTCTCTCATTTACATAGCATTTCGTGATTATGACTGAGTTAGGCCAGTTTTAAGAGAGCTACCTTCATGTGCTTGTAAAGCTCTCATTCCATTCCATCTTCGCTACCCCCTTTCTCAAAGAAGAAAAGGTTGAAGCAAGCTATTCCGAGTGAAGGTGAAGCTATTGTTGTTCTTCTTCATGGTTGAAAAAGAGGTGGAGATCTTCTCCAGGTGAAGGAGAAGGGAAAGATTCAAGAAGAGTGGGAAAATTCCTTCAAGGCCAAAGACTTGATGCAAGTGTGGGAAAGTCCTTGTTGAAGGTTGAAGACATCTTGATCAACTGGGTAAGTCCTTGTGTAGGTGGAAGACTCTTGTCTTGAATAGGTAAGTCCTTGGATGTATGGTGGTCTCCTTGTATCTCTCATGAATGAATATAAGTATACATGGATTGCAAAGTCCTAGAGGTTGACCTCTCTAGGTAGTGTATTGACTCTCTCCTAGTTTGGAGAGTGGAACCACTCTAAACCACCTTATCCAAGTACATGTTTCAATTCCTCTCATCCTTGCTATGCTTGCTTAGTTAGGACTTCAAATTGCTCTTAATGTATTGGTTTTTATTGATATAATTTGAAGGTATAACTTATCTTGTGAGAATTTTGAAGCTTTATTCACCCCCTCTAGAGCCCTAGATCCAATAATTGGATCTTGTCTAAGTTCCCTAATCACCTAAAATACATAATTCATACATGAATAATACCCCAAATGGGAAATATTTATATCATCTAAATTAGAGTGTGGCATATTAAAAAAGCCAATAGAGTCTACTGATAATGGTGATAATTGATTTCCTTTCCTACTCCTCCTTTAGCTTTAAGTTCAGAAGACTTAGGCTTTTAGCTAGCTTTAGAACTCACTTTGTCTTTGCCCTTGACTTGACCTTTTATTTTCCCAACATGGACTTTAGTTTATCTTTCTTTAATCTGAATCTCAGCAATTCTAACATGCCAACAACTTTGATAACAATTCAAAATGTTGTTCATGTTGTAGTTAATGAATAAATGATTGTGAGATTCCAGGCACAATTGAAAGATTACACCAATTGCCTATTCTTGGCCTAAAGGGAACCCCATACTCTCTAGTATTTACAATAACCAGTAAAATTGAGTACATGAGACCTGAATAGATCACCTTAACTCATAATGCACTCAAACAAGGCCTTGAAAACATTGTACATCTCTTAACTTGCTTGCTCTTGGAACATATTCCTGATATGTGTGGCCATGTCTATATTTCTCCCATGTTGCTTATATAGCTTATGATTAATAGAGCATAGCACGAGGCACTTTATTTCAATAGCATCTTAAATGCTTATGTTAAGATCCCCTTTCTGCCCAAGCACATTTGAAGTTGGTTCTTATGGTTTTGGTGTTTCCTAGACATAGAGATTATTCTCATGAGTGAGAAAAATTCTCAATGTACTAGTAGTCTTAGAAGTTATTTCCATTCAACAATCCTTTCTCATGGACTGATTGCAATGAAAATTCATTGTGTGTATTTTCCTTTGGTCTACACAGAAAATATTTTCCCAAGTAAGTAATTTGATTTGAAAATTAATCTGATTTTATGATATCAATTTGCCATTTAATCAATAAAGCTCACACAATTTTTACCAAATTAAATAGACCTCACTACTATTTTGAAAGATTACAACAAGAAATCTTATAGTGAGTCAAGATCCATAATATATTAAATCACAACTCAACTTTTGTTGCTTCCTCACAACTTAATTATATAGGTAGGTAACCAATTACATCCAATGTAACTCTTGGATAGATTGTTTCACAAGTCCTTCACATAAATCATCCTTTTTAAGTATATGCCATATTTATACCTCTATGTGCTTAATATTATTAAGATCACCATAATTAAGTCAACTCCAAAGGAAAATATAATATGCTTTGGATTGTGCTTTGGTAGACCCACATACTTCTTACCACACTTCTCAAAGGTAGACACTACACCACAATTTAGTGTGCCCACTTGTAGTTGATCGATGTCTTCATGTGTATTACACATTGGAAGGAATCTTAGAGTTAATATCAAAATGAGGGATTCAAAATTATATTCACATGTATCCAATCGTCATTACAAACACATCATTATACATGTGATATACTAAACAATCACCACAAGAAAAAAAACATGATATGGCAACTAGTATAATATATCGACCCAAAGTGAGTTGTCAACAACCAACTTATAGAGTTACATCCCATAGAACTCTAAATATGCCTTCATAGGGATTTTCAATCGATCTAATAAAAAATAGTTGATTAGTTGGATTCCATGTTTGCAAAGTTCTTAGGTTGTTGATGGAGTTGCCACTTTGTCTTTATCATGAACCCTTCAAGGACCTTCCTCTTTGGTGTGGTTTTATGATCACATTTCCCCCCTCCACCATGGTCCACTTGTGATGTCAATCCATCATCCTAATTTAACTGCAAAAATTAAATGTCACATGGAGAATGTGGAGAGAGAGAGAGATGTGACATGCAAGCTACATACATGTTATATATTTTGACTACAATAAAAACTACATATTTATATGTTTTGGATCACAAGAAACCACCATAACAACCTAGTTGCCATATCCATATCTAACAAACAAGACAATTTTTTTCATTGAATTATGTAATATGGACATATCATATCATATATGATTGATTAATAATGTGGATACACATTGCATAATAATACATTCATCACTTATATCCGTTCAAAACCCAAACCATCATTTCTGTTGGTATAGAACTCACACTTATGGATCCAAATTTTTGAAGTCTTTGTTTTTTATTTGTTGCCACCACGTAGTCCTCACATCAACACCTTGTCTTCTCCTTGGCGAAGTTACTTGTCCTCAAGCCTCTGCACAAGGACCTCAAACTCTACATCATCCACACATATGGAAGAGATCTTGGTGCACCACCTTGGTTTCTAAGAGGGTGTAGAATTTATATTCACTGATGTGCTAACTTTGTTCGTTCTCCTTCTCCTCATATTATGGGTTGTTGTCCTTGGGATGAGTTTTCTGTCTCCAAGAGGAATAAGTTTTAGAGAAATTATGTCTCAATGTGTCTCTCCCTTTTGACATCATGTATTTAGATTTCTAAAAATGCAACCCTGCTTCTAATCATGAGTCACAATTAGAACCAAATTAGAAAAACTTAGACGGGGATCCAGTCAATTGAACATGATTTCAAATTTCTTAAGTCCTAATCTAAATCCATTCAGCTAGTTTAATTTCAAATCAAACATGTGTCATCTTTCCAAGTTGTTAACTAATTTATGTCTAGTAGATCGATTGGTACAACCAATTGAGTGATTGATCACTTTCCTATATCGTGATCTGCCAATCAATTGAAAACTTGATCTTAATCATCTAGTTGATCGATTTGACTATCAATTTGATCATTTGGTTATGAAATAACCTTTACATAATTACAAACGATTCTAATCATGTGTTTTTGTGAACGTATTTTCTATTAAGCATCCTTATGTGGGTGACCGAGTAGGTTTCACATTATGTTGGTAGTGATGTGCGGAGTCCTTATAAGTAAAGATCGCCATCTAGCAATACATCATTGCTACCCAAGTAATTAGAATAAGTTGAGAAGAACCTTAAATTGTAACTGACTAATGTTACCATAACCATATAATCCCTTTGTAAAAAATATCTACATTGAACCTAAAACATAGAATAGTCATCCTCTTAATATTCTATATTTCTTGGAGCAGACTATTGAGATCATGTAAGCTTAATATCAAATATCAACTCACATGAGAACGACCATGCATTTCATAGTCTCACTTATCAGGTGGCAAGAATTTCACTCTAATAGAGGGATAAAGTCCAACTCTTGAGTAGGGGAAAATATAAACAAAGACAATTTATACTCTTCCACTACCCTACTCCCACATTTGAGTTTCCATCATATCTATCTACAAAAAATATTAACTAAAAATTATTGTAATTTACTGAACGTGATAAGTGTAATTTGACCATTTTTTTGGTTGAATCTACTGACAGATAGGAAATAAAGAGAAAATAGAATACATCACATCATAACAAACCATGTATGTCACAATACTAACAATCACTACTTGTATGGAACCTTTATTCAGAGTCACGTTAGGTAGTGTTAAAGTGCACATAGTAGCATGTGATCATTGTAGTGATTTCAGATCTAAGGATCATAATTACCACTATCACATTGAGATACGATTATGACTACCATGACATGGCTTTCATATGTCATTCTCAAAGTGGGTATGTCTACTATAACTTGTTTTGTAAAAAGTAGCCATACATTTGAATGGATATCCAGTAGCATGACTAAAGAGAAATAGTCATCATACTTCATACACACTAGTCTTATGTATTATTTTTATCACATATTATCTACAAGACCATGGACAAAACAAAAATGAACAATATCTTGGCAAAGTCCTCAACCCAAACTGTATGTCATGGAGTCAAACCAATATTAGGACATTATTATATTTATTTATTATCTCAATGTTGAAACAAACATAAAAGTGGAATTACCTTTCATAAATGATGACTCTTAGGACATACAACCAACATGTTACCCTAGAGATATGTGGCAATGAGAATGAGATATGTGACATTTTACGAGTCTTTATACCCATGAGATAGATATTGTGGCTTTAGTACCCATGATAGACATAATGTTGTAAGTTGTCTTTTGATCCCCTACTAATTGGTTTTTGGTCATTGAGCATGTTCTTGTTATACTCACACTGGATGAGGCACAAAAGGTCTTATAGAGACTGATAATCCTAAGATCTTGTATGATGAGCTAGGGGACTTCACAATCACTAGCTAGTAATTTGAGTGCTACACCTCAAAGTACCCATGACCTTTTAATAATAAAATAAGTAATCAAACCGTGTATATATATCTATTTAAGTTCCTTGGCTATTCACATTATGATTCTTAATAAATAATATATACTTTATGAATATTTCTTGTCTTTTGTGAAGGGAAGCATCCCTACGAAGAAAAATGACCCCGACGCCTTTGTAATCTCTTTCCAACTTGGGGATAACGTCACCCAGAATGGACTAGCTGACCTGGGGGTGAGCATCAGTCTCATGTCGTTCTCTCTTGCGAGAAGATTGGGGCTTACTGATATAGTAAGCACCAACATGAGGATCCAGCTGGCAGACCATACCTTTACAAAAGTAGTCGGAATGGTAGAAGATGTACCCATCGGGGTTGGGCATTTCTTCATACCATGTGATATCATCCTCATCGACACCGTGGAGGATCCCAGTTGCCCAATAATTTTTGGGAGACCCTTCCTTACGACTGGAAGAGCACTCATTGATGTGGAGGCAGGGATGATAACCATCAAACTTAGGGGAGAACACATTGATTTCAACATCTGTGACTACATGAAAGCCCCCTCTTTCCTTGAATCATCTTACTTTTTCGAGAGCTACCAATAGTTCTATGATGAAGTAAGAAAGGAAAAGGCTATGATGAACCCGTTTATGTGTGCTTTGGTGAGTGGCACAAAAGTTATCAAGGACCCAGAAGTGCAAAAGCTCATGGATCTTCTGGATTAAATGGAGCTGGCCGAGTCTGACGGTCCCATTGAAACTGCAATGTATGTCGCACTATAGAGTAGTCCCACTGAGGATCCAGAGAAGGAGAATACACCCAAGTTAAAAGATCTTCCGAAAGGCCTGGAATATCAATTCTTAGATGAGGAAAGAATGAACCCAGTCATTATCAATTCTGATTTGACTGATGCACAAAAAGAGCAACTACTAGTCGAGTTGAGGTCACAGAAGAAAGCTCTGGGTTATTCCATTGAAGACCTGAGGGGTTTAAGTCCCTCTGTGTGCATGCACATAATACACCTTGAATAGGATGCCAAACCTTGCACGCAACTGTAGAGGAAGCTCAATGAAAAGTTGCGAGAGGTAGTCAGCAAGGAAGTTGTCAAGCTTCAGGACACTGGCATCATCTACTCCATCAGTGATAGCACCTGGATAAGCCCTATCCAGGTGGTGCCCAAGAAAGGAGGAATCACAGTGGTCAAGGGAGACAGTGGTGTTGAAGTCGCAACAAAAACCATCACAGGATGGTAGATGTGTATTGACTATAGAAAGTTAAACACTGCCACCCAGAAAGACCATTTCAGCCTCCCTTTTTGTCGATCAGATGCTTGAGCATTGAGCACACCACTCATATTTCTGTTGGTTAGATGGGTACTCAGGATTTTATCAAATCCCGATCCACCCAGACGACCAAGAAAAAATGACGTTCACATGCATCTATGGAACCTACACTTTTTGAAGAATGCCCTTCAGACTCTGCAACACGCATGCAACCTTTCAAAGATGTATGAACACCATCTTTGCTGATTTCTTGGAGGATAAAATGGAAGTTTTCATGGACGACGTTAGTGTCTATGGAAGCTCCTTCAAGGATTGCTTGCAAAATCTGTCCCTCATAATGAAGAGATGCGAAGAGAAAAGCTTGACCCTCAACTGGGAAAAATGTCACTTCATGGTATAGGAAGGCATCATGCTGGGACATAAGATATCAAACAGAGGAATCGATGTCGACCAATCAAAGGTTGAAGCTATTGCAAAAATTCCCCCGCCCACATCTGTATTGGGAGTTTGCTACTAAGTGATAAAAGAAAGAATAACTCATCTTCTTTTATTACCTTCATTGCGTGTGTATAAGACTGACTCCATTCGATTTCTAAAGCACCAAGACAAGAAAGGTCCTAGTCAATCAATGGGAATAGCGAAATTCCAACTCCTCCCCCTAACGGTCAATTTGTACCTCAAGCTCAACCAGTTGACTCCTCTCACTCTTTGAAATGAAAGCAAGTTTCTTGGGACACGTCGGGTACTATCAGAGGTTCATTAAAGATTTCTCAAAGATAGAGAAACCTTTATCCAGTCTATTGATGAAAGAAGTAAAGTTTGAGTTCACCAAAGAATGCCTCACGGCATTATCTACCTTGAAGGACGCACTGGTCTCTGACCAGTGATTTTGCGATAGGTGCAGTCCTTGGACATAAGAAAGATAAGAAGCACCACGTAATATATTACACCAACAAGATATTAGATGAAGCCTAGATCAACTACACCACAACAAAAAAAGAGTTTCTATCCATCATATACACATTTGATAAGTTCCGTTCATATCTCATGGGTTCCAAGGTACCTATATACACATACCACGGGGCCATCAAATATCTGATGCAAAAGAAAGACGCCAAGTGTAGGATGCTACGCTAGACATTGCTGCTTCAAGAGTTTGATCATTAAATCGTGGATAATAAGGGTACCGAGAATGTGGTTGCTGACATCTTTCCAGAATTAGGATGGAGGATGACCATATGCTACTAGTGAATGAGAGCTATGCCGATGAGACGATCTACTCCGCCAGAGCAGATAGCTCAGAAGGATTGTGGTATTAGATATTTGCAATTACCTTGCCTATAAATAGCTTCCCTCAAAAATTACTTACAATCAAAAGAAAAAATTATTCTATGATTTGAAGTATTATTACTGGGACGACCCTCTGCTATTTAGGCGTTGTGTCAATAACCTCTATAGGAGGTGTATACCCGAAGATGAAGTCCCAAAGATTATGTATGAATGTCACTCCTCTCCTTATGGAGGACATCTAGGAGCAGAAAGGACAACGACCAAGGTCTTGCAATCAGGCTTTTACTAGCCCTCTTTGTTTAAGGATGCTAACGCATATGTTAAGGCATGCAGTAAATTCCAGCGGACTGGGAATATCTCCCACATAAATGAGATGCCTTTATTCGACTGGATAGAAGTCAAGATTTTCGACGTTTGGGGAATCGACTACATGTGACCTTTCCCCTCGTCATATGGTTTTTAGTATATCCTAGTCGTAGTAGACTATGTTTCAAAGCGGGTGGAAGTTGTGGCCACCACAACTTGTGATGCTAAATATGTAATAAATCTCTTTATAAAAGTTATCTTCCCTAGGTATGGGGTCCCCGGAACTATGATTAATGACGGAGGATCACATTTCGCCGAAAAGCAGTTTGAGCTGTTGCTGAAGAAATATGGGGTTAGACATAAAGTTATCACCCCTTATCATCCCCAGACTTCTGGATAGGTAGAGGTTTCAAATAGATAGATTAAGCAGATCCCAGAAAAGATTGTTGGGAAATCACACAAAGATTGGTCAACGAAGTTGGACGACGCCCTCTGGGCCTACAGAACGACTTTCAAGACACCAATTGGCACCATGTCATATCGTTTGATTTATGGGAAGGCATGTCATCTCCCCTTTGAGCTAGAGAATAAAGCTTTTTTGGGCCATAAAATGTCTGCACATGGACTCAACCCTTACTGAAAAGAAAATATTCTTGAAAATCTAAGAGCTCGAGGAGCTTAGGCTTCATTCCTATGAGAATGTGAGGATCTATAAGAAAAGAACTAAAGTCTGGCATGATTCTCGCCTGAAGAATAAGGACATCAAAGAAGTTGGCAAAGTTCTACTTTTTAAATCTTCCATTTGATTTTTTCCAGATAAACTACAAAATCACTGGTCAGGACCATTTGCGGTAGCAAAGATTTACCCATCTGGAATGATGGAGTTGTTCAAAAAAGATGACCCCACAAAAGTCTTCCCGATCAATGGACACCGTGTGAAAAGATTCTATGAAGACAAAGCTTTCACAAGACACTCTGAATTGGCCCTAATCGATGACGAAGTCGCACCCGAAGAAGAAACCTGAGAAGAAATGAAGATGTCGAGCTAATGACAAAAACCATAGCGCTCCTTGGGAGGCAACCCAAGTTTACGTTCCTAGAATAGGATTGTTATTTCCTATCCTTACAAAGAACATTCTGAACATTATTGTTGTAATAAGGCCCGAGTCTGTGTATTCGCCACACATACGGACTCATGTTTTCTGGGCCGTTGACTTTGCATTCTTTGCATTGATCTATAATACTATCTGAGGCTGGAGATCTATGACTTAGTCCAGTGATGTCTTACAAATCAAGAGCTTTCTTCTTCCTTTCTAAGGCAATCACCTTGGTCCTAGACGATTAAGGCAAGGTGGCGCCTAAAAGAGGCTCCATAATGGTTTTCTCTCGGGCAGTGTATCGTGTTGTCCTTTAGCGTGCCGCACACAAAGGCATACTAGGGATTCCCCTCATGTCATCCTATCGCACAGCTCTTGCATGATATCGGGCATCCAAGATGCTCAACTCGATACGAGTGTTGGCTAATATCAGGCAGTAGGACATACCGCCCCCCTTAATGTATCACTTACGTGTGTCGGGTTACAAACTTTCTCGTGCCCATGTCGCATAAATGCATGTCACCCACCATATCAGATTCTATGTATCGGGTAACGTGTCACCCTTTCGACCTCACGACATGACATGTTCAGTCCAATTTTGCCTTGCTTAGGAAGGTGATTTGCACAGTTACACGACACATGCCCCCATTTTTTCTTCTTGCACAGCCTTTCACAGACGGCTATATAAAGCCTTGTGAGGTTAACCATGACGGGTTACCAACTTTCACTCTCATATCGTGCAAAGCTCCTGTATCACGTAGTGCAAACTTCTCTCCCATACCGGGTTCTTGATTTTTCTCCTAGGCATGACGCGTTCAAACTCCTCTTCCCTAATAAGGTAGAACCTGATATCACGCAATATTTGTTGTATCACGTTCCTTCATACCGCGTTACTTATTGTGCAACACTCCGCATACTGGACTTTGGCCTACTAGTTTACAACTGCATCACGACCAGTCATGACTGGCTGCATGATATCGGGTTTTGGCTACTTTGAATCATCGGTATTAGGCAAGCCATGCATTTTTGCATTTTGATAGTATTACATCAAACGTATGGGGTAGGACCCAGCCAACTTTCCCTGCATCCCTCCGTGTCACGCTACCATATCGTGTACCAGTAATTTGCTAACCCAGCATCACACTTTCTTTTGCAAATTGATATCGGTTTACCTGTATCGCATGTGTCGTATCGAGATGTCTATTTTCATGTCGGGTTTTGCCTTTTGTCGCCTTCGCGTGTTGGGTTGGCCTACTTTTGAAACACCTAACCCGATACACAATGTCACTTGAATATTTGATTTCTTTATTTTTCAGATAATGGAACACACCAAAGAGACCGTTGTCCAGGTCGACAGCACGGTAACAGGATCCCTTCTAAGGACACCATAAGGGCCACTATAAGGCAGAAATGCCCTAACTCAGAACCAACTCAACCTCCTCTTCAGCAATTTCGAGACTAGCAATGTAACATCCCTGACCTGGGTTATGTACTAACCCTATGTGTTTTGCTTAAATAAGTGTTTAGATGCTTGTGGTTATCTTTTGAAATGTAAGACAAGGCTTTTTGAGGAACCTATATTTTTGTTTCAGTCCTTTTTGAATAATGATGCAACCTTGTTTTGTTAATTTTGGACTAAAGTGCAAATTACCCAATTAGAGGGGTTAACTTGCAAATTGCACATGTTAAGATGTTCCTCTTATGTTGAGACATCATGAGAATGAATATGATGTGGTGGTAGGGATTCCATAAGCTTGAACACCAAGATACAACTTGTAGAGCAATCCTTGTGCTTTAAAACCTAGTTTTGGTATAATATGCAAATTACCCAAAACTTAGGGTCCAACATGTAAATTGTACCATCTAGAATATCTCGCATGTTTCTTGGCATAAAGTTGAGAAAAGAAAATGAGAGGGGCACCTCATATGAAGGATCATAGAAGGAAAGATAATCTTGGTATTGAATAATCAAGATTTAAGTAAATAGCTCTTTAATATATATACAACTTATTAAGATGTGGGTTTCTTTTCCTTTAAAACTTGGATAATGGAGGAGTTTGCATGAGTTTAGTAAGTGGAAAACGTGGCCAAAGAATGGAGGAATATTTGGTGGTTTTATTTGGGAAATAAAGGAGACAATCCTTTTTCTTTTCACTTTCCTTGAAAATACCCATAAATATATAAAGCATCCTTAACAACAAAGAAAAGGATCGTTTCCCTTAGCTCTTTCCCTTATCTTATTGCTTTGGCCGACCAAAGGAAATCTTTGGAGAAGAGGAAGGACGACCAAGCTGGTTTGGTAAGTATGGACCATCATCTACCTTGAATTCATGGTGGAAACCATAAAACAAGGTTGGTTTATTGGTTTTCTTTGCATGATTCTTCTTTCTAGCCATCTTCTCCATCCAAAACTTGAAGAACGGACCTTTGACAACCACTGGAGCTTCATCCACCATTAAATCTACGAATCTTGGAGCTCTAGATCAGATCTAAAGGTGGGTTTTATAACTCTAAACCCTTAAGCTTTGTTTTTGCATTCTTCTTATCTAAAAATCGTTGCTTATACTCTTCCTTAGACACCTTTGGGTATTCTTGCTAGCAATTCCGTGAAGAACAGTCCATGTTGTTGAGGTAGAACATGATGACATTAATTCTAATGTTTATCCAAAAAGTTACTTTAGCAAACGGTCTCTAACCCCCTAGCTCAAACGGTTTCCTAAACCGTTTGGGAGCAAACAGTTTCAAACCGTTTGAATGCAAACGGTTTCAACCAAAAACGCATGGGAGAAAATGGTCTAAGAGTGTTTGGAGGCGTTGAACGTTTGGAGGTATGTTGTGAATAAAGTAGACTAATCACTTACCAAAAATCATCAAGTAATTCCAAGTAAATCACCAATTGAAGGCCCATCAATCATCTAAACCCTAATCGGGTTAATTGCTGATTTCAATAATTGAATTCAGTTGAAGTTTGGGTTGAGTGGCCCAAATGGTTTCAAAACCGTTTGGGGATCACTCAAATGGTCTCAAGACCATTTGGTGATCACCCAAGACCGTTTGGAGGTCTAGGTTTAAGTAGAGTTAACCATTTGAGGACCCAAATATATCAAGTTGATGAATAATCAATTGCTGATTTGGTGACCAAACCTAGGGTTCAAACCTTAATTGATTGACTTGGTTTTTGATAAAATAATGGGAAAACGGTCTCAAGACCATTTGGAGGATATCCAAACGATCCCAATACCATTTTGATGATTTAATGATTTAAAATCAATTAGACCCAGATTGGAACATGTTGAAGGGTAATTGATTTCAAACCCTAATCCAATCGATCCAAGCCCTAAATGATGATCAATTGAGGGTCAATTGAGTGTCAAATCAGTTGAGGGTTGACCTAATTAACTCAATTGATAATTGGATAGCAAGTACATGATCGGTTGAAGGGTTCAACATTGGAAACCCTAACTCAATTGAAGTGGTTGAGACACTTTTTGGTCCTTGCGGTTTTGAGGTGGTTTGGACCAAACGGTCTCAAGACCGTTTGAGTCCAAACGATCCCAAACCGTTTGGTTCTCATGTGGTTTCAAAGTCGGTTATTTCCATGCAGTTTTAAAGTCAAACTTGACCAAACGGTCTTCACCCCATCTTTGGCAAACGGTCTTGAGTATGCACTTTACCAAACAGTTTCAAAAGTCAACAAGACCAAACGGTCTTCAACACCAAACGGTTTCAAGGTCTGTCCAAGACCGTTTGGGGGTTTAGTATGCAAGACTGTTTGAGTTCTATAAAGGTTAAGATCGTTTGATACCTTAGTGGTCAAGATAGTTTAGTAGTTGATTAACCTTAACCTCATGGATACCTAATGTGATTAAAGGACCAAGTGATTAGTTGATTAAGACATGATGTAATCAATGATGACTATAACAAAGGTACCCTTGATGGGATAGGGTGATTAATACTCATTAGATGAGTAAGACCTAATGATTACAATAGTAATGATATAACCCATGATGTCAATGTTGAAATGACTTAGCCTAATCAAGGGTGATGCAAATATCATATGATAGAAAGAGGAGAGAGAAGACTTCTTATATGAATGATAATCAAGTAATGAACTTCCAATATGCATGAATACATCTAATTAGGGTATGATCCTTCATAGTGAGATCATGAAAACCCTAATTATGATGGTTAATGAATCTTAACCTTAATTTTAGGGCACAAATGGAAATAACCCTCATACATGATGATGATATGATCTTAATTCATTATAATGTGAATAGTAAACCCTAATCTAGGGTAATGTGATGTGATGTGAATAGTAAACCCTAATCTAGAGTAATGTGATGTGTTGTGAATAGTAAACCCTAATCTAGGGTAATATGATGTGTTGTGAATAGTAAACCCTAATTTAGGGAAATGTGATGATATGAACAGTAAACCCTAACTCTGGGTTATGCTTGTATACATGAAACTCTATGTTTGAACTATGATATGAGGAATCACTTTTCCTAATTAAGCTAAAGGGGTTGGATAACCCTAATTGAATTAAAAAGGGAAACCCTAATCCTAGTAAGGGCATAGTGGTATAACCCTTGAATGGAAAGGTTATCTTTGCTTTGCATTGTGCTGATATAGAGATAATTTGCCTATTATCTAGTGTATTAATTATGCAGGTTTTTATGAAATGGTGAACATAGTCAGGTAAGAGCTATGATGTCATATTCATTGAAAGCACTTATAAGCTTTGAAAGTAATAATATGTTATGTTGCCCAGTGATAGGTAACATAAGAGATTGACAAGCTTTATGAGCCATAGGAAATATCATCATTGCTATTATTCTATTCATACTGTTAAATGATTCAATAGCAACATGTTACTTGGTAACAAGTGTTTTACTTGGTAACAAGTGTTTGATGATCTAAGGGTTTGAATACCCATATTCCTGAATCACAATGATGAGATGGTTAGGGATTGAGATCCCAATGTTAACTAGATGTGAAATGAACTTGATATAATTAGTACTCTTTCTTTATAGCAATTGTCTTATTGGTTTATGCTTGAAAACATGCCTGATGCTAAAAGAATGTCATAATGTACTTAAATAATCAAGCTTAATGATATCATGTAGAGCCCTGACCATAGATCCATCATTGTCAGAAATTAAATGATGGTGAAATAGGTTTTCCTAAGGAAACTCCTGGAGAGCATACTTTTGAGTATGTGGGGGTTATATACGTGAATATCCTTACGTCCTAATGTGGGAATTGATGTGAGATGTACATTTAATCTCTCAATCCTTCATTATATGTTTATGCTGGGATGATGTATCACTAATCTCCTGATGATGTTGTTAATGCCGCATCGAAGAGAGATAAATAAGAAATCCCTCGATGGTGAAGAGAGTACATCACGCCACTATAACTCGAATAGCGAAGTTGTCAGAATACCGTGGAAAGCTATTATGGAAGAGACACAAGATGTCCTGCATGTTGTTCCTCATACTGACTGAGGAAGATGAGGTCATAGGAATCCGACTCTACTGATGACCTATGTATGGTACCGATTGCGATTTTGTAATGGTCGGTTGGAGTATGAGCGGTATATCTCATCTCCTCAGGGCATAAATATGTTTGAAAAATGTAATCAGCCGTATAGCTTAATTGCTTAGGTTGAACTACGAGAAATAATGATTGAGAATATATTGTTTATAGTGTTCTAGTTGAATAACTAGCATACATGTTCTTCATATTCTTTATTGATATAAGTCGCGTCATTCAATTATGTTATAATTGAAATGATTGCCTAGAGAATACTTCTCTACTCAGTTTATTCAATAAATTGCCTGTTGTTGGATGATTATAATTCTATTGTTCTATGTTATTCAATTATTTGCAATAACAATGCTTCTGGCGAAGAGTTATAACTCTCTTTGGGACAATTATTCAAATTGTCTCACCCCCGTGGGATTCGACTTTTTAGGTAGACGTCGAGGATGAAGGAACCCTTCAGTGGGTGAGCAGCAACAACAACAACAGCAGCAACATCCAGGACAACGGTGATCCTCAGGTGGAGACACTGTCTGTCAAGCCTTGTAGATAGAATGTCCTATGTGTCGTCTTTGTACGCTCAGGTCCTAGGAGTCTTTAGATGTTTTATTTAGATCTGAGAATTTGGCGTAATGCCTCGAGATTTTTTTTGTATCTTGCCTTATACAGTTAACAGGGCAGTTGATGTTGTGACTCTCGAGTTGTAGATATTATAGAGATGTGTTGATGTATCAGCTTGTAAATAACTTATCATGTTCTTTTATGAAAGAGTCTTACATGATGTGGACCTTTGTGTAAAAAGTTTTAAAATTTTTGTGATTTTCAGTAATTCCGCTGCTAACGAAACGCTTCCGCATTAGTTTAAATTCGTTGATCCTATTTTTGTGAGTCGGACCCCACAATTAGTGGTATCAGAGCTCTAGGTTTGCTGAGTCTATAGAGACATAGGACTTAGGTTGTTGAGTCTGTTCCAGTGTCTTCCAGTATATCTAATAGTGTCTTTTGCTCATCAGGAGGAGACGATAAAACTAAAGATGTCTGGACCATACAAGGAACATGTTGCAGAGAGTAGTGTCGCTACACCCAGAGGAGGTGCAAGAAACCAAGAAAGGGAAGAACATGTACATGAACCACCCCAGTTCAATCCAGCTGACATGGGGAACCCAGCCGTCCAAGCCATGCTTGGGTAGTTTATGACTGTCATGACACATATGACTGATAGGATGCCTATATCTGTACCTAGGGCACCTACCCATCCTGAAGGACAAGGAGTCGGTAAGACGTTTGAACGAATTCGCCGAGTTGGAGCCACAGAGTATGCAGGAACAGCTGACCCTACAGATGCTGACTTGTGGTTAACATAACTAGAGAAGACCTTTAGAATCCTGAACATCCCAGAAGCTGAGAAGGTTAGACATGTTGTGTATATTCTCAAGGGGAGTGTTGGTCATTGGTGGACCATGGAAGAATAGAAGAGGCCAGGTGCGGAGATTGCATGGGAAGTTTTTCGACAGGAATTTACCAACAGATATTTCCCTAAGACGTTTCTGGACGAGAAAATCTCTCAGTTTGAGAGGTTAAGGCAAGGACCTATGAACATTAGCGAATATGAGGCTAAGTTCATGGAGCTTTTGCGGTTCTGTCCGCACATGGCAACCACAGATGAAGAAAGAATTAGACATTTTGAGAAAGGGTTAAACACTGAGTTGACCACCCATGTGTCTGCTCTAGAGAATAGGGAAAGGTTTGCTACCTTTGTGGAGTCGGTCAGGAGGATAGAGAGGTCTGTGTCAGAGAAGAGACAAACCAAGAATAAGAGGATGTATCCCCAGTTCCAAGGATCTTAATCTAATGATTTTAAGAAACCTAGGTTTTCTGCGCCTACACCATCACCTAGATTCAGTACCAAGACGCAGTGGACGTCGAATACGGGTAGAGGATGAAGCCTACCACTAGAAGGAGCTCGCAGTTCAACATCTATGTCGGTTACAGGACCACCCAGACCATAACAACTGAACAGAAGTTGTTACATATGTGGAAAGATGGGACATCTGATGAAAGATTGCAGAGCCAGAGAAGTGAGTGTAACTCAACCTCAAAGGCAGAGTCAACAAGGATCTCAAAGGTGACAGTTTCCAGGTAACGCTAGAGGACGTGGACAAGCATCCCAAGATGGATCATCGGCACCTAGTCATCGAGCACCGAATCAACCATAGGCAATGACAAGATTCTATGTGATGAATCCACCTGATGTAGTAATCAATCCTCGGGTTGTGGTAGGTCAGATGGAATTGTTATATTCTGATATGTCTACATCTTGCGTTGTATTCATTTTAATTGATCCGAGTGCTACACACTCCTTTATCACTTGAAGAGTGATTCTTGCCTGCAACCTGACTACAAGTCATAGAGCAGATGGTTTGTTGCTAGAAACTCCGTTGATGGGATCTGTCATGTTGCAGGAGGTATGTTCTCCCTGCATCCTCTTCTTTTCTGAACATCACATTCAAGTGGATCTTATACCACTTAAGATGCATGGATTCGACGTAATACTAGGTATGGATACCTTCGAAAGGTATAAGGTTGTCTTGGATTCTGAGTCCAAGCAAGTTGTGTTCACTGATGATAGTGACACATGGATCTTTCAAGGAGATAGAAAGATTCTACCAACCTGTCTTGTGTCAGCTATGGTTGCTGAAAAGCTGATGAGGCAAGGATGTTATGCATTCTTGGCCCATGTGGTAGATACTACCATGGAGAGTCCTAACCCTGTTGAAGTTCTGGTAGTCAGGGAGTTTGCAGATGTATTTCCTGAAGAACTTCCAGGTGTGCCACCGCCTTGAGAGATTGATTTTGAGATCAATTTAATCCCAGACACGCAACCTATAGCACAAACACCATATAGGATGGCGCCTGCTGAGATGGCAGAACTCAAGAAACAACTGCAAGAGTTGCTTGAGAAAGGTTTTATCCGACTGAGTACTTCACCTTGGGGTGCTCCGGTTCTCTTTGTTAAGAAGAAAGACAGTTCAATGTGGTTGTGCATTGATTATAGATAGTTCAATAAAGTAACAATAAAGAATAAGTATCCTCTGTCGAGGATTGATGATCTCTTTGACCCGTCGCGTGGTGCAACCGTCTTCTCAAAGATAGATTTGAGGTCGGCATATCATCAACTACGTATTAAGGATAGTGACATACCTAAGTCTACCTTCAGGACAAGGTATGGTCACTATGAGTTCACGGTTATGTCGTTTGGACTAACAAATGCACCAACTGCATTTATGGAACTCATGAATAGAATCTTTCAACCTTTTCTCGATCAGTGTGTAGTTGTCTTTATAGATGAAATCCTGATCTATAGTAGAGATGCTCAGCAGCATGAACAACATCTTCGACAGGCTCTAACTTTGCTAAGAGAGCATAAGTTATATTCTAAGTTTAGCAAATGTGAGTTCTGGTTACCAGAAGTTTCTTTTCTAGGACACGTGATATCTGCTTCAGGTATACGTGTTGACCCTAAAAAGGTAGAATCTATCCTACAATGGGAATAGCCGAAGACACCGACAGAGATCCGTAGTTTCTTAGGGTTGGCAGGATATTATCAAAGGTTCATTAAGAACTTCAGTTCTATAGCCTTACCCTTGACTAAGTTGACAAAGAAGGATGTTCCTTTTACCTGGAGTGATAAGTGTCAACAATCTTTTCATCTGTTGAAGGAGAGGTTGACAAGTGCACATGTGCTTGTGTTACCTGAACAAGGAAAAGGATATATAGTTTTCTGTGATGCCTCTAAGAATGGATTAGGATGTGTGTTAATGTAGGATAAACAAGTGATTTCTTTTGCTTCTCGACAACTTAAGAAACACGAGGACAATTATCCGACACACGATCTAGAACTAGCTGCAGTGGTTCATGCCTTGAAGATCTGGAGACATTATCATTATGGAGAGATATTCCAGATTTTCACAGACCATAAGAATCTTAAGTATATCTTTTCTCAGCATGATCTTAACATGAGGCAACGCCGCTGGATGGAGTTAATCAAGGACTACAATTGTACAATTGATTACCATCCAGGGAAGGCCAATGTAGTTGTTGATGCTTTGAGTAGGAAATCAGCAACACCAGCCCTAGATAAAGCACAGTTGAATTCCTTAGTGTGCTCAAGGAGAGATATGCTTATCTCCTTAAGGCAA
Organism: Alisma plantago-aquatica; assembly: GCA_963693085.1. NCBI lineage: Eukaryota > Viridiplantae > Streptophyta > Magnoliopsida > Alismatales > Alismataceae > Alisma > Alisma plantago-aquatica. Next base: position 1,030,416,271 of record OY856410.1, on the reverse strand, counting down.
GACAATGTACAGTTAAAAGTATCATTGTTAGCCGGGTTGCTAGCTGAGATGCACATAAAACCTACTCTGAGACAGCAAATCAAGGAGGCAAAACAAGTTGATGCTGCAGTTCAATTGATTAGATCGGAGTATGGTAGTGAGAAATGAGATGGTTTCCATGATTCAGATGACCAGGTAGCCTATTATCATGGTATAATGATAGTACCAGATGTGGATAACTTGAGGAAGTTAGTCCTGGAAGAATCTCATTCTTTAATGTATGTTATGCATCCAGGAAGCACCAAGATGTATTGAAACTTGAATGATATGTATTGGTGGCCTGGAATGAAGAAGGACGTTGCTGAGTTCGTTATGCGATGTCCTGTGTGTCAGCAAGTTAAAGCTGAACACCAGAAGCTTGTAGGAACAATGCAACCTTTACCCATACCACAGTGGAAGTGGGATCATGTGACCATGGATTTTGTGGTTGGTTTACCAAGGATAGTCAAAGGACATGATTCCATCTGGGTAATAGTTTATTGGTTGACAAAGACAACACATTTCTTGCCTATAAAAACAACCTATTCTGCTGAGAAGTTAGCATAGTTATATGTCGATGAGATAGTGCGGCTGCATGGGGTCCCAATTACCATTGTTTCTGATAGAGGTCCCCAGTTTACGAGTCGTTTTTGGGAGCGACTCCATAAAGCCTTAGGCACATAGTTAAGGTTTAGTACAGCCTTTCATCCTCAGACTAATGGACAGTCATAAAGGACTATACAGACTTTAGAAGACTTGCTTAGAGCATGTGTTCTTCAGTTTACAGGAAGTTGGGATCCGCACCTAAGCTTGATAGAGTTTGCCTATAACAATAGCTATCAACATAGCATTGACATGGCACCTTATGAAGCTTTGTATGGTAGACATTATAGATCACCCTTATGTTGGTATGAAACTGGTGAATATCAACTTTTAGGTCCTGATCTTGTGCAACAAACCACCACGAAGATTAAGATAATACAACAACAGTTGAAGACTGCAGAGGATAGGTAGAAATCTTATGCTGATAAGCATCATAGACCTTTAAAATTCCAGGTTGGAGATAGAGTGTACCTCAAAGTCTCACCTTGGAAAGGAGTTCTTAGATTTGGAAGGAAGGTAAAGTTAGCTCCTAGGTTTATGGGGCCTTATCCAATCATTGAATGAATTGGAAAGGTAGCTTATAAGATAGAGTTACCATCAGAATTACAGAAGTTACACCTTGTGTTCCACATTTCCATGTTAAGGAAATGGCATCCTGATACAGAATCAGTTCTGCAACCTATGGAAGTAGAGTTGAATGATGATGTATATTATGAAGAAGGACCTGTGTCAATCCTTGACAAGAGAATTAAAAAGTTGAAAAAGAAAGACATAAGTCTTGTGAAAGTCCTCTGGAATCACCGTGGTGTTGAAGAAGCCACGTGGGAACTATAGGAAGAGATGAGAAGGAAATACCCTGCTCTTTTCTCTTAATATGTTTTTGTAATGATTTCGGGGATGAAATCCTTGTAAGGGGTGGATAATTTGTAACATCCCTGACCTGGGTTATGTACTAACCCTATGTGTTTTGCTTAAATAAGTGATTAGATGCTTGTGGTTATCTGTTGAAATGTAATTAAGTCTTTTTGAGGAACCTATATTTCTATTTCAATCCTTTTTTAATAATGATGCAACCTTGTTTTGTTAATTTTGGACTAAAGTGCAAATTACCCAATTAGAGGGGTTAACTTGCAAATTGCACATGTTAAGATGTTCCTCTGATGTTGAGACATCATGAGAATGAATATGATGTGGTGGTATGGATTCTACAAGCTTGAACACCAAGATACAACTTGTAGAGCAATCCTTGTGCTTTAAAACCTAGTTTTGGTGTAATATGCAAATTACCCAAAACTTAGGGTCCAGCATGTAAAATGTACCATCTAGAATATCTCTCATGTTTCTTGGCATAAATTTGAGAAAAGAAAATGAGAGGGGCGCCTCATATGAAGGATCATAGAAGGAAAGATAATCTTGGTATTGAATAATCAAGATTTAAGTAAATAACTCTTTAATATATATACAACTTATTAAGATGTGGGTTTCTTTTCCTTTAAAACTTGGATAATGGAGGAGTTTGCATGAGTTTAGTAAGTGGAAAATGTGGCCAAATAATGGAGGAAGATTTGGCAGTTTTAGTTGGGAAATAAAGGAGATAATCCTTTTTCTTTTCACTTTCCTTGAAAATACCCATAAATATATAAAGCATCCTTAACAACAAAGCAAAGGATCATTTCCCTTAGATCTTTCCCTTATCTTCTTGCTTTGGCCAACCAAAGGAAAGCTCTGGAGCAGAGGAAGGATGACCAAGCTGGTTTGGTAAGTATGGACCATCATCTACCTCGAATTCACGGTGGAAACCATAAAACAAGGTTGGTTTATTGGTTTTCTTTGCATGATTCTTCTTTCTAGCCATCTTCTCCATCCAAAAATTGAAGAACGGACCTTGGACAACCACTGGAGCTTCATTGGAGCTTCATCCACCATTAAAGCTACGAAGCTTGGAGCTCTATATCAGATCTAAAGGTGGGTTTTATAACTCTAAACCCTTAAGCTTTGTTTTTGCATTCTTCTTATCTAAAAATTGTTGCTTATACTTCTTCCTTAGACACCTTTGGGTGTTCTTGCTAGAAATTCCATGAAGAACAGTCCCTGTTCTTGAGGTAGAAGATGATGACGTTAATTCCAATGTTTATCCAAAAGGTTACTTTAGCAAACGGTCTCTAACCCCCTTACTCAAACGGTTTCCTAAACCGTTTGGGAGCAAACGGTTTCAACCAAGAACGCATGGAAGAAAACGGTACAAGACTGTTTGTAGGCGTTGACCAGGCATTCACCATTTGGAGGTCTGTTGTGAGTAAAGTAGACTAATCACTTACCAAAAATCATCAAGTAATTCCAAGTAAATCACCAATTGAAGGCCCATCAATCATATAAACCCTAATCAGGTTAATTGCTGATTTCAATAATTGAATTAAGTTGAAGTTTGGGTTGAGTGGACCAAATGGTTTCAAAACTGTTTGGGGATCACCAAATGGTCTCAAGACCGTTTGGTGATCACCCAAGACCGTTTGGAGGTCTAGGGTTAAGTAGGGTTAACCATTTGAGGACCCAAAGATATCAAGTTGATGAATAATCAATTGTTGATTTGGTGACCAAACCTAGGGTTCAAACCTTAATTGATTGACTTGGTTTTTGATAAAATAATGGGAAAACGGTCTCAATACTGTTTGGAGGATATCCAAACGATCCCAAGACCATTTGCGGTCAGGTCATGACCAAATTGAATGATGGTTCAATGATTTTAAATCAATTAGACCCACATTGGAACATGTTGAAGGGTAATTGATTTCAAACCCTAATCCAATCGATCCAAGCCCTAAATGATGATTTGAGGGTAAATTGAGTGTCAAATCAATTGAGGGTTGACCTAATTAACTCAATTGATAAGTGGCTAGCAAGTACATGATCGGTTGAAGGGTTCAACATTGGATACCGTAACTCAATTGAAGTGGTTGAGACACTTTTTGGTCCTTGTGGTTTTGAGGTGGTTTGGACCAAACGGTCTCAAGACCGTTTGGGACCAAACGATCCCAAACCATTTGGTGCTCATGTGGTTTCAAAGTCAGTTATGTCCATGCGGTTTCAAAGTCAAACTTGACCAAATGGTCTTCACCCCATCTTTGGCAAATGGTCTTGAGTATGCACTTTACCAAACAGTTTCAAAAGTCAACAAGACCAAACGGTCTTCAACACCAAACGGTTTCAAGGTCTGTCCAAGACCGTTTGGGGGTTTAGTATGCAAGACGATTTGAGGTCTATAAAGGTTAAGATCTTTTGATACCTTAGTGGTCAAGATGGTTTAGTAGTTGATTAACCTAACCTCATGGATACCTAATGTGATTAAAGGACCAAGTGATTAGTTGATTAAGACATGATGTAATCAATGATGACTATAACAAAGGTACCCTTGATGGGATAGGGTGATTAATACTCATTAGATGAGTAAGACCTAATGATTACAATAGTAATGATATAACCCATGATGTCAATGTTGAAATGACTTAGCCTAATCAAGGGTGATGCAAATATCATCTAATAGAAAGAGGAGAGAGAAGACTTCTTATATGAATGATAATCAAGTAATGAACTTCAAATATGCATGAATACATCTAATTAGGGTATGATCCTTCATAGTGAGATCATGAAAACCCTAATTATGATGGTTAATGAATCTTAACCCTAATTTTAGGGCACTAATTGAAATAACCCTCATACATGATGATGATATGATCTTAATTCATTATAATGTGAATAGTAAACCCTAATCTAGGGTAATGTGATGTGATGTAAATAGTAAACCCTAATCTAGGGTAATGTGATGTGTTGTGAATAGTAAACCCTAATCTAGGGTAATATGATGTGTTGTGAATAGTAAACCCTAATTTAGGGAAATGTGATGATATGAACAGTAAACCCTAACTCTGGGTTATGCTTGCATACATGAAACTCTATGTTTGAACTATGATATGAGGAATCACTTTTCCTAATTAAGTTAAAGGGGTTGGATAACCCTAATTGAATTAAAAAGGGAAACCCTAATCCTAGTAAGGGCATAGTGGTATAACCCTTGAGTGGAAAGGTTATCTTTGCTTTGCAATGTGCTGATATAGAGATAATTTGCCTATTATCTAGTGTATTAATTATGCAAGTTTTTATGAAATGGTGAACATAGCCAGGTAAGAGCTATGATCTCATATTCATTGAAAGCACTTATAAGATTTGAAAGTAATAATATGTTATGTTGCCAAGTGATAGGTAACATAAGAGATTGACAAGCTTTATGAGCCATAGGAAATATCAGCATTGCTATTATTTTGTTCATACTGTTAAATGATTCAATAGCAACATGTTACTTGGTAACAAGTGTTTGATGATCTAAGGGTTTGAATACCCATATTCCTGAATCACAATGATGAGATGGTTAGGGATTGTGATCCCAATGTTAACTAGATGTGAAATGAACTTGATACAATTAGTACTCTTTCTTTATAGCAATTGTCTTATTAGTTTGTGCTTGAAAACATGACTGGTGCTAAAAGAATGCCATAATGTACTTAAATAATCAATCTTAATGATATCATGTAGAGCCCTGACCATAGATCCATCATTATCAGAAATTAAATGATGGAGAAACAAGTTTTCCTAAGGAAACTCCTGGAGAGCATACTTTTGAGTATGCGGGGGTTATGGATGTGAATATCCTTACGTCCTAATGTGGGAATTGATGTGAGATGTACATTTAATCTCTCAATCCTTCATTATATGTTTATTCCGGGATGATGTATCACTAATATCCCGATGATGTTGTTAATGCCGCATCGAAGAGAGATAAATAAGAAATCCCTCGATGGCGAAGAGAGTACAGCACACCACTGTAACTCTAATAGCGAAGTTGCCAGAATACCTTGGAAAGCTATTATGGCAGAGACACAAGATGTCTTGCATGTTGTTCCTCATACTGACTGAGGAAGATGAGGTCATAGGAATCCGACTCTTCTGATGACCTATGTATGGTACCGATTGTGATTTCGTAATGGTCGGTTGGAGTATGAGCGGCATATCTCATCTCCTCAGGGCATAACTATGTTTGAAAAATGTATTCAGCCGTATAGCTTAATTGCTTAGGTTGAACTATGAGAAACAATAATTGAGGATACATTGTTTATAGTGTTCTAGTTGAATAACTAGCATACATGTTCTTCATATTCTTTATTGATATAAGTCGTGTCGTTCAATCATGTTATAATTGAAATGATTGCCTAGAGAATACTGCCCTACTCAGTTTATTCAATAAATTGCCTGTTGTTGGATGATTATAATTCTATTGTTCTATGTTATTCAATTATTTGCAATAACAATGCTTCTGGCGAAGAGTTATAACTCTCGCTGGGACAATTATTTAAATTGTCTCATCCCTGTGGGATTCGACTTTTTAGGTAGACGCCGAGGACGAAGGAACCCTTCAGTGGGTGAGCAGCAACAACAACAGCAACAACAACATCTGGGACAACAGTGATCCTCAGGTGGAGACACTGTCTGTCAAGCCTTGTAGATAGAATGTCCTATGTGTCATCTCTGTACGCTCTGGTCCTAGGAGTCTTTAGATATTTTATTTAGATCTGAGATTTTGGCGTAATGCCTCAAGATTTTTTTTATCTTGCCTTATACAGTTAACAGGGCAGTTGATGTTGTGACTCTCGAGATGTAGATATTACAGAGATGTGTTGATGTATCAGCTTGTAAATAACTTATCCTGTTCTTTTATGAAAGAGTCTTACAGGTTATGGACCTTTGTGTAAAAAGTTTTAAAAATTTTGTGATTTTCAGTAATTTCTCTACTAACGAAACGCTTCCGCATTAGTTTAAATTCGTTGATCCTATTTTTGCGAGTCAGACCCCACAAGCAACCTCTACACTGAAGAGTTGCATATAATCTGGTACATAATGGCAGGGAAGCCAATAAATTTGGGGCGCCTCCTCATCAATAGGCTCCATTTAATCAAGGATGGTACTAAAGAATACAACATGGGAGGAATTATCAACCTAATCGCGATAGGGCTCAGATATCCAAAAGAGCCATGGAGCCTATCATGAACTCGGGGCAAGGATAGGATCAATGTCAAGTTCCTCACGAGAGCCATCATCTTAAAGAAAGAAGGCTCTTGACTGTTTTACAAGTTTGCAAGAACTGACTATCTACTCCCACTGCCAAGTTGTGTCAACTACGACACACAGAAGTTGGCATTCACGCCAGTAGAGATCGAGGCACTGCAGGTCGACGCAGCCTACACAGCCAGCACACCACCCATAAGAAGGTGGTTGCAAGGAAGGGGACCTCCAAGGCTTCTAGCTGACAGAGATCCTCGGTGGCCAGCGAGATTGAGGCAGCTACACTGGTTGAAGTAGTTGCACCACCTGAGGCAGCTGCACCGGTTGAAGTAGCTACACCACATGAACCAACTGTGTCGGAGAGCGCAGTCATCCCAGCAGAAATAGTTGGGGCCACAACGATAGATGCACCCACTGTGATAGTCGTACTTGTCACATCAACAATGGCTGAACCTCCTGGGGCCACAGCAATAGAGTTGATTTTAGGTGATCCATTTGAAAGAGTGAAGACACGGGCTTCATTCAACAAAGAACAAGCCAGCATTGCCTTCATCTCACAACTCGAGCCAAAGAATGTCAAAGAAGCTCTTGGGGATGATGACTGGATCCTAGCTATGCAAGAAGAATTGGAGCAATTTGAAAAGAACAAAGTATGGACCCTAGTGCCAAGACCAAGTGATAGAAAGATCATTGGCACCAAGTGTGTCTACCGCAACAAGCTTGATGAAAGCGGCAAAGTGGTAAGGAATAAAGCAATGTTAGTGGCTAAAGTATACAATCAGTAGGAAGGTATAGATTTTGATGAAACATATGCACCTTTAGCTAGACTTGAGTCCATTCGTATATTGCTTGCTTTTGATAGTTATAAAAACTTTCTTCTTTATCAAATGGATGTCAAAAGTGCATTTTTGAATGGTACAATTGATGAGGAAGTGTATGTTGCACAACCTACGGGCTTTGAACATGATAGTTTACCTAACCATGTTTATTAGTTGCAAAAAGCTCTTTATGGACTCAAACAAGCACCTCAAACTTGGTATGAAAAATTATAGAACTTTTTGTTAGATCATGGGTATATCATGGGTAAAGTAGATTCTACCATGTTTCTAAAGCACACTTCTAACAATTTTCTTATCATTCAAATATATGTTGATGATATCATTTTTAGCTGAACTAACCTTGATCTTTGCAAAGAATTTAGTGGTCTTATACAGAGTGAATTCAAGATGAGTATTATGGGTGAACTCACATTCTTCTTCAGCTTTCAAATCAAGAAAACTAAAGATGGGAACTTCATCAACCAAGGCAAGTACACAAGTGAGCCACTTAAGCGCTTTGGGATGGAGAACACCAAGTTGATGGACACACACATGTCAAACACCGCCAAACTTGACAAAGATGAAGAAGGTGAGATGGTAGTTGAGAAACTCTATAGAGGTATGATTGGAAGTTTACTTTACTTAACTGCCTCTAGACCTGATATAATGTTTATGTTGACCTATGTGCTCGCTTTCAATCAAATCCTAAGAAATCACATCTTATAGCTGTTAAGAGGATTTTAAGGTACTTAGCCAAAATCCCAAATTTTGGTCTATGGTATCCCAAGTCAAGGGACTTTACTGTTATGGATTATAGTGATGTGGATTACACGAGATGGTTTATTGATAGAATGCACAAGTGGGACTTTGTTTCTCCTAGGAACATGTTTGGTGTCTTGGTTCTTCAAGAAACAGAGCACAGTGGCATTATCAACCAGCGAGGCTGAATATATTACAGTCGGGAATTGTTGTGCCTGGGTCCTATGGATGAAGCAAATTCTCCAAGACTTTGACATTCATTTTGATGTTTCTCCTATCTATTATGATAATACTAGTGCAATTAACTTGTCATATAATCCTATCTTTCATAGTAGAGCTAAGAATATAGAGGTTTGCCATTATTTTCTTCTTGATCACATTGCCAAAAAGGATATCTATATCACACATGTGGACACAGAAAATCAGTTGGTGGACATTTTCACTAAACCTCTAGCTAGAGAGAAATTTAACTTTATTAGATCTAAACTATTCATAACTAGTTTGAATGAAGTTGATATGACTTCTAGATAGTTGTCATCAATCCTATATGCTTTGCCTATGTTTTGATCATCTTTTCTTGCTAATATGCTAAAAATCAGTTTTTCATATTCTTTTTGCCTTGTTTTTCTCTTATTTTTGGGTATTTTTCGCAAACACTTGTTTTATCACAAAATAGTACCCAATGATGAGTGATATGTGCCTAAGTATGTTCACAATGCAAAAATGGACTTGAAAAATAAATTTAATTATCACTCTAATGGCTAAAAATTAGAATTTTAAATGTTGGTTCAGTTGGACCATCGGTCGAGTTGCCAACTCGCCCGATCAGGGGTCGAGAGCATTTTTCAAGAGCCTATCGGTCAAGTTTCTGAGTCACATAACTCTACCGATGACCAAGCTGGAGCAAACATAAGTTAGGTTCGGCTGACTTTTCTCCCTCTCAACTAGAGAAAAATCGACTGATCCAACCTCTAGCTCCCTTAAGCTCTCAACCCTAGCCCCGACCTTCCTCTCCCTAGCCCTAGTTTGACCTAAATCAACCTTCCTAGACCTCTTTCCCATCAACCCTAGGTGTTTGGATGGGTTGTGGTGGTGTTTCTCTTGGTTTTGCTCTCTCATTCCTCTCTACTTTTTCTCCATGGCGTCCAATAGGAGAAAGAGGGTGGTCCCAACTGGAGCACCAACTTTGTCTTCCAACTCGCATCTCATTCCCTTTGATGATACCTTCTTTGTCTCCAATGAGGCTCTCAATAGGTACAAGGATCTCCTTCCTAGGAATATTTTCCTTTTCGTGCCCTTTTTGACCCAACCCCTCATAGATAAAGGGTAATCGATCAAGTAGACGAGTTGCTTTACAATCACCATCTCTCCACCTTGTATGTTGAATGCTTGTGCTACAACAATTCCATAACTAGCACAAAAGTGGTTCATGAATTCTATGCTAACTTGTAATGGAATTACGACACACTCGTACCACCACCCAGTACTCAAATATTCCTCACTTCCATGATCACTAGGAAGAAATTCCAAGTCTCCGAGGATACCCTGAACATCTTCTTCTCGGGTACTAAGGTGACAGACACTTGGAGGAAGGACTACCCCAAGTATTTTGACCTAGTTGACCCTGAGGCCTTCTACAAACAATATGATCTTACTCTCCCTGACATTTATAAATACTTGAAGAAGCCTCAGTTCCCATATAGGAAGAAGTGTACCCTTCCTTCCTCCACCTTAGACCTCAAGAACCACATACTTTCCCTAGTTAACAGCAATATTCATCCCAAGAAAAATCAGACTGAAATTGCAGAAATCATTGTGGTAATTATGTTCTGTCTCTTAAAGAACATCAGAGTCAAATAATCTCGTTATGTCCTTCACCACATGACATGTTTTGACTCTAGTAAGAACACCCGTGGCACACACCCACCCTACCCAGCCCTGATCTGTGGTCTTTTCCAACTTGCCACTGGCAAATCTCTTTTCCATGACCTTCACTACAAACTAACCTAGAACGGAGTTTGCATTAGTGAGACTGCACTTCAAAAGTCTGTGCCTATCCCTGCCTCTACCACACCTAGAGCCTCCACCTCTACCTCCACCCATGCACCTGCACTACCTTAGCCTTCCTGACCCACCCGCACCTTGTTCCATGTATCAAATGAAACCCTTATGGTCTACATCATGCATCCACAAGTGTACAACCTTCAGGTTCAGGAGCACATTCATCAGGATCTCTGTGCCATCATGTTCAACATGAACCTATCCTATACACAACCTTATCCTACCTACCAGTCCTACCTAGGAGATGACTATGCATCCTATGCATATGATCACTTTTACCCAACCCCTCCACCTGCTGCTTCCACTGCTACACCCTCTGATGTTGGTGGATCTACCCCTATTGTGCTACCTCTGCCTGCTGGTCCCTTGGCCACTCTGCTGGCTGGTCTTGGTACTTCTACTCCTTCCTTCCCACAGGCCAATGATCTTCATACTCTTGGCATGTCTTAGGCTGAGAAGAATGCATGTTAGCTCAGTCGTGGTTTTGGTTCTCTTGCTGATGAGGAGATGTCATACCAGGCTAATGTGGATGTTGCTACTAATGAGGAAGCTTATGAATGATGATGAGGATGATGATTGTTATGATGTCTTTGCTAGTTCCTTTGGTGATCAAGGTGATGTTGTTATCTCTGCTGCACCTTCAGACAGAGATGATGACTTGATAACACCCATTTTTTGGCTATCAGAGCTCATATTCCATCATTAAATTAGCCTCCAAACTTAATTTCCTCTTCCTTATGTTCTATTTATCATGAAAAATCATGTTCACTGCATTTCTAACAATATTTCCCATCTTTTAAAGGGCTTTCCTATTTTTTTACAAGAAAGGGGCTCAGCTATTCTCAAACCACGGGACAAGTCACAACCCACTATGATTTTTACTCATCATGGTGTCAACCCGACACGGTTGCAGCCCAATACGGTCAACAACCTGACATGACTACCCGACGGTACCATAGCCCGATATGACTCCAACCTGCCACAACCAAGCAGGGACATTACCACTGCACAATATGACTCCAGCCTGTCACGCACCATAGCCAGATACATCGTGATAGTCGGCACCATGACAACCCGGCACAGTCACTGTCCTGACGATTACCTCCAGAGACAACCCGACATAGCATATCGGTTGACCGCCCATGACAACCTCATTCAAAGCTCCAACTAAAGTCATTACTGCCCTGACATGTGGACCAATAAAGCTTCGACGTCCACCTACCCGCTGCCCTATAAATAGTAGCTATAAGCCTATGCTGGGACAGACCATCAGATCGAAGGGGGAGCTAGTGCGTCGAGTTCCCAGGAGCTAAGTTTGGTGAGAATACTCCCATCCCAAGAGGGATGGGAGGAGTTCACTTAGAGATCGTTCTAGTAGCAGTACACAATGCATGATGATCTTTGAAGCTCCTCCGAGCATGTCGAGCTTCTGTTTGAGCTCAACCCAAGATGGCCCACCTAGATAGAACAACCCGACACAAAGAACCCAAGAGTCGGGAGAGTACCAACCCGATACAGACATAAATCTGATACAATCCCTTCTCCCATCACGATTGCAACTCAACACGGTTGCATCCCGATACGACTGTATTGCGGAAGTCATGTCTCAACACGATCACCACCCATCACAGTTGAAACCCAATATGGGCGACAACCTAACGAGATCATATCCCGATATGACTGCAGCCCGATATCGGGTTATGGGTGGTCAGCCGTAGTACATACCGGTTTCCTAAATCAAGGAGACTGATACCTATCTCCCTTTTTACTGCATTTACTTTTTTTTGATATAGCATTGTAACCAACCCATTATATGATCATTGGAATCTGTGGAGCATTGTTCGTATCATCCTATGTAAGGCTATATTTTGTTGAATGGACTCTTTCTAGCATCCGAACTCTAGTTCCTTACTTCTGTTATGTAAGGACCCTGACCTTCATTTAGGGTTTACCCTGTTTTCTTTGCCTAACCCTGGTGCTTTGGTGCTTGCTAATCACCTTTGGTGGTGATTAGGGTTTGGTTGTGCTTTGTTGAGAGTTGGAGGTGCTACTTGCAAATGACCCAAGTCTAGGGTTTTGTTGGCAAGTTTGCCACCTTGTGAGGTGTTCCTCTCTCTCTCTCTCTATGCTTCCTCTAGGGTTGAGAGGAAGGCTTGGGCTCGTTGCTTGAGTTCTTTTGGGCCTGGTTGAGCTTATTTGGGCCTTGAGGTGCCTTGTTTTGGCTTGGTTGAGCCTTGTGTCACCCAAGAGATATTTGTGTCACCCAAGATGGAGAGTGTATCGGCCTAGGAGTGTTTGTGTCGGCCAACATGGATGTGTGTCGCGCATAGTGCAAGTGGTTGTGTCTCCCATGATGCTTGACCTAGCCTTGACCTTGTTTAGTGGACACTTGGTGCATATCTTGGACATGTGTATGGAGCTTGCTAGAGTGGTGGCTCGTGCACTAGGACAAGTGTCCCTAGGCAAGTGACACCTTGCTTGGACCAACCTTGTTTTCTCCTCCCTTTCCTTCTATATAGGTGGTTCCTTTCCTTAGCTTAGGGTCCCTTTGGTCCTTTGGTTCCTCTCCACCTTGTTGCACGACACAACCCTCTCTTTGCTAGTGGTGGCCGATACACCCCTTGAAGGAGCAAGTTTGGAGGCCGACACACCTTGGAGGAGCAAGTGGTGGCCAATATCCCTTGGAGCTCTTCTTCTTCCTTGCTTGGTGGTGCTTGGAGCTAGGAGCTTGGAGTTGCTTAAGGCGGGTTGCATAACTTCTAACCCTAGCTACACTATCTCCTTTTCTTTGTTCTTGCTCATATGTTGATGTTAGTTTTACATCTTGCTATAGTATCCTTGTTGGCCGATCACCTATGTGGTTTAGTGTTTCTTGGTGAGCAATACTCCTTTCTCTCTTTGGTCTATAGGAGTGAGTTTAAGCTTCTAGTATCATATGCAACAGCCCTCTTTCTTAGTCGATTGAGGTGAGCTTGTGTTCTAGTTGTTTGAGCAACACTCTCCTCTCACCATGGACTAGAAGGGTGAGCTCGGTTGTTATGGACCTTGTTTAGGGTTGGTGTTGTGTTGCCCGATGGGTGATAGGTGGTGTGCAAGACTCCTCTTTCTTAGTTGATTGAGGTGAGCCATCTCCTTGATCCTCTAGGGTTTTGGGGTATCTTGTGCTTGAGGAAGAAGACGGCCTTGTGAGATGTATCTTGGTTGAGTTGGGGATGATGAGGTGCTGCCCGACAGCCCTCTAGACTAGACTTGCACGACATGAGTATGTGTGTGAGTTGGCCGACAGGACTGTGTTGGGCGATGTGTTGTGGTGTAGGGCGACACCTTTGGTCCTTGTGATGGGTGTCACATTACCCTTGTATCGGCCGGCAGGCCTGGTGGTGACGGGTGTTGCCCGATAGGTATGGAATGCCCGACATGCACTCCTCTAACGCGCGACGCAACGTCGTTCGGCTGCACATAATGTAGTGTTGCTGCTTGCTTACATATCGACCGTTGTGCGTTTTGCTTTGGGTGAGGGCTGGTGACCGACACAGTGTTTTAGTGAGGGTTCATGGTGACCTATAGTGAGGGTCCCTGGTACTTTTAATGATGGTTCATCTCGTTATGCAAACAACCTTGTGGTTATGTGCTTAGTAAAACGATGATAACCCCTGGTATAGATAATAATGCTCGTTATCATAAGCTTGCTCATTTATCTTAGCCTAGCTACACATATGTAAGTGATTATCTACTAATGCTAAGAATGATAGTGGTAATGGTAATGACAACGCTTGTTCTCTATATCCAACTTGACTATATGCATAAAGTAATCACCTTTCTTATTTGTATAATACTGAGATGAGGATAAAAATGGTTTGCTTAATAATGTGCTTGATGCACTTGATCACCTAATAATGTAAGATTGATAAGTATAGAATCTTGAATGTCATCTCATGATAGTAAGCATAGTCCTTATGTTGAAACTATGATCATTGTATACCCTAACCATGCAGGTGATGTTTAGCCATGAAAAGGTTATGAGAAATATGTGATGAGTAACATCACTTTGTTAATTACTCTCGTGGATGAGATTCAATATATGATGTGTTTGTCCCATGATGATGATGATGTAAGCCCTGAGAGGCAGTGGCAACATGTGTTGAGGGATTGAGATCCCATGATATATGATGATCCTTGAGATGGATCTAGATTGATTGGCAAGAGGCCAAGTGATAACATGTGATGTGGATCCTTGTGATGAATCAGTATGATGTGAATGGTAGTATAAGCATAATGTTGAGTTTATGTTGTTTATTTCCTGTTACAATTGCATGATACACAACTTGGTTGAATCTTGCAATCCATCTAAAAGATACTAATTAATCACAGTGAAATCTATCATGTAGTTGCCCTGGCCATAGATCCATCATCGTCAGGAATTGGTGATGGTGAAACGAGTTCTCCTGCGGGTTAACTCAGAGCACATATTTTTGAATATGCGAGGTCTCTCCTAGCCTAAAGTGAGGAGGTAAGAGTGCAACTGCGGTTGTAGACTCAAGGGTGCGGATTCAGGCCCGTAGCCCAATTGTGATGAAGAGCATGGTGAATAGGCCCATGGCTCAGGATATGTGATATAAGGAGCATGAAAGCGTTCATTGCTCAGAGCACGGTGAATAGGCCCGTGGCTCAGTTTCACTAGTTTCAAGACCTGTACCGAGGCGGGCTACGTAGAGGGTAGCCTGACCCTGTGGCTAAGACCACTTCAGCATGAGACTGCGGTCCTGCTTGTGTTGTACTCGTGCATTGACCACGAGGGGAGAGGTAGTGTGACGTCCCCGGATTTTCACCTTCTCCAAACCCTATTGGGAATGAGAGGTCAGAATCCGAGAACATCATCCAATAATATCAGAAAGCGATGCGGAAGCATAATACACATACATGAACATACAACCATAACATTCTCAACATTCAACATGTAAATTTATACAACATGAATTTATTACACAATGATTTACAATTACATATTGAATGAAGATTCTACAATCTAAGAACATGTATGCTAAACTAGGATCTACACAATAGGTACAACCTGTACAACTTGCTCACATCCTATTCTTTTATCCCATTCTAGCTCTGGACCTAGAAAATACGAGAAACAAAAACATCAACAAAAGTTGGTACGTGGAATTAAAAGCTATACTATGCTGGCATATAAAATACTTGAAATTGAAGAAAGAGAAAGGAAACATTATTTAAAGGTGGAAAAGCAGGTAAGCCCAAGTTATTAATCATATTTCAATGGACATGTATTACTATGGTGGACTTAGCACAAACATAAATATTGGGCCCTATCCCTGCGTACCTTGTACCATTAGGGATCTCCCTGCGTACCTTGTACCATTAGGGAGGTGCTAGTCAACATTAATGCTTTCCCTCTCTAATAGGGAGATTAATGAACCATCAGTAACTACATTCCATTTTCTTTCCTTAGTGTTCTTATTGTTTAAGGCGGAAATGACAATACATATAGATCTACATCCAACAATGTATTTCAAGTACAAGCAAGCAAGTACATATATTTAACATCCAGCAAATCTAGTCATATAATTATATCCACGTACCTGAGTTCAGAGAATTCTAATCATCTTGGATCATCTAGAACTTTGTCCATGACCTGGTTAAAACAAGACCACATACTATCATCAGATTCTCATCATCTTAACCCTAGTCGTGTTCATTAGGGTTCATATTATCTCATTAGGATATTCCAACATTTACTTGCATTATTGTCTTATATTTATCTTGCTGATGTCATTTTCCAGATTATGATTCATTATCTGAATATTAGGTTCCATATCCTTTTTGTTGCACATAATAACCCTAGGTTACATCATTAACCTAGATTAGGGTTTTATAACCTGTATTAAGATTCATCTTCATATAACAGGGATCCTGTTTATCATTATGATCTCATAATTAAAACAGAAGTTCCATATACTGATATAAGCCTACTCTGTGAATTTCATCATTTATTGAGCATGTGTGCATTAATTGCATAATCTTTAGTATTATTAGCCCTAATTGGACATATTAATTAAATTACATGATTTCATACCTCAACATGATCATAACTGACATCATATGCATTATAAACATAATTATGAAGTTACTGACATTTTTCATAATTTTAGAACATCATTTGATATTTATTATCCATTATAAGAGCATTACACATCTTTCATGATATCACTATCATTTGAGCATCAAAAGCCTGATATTATAGTTCCAGGTTGTTCTACGCATTTTTCTGAGAATTTTGGTATATAGATTGTATTTTTCTGATCAACGGGCTATTTACTGTGAATTATACAAGGTCTGGGCATTTACCTTTTTCTGGCCAATCATGAGTTGACACGTGGCCCGGCGCGCCTCTCTTTAGTCCAGCCCGATCCGGATCTTTCTCAGCATCCGTGGATCTGATGATTCGATAACCCGATCGGTTCTTTCTCTGGTCCTCGCGTTCAGCGCAGACAATGCGGACTCTGCTTCCGCAAGGCGCCGCCGCACAGGGGCACTCCGGTGAGCAAGCAGCCAAGATCTAGGCCTCCAAGTAAGCTCCCATGGCCGCCATAAACTCCGACGGAGTTCTTTGATTCTCCACGGCTGGTCAGCTCCAGCGTTTTGTCTCTGGAGCTCCGGATCGCTAAGATCTCCGGCCATGGCAGCCGCCATGACGCCAGAAAAGGGGAAAGCTACCCTGCGCACGCCCAGACTTCACGGATTTGAGTCCAAAAGCTCCACGAGATCACCACAGACTCATCTACAATCTTGATTTGGTGTGGTAAGGTCTGAGGAGCCCTGTCGATCTTGCTCCCCCTCTGCCAGCCGTTCGGGCTTCGTCCTCCATGAATTCTGCCATGAGGGTCCGCGAAAGAAGCTTGGTTGGACTCCCCTGACGCCGATCTTCGTTTTCCCTTTCTCGATTCTTCTCTGTGAATACTATGGCTCGGTTCTATTTCCTCGGCCACCACCTGCTCTCTGCGGTGGAGAGGCGCTGGCAACGGAGGGCTCATCCTCTCTGATCCGAGGGTGAGGGGGTTTGAGTGAGGGCTAGCTAGGTTTGGTTTGGGGAGACGAGGTCGTCTAGAGGGATGAATCTCCGAGATTTGGTGTGAGGTGGCGCCTCACTGAAGAATGGACTTGTTCTCACCTCCCCGCCCTTTGCGGGAGGTTGAAGACGCATTCCCAGCCCTTGGATCAGGGCGGGAAGCTATGGCCTTGGATCGGACGGCTGAGGGTTGGCCCTCCATCAAACGGTCCGCGCCCAGCCTGAACATGGGCCGCGTGACACATTTATTTGACCAATTAAACCAAAAACTTAGGTCATAAGGTTGAGAACACGGCAAAAATACACATAATTTCAAATGCTTATATCTCCTAATTGGGTGGTCCAATTGACACAAAATTTTAGGTGTAGCTTTATGATGTCATGATGTAGATGTGGCATAAATTTGGAAGTGAAATTCGAAGGTTAGGCAGGGTTATTTACTAAGAACATTAATACCTAAAGTTCACCTTCATGTGACACTTAGGGTTTTACATTATGTGAAAACGATATGCCATTTAATCCAAGTTGACTCCAAAACTTCAACATTGTTTCATATGTATATGATTCTTCAAAAGAAATTAGTTCACTTACTCACTGGATCACTAAATGAATGATTGGTCTCATGAGGACTTAATTAATAAAAAAGGGTATTCATTCACAATTGAATTCGATTAGGCATCATAGTCCTCTATCATATCTCAAATCACCTAATTTGGGTGAAGGAAATCCATTTTTGCATTACCAATTCCCCAATTGGTATTTGACATCTTACGTAGAATGCATGTCTCTCAATTATTGTATTAGTTATCAAAACTCAAAAAGCTAGGTTATCACATTCACCCCACCTTATTTGGAATTTCGTCCTCGAAATTCAGCTATGTCATCCTTAAGAGGCTATTTAGGATTTCAACTTCATATACATCATCATTTCTTAGGTTCTAAGACCACCATAGTTATATTCACTCTAAGTTGTCATCTTAGGGTCTAGAGATTCTTGGGTGTGTCCACCCTACCATATATATATGGAAGCATCACTTAAAGTCTTAGCCATAACATGACATTATGATATCTTAGGATTACATCACCCCTAAGGATACGGGTTATGTTCCTACTTTTAAAGTTTAGGAGGAATTCACTTATATGCCATGGTATTCAGATTGTTCAAATTCGAACATCATTAATATGTTTTATGATCAACATTTTACAATGATTTCAGCAATAGAGGAGATTTATCTTCATCCTTGGTACTAGAATTTTTTTTTTGCTCATGATTTCAAACTTATATCATTCATGCATGATATAGAGAGAAAGAGAATATACTAAGTCGAACTTATCATGATTTCAAAATTAGATATTTAATGTATGATATAGGAAGGGAATATAGAACAGGTCAAGCTTATCTAAGTGACCCTTCATACATAATCATCCAAATAGCTCAAGTAAGGTTTCTAGCATCATATATAGAGAAAGAGAAGTGGAAGGAACAACATTTATGAGTATCTTATGCACAAAGCATTTTACTCTTAGAACCATAGTTCATATATCACCTCACTTGCAGCTAACGATGAGATTCACAACATATGTCACTCAAGCTAAGACCAAATTCAATCAAGAGGATTAGATTTCTCATTATGAGTCGCCTACCCATCATTTTCTTTTACCCAATTCTCACATATAGATTTGAATCATGCATAAGGACTCAACTCAACACTCAAGAGTAATCTAGTGTAGGACATTTTTTTTAACACATATCTCATATATTGGAGGCTAGGTCCTATGACCTTCTCCCTGTGGGTCTTACTCTCTCTAGAGTTCACCACATATCTCATCCTACCACTAGACATCCTCCTTGTATAAGAGCTTGAGGCTCATGCACACTCATCTCTATCTTAACTTAGTTTATCTTAAGTAGGAAAAGGGAATGTACTTTCATCATCAAGATTTTGCTTAAATTCTGCAAAATTGAATTCAACTAATATGCAACTTAAACCTATATAAGGAAACTTATACCATCAGAGATCAAACTTAGATAAGATTTCACGTGTTTATTTCGACTATCATTCTATCATATGCTCTATGTATCACATATCTTGTTAAGGCTCTAGACATCTAATATAGACTACTCTCTCTTCTAGACTGATGTCACTCCCTTTCACTTAGATTGCATGAACACTAACTACTCTCCAGTGTGAGGGACACATTTTTATATTTACATATAGGTAATAAAATATTATATAGTTTTTCTCCGAGAAGGCAGACGTCAGAGAAAACTGTCGAGGTGCGAGCCGATTGGGAAACAAAACCAAACCAGCAAACTCGAGTGTCCCACACACAGTAGATAGTCTGGTGTCATGTAACCTAGTGAAATGGTGAGAACATGGTGTAGACTAGTGTATCTACCCAATACATATGAGCTCTATATGGAAAGGGTCTCAGACACTTGTCTAAACCTAGTTCTCGAACATCTAGGTTCTAACCTAGAGGCTAAGTCAAACCTTATTCCTATAGAACAACTTACTAAGTTTCTAAGGTTTAAAGTGAAAAGTGAGATTTAGGTTTAATATTTCATGGTGAGCAATTGTTAGGTGTAGCTATTGTTCATGCTCTGATACCAACTGTGACGTCCCCGGATTTTCACCTTCTCCAAACCCTATTGGGAATGAGAGGTCAGAATCCGAGAACATCATCCAATAATATCAGAAAGCGATGCGGAAGCATAATACGCATACATGAACATACAACCATAACATTCTCAACATTCAACATGTAAATTTATACAACATGAATTTATTACACAATGATTTACAATTACATATTGAATGAAGATTCTACAATCTAAGAACATGTATGCTAAACTAGGATCTACACAATAGGTACAACCTGTACAACTTGCTCACATCCTATTCTTTTATCCCATTCTAGCTCTGGACCTAGAAAATACGAGAAACAAAAACATCAACAAAAGTTGGTACGTGGAATTAAAAGCTATACTATGCTGGCATATAAAATACTTGAAATTGAAGAAAGAGAAAGGAAACATTATTTAAAGGTGGAAAATCAGGTAAGCCCAAGTTATTAATCATATTTCAATGGACATGTATTACTATGGTGGACTTAGCACAAACATAAATATTGGGCCCTATCCCTGCGTACCTTGTACCATTAGGGATCTCCCTGCGTACCTTGTACCATTAGGGAGGTGCTAGTCAACATTAATGCTTTCCCTCTCTAATAGAGAGATTAATGAACCATCAGTAACTACATTCCATTTTCTTTCCTTAGTGTTCTTATTGTTTAAGGCGGATATGACAATACATATAGATCTACATCCAACAATGTATTTCAAGTACAAGCAAGCAAGTACATATATTTAACATCCAGCAAATCTAGTCATATAATTATATCCACGTACCTGAGTTCAGAGAATTCTAATCATCTTGGATCATCTAGAACTTTGTCCATGACCTGGTTAAAACAAGACCACATACTATCATCAGATTCTCATCATCTTAACCCTAGTCGTGTTCATTAGGGTTCATATTATCTCATTAGGATATTCCAACATTTACTTGCATTATTGTCTTATATTTATCTTGCTGATGTCATTTTCCAGATTATGATTCATTATCTGAATATTAGGTTCCATATCCTTTTTGTTGCACATAATAACCCTAGGTTACATCATTAACCTAGATTAGGGTTTTATAACCTGTATTAAGATTCATCTTCATATAACAGGGATCCTGTTTATCATTATGATCTCATAATTAAAACAGAAGTTCCATATACTGATATAAGCCTACTCTGTGAATTTCATCATTTATTGAGCATGTGTGCATTAATTGCATAATCTTTAGTATTATTAGCCCTAATTGGACATATTAATTAAATTACATGATTTCATACCTCAACATGATCATAACTGACATCATATGCATTATAAACATAATTATGAAGTTACTGACATTTTTCATAATTTTAGAACATCATTTGATATTTATTATCCATTATAAGAGCATTACACATCTTTCATGATATCACTATCATTTGAGCATCAAAAGCCTGATATTATAGTTCCAGGTTGTTCTACGCATTTTTCTGAGAATTTTGGTATATAGATTGTATTTTTCTGATCAACAGGCTATTTACTGTGAATTATACAAGGTCTGGGCATTTACCTTTTTCTGGCCAATCGTGAGTTGACACGTGGCCCGGCGCGCCTCTCTTTAGTCCAGCCCGATCCGGATCTTTCTCAACATCCGTGGATCTGATGATTCGATAACCCGATCGGTTCTTTCTCTGGTCCTCGCTTTCAGCGCAGACAATGCGGACTCTGCTTCCGCAAGGCGCCGCCGCACAGGGGCACTCCGGTGAGCAAGCAGCCAAGATCTAGGCCTCCAAGTAAGCTCCCATGGCCGCCATAAACTCCGATGGAGTTCTTTGATTCTCCACGGCTGGTCAGCTCCATCGTTTTGTCTCTGGAGCTCCGGATCGCTAAGATCTCTGGCCATGGCAGCCGCCATGACGCCAGAAAAGGGGAAAGCTACCCTGCGCACGCCCAGACTTCACGGATTTGAGTCCAAAAGCTCCGCGAGATCACCGCAGACTCATCTACAATCTTGATTTGGTGTGGTAAGGTCTGAGGAGCCCTGTCGATCTTGCTCCCTCTCTGCCAGCCGTTCGGGCTTCGTCCTCCATGAATTCATCCATGAGGGTCCGCGAAAGAAGCTTGGTTGGACTCCCCTGACGCCGATCTTCATTTTCCCTTTCTCGATTCTTCTCCGTGAATACTATGGCTCGGTTCTATTTCCTCGGCCACCACCTGCTCTCTGCGGTGGAGAGGCGCTGGCAACGGAGGGCTCATCCTCTCTGATCCGAGGGCGAGGGGGTTTGAGTGAGGGCTAGCTAGGTTTGGTTTGGGGAGACGAGGTCGTCTAGAGGGATGAATCTCCGAGATTTGGTGTGAGGTGGCGCCTCGCTGAAGAATGGACTTGTTCTCATCTCCCCGCCCTTTGCGGGAGGTTGAAGACGCATTCCCAGCCCTTGGATCAGGGCGGGAAGCTGTGGCCTTGGATCGGACGGCTGAGGGTTGGCCCTCCATCAAACGGTCCGCGCCTAGCCTGAACATGGGCCGCGTGACACATTTATTTGACCAATTAAACCAAAAACTTAGGTCATAAGGTTGAGAACAAGGAAAAAATACACATAATTTCAAATGCTTATATCTCCTAATTGGGTGGTCCAATTGACACAAAATTTTAGGTGTAGCTTTATGATGTCATGATGTAGATGTGGCATAAATTTGGAAGTGAAATTCGAAGGTTAGGCAGGGTTATTTACTAAGAACATTAATACCTAAAGTTCACCTTCATGTGACACTTAGGGTTTTACATTATGTGAAAATGATATGCCATTTAATCCAAGTTGACTCCAAAACTTCAACATTGTTTCATATGTATATGATTCTTCAAAAGAAATTAGTTCACTTACTCACTGGATCACTAAATGAATGATTGGTCTCATGAGGACTTAATTAACCAAAAAGGGTATTAATTCACAATTGAATTCGATTAGGCATCATAGTCCTCTATCATATCTCAAATCACCTAATTTGGGTGAAGGAAATCCATTTTTGCATTACCAATTCCCCAATTGGTATTTGACATCTTACGTAGAATGCATGTCTCTCAATTATTGTATTAGTTATCAAAACTCAAAAAGCTAGGTTATCACAGGTAGTGGAGTCTGGCTCTTCCATTGACCTTGTATGGCACCTACTTGGGTTTCGTAACTGAAGGTAGGATTTGAGCGGTACGACTCACTTCCTCAGGGCATAATAATACGTAATTCAGCCGAATAGTATTACTGCTTAAGACAAACACGAAACATTGGTTGAGGCCTTGTTTGTGTAGGTAACTCTGTTATATCTTGCAGTTGTTTATATGTTTATCATATGTGGTAGATCCTTATAAATCTTATCTTGTTAATCATGTTCCTATAGTTGAATATATGTTGGAATACATCTAGTAGACTTGATAAGTGTTCTTACTATACTTTTTATCAGTTAGTTGCTTTATATATACCTGAGGTTTTGTAGTTGCGGTGGGGGAGTTATGTTTCCCGCTGGGACAATGTTCAATTGTCTCACCCCTCTGGTTTACACCCCTTTCTAGGTAGTCGAGCTAGATGTGGTGGTGGTCACAGAGTTGTGGCCGAGTAGCAAGAAGATCAGTAGAAGGCAAGCGATGGATATGCTGCTGTTTTGGATGTTTTGTGATAAAGTCTAGAGTCATCCCTGTACTCTCAGGTCCTTGGTGGTGTTTTGATGATTGTTTCATGATGTACATCTATAGATGTTTTGTATATCCTGCTGCGGGCCAGATGTGGGCCATTATGTATGTATAAACAGGTTTTGAACTCATGAGATGATATGACAGGACAGTTGTTGCTCTAAGCTGTGGACATGTATCAAGGCTTGCATAAATGTATATAACCTATTTTGTTGCAGGATGTGGACTGGAATGTAATAGCTTTCTCAGTTTAACAGTTTTCCGCAATCAGTTTTAATTAACCCGTGTTTTTAATAATCTGTGGTTATGGTGATTTCCGCACGTTTTCGCGTAACACCTCGTTGTCTGTGTGATAGTGGGATGTGTTGCCACAAGTTTTTGGTATCAGAGCTTTAGGTTCACTGAGTCTACAGGGATTTAGGACTAGGTTGAGTCTGTTCTTATGAGTTTTCCAGATTTTCTCACAATCATCTTCTGCCCTCAGTAGAAGAAAAGCCAAGATGTCTGGAAACCATGAAGAACACGCAGCTGAGCACAGCGATGTTGCATCTGTTGATGGAGCTGTAGGTCAGGCACATGAAGATCGGGTGCCTGAGGTCCCCCAACCTAACCCAGCCATTCTTGAACATCCTGCCTACCAACAGCTTATGGCACAGATGATGGCTATGATGAATCTCATGGTTGAGCGATTGCCAGTGCCTCCTCCGAGAGCACAGGCTCCCCATGGTGAAACATCAGGTATTGGGAAGACCTTCGAGCGGCTTCGCCGAGTCGGAGCTTCGGATTATGCTGGAATGGCTGATCGTGCGGATGTAGATCTGTGGCTGACAAGTCTTGAGAAGGCTTTCCGGATCCTCGACATCCCCGAAGCAGACAAAGTAAAGCACGCTGTCTACCTTCTGAAAGGTAGTGCTGGTCACTGGTGGACCATCGAGGAAGAGAAGCGGCCTGGTGAGGTGATCTATTGGGAGGTGTTCCGGCGCAAATTCGTCACCAGATACTTCTCGAAGACGTATCTGGATGAGAAGATCAGTCAGTTTGAGAGCCTGCGACAAGGAACGATGAACATCACCGAGTATGAGGCCAAGTTCATGGATCTGTTGAGGTTTTGTCCTCACATGGCAGTGACAGATGAGGAACGGATTAGACGTTTTGAGAAGGGTCTGAGTGCTGAGTTGACAACACCTGTGTCTGCATTAGAGAATCGAGAAACATTTGTGACGTTTGTGGAATCTGTCCGAAGAATCGAATGATCAGTTAGGGAGAAGAGAGAATCTATGGCTAAGAAGAGACCTGCTCAGTTCTAGGGTCAGAGGTTTGGTGGCTTCAAGAAGCCCAGGTTTCCAGCACCGCCAGTGATGAGAGGTTCAGGTGGACCGACTCAGTGGTCTCCAAGTAGAGGAAGAGGTTATGTTTCTTCACCATCTAAGGCACACAGTATAGCTTCCGTGGCAGTGATAGGGCCATCTAGGCCATAGGTTGATGATAGAGCATGCCATCTGTGTGGTCATATTGGGCATTGGAGGTTCAACTGCCCGAATAGAGACGTTGAAGTAACGCAACAGATGAGGCAGAGTCATCAAGGATCGGATCGATAGCAGCCCAGTGGTAACAGAGGACGAGGATGCGGTCAAGCATCTCAAGATGGATCGTCTGCTCAAGAAGCAGAGGTCGTGGACAGCAAGCAATGGCTCGATTCTATGTTATGAGTCAGCCGGAGGCGTTAGTCAACCCGCGAGTAGTGACAGGTCAGATGGAGTTATTTCATTCTGATATGTCTTCTTCTTGCTTTATATCTATTCTGGTTGACCCGGGTGCTACGCACTCTTTTATCACCTATAGTATGCTTGAGAATTGTCGTTTACCTGTTAGTCGTAAGAAGGATAGCTTGTTGTTAGAAACCCATATTGATGGTTCCTCGTTGCTTCGAGAAGAGTGTCCATCTTGTGTCTTGTCTTTCTTGGGACACCGCATTCAAGTGGACCTTATACCACTTGATATGCATGGTTTTAATGTTATCCTTGGAATGGATACCTTAGAGAAGTATAAGGTTGTTTTGGACTGTGGGTCCAAGCAGGCAGTGTTTGATGATGCTGGAGAGAAGTGGATCTTCCAAGGAGATAGGAAGATTCTTCCGACATGTCTGGTATCAGCTATGGTGGCATATAAGCTGTTACGACAAGGATGTGAGGCGTTCTTGGCTCATGTGCTGGATACCGTTATAGCTACCAAGGCGAAAGGTCTTAGCCTTGAAGAGGTGCCAGTTGTCCAGGAGTTTGCATATGTGTTTCCTGAGGAGTTTCCTGGTGTTCCCCCACCCCGAGAGATTGATTTTGAGATCAATCTGGTACCAGGAACACAGCCAGTTGCACAAACACCGTATAGGATGGCTCCAGTCGAGATGGAAGAGTTGAAGAAGCAATTACAAGAGCTACTGGACAAAGGTTTCATCCGACCGAGCACGTTGCCTTGGGGTGCTCCCGTGTTGTTTGTCAAGAAGAAGGATGGTTTGATGCGGTTGTGTATAGATTATCGGCAGTTGAACAAGGTCACGATCAAGAACAAGTACCCGTTACCGAGGATAGATGATCTATTCGATCAGTTGCGTGGTGCTACAGTGTTTTCGAAAATCGATATGTGGTCCGGATATCATCAGTTGAGGATAAAGGCGGATGACATACCAAAGTCAGCTTTTCGGATGAGGTATGGTCATTTCGAGTTTGTGGTTATGCCGTTTGGGTTAACCAATGCACCTGCTGCTTTCATGGACCTGATGAACAAAGTGTTCTATCTGTTCTTAGATCAGTTTGTTGTAGTCTTTATAGATGATATTTTGATCTACAATTGGGACAGGCTAGAGTATGAGCAACATCTTCATCGATCGTTGACTCTTCTTCGCCAACATCAGTTGTATGCCAAGTTCAGTAAGTGTGAGTTCTGGTTGGATGAAGTGACTTTCTTGGGTCACGTGATATCTGCTGAAGGAGTCAAGGTAGATTCGAAGAAGGTGGAATCTGTTGCAGAATGGGAGCAGCTGAAGACGCCGACAGAAGTTTGCAGTTTTCTGGGTTTAGTAGGATACTACTGGAGGTTTATCAAGGACTTCAGTGCGATTGCATCACCGATGACAAAGTTGACGAGAAAGGACGTACCTTTTTTCTGGGATGAACGATGTCAGCAAGCTTTCCAGAGTTTGAAGGAGAAGCTGACCAGTGCTCCAGTGTTGATCCTGCCAGAGCCTAGGAAGGGCTATGTGGTTTTCTGTGATGCTTCCAAGAAAGGCTTAGGTTGTGTGCTGATGCAGGAGGATCATGTGGTTTCTTTTGCTTCGCGACAGCTTAAGAAACATGAGGAGAACTATCTGACTCATGATTTGGAGCTGGCAGCAGTGGTTCATGCGCTAAAGATTTGGAGACACTATCTGTATGGAGAAGTGTATCAAATCTTTACGAATCATAAGAACCTGAAGTACATCTTCACACAGCAAGAGTTGAACATGCGACTGCGGCGATGGATGGAGTTGATCAACGACTATGGATGCACTATCGAGTATCATCCTGGTAAGGGGAATGTGGTAGCTGATGCGCTTAGTCGAAAGTCTTATTTTTCTTCCAAGAAGGCACAATTGAGTTCCCTGGTATGCCCTAGGCGGGATATGTTTGTCTCTTTGCGGCAGATGAACGTGTAGATGGAGGTTTCCTTGTTAGCTGGACTCTTAGCACAGATGTAAGTCAAGCCTACGTTGAGACAACAGATCAAAGATGCACAACAGACAGATGATGCGGTACAGTTGATCAGATCATAGTTCGGCAGCGAAAAGCGTGATGGGTTTCATGAGTCCGAGGATGGGCTAGTCTACTATCGTGATAGGATGGTGGTTCCTTATGTTGATGAGATGAGGGAGTTGGTGCTCGAGGAAGCACACGTCGATGTATGCTATGCATCCAGGTGTCACCAAGATGTACCATAGTCTGAAGGACTTGTACTGGTGGCCAGGCTTGAAGAAAGATGTAGCTAAGTTCATGGCTAGATGTGTGGTTTGTCAGTAAGTGAAGGCTGAGCATCAGAAGCCGAAAGGTACGTTGCAACCTTTGCCGATACCGTAGTGGAAATGGGATCATATAACCATAGATTTCGTAGTTGGTCTACCCAGGACAACTAGGAATCATGATTCCATTTGGGTGATCGTGGACAGATTGACGAAGTCTGCCCATTTCCTACCAGTAAAGACGACATTTACAGCTGAGAAACTCGCTCGAGTTTATGTGGATGAGATAGTATGTTTGCATGGTGTGCCAGCGACGATAGTTTCTGACAGAGGTCCTCAATTCACGAGTCGTTTCTGGGAACAGCTGCACAAAGCGTTGTGAATGCAGTTGAGGTTCAGTACCGCCTTTCACCCGCAGACAGATGGACAATCTGAGAGGACTATTCAGATTCTGAAAGATCTCCTTCGAGCTTGTGTTTTGCAGTTCCTAGGCAGTTGGGATATGCATCTCAGTTTGATAGAGTTTGCCTACAACAACAGTTATCAACAGAGCATTGAAATGGCTCCTTATGAGGCCTTGTATGGGAGGAAGTGTAGATCTCCTTTGTGTTGGTACGAGTCTGGTGAGCATCAGTTGTTGGGTCCTGAGTTAGTGCAGTAGACAACAAAAAAAATCAAAGTGATACAGCACCAGTTGAAAGTGGCACAAGACAGACAAAAGTCTTATGCAGACAATTGCCGACGACCTTTGGAGTTTCAGGTAGGAGACAAAGTGTATCTTAAAGTCTCATCATGGAAGGGAGTGCTAAGGTTTGGTCAGAAGGGTAAGTTGGCACCCAGGTATATGGGGCCTTACCCAATTATAGCATGTGTTGGTAAGGTAGCTTATGAGATAGAGTTACCTCCAGAGTTGCACAGGTTACATCCAGTGTTCCATGTCAGTATGCTGAAGAAAAGCCATCTAGATTCAGGAACAGTGGTACAGCCAGTAGAGGTTGAGCTTGATGAAGATGTGACCTACGAGGAAGGTCCTGTGGCGATCTTTGACATAAGGGTCAAGAAGCTGAAGAGGAAGGATCTGGTTCTTATGAAGGTTCTTTGGCATCATCGTGGGAGCTTGAGGAAGAGATGAGGAGGAAGTATCCCTCGCTTTTCTCTTCAGATTTTGGGGACGAAATCCCTTAAAGGGGGTTAGCTTGTAAGGACCCAGACCTTCATTTAGGGTTTACCCTGTTTGCTTTGCCTAACCTTGGTGCTTTGGTGCTTGCTAATCACCTTTGGTGGTGATTAGGGTTTGGTTGTGCTTTGTTGAGAGTTGGAGGTGCTACTTGCAAATGACCCAAGTCTAGGGTTTTGTTGGCAAGTTTGCCACCTTGTGAGGTGTTCCACTCTCTCTTTGCTTCCTCTAGGGTTGAGAGGAAGGCTTGGGCTCGTTGCTTGAGTTCTTTTGGGCCTGGTTGAGCTTGTTTGGGCCTTGAGGTGCCTTGTTTTGGCTTGGTTGAGCCTTGTGTCGCCCAAGAGATGTTTGTGTCGCCCAAGATGGAGAGTGTATCGGCCTAGGAGTGTTTGTGTCGGCCAATATGGATGTGTGTCTCCCATAGTGCAAGTGGTTGTGTCGCCCATGATGCTTGACCTAGCCTTGACCTTGTTTAGTGGACACTTGGTGCATATCTTGGACATGTGTATGGAGCTTGCTAGAGTGGTGGCTCGTGCACTAGGACAAGTGTCCCTAGGCAAGTGACACCTTGCTTGGACCAATCTTTTTTTCTCCTCCCTTTCCTTCTATATAGGCGGTTCCTTTCCTTAGCTTAGGGTCCCTTTGGTCCTTTGGTTCCTCTCCACCTTGTTGCATGACACAACCCTCTCTTTGCTAGTTGTGGCCGATACACCCCTTGAAGGAGCAAGTTTGGAGGCTGACACACCTTGGAGGAGCAAGTGGTGGCCCATATCCCTTGGAGCTCTTCTTCTTCCTTGCTTGGTGGTGCTTGGAGCTAGGAGCTTGGAGTTGCTTAAGGCAGGTTGCATAACTTCTAACCCTAGCTACACTATCTCCTTTTCTTTGTTCTTGCTCATATGTTGATGTTAGTTTTACATCTTGCTATAGTATCCTTGTTGGCCAATCACCTATGTGGTTTAGTGTTTCTTGGTGAGCAATACTCCTTTCTCTCTTTGGTCTAGAAGAGTGAGTTTAATCTTATAGTATCATATGCAACACCCCTCTTTCTTAGTCGATTGAGGTGAGCATGTGTTCTAGTTGCTTGAGCAACACTCTCCTCTCACCATGGACTAGAAGGGTGAGCTCGGTTGTTGTGGACCTTGTTTAGGGTTGGTGTTGTATTGCCCGATGGGTGATAGGTGGTGTGCAAGACTCCACTTTCTAAGTTGATTGAGGTGAGCCATCTCCTTGATCCTCTAGGGTTTTGGGGTATCTTGTGCTTGAGGAAGAAGATGACCTTGTGAGATGTATCTTGGTTGAGTTGGGGATGATGAGGTGCTTCCCGACAACCCTCTAGACTAGACTTGAACGACATGAGTATGTGTGTGAGTTGGCCGACAGGCCTGTGTTGGGCGATGTGTTGTGGTGTAGGGCGACACCTTTGGTCCTTGTGACGGGCGTCACATTACCCTTGTATCGGCCGACAGGCCTGGTGGTGACGGGCATTCCCCGATAGGTATGGAATGCCCGACATGCACTCCTCTAACGCGCGACGCAGCGTCGTTCGACTGCACATAACGCAGTGTTGCTGCTTGCTTACATATCGACCGTTGTGCTTTATGCTTTGGGTGAGGGCTGGTGGCCGACACAGTCTTTTAGTGAGGGTTCATGGTGACCTATAGTGAGGGTCCCTGGTACTTTTAATGATGGTTCATCTCGTTATGCAAACAGCCTTGTGGTTATGTGCTTAGTAAAATGATGATAACCCCTGGTATAGATAATATCTTAGTCTGGCTACACATATGTAAGTGATTATCTACTAATGCTAAGAATGATAGTGGTAATGGTAATGACAACGCTTGTTCTCTATATCCAACTTGACTATATGCATAAAGTAATCACCTTGCTTATTTGTATAATACTTAGATGAGGATAAAAATGGTTTGCTTAATAATGTGCTTGATGCACTTGATCACCTAATAATGTAAGATTGATAATTATAGAATCTTGAATGTCATCTCATGATAGTAAGCATAGTCCTTATGTTGAAACTATGATCATTGTATACCCTAACCATGCAGGTGATGTTTATCCATGAAAAGGTTATGAGAAATATGTGATGAGTAACATCACTTTGATAATTACTCTTATGGACGAGATTGCATATATGATGTGTTTGTCCCATGATGATGATGATGTAAACCCTGAGAGGTAGTGGAAACATGTGTTGAGGGATTGAGATCCCATGATATATGTGATCCTTGAGATGGATCTTGATTGATTGGCAAGAGGCCAAGTGATAACATGTGATGTGGATCCTTGTGATGAATCAGTATGATGTGAATGGTAGTATAGGCATAATGTTGAGTTTATGTTGTTTATTTCCTGTTATAATTGCATGTTACACAACTTAGTTGAATCTTGCAATCCATATAAAAGATACTAATTAATCACAGTGAAATCTATCATGTAGTTGCCTTGGCCATAGATCCATCATCGTCAGGAATTGGTGATGGTGAAATGGGTTCTCCTGCGGGTTAACTCGGAGCACATAATTTTGAATATGCGAGGTTTCTCCTAGCCTAAAGTGAGGAGGTAAGAGTGCAACTACGGTTGTAGACTCAAGGGTGCGGATTCAGGCCCGTATCCCAATTGTGATGAAGTGCATGGGGAACAGGCCCATGCCTCAGGATATGTGATATAAGGAGCATGAATGCGTTCATGGCTCAGAGCACGGTGAATAGGCCCGTGGCTCAGTTTCACTAGCACCGAGACTTGTACCGAGGCGGGCTAGGCAGAGGGTAGCCTGACCCTGTGGCTAAGATCACTTCAGCATGAGACTGCGGTCCTGATTGTGTTGTACTCGTGCACTGACCACGAGGGGCGAGGTCGTGGAGTCTGGCTCTTCCATTGACCTTGTATGGCACCGGCTTGGGTTTCGCAACCGAAGGTTGGATTTGAGCGGTACGGCTCACTTCCTCAGGGCATAATAATACGTAATTTAGCCGAATAGTATTACTGCTTAAGACAAACACGAAACATTGGTTGAGCCCTTGTTTGTGTAGTTAACTCTGTTATATCTTGCAGTTGTTTATATGTTTATCATATGTGGTAGATCCTTATAAATCTTATCTTGTTAATCATGTTCCTATAGTTGAATATATGTTGGAATACATCTAGTGGACTTGATAAGTGTTCTTACTATATTTTTTATCAGTTAGCTGCTTTATATATACCTGAGGTTTTGTAGTTGCGGCGGGGGAGTTATGTTTTCCGTTGGGACAATGTTCAATTGTCTCACCTCGCTTGTTTACACCCCTTTCTAGGTAGTCGAGCTAGACGTGGTGGTGGTCGCGGAGTTGCGGCCGAGCAGCAAGAAGATCAGTAGAAGGAAAGCGATGGATATGTTGTTGTTTTGGATGTTTTGTGATAAAGTCTAGAGGCATCCCTGTACTCTCAGGTCCTTGGCGGTGTTTCGACGATTGTTTCACGATGTACATTTGTAGATGTTTTGTATATCTTGTTGCGGGCCGGATGTGGGCCATTATATATGTATAAACAGGTGTTGAACTCATGAGATGATATGACAGGACAGTTGTTTCTCAAAGCTGTGGACATGTATCAAGGCTTGTATAAATGTATATAACTTGTTTTCTTGCAAGATGTGGACTGGAATGTAATAGTTTTCTCAGTTTAACAGTTTTCCGCAATCGGTTTTAATTAACCCGTGTTTTCAATAATATGTGGTTATGGTGATTTCCGCACGTTTTCGCGTAACACCTCGTTGTCTGTGTGATAGTGGGATGTGTTACCACATGTTACACATTTTTTATTAGCTACCAAATCGTGTTTCTTGTGTTGGCCTCTTCGAGAGATGCGAGTCATGAACTTCTAGAGCTTGGTCTGGTTCGAATGTACGAGAGTACTCGGGATCAGAGCTGCATCCGGTCTATTTCCCGTACGAGTCTGTATCTGGCTCCCTTGAGAGAGGTTTCCGGAAGCTGTAGCCCAGAAGCTCCAAAATAGGGTCTGACGGCAGGGAGAGTGCCGCTACAAAAAAAAGGGGAAATAGAGAGAACATACAGTAAGAGACCAGAGGGGAAAAGGAGGGGGAGGGGAAGGAAGAGGAAGGGGAAGGTGAATGTACCTCAATTCCTTTGGTAGTGCTCCTTGTGCCAAAGAAGGAGGTCGTCCGTAGACGATGTGTCAGGTTCTCGCATTGCGGTGCAGCACGGGAGACAGAGTGCGTACAGTCAGTGTTGTTAGAGATATAGAGTGTGGGTTATTATTGTTAGGATTAGGGTATTATTATATAGAGGATTCGAGTTTATTAGATTCACGTTGCAAATAGAATTAGATTCCTTTTAGGTTTAATTAAGAGTCATAATCAAAATAGGATTCTAATAAAATTTAATTTTAATAAATATAACTCTTTAATGGGCCTTTAATTGGGCCTGATGCCTGGGCGGCTCGCCCAGCCCGCCTGGGCACCCGTCTAAACCGCCTAGCCGCCTGGATTGGATGCGAACTCGTGGGCGCCTATATTTATGGAGTCAATGGGCCGCCCAGCCCGCCTAGGTGCGCCTAGGCGCCGCCTAGGCAGCCGCCCTGACAACACTTACATGCAGGTGGATTTAGCACATTATAACCTACTCTGTGATATATGAGAAATTTTATAACATCCAAGTCTAAGGGAGAAGAAATGTTATACATCTTCATCATGCATACGATTTGCTTAAGAATGTTTCTTGGGGTCCACAAATTTTCTTTCTTTCAAATTATTGCATTTAATATGTGTTACTCTTATCTATTGCCATCGAGTACAATGTCAAATTTAGTGCTCTAACATTTACACTATATCTACATACCTACGTTTTTTACTGCCTACTACTTGCAACTAATACTATATATTATGGGGAGAGATTTAGTGAAAGATAAGTTCTTCTCTTATTTTCTCTCCTTTTTGTTGCAAATTCGTCACTCTGGGTTTTGTCCTACTCAAATAAAAGTTCTTTACCACTACACCGTAATACTTAACACCAATTAGCTGAACCAAAAAAAGTAATGGCAATGCACTACTGTTGTTTCAGTTGACCAAATTCCCAGCCATCGTTACAACCTACGTCATGCTGCATTTTTTGCAACACGTATGGACATTGCACAAAATTCAACTTAGCTAACATATTCATCCTTCCATTAAAAATTATTGATTACAAACGGCAAAGGCTGAAGAAGTTGCAAGTAAGTAATTACAAGCTTAGATTCCAGGTCTAAGAAATACATAGAAACAACACCACCCTTCATTTGAACTAGGGGTGTACGGTGCGGGTACGGTGCGGGTCTGGCCATACCCATACCCATACCCATCTAATTTAGCGGATTCGGTTCCAGTTCTAGACCCGCATAATACAAAACCTGGACCCGCACCATATCCGTACTCATAATAATAGCGGGTATGCGGTGCGGGTATGCGGGTAAGTCGTTCTATAAAACATCATATTATTTATATAAGTGAAATGGCTATATTATATATATTTAATATCATTATTTTATAATATATTAATATGTAGTAGTTATATTAGACAATACTATATTTTATACATTAACATTAATTGAGTAATTCATTACATATTTGTAGTCATGATCATAACCTTTAACTTATGTAGAAAGTAATGTAAATTAGTAGACATTTTGATTTTAAGTTTATATGTGATGCTCATTGTTGTAACAAGAATACTTAATTCTTAATTATATGACTACTCTAAACCTTATTGTGGTTAGAGTAGGATATAATCTCAAGAATTATATTAGTTAGACTAGTAAAGTATGATATATATAACATATTATTTAAGTAGTTACTTATATGATATATATAACATATTATTTAAGTAGTTAATTATGTATAGCGGGTACACGGGTCTAGCGGGTCTGGGTCCAAGCATACCCATTATTGGACCCGCTTATATGCAGGTCCAAGGGTATACGGGTCCAAAGGTATACGGGTATAAAAAATTAGACCCGTGACGGGTTTTTTAAGGGTCCGGATTTGCGGGTCCGCGGGTCTACCCGTACCCATTTACAGCCCTAATTTGAACCCATTTAGTGGCACACCATGGACCGCTACAATTTATGACTGCAATGTACACTTGACAAGGACCATATTTAGGGAAAATAAATCATATTTTGACACATTTTTCTATATCCAGACAGCTAAACTCATCTACTACTTGCACTACCATTGATATTTTATCTATTATATTGTTAGGATGCAACCTGCATCAGTTATCTATTTTTGTAATTAATGACAATTTCTTTCATGAATCTCAAATTATTGGTTTGTATTCATTATATATGATACTAAAAAAGTGTGGGTTTTTTTTACTAATTATAAAGTTATCATTATCTTTTTCACAACTAATTATAATCATGTGCACCATTTTATTTTTCTTACAATCTCCTTTTATTGTATCTCTTCCCACATTTTCTCTCATTATTATCCATATGTTGCTTGCCACTCTCTTATGTATTCCAGCTTATATCATTCAAGATGTGAATATATTGGTTTAGTAGCCTAGAAAATATTTCGTACTTTCATAATTGACTTAACCTCTTTTTTTAGAAGACATTCATGTACAATATTCGTTGAGTGTTATAATTTTCTACAAAAACCCATTGTTAAATTTACTTGTTGTTAATGATAAATGAATAATACTAGGAAAATATAACTTTATTGTCTTATTTGTGTAGCATAATATTTTTACATTTTACTTATTGATGTCACACATACACACAACATTAAAAATTCATACCAAGTACTCATATTATGTTTTCTCTATTTGAAGATATATTTTGTCTGGACATTTTAGAATTTGGACAATAATTTTAATATAAAGCTAATTACACAGTCAACAATGTATAACTATATCCATTTTTGTCTTCATGAAATGTTACATATACCTATGCTCTTTCATTTTAGATATACCATTTATTTATTTATTTTGAAGGTAAGAAAGCTACATTAGTACTATGATATCCACTCTAATTATTAGTAAAATATAAACTGGCTAATTTTTCAATTATAGACTAATAGCTATACATTTTTTTTGAAAAAGATTATACATTTCATAACTATTTTAGTTGTTTCCCCAAGTATAGATGTAATCTTTCAATAAATTATATGAAGTTTTTTTTCTTCATACAAAGATTTTTCAAGGAAAAACATCAGACATATCAAGGGATACATACTCATACATAAAAAATGAACTCACTAGAACTATTTATATCTCTAGTTTATTTAATTTAAATATATATATATAATCTATTATAAGATTTAAAGCACAAATAGTTATATATCTTTTTATCCATAATTTTAAAATACTATTATGAAAAAATACAATATGTTTTTTCTTCAAATTATCAAAAAAAATTATATATGATCATTACAATGTTAAGTTTATAACTATTTTTATTTTTATATACAATGTTTTTTCCGCCTGATGTTACTTGTACATGACACTTTTTTAACATTTATTAAATATGGCATTCAATTTTCACAGCTTCTTATATTATATATTTAATTTGTAGTTTTTTATAACGTATTTGTACATATACAATATGACACGTGCATGTGCACATATGCATTCACTAGTGTGTGTGTGTGTGTATATATATATATATATATATATATATATATATATATATATATATATATATATATATATATATATATATATATATATATCGATCTACTGCGGACTGTGCGGACGGTCGCGCGCGTACCAGTTTCATCGCTGCGTGACTTCTTTTTTCTCCTCGTTGTTGCGTTTTTAGTCCATTATCCGTAGATTCCACCTAAATGAAACTAGAGTTCATCTTGCCCATGCTTTCACGCTCTCCATTCGTTGGTCACCGGGTCAAACTTTCCTTCCTCTTCGGTAAGAATCTCCATTGAAGCCTTAGATGTGGTTTCTGTGGATCAAGTTTACATAGACGGCCATCTTGGCAATCCGTGATACTATTTCACATAAATGGTTGTTCTCTTGACAATGGAAGATTGTTAATGATATGATTACAGTTAATACAAATGATTGGGTGGTACCTGCAACGGACTGGTTTCATATCTGAAAGTTTCAACAGCAAGCATATATGCATCTAGCACATTCATACAGAAATCATGTAAATTATGTGGCATCTCGAAACCTTTGTGAGTATGTTCTAGCCTGCGTGAGAAGTCTACCGAGAGAAAGAAACCAAATTGTGTAAAATATGTTGGTTATCAGACGTTCATGATCGTACTTGTCAGGTAGAGCTAATTTGCAACTTCGTGATTGATTCAGCAGACAGAAGCCGACATATAACATATTCAGATATACACAATATTGGATGTAAGTGTTGCATTGCGAAAGGTTAACAGAAAGGGAAAAGCATTCAAAGGAGAAGAAGACATATAAAATGTCTACGTAAGGTTTACTAACGAGGGGATTAATGTCCAAAGTCATATTAGATTAATTTAGGTGTTTCGAGAAGAGTGGGCAATTATGCATGAATCACCGAGACTCGATTTTGTAATCCTATTACCAACTGCTCAAAAGCAATTACTGCAGACAGTGTCAGACAAGAAATCCAGTAAATTTCTTGTCGCCGCACATGATGATTCCTCCCTAGACAAGGTGCAAACGGTTCCTCCTCGCACCGCGACCTTGTAGTCAATCACATTGAAGACGCACATATACTATACCTTCCAATCCAAGCGACACCTGAAAGCCATACCCATAAAATAGGTACTCATGACGGGAGGAAAGACAGTGTTGGCGGATAGGTGGGGGTGGTCTAGATGAATCACGGAGGTGTTGCTAAGAAGAAAATCATGGATGGGTCGCTAAGAAGAACGATAGGCGGGGTGTGGACATCGATGACATCGGAATCGGCAGATGATGCACTAAAAATGCAACAGCTGGGAGAAACAAGAAGTCACGCAGCGATGAAACTGGGACTGGCGCGACCGTCCGCACAGTCCGCAGTAGATCGCCGATATATATATATATATATATATATATATATATATATATATATATATATATATATATATATATATATATATATATATATATATATATATATATATATATATATATATATATATATATATATATATATATATGTGTGTGTGTGTGTGTGTGTGTGTGTGTGTGTGTGCACTGTAAAAAGAGCGAGTTTGTAAAATATATTAGAAAAACTTCCATTAACCAATCATGTTACTTCATTTCAAAATACAACACTCTCCTTGGTCTTCTCTCTTCTATCCTTTTTTTCAAGATTTTTGCTATTATATTTATTTCTTTTTTGTCTTCCATCGGAAACTCCCCATCCCACTACTTTTATGCACTTCACTCCCACCCTCTCAGGTACACTCTCTTTGTCTCCTTAACCGCCCTTCACTCTTTCCAACTCAATCTACCATCTCCTCCACTTTTCTCTCTTCTACTCCCAATCGTTCCTCTTCTAACGTCTCCACTTAGACCCTATCAACCTTTCACACTCCCTCCTTATCATTATCATTACCAAAATTAATTATAACATAATCCCACCACAAATTAAAAGGACCACTCAACGTGGATCTTTTTTTAAATTATCACTTCTCTTCCCACTTAAACTCGGGGAACCTTTCACATTCCCTCATTATTCTTAACTCTCTCTCTTCCAGATTTTTTCATCCTTTTTTATTTTTTATTTTTTAAAATGCCTCACGGTTTTTCGCACCATCATCACCCATGTTCATCCATCAACTCTTATACGTCACCCACAATCACGATCAGATTACCTATTCTATAGGAAAATTTTCGCAACTAATTTTCTTTATTCTCTCTTGCTACATTTTTTCAACCATTTTTCGGAGATCTTATTATCACAACTAAATCCTCTACTTTTTTTTTTGAAGTTAAACAGACAAATTTCATTATGGAGGGGTCATACGACATCTACATGCGGAGAAAAACAAACTAAAAGACCACACAGATCAAGAACGGATACAAACCACCACACATATCGGAATCTGATAAGGACAATGATGTATAGATTCATCTTCTCCTTCACTGGCTAAGGCAGCTTTCTATGAGGAATACTTTCAACCTGAGTATGTATATGTGGTAGAGTACCTACAACAAACCGGTGTTCCAAAATGATATTTTTTCCGCACTTGGTGCCATACAAACTCTACAACAAAATTGACCGAGAAAGAAAAATCTACAAAATTGACCGAGAAAGAAAAATCTACCACGAAAAGAGAAAACAACGCTGATTACCAGTGAGATAGACAAAACAAGAGAACAATCTAAATAGAAAGTCAATAAAAGAGAAAGGGATAGGAAACTCGTCGCAGCCGGACTCAACAACAGGGAGGAAGAAGACCGCTGCCTCCAAAGACACCACGTCCACACACCTCCCGAAGAAGAGACCATGCTGATGACGGACGAGAAGAGGCTGAGGGGGAGCGGGGCACCGCTTTACGGCGGCCAAACCCCCTCCCCAGCCAGCCGCCTATACAAGAAGAAATCCTAGCAGCGCTAGGGTGAGAGCGGGGAGAGCAGCCGTTCCACTAAATCATCTACTTTTTCCTCATCCTTCACACTTTCTCCCACTTTCTTTCTTTTCCTCAACCGCTTCAATCTATCTATCCACGAGTGCATACTCATACGTCGCACTCCCTTCTCCAACACCCAACGTCTGTTGACCTAACCACTCCACTCTCTATCAATTTTGTTCATTCTTGTATCTACACATCATTCCTTCTCCACTTAGTTTAGTACATACCACAGATTGTGATCAAGGATTACAGAAATTTGGTCGTTGTAGTACATAATTTGTTGACGGAACCATCGTCCGTAAGCAAGGAAGATAGACAAAGGTCAGTTATGATGGAGGTATTGGTTATTGATTAGTAAGAGGTTCTATATTCAACCCCCCTTAGGATGGCATCATTAACACCGTGTTCTCTTATTTATACTACTTCTTGTATTTGATCCTTATATATAATCTCAATGCTTAATATTCCCTAACCGAGTTGTCCAGATCTGCATACGGTGAAGAGCAACGGTGGCATGGATGGTCATATCAAATTTATCCCTACATTTATGTATGATTTTATACAAGAATGAAGATTACCGAGAAGTTGGTAGGCGTCAGTATGTATTGTTGTCTTCTTGATTGGTATGTTTAATTTCGTCATTGGTATTCGGGCTCCTGTAACTTTTTTATTCTTCAATATTTTTTCCTTGTTCTAACCTCTACACGCTTTCTGTTACATACCTAAGAATATAATTTTTATAGTATGTTTATGTAGAAAAATGCAGCCGCAATTTTTTTTTCACGTGCTCAGAATTTGCAAGGCACTATTTTTCTGTGTTCTTATATGAGTTCAGATGTATTATGGGCCGCTAGATGTAATCTCCTATTGCACTCCACTCCCTATCAATTTTGTTTATTCTTGTATCTACACGTCAATCCTTCTCCACTCAGCTTAGTACATGCCACGTATTGTATTCATAATGAATCAAGGATTACAGAAATGTGGTCGTCGTAGCACAATAATTTGTTGATGGAACCGATCACCCGTAGGCAAGGAAGACAGACAAAGGTCAGTTATGATGGAGGTATTGGTTATTGCTTAGTAAGAGGTTTTATATCCACCCCCCCCCCCCCCGGATGACATCATTAACACCGTGTTCTCTTATTCATACCACTTCTTGTATTTGATCATTATATATAATCTCAGTGCTTAATATTCCCTAACAGGTTTCTGGAATTAACTTCCTATTTTATAGCTGATCTATACGTGCTTAATATTCCCTAACAGGGTTGTCAATATCTGCATATGGTGAAGAAAAACAGTGGCATGGATAGTCATATCAAATTTATCCCTATATTTATGTATGATCCTAAACAAGAATGAAGAATACCAAGAAGTTGGTAGGCGTCAGTATGTATTGTTGTCTTCTTTATTGGTATGTTTAATTTTATCATTGGTATTCGGGCTAGTTCCTCCAAAATTTTTATTCTTCACTATTTTTCTCCTTATTCTAACATCTACATGCTTTCTGTTACACTAGGTATAAACACGGGCCTAGGAGTAGTTATAATGTAATTTGCAAGTGTGAATTAAGTAAACAGACCTTGATTCTATGTAATTTGAAAAAATATTGACGAAAATTGCAGAACTAATGCAGAACCAGTCGGTAAAGGTGGTGTAATGGATGCAACGATGGTCAACACTATGTCAATATGAAACCATAGGCTTCAGATCATCATGACCCACTACATTACAAATAATGATAGAAATAGATGCTCACAAGCAATTCTTTATACCAGTTATGTGATCTACAAAAGGAAATGCCTCTTAACATGTACAACAAAGGGATACGCAATCGTCAAGTAGGATAACCCCTAGTTTAAGGAGATAGTAATACCACTTTCTGGAAAGAGTAGAAATCACACAGATGTCTTTACGTGGTGTTGCTTGACTTACTCTCTTGCCCCAAATTTATTAAACGGTAACAATGTAGGATTGTCGCTTAGAAAGGTGTTCCTAGAATGTCGTTCTTCGTAAACATTGAATCCAATAATTTAAACTTTTATGCTTCATATAGCCACTAACATACTATTCTTATATGGGCAATAAGCTATACAACAATCCATCTAACTAATCTATGAATTGACAGACTGGTCCTATCACATCCAACGTTCTAGGATCTGTACTTGCAATTGTTTTGAGATCCCAGTGCTCCAATATAAATTGCCAGAAACATGCTTACCCCATCCATAACTTTTCATGTGGTGTGCAAACATCAACAATGCATATAGAGGTCTGAAATCCTGCCTGGGAGATGCAATAGCTACTGCCAATCATCACTTTGTCAACACCAAAAAATATAACACCTGTTGCGTTTTCTTGATTCCATTCTTTCATAGCTTTCCATTTTTAGTTATATGAACGTCTCCTGTTTGATAGAAGTCATGTGACGCAGCTTGATAAAGTGAAAAACTCAATAATACTTTTTTGCAATCAAAGAATCATGCATTGAATCTGAAAAAATGAAAAAAAAATATTGACTTGTATCAAAAAAAAATTATTTATCACTCTTTAATCTGTATGTAAGAGAAGTTTTGTTTCATTATAGTACAGATCATTGAAATGATATCATCTTGGTGGACTTATCATTGTAAATGATAATCTTATTGTACATTATGTGGACGTTTATGGGGTTTAGTATTTATTGTCTTAATTAATGTACACAAGGTAATATATGTAGACTATCTACGAATGATAACTCCGTTTAAAATGCATGTAGAGTTCTGAGTCAATTATAAATGCAAAAGATCTAAACCACGAAATAGGAAAGTCCAACAACATATTCATAATTCAAATTATTGGAATCGTTTTTAGGATATAGTGAATTTGTGTGAATATAGTTAGTTACGCGTACATGAGTTACACACGTGTAGTTACATATTACCTAAATGGGTTGTTAGCTCTTCCTATATTTTCTGTATAAGCATCTCCTTACCTAAATAGGTTGTCAACTCTTCCTATCCTTTGTTCTATTCTTTATTGGTAACTTGATAGAATGGCATGGCCTATATAACGAAGCTGCCATCGTTGGCGTGGATAGCAACGATCATCTACCCCTTATACCCCTATTTTATTTCTTTCCTAGTTGTCTATTGGTTCTAGCCACAACATCTAGCAAAATGGGCACCTGTATTGTGGAGAAGCTCAAGAGAAGTGGCGGAGGGACTTTCCTGGGTAAAATACTAGTCAGAACTTATTGTGACTCTCTACGTTATTAAAAATTAATACGGAACAACCAATCGAGGCCATAAAGGCAGAAGATGATTTGTTTGGCCTACTGTAGCGTTGCTGGGGATGACTGATGAGGCACTAAGAAACACTTTTCAGGAGTAACTGAAGAGGCACCAGGAAACGTCCAACTGCCCAAACATGCAGCCGTCATTCCATTTTGCCTTGCAGTCAGCTTCTGGTTTTGCTAATCCTACAGACCAGAGAGAGTATGATACGGAGATACTGATGATTTTGGATTTCTCATGGAGTAAAGTACGCTCTGTAAATTTCATACGAATAAAGAAGGAAGAGAAAAGTGTTAGAACTTCATAGCACCTATACATACGGATAATGACTTCCGACCACGCAAATTGGTAGAAGAATATAAAGTTTTTACAGAAAACACAAAAGATAAATACCATTTTGACATGCTCTCCAGAAATCTTCGAAATTTCCAGACAACTTCCGGTCAAGTGGAGACACAGTGAAAAATTATATTTTCATTGACAACTTCTTGTCCACAACAAAACAGGATTTCATCAACCTTCTCAATTAATTCTCTTGAGGATTCACTTGTTGATGGGTATGCCACCCTCATACAAAGAGATTGGATGAGCATCACAAAATCTTATTATATAGCCTCCTGTAAACGAAAAACATCACGACATGCACTCATGAACGTAACCTGTAAATGGATCGAGGAAGAAGAGGGGGGTGGGACTGAAGGAAGAGAGAGCAAATAATGAGATAGGGGTTAGAGTCGTAGGTCCTCTGTCGAGCCGAGGATGCCGCCTCCTTTCTCACGCTGCTCCTTTTTTCAGCCGGACCGTTGACCTCCTTCTATTGGTTCCATGCAGCCGTCTCCAAACGACAGAAGGGGCGCTGAAGAAATGTCCAAACCTCCAAGCATCTTCTGATTTTCCTTCGCTGCCAACACTCTGGAGAGTTCCGATTTCGTGATGCGGTGGAGATGCTGACGCTTCTCGGATAGCTATCGGACCTCTTTATTCCTCCGTGAATAAACATGACAAATTTACGCAGGAGCCCTCAACTATATATTTGTTTGTAAGTTATAAAAATGTTGGAAAAAATTGCATATAAACCCAGAATGCCGTTGGGAAAAATTGCATAATTAATCCCCAACGGCCTTTATTGTATAACTAGAAGTAATGACACTATATTTATTTAAGGATCTGAGGTTTTAGTCCTCATTCCACTGCACTGAGGTTTTAGTCTCCATGTCATATATATTATATTTTAGGCACTAAGGCTTTAGTCCTCTTGCCAATGCACTGAGGTTTTATTCCTCCTGCAAAATTTTTACTTATTTGTCCTTGAGGTTTTAGTCCTCCTGTCGTTGCATTGAGGTTGCAGTCCTTCCAAAAAATCTATATTTATTTGGAACTGAAGTTTTAGTCCTTCTGTCCTTTGGTATGGAATATATGGGTTCTCATCCTACTTTTTGGTATATGCTAGTCTTTTTATTACTCACCAGTAGCTGCTTATGAATTGTGATATGATTGTGACATTGTTTCGAGGCAAGAAATATCGTGTTGTTTCTCTTATTCATCATGTACTCTCTTTGACATCCACTTGGATAGTACTTTTCCTCTTCTATGGGCAGCTTTTGGTATACTTGATGTCCTTTTTCCTTTAAATGCTCAATCTATATTGTATTGTACATATCAACTTTTATGTCGACAACATTCATTTTGTCTTCTCTTGTGGGGTATGCTTCCAACCTCAGGTGTAGGACATGGTGGACATGATAAGCAGACATGGACTTAGCTTCTGAAGCTGACTCTCGGGGACATATACTTGACATAGTTTAGATATCCCTCTACTTAGATCCTGATATTGTTGTTTTCATGTAAACCCCAAATGTGATAATATTATGTAACCTTGATAAATCCAATATAGTCATGGTTTCTTATTTCACTGCTACACTTTGGTCTTTTGAATATCATTACTTGAGAAATGAAAAATTTACACATATTCCAACATACCTTCTCAGGAGTGGATCCCCTCTCGGGACCCACTCCTTACACTCATCACACCCAATCTATACCTTTATGACAACCTACTTCAAGATCACATTGGGTAGTTCCAAAACATGACGATTGTCACATCACCATTATAGTGACTTCAGGTCAAAGGACCATAACACCGTTTTCACAT
Organism: Alisma plantago-aquatica; assembly: GCA_963693085.1. Taxonomy (NCBI): domain Eukaryota; kingdom Viridiplantae; phylum Streptophyta; class Magnoliopsida; order Alismatales; family Alismataceae; genus Alisma; species Alisma plantago-aquatica. Next base: position 1,030,371,365 of record OY856410.1, on the reverse strand, counting down.
TTGAGAGTCAAATATGATTATAACAGTTTATGAATCACTCTCAAGGAGGGTCTCATCAATACATGTGTTCTTTAACAAGTACATATGAGTTTGAATTGGTATCCAATATTTATGGCCCATGAGACGTGGTCATCATTCATCACACTTACTAGTCTTGTGCGTCTTCCAATCCACAATTATTACTTGACTAGGGACGTTTTAAGAATATTATTCTTAGCATACATTAGGATCTCATGTTCAAGTCACAAATTTATAAGGAGTGGGACCCGAGAGGGATCCACTCCCTACTTAATTTGAGGAATAAATCTGTCTATTTCAAACAAACTAAAAAGGTATGTAGGAATAGGTGTAAAATTTTCAATTCTTAGATGATGACATATAATAAGACCAAAGTATAACAACAATACTATATTCAATTTATCAAGATTACAAAAGAATCTCCCATTAAGGGGCTTACATGAAAGTTACAATATCAAGATCTAAGTAGAGGGACATCCAACTATCTCAAGTCTATCTACCCGAGAGTTCCGCCTAACCAAGTCCATGTCACCATGTCAAGTCTTCCAAGTCCTACACATAGGTTAGAAGCATACCCCACAAGAGAAGATAAAAATGGATGATGTCAGCATAAAAGTCGATATGTGTGTGTTAATAGGATATTGAGCAACATTATAAAATAAGGACATCAAATATAACAAGCAATCCCATAGAAGAGGAAAACTACTATCTAGGTGGACATAAAAAGAATAAGAAATTACAATAAGATGGTAAATAAGAGCAATAAATCCATGTGTTCTACATGTGACAATACTAGAGAAATACTAATGAGGCACTAAGAAACACTTTTCAGGAGTAACTGAAAAGGCACCAGGAAACGTCCAACTGCCCAAACATGCAGTCGTCATTCGATTTTGCTCTACAGTCAACTTCTAATTTTGCTAAGCCTACAGACCAGAGAGAGTATGATACAGAGATACTGACGATTTTGGATTTCTCATGGAGTAAAGTACGTTGTGTAAATTTCATATGAATAAAGAAGGAAGAGGAAAGTGTTAGAACTTCATAGCACCTATACATACGGACAATGACTTCCCACCACGCAAATTGGTAGAAGAATATAAAGTTTCTACTGAAAACACAAAAGATAAATACCATTTTGACATGCTCTCCAGAAATGTTCTCTTCGAAATATCCAGACAACTTCCGGTCAAGTGTAGACACAGTGAAAAATTATATTTTCATTGACAACTTCTTGTCCACAACAAAACAGGATTTCATCAACCTTCCCAATTAATTCCCTCGAGGATTCACTTGTCGATGGGTATGACACCCTCATACAAAGAGATTGGATGAGCATCACAAAATCTTATTATATAGCCTCCTGTAAATGGAAAACATCGCGACATGCACTCATGAACGTAAATGGATCGAGGAAGAAGAGGGGTGGGACTGAAGGAAGAGAGAGCAAATAATGAGAAAGGGGTTAGAGTCGTAGGTCCACTATCGAGCCGAGGATGCTGCCTCCTTTCTCACGATGCTCCTTTGTCCAGCCGGACCATTGACCTCCTTCTGTTGGTTCCATGCAGCCGTCTCTAAACAACAGAAGGGGCGCTGAAGAAATGTCCAAACCTCCAGGCATCTTCTGATTTGCCCTCGCTGCCAACACTCTGGAGAGTTCTGATTTCATGATGTGGTGGAGAAGTTGACACTTCTCGGATAGCTATCGGACCTCTTTATTCCTCCACGAATAAGCATGACAAATTTACTCAGGATCCCTCGACTATATATTTGTCCGTAAGTTATAAAAATGTTGGAAAAAATTGCATATAAACTCAGAATGTCGTTGGAAAAAATTGCATAATTAATCCCCAATGGCCTTTATTGTATAACTAGAAGTAATGACACTATATTTATTTAAGGATCTGAGGTTTTAGTCCTCATTCCACTGCACTGAGGTTTTAGTCCCCATGTCATATATATTATATTTTGGGCACTAAGGCTTTAGTCCTCTTGCCAATGCACTGAGGTTTTAGTCCTCCTACAAAAAATTTATTTATTTATCCTTGAGGTTTTCGTCCTCCTGACGTTGCATTGAGGTTGCAATCCTTTCAAAAAATCTATATTTATTTGGAACTGAGGTTTTAGTCATTTTGTCCTTTGGTATGGAATATATGGGTTCTCATCCTACTTTTTGGTATGTGCTAGTCTTTTTATTACTCACCAGTAGCTACTTATGAATTGTGATATGATTGTGACATTGTTCCGAGGCAAGAAATCTCTTGTTGTTTATCTTATTCATAATGTACTCTCTTTGAGATCCACTTGGATAGTACTTTTCCTCTTCTATGGGAAGCTTTTAATATACTTGATGTCCTTTTATCTTTAAATGCTCAATCTATATTTTATTGCACATACCAGCTTTTATGCCGACAACATTCATTTTGTCTTCTCTTGTGGGGTATGCTTCCAACCTCAGGTGTAGGACATGGTGGACATGACAAGAAGACATTGACTTAGCTTATGAAGCTGACTCTCGGGGACACATACTTGGCATAGTTTAGATATCCCTCTACTTAGATCCTAAAATTGTTGTTTTCATGTAAACCCCAAATGGGATAATATTATGTAACCTTAATAAATCCAATATAGTCATGATTTATTATTTTACTGCTACACTTTGGTCTTTTGAATATCATTACTTGAGAAATGAAAAATTTACACCTATTCCAACATACCTTCTCGGGAGTGGATCCCCTCTCGGAACCCACTCCTTACACTCATCACACCCAATCTATAACTTTATGGCAACCTACTTCAAGATCATGTTGGCTAGTACTAAAGCATGACGATTGTCACATCACCATTATAGTGATTTCAGGTCAAAGGACCACAACACCACTTTCACATTTGAGAGTCAAATATGATTATAACGGTTTATGAATCACTCTCAAGGAGGGTCTCATCTATACATGTGTTCTCTAACAAGTACCTATGAGTTTGAATTGGTATCCAATACTTATGGCCCATGAGATGTGGCCATCATTCATCACACTTACTAGTCTTGTGCGTCTTCCAATCCATAATTATTACTTGACTAGGGATGTTTTAATAATATTGTTCTTAGCATACATTAGGATCTCATGTTCAAGTCACAAACTTTATAAGGAGTGGGACCCTACTTAATTTGAGGAATAAATCTGTTTATTTCAAACAAACTAAAAAGGTATGCTGGAATAGGTGTAAAAAAATTTATTCTCAGATGATGACATACAAAAAGACCAAAGTATAGCAACAAGACTATATTCAACTTATCAAGATTACAAAAGAATCTCCCATTAAGGGGCTTACATGAAAGTTATAACATCAAGATCTAAGTAGAGGGACATCCAACTATCTCAAGTCTATCTACCCGAGAGCTCCACCTAACCAAGTCCATGTCACCATGTCAAGTCTTCCAAGTCCTACACATAGGTTAGAAGCATACCCCACAAGAGAAGACAAAAATGGATGATGTCAGCATAAAAGTCGATATGTGCATGTTAATAGGATATTGAGCAACATTATAAAATAAGTACATCAAATATAACAAGGCATCCCATAGAAGAGGAAAACTACTATCTAAGTGGACATAAAAAGAATAAGAAATTACAATAAGATGGTAAATAAGAGCAGTACATCCATGTGTTCTACATGTGACAATACTAGAGAAATACCGATGAGGCACTAAGAAACACTTTTTAGGAGTAACTGAAGAGGCACCAGGAAACGTCCAACTTCCGAAACATGAAATCGTCATTCGATTTTACTCTACAGTCAAATTCTAATTTTGCTAAGCCTACAGACCAGAGAGAGTATGATACAGAGATACTGATGATTTTGGATTTATCATGGAGTAAAGTATGTTGTGTAAATGTCATACAAATAAAGAAGGAAGAGGAAAGTGTTAGAACTTCATAGCACCTATACATATAGACAATGACTTCCCACCACGAAAATTGGTAGAAGAATATAAAGTTTCTACAGAAAACACAAAAGATAAATACCATTTTGACATGCTCTCCAGAAATGTCCTCTTCGAAATTTCCAGACAACTTCCGGCCAAGTGTAGACACGGTAAAAAAAATATATTTTCATTGACAACTTATTGTCCACAACAAAATAGGATTTCATTAACCTTCCCAATTAATTCCCTTGAGGATTCACTTGCCGATGGGTATGACACCCTCATACAAAGAGATTGGATGAGCATCACAAAATCTTGTTATATAGCCTCCTATAAATGGGAAACATCGTGACATGAACTCATGAACGTAAATGGATCGAGGAAGGAGAGGGGTGGGACTGAAGGAAGAGAGAGTAAATAATGAGAAAGGGGTTAGAGTCGTAGGTCCACTGTCGAGCCGAGGATGCTGCCTCCTTTCTCACATTGCTCCTTTATCCAGTCAGACCATTGACCTCCTTCTGTTGGTTCCATGCAGTGGTCTCTAAACGACAGAAGGGGCGCTGGAGAAATGTCCAAACCTCCAGGCATCTTCCGATTTTCCTTCGCTGCCAACACTCTGGAGAGTTCTGATTTCATGATGTGGTGGAGATGTTGACGCTTCTCAGATATCTATCGGACCTCTTTATTCCTCCACGAATAAACATGACAAATTACTCATGAGCCCTCGACTATATATTTGTCCATAAGTTATAAAAATGTTGGAAAAAATTCATATAAACCCAGAATGCCGTTGGAAAAAATTGCATTATTAATCCCCAACAGCCTTTATTGTATAACTAGAAGTAATGACACTATATTTATTTAAGGATCTGAGGTTTTAGTTCTCATTCCACTACACCGAGGTTTTAGTCCCCATGTCATATATATTATATTTTGGGCATTAAGGCTTTAGTCCTCTTGCCAATGCACTGAGGTTTTAGTCCTCCTACAAAATTTTTATTTATTTGTCATTGAGGTTTTAGTCCTCCTGTCGTTGCATTGAGGTTGCAGTCCTTCCAAAAAATATATATTTTTTGGAACTGAGGTTTTAGTCCTTCTGTCCTTTGGTATGGAATATATGGGTTCTCATCCTACTTTTTGGTTATGCTAGTATTTTTATTACTCACCAGTAGCTGCTTATGAATTGTGATATGATTGTGACATTGTTCCGAGGCAAGAAATCTCATGTTGTTTATCTTATTCATAATGTACTCTCTTTGACATCCACTTGGATAGTACTTTTCCTCTTCTGTGGGAAGCTTTTGGTATACTTGATGTCCTTTTTCCTGTAAATGCTCAATCTATATTTTATTGCACATACCAGCTTTTATGCTGACAACATTCATTTTGTCTTCTCTTGTGGGGTATACTTCCAACCTCAGGTATAGGATATGGTGGACAAGACAAGCAGACCTAGACTTAGCTTATGAAGCTGACTCTCAAGGACACATACTTGACATAGTTTAGATATCCCTCTACTTAGATCCTGATATTGTTGTTTCCATGTAAACCCCAAATGGGATAATATTATGTAACCTTGATAAATTCAATATAGTCATGATTAATTATTTCACTGCTACACTTTGGTCTTTTGAATATCATTACTTGAGAAATGAAAAATTTAGACCTATTCCAACATACCTTCTCGGGAGTAGATCCCCTCTCAGGACCCACTCCTTACACTCATCACACCCAATCTATACCTTTATGGCAACCTACTTCAAGATCACGTTGGCTAGTGCCAAAGCATGATGATTGTCACATCACCATTATAGTGATTTCAGGTCAAAGGACCACAACACCACTTTCACATTTGAGAGTCAAATATGATTATAAAGGTTTATGAATCACTCTCAAGGAGGGTCTCATCAATACATGTGTTCTCTAACAAGTACCTATGAGTTTTAATTGGTATCCAATACTTATGGCCCATGAGACGTGGCCATCATTCATCACACTTACTAGTCTTGTGCATCTTCCAATCCACAATTATTACTTGACTAGGGACGTTTTAAGAATATTGTTCTTAGCATACATTAGGATATCATGTTCAAGTCACTAACTTTTTAAGGAGTGGGACCCGAGAGGGGATCCACTCCCTACTTAATTTGAGGAATAAATCTGTCTATTTCAAACAAACTAAAAAGGTATGCTGGAATAGGTGTAAAATTTTCAATTCTCATATGATGAAATACAAAAAGACCAAAGTATAACAACAAGACTATATTCGATTTATCAAGATTACAAAAGAATCTCCCATTAAGGGGCTTACATGAAAGTTACAACATCAAGATCTAAGTAGAGGGACATCCAACTATCTCAAGTCTATCTACCCGAGAGCTCCACCTAACCTAGTCCATGTTACCATGTCAAGTCTTCCAAGTCCTACACATAGGTTAGAAGCATACCCCACAAGAGAAGACAAAAATGGATGATGTCAGCATAAAAGTCGATATGTGTGTGTTAATAGGATATTGAGCAACATTATAAAATAAGGACATCAAATATAAGAAGGCATCCCATAAAAGAGGAAAACTACTATCTAGGTGGACAGAAAAAGAATAAGAAATTACAATAAGATGGTAAATAAGAGCAATACATTCATGTGTTCTACATGTGACAATACTAGAGAAATGCAAACATGTCAGTAGGCAATAACACATTTACAACAATAACGGGATGAGTAGGATCATATACACATCTGCTCTGAGCATGACACAATACACATCTACTCTAATAATGTCACTTGTACGAATCGACACCTCTGCACTATCAAGTGTCGGAATTTACACATCCACATACTACATTGTGCTAGTAGTTACCACTTGATGCATATGAAAGAATAAACATGTCTAAACCAAAATATGACGTATGAGAACATTCAACAGTTATAATGTGGGGTCAGAGGACCCATAAACAAATACTCAACAATCTTCACGAATAAGTTGCATAAGAGTTCACATTGAATTCAATATCCCAAATTCGGGCTCCACAAGGAATAAGAAGAACATGATGCAAATAAGATCCCAACAAGAATATCTAACAAGTAAGATTATCAAAACATCAGAATCAACATAGAATCTTTCATATGAAATAAATTCTCATAATAGAGAGAATGTGTGTAGGCTAATTTGTCCATGGACCAAAAGAGAGAGGGAAAATAGGTGATTGCTCAATAAGAAAATTATGGAATGCAACATACCTCACATGAAGTCTACATAAGTCCAAATCCAAGCCTGGGCCCAAATTAGGGTCCTTACAACACCTATTAGACATATAATACAAAATTAGGGTTAGATTCACATTAATTGCATAAACCTTAACAGTATCCTTTTCAACATTAGTGAATTAGGTTATCAAAACCATGTGATGATGTAGATTATATTTTTTTGAGTTCATAGCATATTTTAATTTATTTTTTGACTCATAAATACTTAGTTATGTATTTTAGAAATTTTAAATAATTTAGAAAATCCTTGAAAAATCACTTACATATCGTATTTGACTTAGGTGATGAAACTTACTTCGTTGGGAAAAGAATAATTTCTTGAATTTAAAACATTTATATTTTATTTTTCTGAGCTGTGTATTTTCTAAAAAATTTTACTGAATTGCTTAAAATAAAATTATGTTGACAATGACCAAACTACCCCTACATCACACATCAATACCTTGATGTGTGATGAGGTACACGAGTAACTTGACAATTGATCAAAATCTTGTAGTATAAACCAAGGATAAGGGCGGAAGGATGAATTTTCCCATTGAAGCATGACCAATATAAAAAGTAAACGTGGACAAATGTGGAAATATGCCATATTTATTGTCCTCTGTTGCTTCTACAACTTGTGAAGCAACCATGAGTTGCACAAAAGTTTTTTGGCAACTTGGTGAGGAACCAAGATCAGACGAAAAGTGAAAACTTCACATAAAAACCTATCTCACTAATTCATGTATCTCTTGTCGGTCTCTGGCAAGCTAAGGGACACCCACCACTGTCACTTGGAGCCCTATCAAGTTCATTTTCTATAGCTAGCCAAGAAGGTAGAGTACAATCATATCAGGCAAAGGAATCAAGGCTGCAAAGAAGGCTTAAAACATGTTGATATGAATGACTAAAAACATTGAAATAGAAAACGATGAAAGATTAGCAAGGGAAAGTCCCAAACACTATCTACAATCCAAATAGTAGTTTAGAGAGGAAAAAAGGGGAGAAACGGAAACACAACTTCACATAAGAAATTGGTTCTTTCGAAAGCCTTTCATGGATTCATGAGATAAAACTGTAAGGTCTCACAGGTGTCCCCTGGTGAGATGGTCACCAGAGAACTCTGGGAGACATCCATAGGTATTTGAAGTTCACAAGTGCGAGGGAGGGAATACCTTGGCAATCTGAGCACCAATTTGGGTTACTCGAGCTCCGATTTCTTTTTCCAGTCGATATATATATGCACACATATATAAGTATATATGTATATATACATATATGTGTATATGCATGCATATATATACACACATATATATATATGTATGCATATATATGTATATATATATATATATATACATATATACGGAAGATGGATTAGGGTGCACGAAAAATAAGGCGATTCTGGGAATAGAGGGAGAAAGAGAGTCCAGATGTGTTAGAGATGCATGAATTGTGAAACCCTAGGAAAATTGAGATCAATAAATATAGAATCGAGAGAGGAAACTAAAGTAAAACAAAGCGGAGAAAAATGTGAAAAGGATAGACAAATAGCACAGAGAGAAAATCGCCACTACTGTAGCACCAACAAAAAAGGAAAATTGAGCAGGGAAGAGGAAAGAAAGGTCGCAGGATATACCCGCCTTAGTGAGAAAAATGTGGGTTGAAAGGAGATTCTTTGTATCGGTTATAAAGTGTGACCAAGGAAAAAATAGTAGAACATTAGGGAATCAATTTTTTATTGAGATATTAGGGTATTTAAAACATATTCTTATTCTCTATTTCATTTGAGGGTTCAAACAAGGTTCAAATAAAGTAAAATTTGACAACCATGCTAATTAAGGCATGAAGAGTCTGAATTTGAGGTTTGTTTCCACTCTTGAAGTCATTCAATGTTTTATTAAATAACTTTAGATTTTATTTTATATTTTCCTTCATCAATGAAATAAGGCATCTAGAATTGTTTAATTAGTCTCAAACTTGGCATCCAAACTAATTGGGACCCATGGAACACAATTTTGAGATTGCATTTAAATTTCAACATTTCCTTCTGTGTGCTCTAATATAATCATGGTTTTTTTTGCTCATTACCAAAATATTAGTATAACATCACATTATTAGCATAATTATTTATTATTTAGAGTCCACTATCTTTACATTGATACCAAAAGAGTTTCCTTATAATATTATTCACAGATTTCTATATTTTACTTATGTATCCTATTAATTCTATCGATTCAATATTTGTTTAAATAAAGGAACATTGTTCATGTTTATGGACATGGAAACTCACATTTTTATTCATATTCATGTGTTAAGCATATTGTGTCTCTTATCATTAGGAAATCAACTTTATTATTGGGATAGTAGGGTATTTATACCATATTCCTATTTCCTATTTCATTTGAGGGTTCAAACAAGATTCAAATAAAGTGAAACTTGACAACCAAGATAATTAAAGCATGAGGAATCTGAATTTGGGATTTGTTTTCATTCTTGAAGTCATTCAATGTTTTATTAAATAACTTTAGTTCTTAACTTATATTTTCCTTCATTTATCGAGTTAGGGGTGAGCATCAGTCCATAATCGGATCAGACTGTACCAGACAGGATCGAGGACCGTATTTGTGTAAAAGTATGGACCACATACCAGACCGTTTTAGAGTAGGACTTTTCTGAGACCGGACTGTTTGAAAGTAGGATAGGACTAGGACAGACTGTTTGGACCGTAATCAGAACTTTTTCGCATTCCATATCTTATTTAATAGTAAAACTTTGATAATTTGAATTGCTTCTAACTATTGTTTAACATTATTATCAAACATTTACACTACTAGTGTCATAATATGTGATTTGTTTATACTTTTAACATGGTAAAACTTCATTTTTAAAGGCATTTTATATATAAAATGATCCACAGTCCAGATTGTGGTCTGACTGATTTTGGACTGAACCGAACTGTAGATGGAATTTTCAAAATTTTGGACCGTGGACCGGAGCAAACTCAAAATGGTCTAAGACCGAACCAGATTGAACTAACCATTCTGGTCCAGTTTTGTTGTATGGACCATCGTTTGCTCACCATAAATGAAATAAGGCATCAGGAATTCTTAATTAATCTCAAATTTGGCACTCCAACTTATTGGGACCCAAGGAACACAATTTTGAGATTTCCTTTTGTGAGTTCTAATAGAAACTAAGATTTTTGGCTCATTACAAAAATATTATTATAACATCACATTATTACCATCATTGTTTATTATTTAGAGTCAATTACCTTCACATTGTTAGCAGAAGAGTTTCTTATAATATAATCCACAAATTTCTATATTTTACTTATTTATCATATTTATTCAATATTTGTTTAAATAAAGGAACAATATTCATATTCATGGGCATGGAAATAGATATTTTTATTCCTATTCACGTGCTAAGAATATTGTGTCTCTTATTAAACATATATTATGCATTACATGGATATTGGTTATCAAAGGAAACATGTGTGACTTATGTCATGTTATGTGATGTCATTAAATGTATTGTATTTGTTTTGAATCTCAGATTTATCATTGTGTTAACCCTGTTACATGTATTAACTGCATACATTAAAGTATGTTTATCTCTATTTGGTCAAATCTAAGGAACCCATATTCTAATCTCCTTATCTAGGATTAGAGTTTCTTAGAGTCAAGATGCTAGGTTCGGTATGTTACACACTTGAAGTCCCATGGCTTTAAATGAATTATTCTAATGATATTTATTATGTACATTAATATGGCGATAATTAAATGTGCATTAATAGATCGAAACACATTTATTAATCAAATAAAAAAGTAAAAAATAACCCTATATTAATCAAATGATGTCCTACTTCTAGGTCACATACACCAATATCTTCATGCTTGGTGTGTGTGGGGAGAGATTGATGAGATGAGAAGAGGATCGTGAAGAGAAGAGATGAGGTGCATAGTTTAGAGCTCATAAGAGGAAAGAGGAAGAAGAGCATTGTCTACATACTCTTTAGTGTGCTTAACATTTTGTCCATACATCTCTGCCAGTTCGAGGCCAATCATTAATCTCATTGTACTTAACGAGTTGCTACGCATTGGTATGCCATTTAGAATACATATTCTTGCATCATTGTCAGTTGAAGAAGGTGATCCTCAGATCAATTTGATGGCATTGACTCTTTACATTGGGAAAATATATTTCTCCATCGACCATGTCTTAGTCTCTGGCAACGCTTCAATATTCTAGCACTAAAGCATTTTTATTTATTTGCACATGTGATGGTTTTCTGATTTGACACACCTATCTTTTGTAGAAGATCATTTAGTTGGCTACATCAACCATGTTTCCTCCTTGCTCATCTATGCCCTATTAAGCATGTCGAGTCCCTGACTATGTGCTACAACCTACGTTTCATGTGACACATATCCTATCAAGGTTATCACATGATGGTTATGTTTGGGAAACTACTTTGACAACAATAGCAAGTGAGTTGATGACTCAGATGATCTTTGCATGTTCCCCTAACATACTCTAAGATACAACATCCAACCAGCTAAAAGCTCCATATGTCTCAAAGATCCAATGTTCATCAATCTCAACTGCAGATTCAAAGTAAAAAATGCCAAAGTTTGGGGGAGAGCACATGCCATGCTATGTTAGGGGCTAGCATTGGTCATATTTTTTTTCTTCTATGTCTTGTTTATGTCTGTCATCAAAGCTCGACATGTATTTCTCCCATGCTCGAACTTTTAAGAGTATTAGAAGTAAAATTCACATCATATCATATCACATAATATATAGGAGTCATTAGGACCATTTAGAGTCTAGTCAGAGCTAGAATTCTATGGGATCAAGTCCACTTTCTCCTATATAAAGGATAGGGGTTCTCTTTTATCCAACACATTATAACACATCATCAAAATCCATATTATTTCCATTCCATAGTATCAATCTATATCATTATGATTTTTTTTGTGACCAATTGGTTTTGTTTTATAAATCAAATGTTGTTATGCTTTAGAAATTCAAGCACACTAATTATAATAACTCGAGGGCATTGATACCCGTAAAAAAGGGCATCAACTTGAGAGGATTCATCGGTATCAATAATCATATGCATATAAACTCATAGTATTAAATATGCAAACTGAATTAGACATGCCTTTTTGAATGCCATCAAAAAAGAATTAGAAAATAAACAAAATTTAACATGGCTAAACACTACATTGTTGTTACCACACTGTTGTCACCCATCCGAACATAATCTGATTAGAAACATATTGCATGTAGACTTATTATTACAATTCTAACAGTCACCTATATAGAATTTGATGAGAACAAGTTTGCATCCAAATTAAACCCTACATCTATGATTGCCATCTAAACAACATTAGATCAGAACCAGATCACATTCAGAATAAATTGTATAATTGTGACTGCTATCCAAACAAAGTCCGACTATAATAAAACTTGATTAGGGGTGAGCATCGGTCCAGAATTGGACCGGATCGGATGGAGGATCGAATTTATACAAAATTATGGACCATAGACCACACTTTTGAAGTAGGACCAAACCGGGACCATATTGTTTCAAAGTAGAATTCGTCTAGGACCGGACTGTTTGGACCACAATCACTTTTTGTCCACATTCCATAACTTGTTTAACATTAAAACTTTGATACTTTTAATTACTTCTAACAGTTGTTTCACATTATAATCAAACATTTACACTACTAGTGTTCTAATGTATAACTTATTTATATTTTTTATATAATATAATTTTATTTTTAGAGATATTTTACATATAAGTCAGTCTAAGGTTCGATCCATGGTCTTACCCACTTTGGACCATACCAGAATACAGACCGAACTCAAAACAGTTTAGGACCGGACCAAACTGACTGATCTGGTTCTACTTTACAGCCTGGATCACAATTTACTCGCCCTTAAAACTTGATTCCCAAATAGAATTTCATCGAAGTCCCAGTACGATATATTTTCTAAGACCAACTCAATATAGATTTCAGGCTTTTTTATACAAACAAATGTAGGATTTTGCCTTTTAGCAACCCTATTGTACTCATAATCCCACAAACCATACACAATCTTGGTCCCAACCTAATCTATCAACATCAATGGGCCAAGTCGGGTGAAAGAAATGTATTGGACTATGTCCAAGTAATGGGTTGAGTCGATATGGTCGGTTATTTCGCATTGGACAATCACTCTTTCTGCATAGACGTTCCAAACCCCTTGTTATCCCCCACTACTTTCTACTACCTACTTGGAAGAAACATGTGACTTGCACGGGACTTTTGTAGCTTATAAAATTATTCAACACAAATCAAACATTCATTTTTTAACATATTGATTAATTTTTCCTATGTCATTGTTGACGTTGCAAAATTCACAACACGTCCAAGTTTCAAAACTTTTTTAAATAAAAATTGTGAAAATTTGGTGGTACAACCTTAAATATTTGAAATGGTGCATACATATTTACATACATATATTTATTTAGAAGAGAGTTTTAACTTAGGTCCCATTACAGTTAAAAATGACTGAAAGTCTACCATGAAAGAGTCGGACAAGCAAAAGAATTAGAGAAAACATTTATAAGTACATATATATGTATATGTGTTTGTTAGATTTTAAAATTGCTCATGGGGTCGTGACACATGTCATAAAAGAGGAAAAGCTATTATATGCTTTGAGGTAAAATTTCAAGAGCGAATAAGATGCAACTAATGTTAGATAGTATATGGCACGTCAGAAACATTTACAATAATTCATAAATATATCAGCCAAAAAAATAAAAGCAAGGTCGAAGTTAGTCCACTGCAAGAGGAAAAAGGAATAACTGCCATTTACAAGCAGAGTAAATAGAAGAGGAGGATTCCTAATTACCATTATATTGGTACATACATAAGAAAGTGGATCAGTATTAATAGAACTGAGAACTAAAATGATAACACAAAGGAATCAAGTAACCCTTGTCCGCAATCCTCATTTTGTTCATAAGACCTTACTTATGAATAAACTATTGCCATGACATAAGCACTATCCATACATGAAGTTACAAATCATGCTGATAAGTCAAGCCGCCCGTCTCCATTTCTGTCAAGAAAAGAAGGACGGACTCATATATCAAGAAGTTTATGCAAAAAGGTTGCTATTAGTAATTCCATAAACAAAGGTAGACAATGATCATAGATTCAGATACTTCTAAATAATTCTCTAAGCTGTTAAAGGAAAAGTAGGATATAAATCAAGGGTAAGAGAACATGAAATCAAACTAATGAACAGATCAAAGGTGGGAGCCAAAATTTGCAATGCAGAAAGGATGAACATGCAGGAGGAAGAGCAACCTCCCCACGAATGTCAAGACTGGTCGATGGAAATAGTTGGTGGTGGTCGTAGGTTCGGGGTGTAGGGCATAGTGACCACGGAGGCATAAGGAAAGGCAAAGACGGAATGAACAAAGACAAGATAAAGGAACAATAAGAAATCGCAGTACCAAGAGTTGTAAAACGTAGGGCAAAGAAGGTTTACCTGAGGAGCTACCACCAAAAAGTCTTCACAACGCTGCTTCAACAACACTACCTCTGTTCTCCTTCAACTACCCTTGCTATAAAGGGAAACCCTACAAGCGGACAACGACACATATTGAGAGTAGGCAACACGAATCGTTCAGAGTATGGTCGACCTTTCAACTGTGTGACATTTGCATATTGTGACATTCTCCTTTAGATTTTCTGTACAGTTGCTTCAAGTAAATATTGCATCGGACACCTCTTATAGGCTGTCTACACACAACCAAGGACTGTTATGTAAATTTAAAAAATATTGGTGAATATTACATTGGACACCCTAAACGGGCTTTCTCGTGTATCAAGAAGTTTATACAAAAAGGTTTCTATCAACAATTCCATATACGAAGGTAGACGATGATCATAGATTTGGATACTTCTAAATGATTCTCTAATCTGTTAAAGGAAAAGTAGGATCTAAATCAAGGGCAAGAGAATACAAAATCAAACTAATGAACAGATCAAAGGCGGGAGCCTAAATCTGCAATGCAGAAAGGATGAACATGGAGGGGGAAGAGCAGCCTCCTCATGAACGTCATGACCGGTTGATGGAAATAGTTGGTGGCAGTCGTAGGTTTAAGGTGTAGGGCATTGTGACCAAGGAGACAGAAGGAAAGGCAAAGACGGGATGAACAAAGACAACATAAAGGAACAATAAGCAATCGTAGTACCAAGAGTTGTAAATCGTAGTGCAAAGAAGGTTTATCTGAGGAGCTACCACCAAAAAGTCTTCACAACGCTGCTTCAACAACATTATCATCGTTCTCCTCCAGCTACCCTTGCTATAAAGGGAAACCCTACGAGTGGACAGTGGCACAGATTGAGAGCAGGAAACATGAATCGTCTAGAGACTGGTCGACCTTTCAACTGTGTGACATTTGCATATTGTGACCTTCTCCTTTAGATTTTCTGTACAATTGCTTCGAGTAAATATTGCATCAGACACCTCTTATAGGCTATCTACACACAACCAAGGACTGCTATGTAAATTTGAAAAATATTGGTGAATATTACATTGGACACCCTGAACGGGCTTTCATATATAGTATAGATATAGATACCTAAGAATACAATTTCTACAGTATTTTTATGTAGAAAAATGCAAGCGTCATTTTCTTCACGTGCTCAGAATTTGCAATGCACTATTTCCAGTGTTCTTATACGAGTTCAGTGTTAAAGAAATCCTATTTCGTATGGTCCAAAATAAATAATTGTATGAGTCTATCGGGTTGGGGTTGGTTCTCATAACTACCGTGCCTCTTCATGATGGATAGAGAAGCAATAAAAAATATTCTATATAAGGAGGATCATAAGGAGTGATCCTCTCTTCAGGGATTCCTGCCTAGAACCTTATCATCTCTCGGAGAATCCAGCAGGAGAGAGAAATGACTCCGGACGTTTCCTTTTTTGCGCTCGGTTCTTCTTTTCCAAGACGCGATGTTTTGAACTTCTCGTTTGTGTACCAGTTTCAGGTGTACCACTTCTGCATCTTTGTCATTGCACGTGTCACTGCCGGTCACAGATTAGTCTTGGACTCTTCCTCAAATTTAGTATGACTTCTAACAATAGTATCAGAGCGGTGCTTTCGTTGTCGGTTCTACTACATATTCCCATGCCAGGTGTATAATTCTTTAGTTTTCTGTATCGCTGACTGCAGTTTATTGTGCATGTTCGCTTTGTTAAATTAGAAAGTGTTGACAGTAGAAACCACGACGGCAGGTTTAAATACAAACTAAACACACTATCGTATATGAATCATAAATGATTGTGAACCGAATCATCCGCTCGGATATCGCTGTGGTTATTGATAGTTCCATGGAAATGTTCTTCACACGCCGCGTTTGTATTTCTTCTGTATGAAAGACTAATTGTCAAACTGGTTGGTATTTGAGATCATGATTTTGTATATAAGTACAATAAATAAGAAAGTTCCCTCCAATAAAGTAGTGTCCATTGTGAATGTGTTTCATCGTGGGTATGGAAAAGGATGAGTACACACTTTTGTCATACTCTGAAATGAGTACTTATATAAAAAAAATCTGATTGATTTTTACGAGTGGTGTTTTTGTCTTATAGTTTCTTTAAATAAGCTTCAGTGCTATATCACATTTCGGACAACAAGAATGCAAACAAATATATCTATGACAATAGATTCATATTCTATATCTTATTTCATATTTTCCCTGTTACGACTGCAAGTGTCCAGGCATGTATGTCGTCGGCATATACAATTTTTATTCATTTTTATTTTATTTTTATTTGTCCTGCGGTGAAATACCACACATTATGCTATAAGGAATGCTTTCTATTTTGCCCACCTACATGATATTTCACAAGTAAGAGACAATCATATTGATATTATATGTTGTGATTCAATAACTTTTGTCAACCAAATTGATTAGACTCACTCTAACGAAACATTGAAAGAGTTTGGGTTGATAAAAAAAATTGAATGAAACTCGAATAAAATTAAGATTGTATTAAATCATTTTGTGGATGATACCTCCCAAAGGGGGATCATTTTTGTTGGCATAAGATGATTAGAGCATGCTTTTAGATTAGTAACATTCTTTTTTGCTCAAAAGTAAAAATGTTTTATTATTCTAATGCATGTAAAAATGTTTTTTGAGAGCGATGGTTCGAGGCCGAGGGGATCGGGGGAGAGGTCGTGGGCGAAACCCTAGCGGTAGAGGTGGGAGAGGGCAAGTGAGAGTTGCAGAGTCGTCCTCAGCTCCTCCAGGCTGCCAATCCGGGGTAGATGGAAATGGAAGTGAAGTCGCTCCCAATTCTACGGATTCAACTAGGGTTCAATCACAGAAGGAGACGGCAGAGGCCGTCACCCCCAATTCCCCGATCCCCCTCCTCAACATGTCAAATCAGGCAGCACTTGCCTTGTGGGTTACTGACTGGCTCCAGTCTTGCAGACAGGACCGGGAGGAGGTTGTGGCGGACTTGGTCGAATTCATCGAGCCATTGATCAGAGACGGCGTGAGATGTGCATCCATCTCAATCCAGGAGTGCTCAACCCCCTCTTGGGATGATCACCTATCCATACAGTTTGTTGGTCGGAAACCGTATAGCGGCCAACTTAGTGACTGGATTTGGCACCTGTGGCAGCCTAGCGGCCCCATCGAAATCATGTCAGAGGAGTGTGAAGGTTTCATCGTTAAGCTGCCATCTCACAGAGAAAGGGAGCGGGTTCTAAATGAGGCTCTGTGGTGCATGGATGGATCGCTCATTGTGGTCCACACATGGATGACGGGCACTCTTCTTCAACCTCTGTCCTTCACTCATGTTCCTGTCTGGTTCAAGATCGAGAACATGGGGTTGTCGTGGACACGTAGGCACATCGCGTCTGTCGCCAGTTCCATTGGCAGGCCGGTGGACATTAAAGACCACTCATTCACTGTTGGCTGCCTCGGGCATGCCCTGGTCTGTATCGAGATGGATTGCGAGTCAAGGCTACCGAAGTCTACCATGGTGGAAATTGATTTTGTACTGAAATCCTTGAAGCTGGAGGTAGTTGCGAAGCTAGTCCAATGCCCCAGCTGCAAGAAGTTTGGGCACAGGGCAATGTCCTGCCCGCTGAAGGTGAGAAAGCCACCTCCAGAATAGGACGTCCAGGTCAGGTTGGGGAAAAAGTCAGGTGTTCGATCCAATGCCAAGCTAACCACCAAAGTGCAATCAAAGGTGTTCCAGCAAGGTGAGAACACCGGGTCTCCTGACCAGTCTGAGGTAGACAAAATCCTTAGGAGTATTATCTCCCAACATGTCAATGAAACAGTAGTCAACTGTGAGGTTGAAAATCACCAAAGCCTGTCTGCTGATTCACGCCTTCAACTGGGGGAACCTGACATGTTTGGGAGCACCCCAGTGTGCAATGAAGGCAGTCTCAACCTAGACTGGGAATTAGAGTACGCTAGACTTCATATAAATAATATTTGTATCAGACTCTTGGAAGATCAATAGGATATGGGAGAGCTGCAGTTTTTCAGTCAAATATCAAGACCGAAAAGAAAAGCTCTTTGAGGAAGATGAAGGTTCAAATGGGTCTGAAGCATATTTTGATCATTGGGATACTCACTCCCTGGATTCTGAACAGAATTGGACCAAGAGAAAGAAAAAGTCATCTAGGAAGAAATTGGATCAAACTTGACATTCATCCAAATTCTTCCCTCTGGTTGTTGGAAATAATCCTATGGCAGACTTTGATGTACAAGGTTCTGAGATTTGTCAGATAGTTGGTTAATAGAGTTGCATTGGACATCTGTTTATTTTCTTCACAATTTTAGGGGATGATCTTAAATGCCAGTAAAGATCCAAATAGATGATTAGTACAATGATATGAGCTGACGGTCCATCATCTTGAAGGATCTTGTAGATAGATCTCTGCTTTTTAGAGTATTTTGTTTTGGTTTGGATGAAGAGTGTTGGTTCCTTGGCCTCCTAGTTCTGTTGATCTCACATGTAGCTCTTGATACAACACTAGGCTGCCAAAAACGTCATTTTTTTGAAGGTGTGCACACTATTGTGATCAGTGTTGGTGGCCTGGTTGCTCGTTTATCTAGTTGATGTTTGATGTTTGCATAGAACTAGCTTGTTATAGGTTTATTTTCTCTCCTTTCCCCTTCAGGAGGTCTTTTTCATGACTCTCATATGTTTCTCTTGGATGTTTTCTCTCATCATGTTCCTATGGGGCGTAGGCTATCTGTACCTAAAGTTTTGGACCCATTTAATAGAAACAGAGTTTTTTACCGATCAAAAAAATGTATTACGTTTTTGTAGGATGCAACCAACTTCCTAACTTTTATCCTACTTAGTATTACAAATTTATCCAAAGATAATTGGCAACGACTACTTGTGATTAGTATTATAAAAGTAAATAAAGTAGACCTCATAATTTACTTTTATATTTCAGTTGTGGTTTAATATGAAATTTTTGTTATTGCAGTTATTTCCTCATCTTTGTATGGTGAAAAGAACAATATTCTAAATCTCAACGGTTCAAATTTTAATGAGTGGAAAGAAAAGGTCATGTTTACATTAGGGTGTATGGACTTAGACTTAGCTTTCCGAGTGGAAAAACCACAACCACTTATAGAGGAAAGTACTGATGTCGAAAAGGTCAATTATGACAAGTGGGAACGTTCTAATTGGCTTAGTTTGCTGCTCATGTAAGCACATGTAGGAAAGCATATTAGACGGTACATTCCAACTTCTGAATTAGCAAAAGATTTTTTTAAAGTAGTAGAGGAACAATATATTTCTTCTAGTAAGTCTAGGGCCGACACCTTAATGGTTAAGATGTGCTCTATGAAGTACAATGGTTCTTGTGGGATCCGTGAACACGTCATGGAGATGAGAGATATTGTCGCACAACTCAATGAGATGGAATTATCCATCTCTTGTGCATTTCTTATTCATTTCATTTTAACTTCCTTGCGTAGTCAGTATGAATCATTCAAGGTCTATTACAACACACAAAAGGGAAAATGGTCAATAAATGATTTATTGGCCATGTGTGTCCAAGAAGAAGAGAGACTTAAGAATGAAGGGGTTCTTACTGCACATTTAAGCACTAATGACAAGCATAGTTGGAAGGGTAAAGAAAAAAATGCAAGGAACTGCTCCTATATCAGGTGGGGTGTCTAAGCCAGGAGATGACAAGGCTGGAGGAAGCAAGGCTCATATGAAATGCTTCTTCTGCCACAAGAAAGGACATGCTAAAAAGGAGTGCTTCAAGTACAAGAAATGGTTGGAAAAGAAAGGTATAATGTCTCTTGTTTATCTTTCAAATGTTTCATTACATAGTTAGTGGATTGACTCTGGTGCCACCGTGCACATTTCCAATACATTGTAGGGATTTTTGAATCAAAGGAAACTAACAGAGCGTGAAAAAGTCCTTTATTCTGATAATAAATAGGACTCTCGCGTAAAGGTTGTTGACACATACAGATTAATCCTTGATAATAGAAAGTTGTTGGACTTAAAAAATATTTTTATGTACCAAATTATAGTAGGAATTTAGTCTATGTTTCTAGGTTAGACAAATTAAACTATGCCTTCATTCTTCGAAGTGGATAATTATCATTGTATAAAAACTCTAACTTAATTGGTACTTGTATTTTAATAAATGATCTTTATCAAGTTAAATTAAGCCCTCATTTTGAGCAATCTTTTACAGTCCAGCATAATGTTATTGGAAATAAAACGCACATTGTTAAATGAGAAATCATCACTTCTTTAGCACCGAAGGTTGGGACATATTTCTACAGAAAGAAACCAAAGATTAGTAAAGGAGGAAATTTTAGGGCCCTTAGACTTTACTGATTTTGGAACATCTGTTGAATGCATAAAGGCTAATCAAACCAACACTTCTAAAAAAGGATGCCAGGAGGAATAATGGAACATTATAAATAATTTACATAAATATTAATGGACCTTTTTTGTAAGGACCCTGACCTCCGTTTTGGGCTTATCTTGTTTGCTTTGCTTAACCCTGGTGTTTAGTTGCTTGCTAATCACCTTTAGTGGTGATTAGGGTTTGTTTGTGCTTATCGAGTGTTGGAGGTGCTACTTGCAATTTACCCAAGTCTAGGGTTTGTGGGCAAGTTGTCACATTGAGAAGTGTTCTTCTCTCTCCTTGCTTCCTCTAGTGTTGAGAGGAAGGGTTGGGCTCGTTGCTTGAGTTGCCTTGGGCTTGGATGAGCCTTGTTGGGCCTTGTTATGCCTTGATTGACCTTGTTGGACCTTGTGTCAGCCATAGGTGTGTCGGCCATGGTTGTGATGGCCTTAGGTGTGTCGCCTAGGGAGGTGTGTCGGGCATGGAGATGGGGTGTATCGTCCATGGACCCCTTTGACCCTTTGACCTCGTTTGTGTCACCACTAGTGGACACTTGGTGCTTGATGCTTGCATGTGGCAATGGCCTTGGACATGTGTTTAAGGTGAGATAAGGAGGTGGCATTGCCCATGGACAAGTGTCCCTAGGTGGGCGACACCTTGCTTTGTCTTACCTTGGTTTCTCCTCCACCCTCTCCTATATATGTACCTTCTTTCTCTTGCTAATGATCTCTTTAGTTCCTTGGTTTATCTCTTCCTTGGTGGATGACACTCTTTCTTTGCAAAGCTTGGTGGTCGATCCTTCTCTTTGGAGTCTTCTTCTTCTTCCTCTTGAGGTGGCCGAAGGTGTTGCTTGGTTCTAGGAGCTTGGAGCTTGCTTAAGGTGGGTTACATAACTCCTAACCCTAACCATAATACTTTCCTCTATATTCTTGTATGTTTTCATATGATCATATCGGCCATGTATGTTCTAAGATAAGCTTCTTGGTTAGTTGCACCTAGTTGGCCGAACCATGGTTTAGGGTTTCCTTGTTGAGAAACAATCCTTTCCCTCCTTGGTCTAGAGGAGTGGTCTTGAGTTCTAGTAATGTGGGCAATACCACTCTCTTATTTAAGTTGAGAGGTGAGCTTGTGTTCGAGTTGCTGGAGCAACACCTCCTCTCGCCATGGATTTGAAAGGTGAGCTTTTGTGTGGATGAAGACCTATGTCAAGGTTGATCCTTGTGGTTGCCCATTTTGTGAAAGAGGTCGTGCAAGACCCCTCTCTCTTCGTTGTTGAGAGGTGAGCCGATCTTCTT
Organism: Alisma plantago-aquatica; assembly: GCA_963693085.1. Lineage (NCBI taxonomy): Eukaryota > Viridiplantae > Streptophyta > Magnoliopsida > Alismatales > Alismataceae > Alisma > Alisma plantago-aquatica. The sequence goes on along the minus strand of OY856410.1, from coordinate 1,030,348,939 downwards.
GATCAATTAGGGTTTGGTGCCTTTGTGGTTGAGGTTGATGACGATCTTGTTGGGATGTATCTTGCACGATATGGCTTGGGGATGGTGCTGCCTGATACCCTCTCTTAAACTAGAGTTCTGGGTTGATATGATGATGTTGGGTTTGGACGATACACCTTGGTCCTTGCCTTGTGTGTTGACCGATAGGACAAGGCTAGTTTGGTTGGATGATAGGCTCTCCCTTGGTGCCCTTGTATCAAAGATGGAGGTGTACTCTAGTGGGCGTTATAGGGTTGGCCTGGGCGCCATGGCTCTAGCCGATATGGTAGTTGTTTCCCGATATAACCCTAACCCTAAAAGGGGTAATATGATAAGGCTTTGTCCGATTCAGTAGAATGTTGTCACCTTGATGCACAACATGCCCCATAGACTTAGTTGCACGATGCGCTTAGAGTTCTTCCTAGTTGCACGACACACCTTGAGGTGGTATCCTGACATCCTTGCTTTAGGCTTGGCCGTTATGTGGCTAGAGTGCTTGGGCGATATGAGGGAAGTTACCCTGCCCGATACCACCTCTAGTGGGGGTGCCCTGCCCGTCACACTTCTTGTGAGGGTAGTGGGCACTTCTAGTGAGGGTCATGTTCCACCATGAAACCCATCTGCTAGATCTTTATCATGCAATCACATCCTTGTTGATAAGAAATTATGGTTTATGGATTGTGAACCTTTGGCATGTTTGATAGTAGTGAGGTGATTGATATAGTAGAACGCACCTATGTAAACATGACATATCTGAAACTCTAATGACATGATACTATATGTGTTTATGATCACTTTGAATCCTATATATATATATATATGATGAGTAATGTTAAGCTTGGTAGCACACGAGTTGCTTCACATGGTGATGTGACCCATGTCTAGGGTCACAGGTATGAGGCACGAATGATAAAGCATGCAATCACCAATGTTGCCCTATATTTGATAACATGATCCTTCTGTTAATCCATGATGGCTTCAGTTATCTCTATGATTGTGTATACTAACCATGCAGGTGTTTCATGCGGATGCATAGCCAGGTAAAGGGATATGAGGTATATATGTTTGAATAACACTGCATTGATGGTCACTCTTGCTAATGAGATAACATGCATCACCTGTATAATGTGTTTAGGTCTGAGGACCTGAGTTTGGCTAAAGTGCCTAGTTGAGGTGTTATCCTCTAATGATGAAATCAGGGATTGTTATCCCAAGTGATGAGAATGCCTAATGAGGCAGTGGTTTCTTGTGATGAGGGATTGAGATCCCGGGATACTGTGATGGTGGTAATAATAATGTAACTTTATGTTATGTATGTGTTACAACCTGGTTGCCTCAACAATTCACTTAAAATATGCTAACTAATTACAGTGGAACATATTATGTAGTTTGCCCTGGCCATAGATCCATCATCGTCAGTAGCTGGTGATGGTGAAATGGGTTCTCCTGCGGGTTAACCCGGAGCGCATATTGTTGAATATGCGAGGTTTCTCCTAGCCTAAAATAGAGAGGATTCGAGTGCAGCTACGGTTGCAGACTCGGGATAGATGGAGCATGGTGAACAAGCCCATGGCTCAGGAGATGTGATGGATCATGAATGTGTTCATGGCTCAGGGAGCACGGTGAACTGGCCCGTGGCTCAGATATACTAGCGACAAGACCTGTACCAAGGTGGGCTAGAGAAAGGGTAGCCTACGGGAGCTGACCCTGTGGCTGAGGCCACTTCAGCATGAGACTGCGGTCCTGCTTTGGTTCTCGTGCACTGACCACGAGGTGGTGAGGTCATGGAGTCTGTCTCTTTCATTGACCTTGTATGGCACCGTCTCTGAGTTTTACAGCCGTCTGTTGGATCTGAGTGGTGTGACTCACTTCCTCAGGGCATAACAATATGTAATCCAGCCGGATAGTATTTATTGCTTAAGGCAAAACACAGAACATTGGTTGAGGCCCTGTTTATGTAGTTGATCTTGGTATACCTTGCAGTTACTTATACATTCCTTCTGTTATGTGGTAAGATCTTATAAATCTTATCTTGTCAATCATGTTCCATAAAGAAATACTTGGTTATATGCCTTCCATACACCTTGCTCAATATGCTGCTCTTATTCTACACTTTATCAGTTATCTGTTGTTATTGCTTTAATCTTTCTGAAGTTTTATAGTTTTAGCGGGGAGTTATGTTTCTCGCTAAGACTGTGTGTCTCACCCCATTGGTTTACAACCTTTTTAGGTGTTCGCGCTAGACGTGGTGGTGGTCGCAGGGTTGCAGCCGAGCAGCAAGAAGAGAAGTAGAAGGCAAGAGATGAATATGATGCTATTTTGGTTGTTTTGTAGTAGAGTCTTAGAGTCATCCTTGTACTCTCAGGTCCTCAGAGGCATTTTCACGTTGTTTTACTATGTATGGCTGATGAAGCCTTGTATATCATGTTGCTGGTCGGATGTGGCACGTTGTGTATGTATAAACAGGTGATGAACTCATGTGTGGATAGGACAGCTGACCTCCTAAGCTGTGGACAATGTTTTTATATTATGTTTTCTTGCAGGATGAGGATCTGGATGAAATAGTTTCTTGGTTTATCTACTTTTTGAAATCAGTTTTAATTACCCCGTGTTTTAGTAATATATGGTTTATGGTGTTTTCCTCACATTTTCGCGTGGCACCTCGTTGTCTGTGTGATAGCGGGATGTGTCACCACAAGATTGGTATCAGAGCCCTAGGTTCACTGAGTCTACAGGGATTTAAGACTAGGTTGTGTCTATTCTTGTGAGTTTTCCAGATTTTCTTACGATTATCTTCTGCCCTCAGCGGAAAGCCAAGATGTCTGGAAACCATGAAGAACATGCTGTCGAGAGTAGTGATGTTGCATCAGTTGATGGAGCAGGAGGGCAGGCACATGGAGATCGGGTGCCTGAGGTCCCCCAACTTGACCCAACCATTTTTGAAAACCCTGCCTACTAACAGCTTATGGGGCAGATGATGGCTACGATGAATCTCATGGTAGAGAGATTGTCAGTGCCTCTGCCAAGAGCACAGGCTCCCCATGGTGAAACATTGGATATTGGGAAGACCTTTGAGCGGCTTCGTCGAGTCAGAGCTTCAGACTATGATGGGACGGCTGATCCAGCGGATGCAGATCTGTGGCTGACAGGTCTTGAGAAGGCCTTCCGGATCCTCGACATCCCCGAAGCAGACAAAGTTAAGCACGCTGCCTACCTTCTGAAGGGTAGTGCTGGCCACTGGTGGGCCATCGAGGATGAAAAGTGACCCGGTGAGGTGATCGGTTGGGAGGTTTTCCGGCATGAGTTCGTCAACAGATACTTTCTGAAAACGTATCTGGATGAGAAGATCACCCAGTTTGAGCGTCTGTGCCAAGGAACGATGAACATCACCGAGTATGAAGCCAAGTTCATGGATTTGTGAAGGTTTTGTCCTCACATGGCAACGACAGATGATGAGAGAATCATACGTTTTGAGAAAGGCCTGAGTGATGAGCTGACAACACCTGCTTCTGCGTTGGAGAATAGAGAACGGTTTGCTAAGTTTGTGGAATCTGTCCAGAGGATCGAACGGTCAGTTAGGGAAAAGAGAGAGGCCATGACCAATAAGAGGTATGCTCAGTTCCAGGGACAGAGGTTTGGTGGTTTCAAGAAGCCAAGGTTTTCAGCACCTTCTGGGTTGAGAGGTTCCAGTGTAACGTCACAGTGGTCTCTAAGTAAGGGAAGAGGTTATGTTTCTTCACCATTAAAGGTGCATAGTACAGCTTCAGTGGCAGTGACAGGGCCATCTAGGCCACAGTTTGAGGATAGGGCATGCTATATCTGCAGACAGATAGGGCATTTTAAGTCAAACTGCCCAAGGAAAGATGTTGAAGTGACACAACAGCTATGGAAGAATCAGCAACGGGCAGATAGACAACAGCCCAGTGGTAGTAGAGGGAGAGGACGCGGTCAAGCATCACAAGCAGGATCATCTGCTTAAGGAAGTAGAGGACGTGGACAACAAGCAATGTCTTGATTCTATGCTATGAGTCAGCCGGAGGCGATAGTCAACCCGCGAGTGGTGACAGGTCAGATGGAGTTATTTCATTCTGATTCGTATTCTTCTTGCCTTATATCTGTTTTGGTTGACCCAGGTGCTACACACTCTTTTATCGCACGTAGTCTGCTTGATAGTTGTCCTTTACCTGTTAGCTGTAAGAAAGATAGCTTGTTGTTAGAAACCCCTCTTGACGGTTCATCGATGCTTTGAGAAGTGTGTCCATCCTGTGTTCTATCTTTTTCGGGACACAAGATACAAGTGGATCTTATACCACTTGATATACATGGATTCAATGTGATCCTTGGGATGGATACCTTAGAGAAGTATAAGGTTGTGTTGGACTGTGGTTCCAAGTAGGCAATGTTTGTTGATGGTGGAGAGAAATGGATCTTCCAGGGAGATAGGAAGATTCTTCCGGCGTGTCTAGTATCAGCTATGGTGCCAGAAAAGTTATTAAGAAAAGGATGTAAGGCAATCTTAGCTCACGTTATGGATACCAAGGCAAATGGTCCTAGCCTTGAGGAGGTGACGGTTGTCTGAGAGTTTGCAGATGTGTTTCCTGATGAGTTCCCCGGTGTTCCTCCACCTTGAGAGATTGATTTTGAGGTCAATCTGGTTCCAAGAACACAACCAGTTGCACAGACACCATACAGGATGGCTCTAGCAGAGATGGCAGAGTTAAAGAAGCAGTTGTAGGAGTTGTTGGAGGAAGGTTTCATCCTACTGAGCACGTCGCCTTGGGGGCTCCAGTGTTGTTTGTTAAGAAAAAGGATAGATCGATGTGGCTATGCATAGACTACCGACAGTTGAATAAAGTCACAATCAAGAACAAGTACATGTTGCCAAGGATAGATGATCTGTTCGATCAGTTGTGTGGTGCTACAGTATTTTTGAAGATCGATCTACGGTCTGGATATAATCAGTTGAGGATTAAGGTGGATGACATACCAAAGTCAGCTTTTAGAATGAGGTATGGTCACTTCGAGTTTGTAGTTATGTCGTTTGGGCTAACCAATGCTCCTGTTGCTTTCATGGATTTGATGAACAGGGTGTTCCGTTCGTTTCTAGATCAGTTTGTTGTAGTCTTTATAGATGACATCTTGATCTATAGTCAGGACAGTCAAAAGCATGAACAACATCTTCGACAAGCATTGACTCTCCTTCGCCAGCACCAGTTGTATGCCAAGTTTAGTAAGTGTGAGTTCTGGTTAAAAGAAGTAACTTTCTTGGGTCATGTGATATCTGCAGAAGGAGTCAAAGTGGACCCCAGGAAGGTGGAGTCAGTTGCAGAATGGGAGCGGTCGAAGACGTCGACCGAAGTTTGTAGTTTTCTGGGTTTGGCAGGAAGTGCAGATCTCCTTTATGTTGGTATGAGTCTGGTGAGTATCAGCTTTTGGGTCCTGAATTAGTACAGCAGACAACGGAAAAGATCAAAGTGATACAGCAACAGTTGAAAGTGGCACAGGACAGACAGAAGTCTTATGCAGACGATTGCCGACGAACTTTAGAGTTCTAAGTGGGAGACAAAGTGTATCTCAAGGTCTCTCCTTGGAAAGGCGTGCTAAGGTTTGGCCGAAAAGGTAAACTAGCACCCATATACATGGGGCCATACCCGGTCATAGCACGTATTGGCAAGGTAGCTTACAAGTTAGAGTTGCCTCCAGAGTTGCACAGGTTGCATCCAGTATTCCATATCAGTATGCTGAAGAAAATTCATCCAGACACAGGGACAGTGATACAGCCAGTTGAGGTTGATCTTGATGAAGACGTGACCTATGAGGAAGGTTCGGTGGCGATCCTTGATAGAAGAGTTAAGAAGCTGAAGAGGAAGGACCTAATTCTTATGAAGGTTCTTTGGCATCATCATGGCATTGAGGAAGCCACGTGGGATCTTGAGGAAGAGATGAGGAGGAAGTATCCCTCGCTTTTCTCTTCAGATTTCGGGGATGAAATCCCTTTGTAGAAGGTTATAGCTTGTAAGGACCCTGACCTCCATTTTAGGCTTATCTTGTTTGCTTTTCTTAACCCTAGTGTTTAGTTGCTTGCTAATCACCTTTAGTGGTGATTAGGGTTTTTTTGTGCTTATCGAGTGTTGGAGGTGCTACTTGCAATTTACCCAACTCTAGGGTTTGTGGGCAAGTTGTCACCTTGAGAAGTGTTTTTCTCTCTCCTTTCTTCCTCTAGTATTGAGAGGAAGGGTTGGGCTCGTTGCTTGAGTTGCCTTGGGCTTGGATGAGCCTTGTTGGGCCTTGTTATGCTTGCTTGACCTTGTTCAAGGTCGGCCATAGGTGTGCCGGCCATGGTTGTGATGGCCTTAGGTGTGTCGCCTAGGGAGGTGTGTCGGGCATGGAGATGGGTGTATCATACATGGACCCCTTTGACCCTTTGACCTCGTTAGTGTCACCACTAGTAGACACTTGGTGCTTGATGCTTGCATGTGGCAATGGCCTTGTACATGTGTTTAAGGCGAGATAAGGAGGTGGCACTTCCCATGGACAAGTGTCCCTAGGTGGGCGACACCTTGCTTTGTCTTACCTTGGTTTCTCCTCCACCCTCTCCTATATATGTACCTTCTTTCTCTTGCTAAGGATCTCTTTAGTTCCTTGGTTTCTCTCTTCCTTGGTGGATGACACTCTTCCTTTGCAAAGCTTGGTGGTCGACCTTCTCTTTGGAGTCTTCTTCTTCTTCCTCTTGAGGTGGCTGAAGGTGTTGCTTGGTGCTAGGAGCTTGGAGCTTGCTTAAAGCGGGTTACATAACTCCTAACCCTAACCATAATACTTTCCTCTATATTCTTGTATGTTTTTTCATATGATTATATCGGCCATGTATGTTCTAAGATAAGCTTCTTGCTTAGTTGCACCTAGTTGGCCGAACCATGGTTTAGGGTTTCCTTGTTGAGCAACACTCCTTTCTCTCCTTGATCTATAGGAGTGAGCTTGAGTTCTAGTAATGTGGGCAATACCCCTCTCTCGTTTAAGTTGAGAGGTGAGCTTGTGTTCTAGTTGTTTGAGCAACACCCTCCTCTCACCATGGATTTGAGAGGTGAGCTTTTATGTGGATGAAACCCTATGTCAAGGTTGATCCTTGTGGTTGCCCGTTTTGTGAAAGAGGTCGTGCAAGACCCCTCTCTCTTGGTTGTTGAGAGGTGAGTCGATCTTCTTAATCAATTAGAGTTTGGTGCCTTTGTGCTTGAGATTGATGACGATCTTTTTGGGTTGTATCTTACACGATATGGCTTGGGGATGGTGCTGCCTGATACCCTCTCTTAGACTAGAGTTATGGGTTGATATGATGATGTTGGGTTTGGACGATACACCTTGGTCCTTTTGCTTGTGTGTTGGCCGATAGGACGAGGCTAGTTTGGTTGGACGATAGGCTCTCCCTTGGTGCCCTTGTATCGAAGATGGAGGTGTACTCTAGTGGGCGTTATAGGGTTGGCCTGGGCACCATGGCTCTAGTTGATATGGTAGTTGTTTCCCGATATAACCCTAACCCTAAAAGGGGTAAGTCGATAAGGCTTTGTCCGGTTCAGTAGAATGATGTCACCTTGATGCACGACATGCCCCATAGACTTAGTTGCACGATGCGCTTGGAGTTCTTCCTAGTTGCACGACACACCTTGAGGTGATATCCCGACATCCTTGCTTTAGGCTTGGTCGTTATGTGGCTAGAGTGCTTGGGCGATATGAGGGAAGTTACCCTGCCTGATACCACCTCTAGTGGGGGTGCCCTCCCGTCACACTTCTTGTGAGGGTAGTGGGCACTTCTACTGAGGGTCATGTTCCACCCTGAAACCCATCTGCTATATCTTTATCATGCAATCACATTCTTATTGAGAAGAAATTATGGTTTATGGATTGTGAACCTTTGGCATGTTTGATAGTAGTGAGGTGATTGATATAGTAGAACGCAACTATGTAAACATGAAATATCTGAAACTCTAATGACATGATACTATATGTGTTTATGATCACTTTGAATCCTATATATATATATGATGATGATGAGTAATGTTAAGCTTGGTAGCACACGAGTTTCTTCACATGGTGATGTGACCCATGTCTAGGGTCACAGGTATGAGGCACGAATGATAAAGCATGCAATCACCAATGTTTCCCTATATTTGATAACATGATCCTTCTATTAATCCATGATGGCTTCAGTTATCTCTATGACTGTGTATACTAACCATGCAAGTGTTTCATGCGGATGCATAGCCAGGTAAAGGGCTATGAGGTATATATGTTTGAATAACACTGCATTGATGGTCACTCTTGCTGATGAGATAACATGCATCACATGTATAATGTGTTTAGGTCTGAGGACCTGAGTTTGGCTAAAGTTCCTATTTGAGGTGTTATCCTCTAATGATGAAATCAGGGATTGGTATCCTAAGTGACGAGAATGTCTTATGAGGCAGTGGTTTCTTGTGATGAGGGATTGAGATCCCGGGATATTGTGATGGTGGTAATAATAATGTAACTTTATGTTATGTATGTGTTACAACATGGTTGCCTCAACAATTCACTTAAAATATGCTAACTAATTATAGTGGAACATATTATGTAGTTTTCCCTAGCCATAGATCCATCATCGTCAGTAGCTAGTGATGGTGAAATGGGTTCTCCTGTGGGTTAACCCGGAGCGCATATTGTTGAATATGCGAGGTTTCTCCTAGCCTAAAATAGAGAGGATTCGAGTGCAGCTGCAGTTGCAGACTCGGGATAGATGGAGCATGGTGAATAGGCCCATGGCTCAGGAGATGTGATAGAGCATGAATGTGTTCATGGCTCAGGAAGCACGGTGAATTGGCCCATGGCTCAGATATACTAGCGCTGAGACCTGTACCAAGGAGGGCTAGAGAAAGGGTAGCCTACGGGAGCTGACCCTGTGGCTAAGGCCACTTCAGCATGAGACTGTGGTCCTGCTTTGGTTCTCGTGCAATGACCATGAGGCGGTGAGGTCATGGAGTCCAACTCTTTCATTGACCTTGTATGGCACCGGCTCTGGGTTTCACAACTGTCGTTTGGATCTGAGTGGTGTGGCTCACTTCCTCAGGGCATAACAATACGTAATCCAGTCAAATAGTATTTATTGCTTAAGGCAAAACATAGAACATTGGTTGAGGCCCTGCTTGTGTAGTTGATCTTGTTATACCTTGCAGTTAATTATACGTTCCTTATGTTATTTGGTAAGATCTTATAAATCTTATCTTGTCAATCATGTTCCATAATCACGTTCCTTATGTTATTTGGCACGTTGTGTATGTATAAACAAGCGATTAACTCATGTGTTGACATGACAGTTGACCTCCTAAGATGTGGAAAATGTTTTTATAACCTGTTTTCTTATAGGATGAGGATCTGGATGAAATAGTTTCTTGGTTTATCTACTTTCTGAAATCAGTTTTAATTACCCTGTGTTTTTGGTAATAGATGGTTTATGGTGTTTTCCGCACATTTTCACGTGGCACCCCATTGTCTGTGTGATAGCGGGATGTGTCGCCACATTTTTCACATTGCCTTACAGAGGAAAATCATTTTACAACCTTTATCGATGACTATTCACGATATATGTTCCTTTACTTATTGAATGATAAAAGTGAGGTTTTTCAAGCCTTTAAAGACTTTAAGGTTGAAGTAGAGAAACAATTAGGTAAAGTGATTAAGATAGTCAGATCAAATAGAGAGGGTGAATACTTTGGGAGGTTCACTGAGATGGGACAAAGGAAATGACCATTTGCACATTTCCTTCAAGAAGAGGGTATTGTACCTCAATATACAATGCTAGACACACCAAGTCAAAATGGTGTAGCTGAGAGAAGGAATCGAACATTAAAGGAAATGGTTCGTACAATGCTCTGTAATTCATCCCTTCCTTCTACAATGTAGAGTGAGGCTTTAAAGATGACAGTGCATGTGTTAAACAAGGTTCCTAGCAAGTCTATCCAGAAAACTACATATGAATTATGGATAGGAAGGAAACAAGCTAGAATCTATAATCCACATGAGAAGGGATTTGACCCAAGAACCACTAGTGGTTTCTTTATTGGTTATCTAGAAAGGTCAAAAGGATATAGATTTTATTATCCATCTCACCCACGGAAAATAGTTGAGACGGGTAAGGCTAGATTTTTGGAGGATCGTCATCTTAGTGGGAATGACCTACTTCAAAATATATCTTTTGATGAAATGCATGATAGTTCTCTTACACAAGCACCTAGTCAAAGATGTATAGGGTATCCAATTATTGTTCTCATGAACAATTGTCAAGTGGATGAGCCAATAGAAGTGGATCATGCTCCTAGTATGGTTGTAAATGAACAAGTTGAACATACTCATGATGAAGAACAACCTGAAGAGCCTATAGAAATTATAGAACCTGATGTTGAATTAAGAAGATCCAGTAGATCAAGGAGGCATGCCATCCCATCTGACTATGTTGTATACCTTCAAGAGCCAAATGTAGACTATGAAGATATTGACCCATTGTCCTTTTTGTAAGTAATGAATTGTGAAGATTCCTCTAAGTGGCTTGATGCCATGAAGGAGGAACAAGCATCCATGAATAAGAATCATGTTTAGGACCTTGTGCCTTTACCAAAGAGTATTAAACCTATTGGTTGCATATGGGTCTTTAAGACCAAAAGGAACTCGAATGGTGAAATTGAGAGGTACAAGGCCAGATTAGTTGCAAAGGATTTCATACAAAAGGAAGGCATTGATTACAAAAAGACTTTTGATCCAGTCTCATTAAAAGACTCTTTTAGAGTAAGCATGGCCTTAGTGGCTCATTTTGATCTTGAGCTACACCAAATGGATGTGAAAATGGCATTTTTGAATGGGGACTTATCTGAAGAAGTCTATATGGATCAACCAGAAGGTTTCATTGATGATACTAGAAGTCATATGGTGTGCAAACTGAAGAAATCAATTTATGGACTCAAACAAGCATCCTGACAATGGTATATAAAGTTCAACACCATTATATCAACTTTTTAGTTTAAACCTAATATTTTTTACCAGTGTACATACCTCAAGGTTAGTGGGAATAAGTTTATAATATTGATTCTTTATGTAGATGACATTCTACTAGCAAGTAATAACTTGAGCATATTACATGAAACCAAACAATTTCTTTCTTCTAATTTTGAGATGAAAGATATGGGTGAAGCCACGTATGTACTCGGTATAGAGACTCATAGAGACCGAGCTAAAGGCATACTTCGAATATCTCAAAAGGCTTATATATATCAAGTTTTAGAGAAGTATGGAATGAAAAATTGCTCACCTGGACCTACACCTATAGTTAAAGGAGATAAGTTTAACTCCAAGCAGTGTCCTACTAATGACATTGAAATGAATGAAATGAGAAAAATACCATACGCATCTACAGTTGGGAGCCTACAATATCTCCAGATATGTACTCGATTGGACATTATTTTTTCTACTAGAATGCTTGGCTGTTACCAAAGTAACCCAGGCATTAACCATTAGAGAGCCGTGAAGAAGGTGATGTGCTACCTGCAAGGGACAAAGGATTGCATGCTTACATATAGAAGGACAAACCACCTTGAGGTTATAGGATATTCAGATGTAGATTTTGTTGGTTGTCTAGATAGTAGGAAGTCTACAACATACTATATCTTCCTACTAGCTGGTGGTGCAGTATCAAGGAGGAGTGTTAAACAAAAGACTACGGCTTCATTTACCATGGAAGTTGAGCTTATAGCTTGCCATGAAACATCATCACAGGCAATTTGGCTTAGGAATATGATACAAGATCTTAAATTTGTTGATTCAATTCATAAGCCAATACAAATATACTGTGATAATGAAGTTGCAGTCATTTTTGCTAATAATGATTAAAGCACCACAGCATGTAGACACCTAGACATAAAGCTCTATGTTATTAATGAGGGAGTTGACAATAGGATGATAATGATTGATCACATTAGTACACAGTATATGATTTTAGATCCTCTTACAAAAGGGCTAGCTCCAGGATTGTATACATCTCATGTAAAGAATATGGGTCTGAGGAAGTCATTTGATGCTTAATAGTTTGTGTGATTTGACAATGTAATATTTATTTTGTGATCACATATTTGACTCGCTATTTCTGTTTCAATAATAGTTATAACAGAATGTCGATTTTGACATCAAGTTGGACTAAGAAATAGGTTTTGAGGTCAACCAGTTTATAAATTTAATATCACTACGTATAAGATATTTAGATATTGTGGTGCATAGAAGGAAGTGATCATTCATTGATTATCAGTCGTTATGACTCGTATCTTCTACTCATATATGGAAGTATTTGTGTTGAGCACTACAAGAAAATTGTTGAATGTTGTTGTCATGGCATTTTGGGCCAAGTGGGAAAATGTTAAAGAAATCCTATTTTGTATTGCCCAAAATAAATAAATGTATTTAGTAAGAGTTTTCCTGAAGCGATGCATCTATCGGGTTGGGGTCGATTCCCATAACCACCATGCCTCTTCATGACGGATGGAGAAGCAATAAAGAATTTCTATATAAGGAGTGGTCCTCTCTTCAGGGATGTAACCGTATCCGTCTCTCGGAGAATCAAACAGGAGAGAGAAACAACTCCCGACGTTTCCTTTTTTGCACTCGGTTCTTCTTCTCTAGGATGCGGTGTTTTGAACTTCTCGTCTGTGTTCCAATATCAGCTGTACCGCTTCCGCATCTCTGCCGCTACATGTGTCATTGTCGGTCACAGATCAGTCATGGAGTTTTCCTCAAATCCGAGTATGACTTCTAACATTCAGATGTATTATGGGCTGCTAGATGTAATTTCCCATTGCACTCCACTCTCAATCAAATTTTGTTCATTCTTGTATCTACACATCATTCCTTCTTCTCCACTCAGTTTAGTACAAGCCACGGATTGTGTTCATAATGAATCAAGGATTACAGAAATGTGGTCGTCATAGCACATCAATTTGTTGACAGAACCGATCGGCCGTAGGCAAGGAAGACAGACAAAGGTCAGTTATGATGGAGGTATTGGTTATCGCTTAGTAAGAGGTTTTATATCCAGCCCCCCTTATGATGGCATCATTAACACCGTGTTATCTTGTTTATACTACTTGTATTTGATCCTTTTATATAATCTCAGTGCTTAATATTCCCTAACAGGTTTCTGGAATCAACTTCTCAATTTATAGCTGATCTACATGCATACGCAAAAAGGGTTGTCCACATCTGCATACGGTGAAGAGCAACGGTGGCATAGATCGCCATATCAAATTTATCCCTACATTTATGTATGATCTTATACAAGAATGAAGATTACCGAGAAGTTGGTAGGCATCAGTATGTATTGTTGTCTTCTTGATTGGTATGTTTAATTTCATCAATCATTGGTATATATTCGGGCACTTCTAAGTTTTTTATTCTTCAATATTTTCCCCCTTGTTCTAACCTCTACACACTTTATGTTACATACTTAAGAATGTAATTTCTACAACATTTTAATGTAGAAAAATGCAGCTGTCATTTTTTCACGCGCTCAGAATTTGCAATGCACTATTTTTCAGTGTTCTTATATGAGTTCACATGTATTATTGACTGCTAGATGTAATCTCCCATTGCTAAGAACGGTGCATTTACGACTCCAGCAAATGACAGAGGAGATTGAAATGTATGACAGTACCAGGTTTCACGTTGATGGGGCAACCAGGGCTGCTTTCTGTAAGCCTTTAAATTAAACTAGACTACCTTACCGATATAGAAAGCTTCCACCAGCAAGTTATATGTGATGGGAGCCATTAAAACCATACATCCATCAGCCATGTACGTGTACCACCTTCTAGACCAGCACAGAAGCGCCCCCACTCTTTGCTCTGCTGGTCTAAGCATGCTACTTAATAATGGCATCACCTGTCACAATGTGTGATTTCATAGTTTCTCCTTGAGCAACCACTCTTTTCTCTGATAGTCTAAGTAAGCTACTTAATAAGAGATCGTCTGTAATAGACTTGCATTTTCACGTTTTCTCCTTCATAAATGAAAATAAAGTTCATGTACATCAAAGTCGGCTACTATCTTCTCGAAAATATAGTGCTTTTATAATCATAATAAATATTGAAGATGGTTACAAATCATGAACAGCCCAAAAAAATTAGAAATATGAGACGTTGATGCTTGTTGACCTTTCGGTCAAAGTTAAACTTTCATAGTGAGGATTTTATCTTCAACACATACTCCATTGTATCTGAGCTAACTTAGTTAAATTGTTCAATTCTCAATTTTCCAAGTAACTATGATCTTTATTAGTTGTCTTCTTAAAATACTACTTATTTTATCAAATTCAGCAACGCCATTTTTAAATATGAAGAAAACAAACTATGTCATCGACCAGATTATAGTGTCTCTATTTTGCGACACGTCTAGATTTCACCTCACATATGCAGTGACATTATAACTAGGAGTATACTTTAACCAAGTCAGTCTAAGTAGAATGATAAATCATATAATCAATGTTAGTGTCACCCTGTTGTAAGACATTTTGTTTGCTTGAAGATGATCTTATGACCTCTTAGGTTGTGCTTTAAATACTAGATACATGAATTAAGTAGAAAATAAATTTAATGAAGTATGTTCTTACTATCAAATTAGTTGGGACTGAGACTTAGATGATGATGATGATGATGATGATGATGTTGTTGTTGATGACGACGACGACGATGATGATGTTCTTACTATCAAATACGGTGCAAAAAATGGTTATTTGGAGAAAGTATTGATTAGGTTCTACTATAATAGTGACTTCAATATTAATAATCTTATGATTGCACATCCATATGAAACAGGTGGTTCTTGGGACACATGACAAGTTACAAGGGCAGTGGAAGTCAAGGCACTCAATAAAAGATTTCTTAGCCACCCTTAAGCAAGAAATGTCAGAGTAGTTATGTTTCCTTATGACGGTATGGAATGAAAAAATTACTTGTATGACCAAGCGGTCGATAGCCCAACTGGTCGGGTTCGGTGGCGCCTCGTGAAGCATTTCAGGTTCGAATCTCAGCCAGAAATTGAGCCTGATTTAACCTTCTCAGGAGCATCTTGACTCTATTATTTGGGTCTGAGAGAGGGAGGAGAAACCTTCTCTTCAACCCCGGGGAAGAATTTCTTGCATGAATATATTTATAATTTACATTTCTCACTTATGTACTTAATTCAAATAGAATGTTATATTTTTTACATTCTTTAATTATTTAAAGTATGAAACATGAGTTTTACAAGATCCATTTATTTGATCTGTTAGTTCCATCAATAGTATCCATTATATTTAATATTTACTTTTGGTTGAAAATAAGTTTTACTCACAAGATCTACCATATGAATTCAAAGTAAATAAAAATCAATTGTATGATAATGCAAATAAAATGTATCCAATTTAAAGATTAACGTGCATGTGCACGTGTGGGTTAATTAGTGTGTATATATATGATGTTTTTACTACCCCTGCAGGTAACTTCTTGATCTACCCTGCTGGAAAAATTTGTTGATCATGTTATGTGCCAATTATTTCACATCTAGTTAGCCCAATGTGTTGTCTAGGTTGTGCAAGGCAAGGAACTACGATGCCCCTATCCGAACCTAAATTCCTGATCAAATTTCTCCACCCACCCCTTCTCCGCCTCCTACTCCTTGCTTGGTCAACCACATCATTTGTACTGAGACAGAAGTCGCAGCCACCGCCCAAGCCAACAACATGATCCTCAAATTGCCGCCACCCAAAAAATGATATGTTCATCTACAATATGCGAGCTTGAAACACAGGCAGGATCCCCTTCACACCGTATGCCTCAAGCAGTTTTATCATCCCATCGCAAAACACCCAACATCCTCTTGGACTTAGTGAGGCTACTCAACCATAGATGCACGAGCTTATTTGAAATGCATTCTCTACCACATATAGATCCTTCCAGGAGTCTTTAGGATTCCAGTTTTGTAGGATCATACAATAAAAAGGGAACAAACATTGAGTTCTGACAAATTTATTTGTTATAATGTGCATGGCGTGACTGATGAAATGCATGTATCTAAGTTTAACAAACAAATGGAAGCAATTCATATTTTTAGTTGTATTGGAGTAGTCCCTGATATAATAGTATATGTTGCACTGATTACTCCATAAAAGCTATCTATTTTGATAAGTTGATCGTTTGAATATAAAGTATGAATGAGGAGTCAATGTGTATAATGTTCAGAATTATTTTGTTCTACATTCTAAACCAAATTGTAAACTTTGTCTTCGCATTCTTAATTTGGAAAAATCTGTGATATGATAATACCTACACCATTTTCGTTGTGCATAAGATTTAATCTAGCATTCACCATTGGGATACACTCACATTATTGCATTCACTTACTACCTTTTTTAATTATTTCACTATGTTAGTCTAATTAAAATATTATAATAACATGTTGTTTCTTATTACTTATTCCCTTAATTTGTACTATGCAGGTCCATTCATGGCTCTACAACCCTAGATCATAGCATGTGATATGCGGCTGCCAGCCCCATGGCTATCATGCTCCTCACATGTCATGTGGTCATTGCGATCACATCCATCTTTAGGATATATTAATATAATGAATATAACTATATGGTATAAAAAGTAATTATTCAACACATTGAGTAACATCTATTCACAGAAAGTAACTATTAAAGTAATATTTAGCCATAAAAGGTAACTATTTTGAATGAAAAGTAACAATTTTGCATCGTAAGTAACTATTATACATAACAAACTAGATGTATGTTAGTGACCAAATGCAATGTTATGATTATGGAATATAAGTTTAGAGTGATGTGATTATATTAAGAAAAAAAAGTAGCTAGAAGGCTAAAAATGTATCAAATAAAAAATAAATAAACTTATAAAAAGGAACAAAGTCCATATGATATGCAAAGTAACTATTTGGTATAGAAAGTAATATTGAGTCATCAAAAGTAACTATTTGCCATAAAAAGTAACTATTTGACACAGAAAGTAATTGGGAGGTTCGTTGAGATTCATGTGATGACAAACTCGATAATAGACAATGTTATAATGGCATCAATGAACTTGCACCTGACATGGGTGAATCGGAGGTGTATCGTGTGTTGATATTGGAAGAAAACTTCCAAGTCAATTAAGGTGAGGTAGTCAATGTCGATGTAGGTTTTATCCGAGCAAGAGAATATAGATGTGTTGATTTCAATGATGCATCTATTCTAAATTGGGAAAAGTAACCATTTTGCATTAAAGATTACTATATAACACAAAAACTAACACATAGTATCAAAAGTAACACATAGATTATAAAAAATAAAAGTACATATCAGACATCAAAAAGGGATCGTCTCAACTGTTCTCATTATAGGTGGCAAGAGCAGACATAAGTAAAAACTACATATATTTTTGTACAATAGTATTCAAAGATGGACATGTCGAAGCTAGAATTGTTGTTAGTTTTAATGTTACGTCGTTACATGCAACAGCGACGGAGCAATTATGTTAACAGTTTAGGCCGATCCAGATAAATAGGCATAGAATAAACCAATACAAGAGAACAAAAACAAATAAAGTCAGGAACCAAACCAAGTCATTCGTTGAAAAATGAACATGATATGCTTAAAGAAATCAGTTTCATGTAGGTGCCATTCTCCTAGTCGACCCGAACACAAACCTAGAGAAGAGATCATCTCGCTTATTTTGATGAGGAACGATGCAGACAAACAACTTGCACAACCAATGCAGTCCAACGACTACTGGAACTACCACCTGACAAATCGCATCTCAGAAGGGAGGGGATGGACGAACTCGCCACGCTCAAGAGAGAATCTCCATGTAGCACCATGGAAGAAATGGTGGTCGAAGACTTTGACTTTAGGGTCTGCTAAACACGAACTCGAACGCTAACTATTGTATATTTGAAAGATGTGTTTAACCCTAATGACCGGAGGCATATTTATAGCCTTACATGCTTTGTAATCCTATTCTTGTTAAGATGCGACCACTTGGTTGCTCTTGTACACATTATGGAAAATTTCTGCAAAGAGACACTTTCCAATTAGGATTAATAAATCCATTTCAGAAGAAAAAAAAATTAATTAAATTAATAATTAATTACATAGTTGTATCCTAGTGCAAAAAATAGGTGGAAGACGGAATTCATTCTCCACAAACCACAAGCCCGAGCCCATGCGCGACCAGGTCTAGCGAGGTGAGGCATGGTGTGTGTGTGTGTGTTGTGGTCACCAAACCCACCAAGGAGGTGAGCATACCCTCTCCTAGGTCCTTTGGACACTAGTGTCATATGTGACCCTACATATAAGGACCAAAAAAGTTCTAGGAGTGAGCAATATCGGATAAAACTTCTTCCCCATTTGTACTAGACACAAAACTACCTTTCTCCCATGTACTAGATGTACTACATTGGGCTTAACCCATGCTATAGATATGGTTGTAGCAGCCTTATATCTAACAAGCCCCCACAAAGTCCAATGTGTAGTGTGCTCTACCATTCAATCATCCATATTGTGCTTTCAGTAGATACCTTTCGGTTTGAATATGCCTGAGTTATCCAATTGTGACCCCCACAGGAACTAGGTGAACAAAAGTCTTGAACATGAACCTTAGGTACAATAGTATAGGTTGGTAACAATAGAATAAAGACATGATAGAAAAGAAAACAATGCATTAAGGCCATGCATACAAAAATTTATGTCATGATTGATATCAGAGAATAACTCAATTCTCATGTTGCGGCCTACACAACATAAATCATTTAGTTGGAGTCTCCAAGGATGTACTGCTAACATCCTATCCTAAGACTTGACATCATTCAGAGACTACTCTCTTACTAACTTGTAGTCATGACACTAACAGGTTTCTCAGGGGATAGACACATAGATGAATGAAGCATCAAACTAATTACATAGTGTCACCCAATTAACCCAACAACTTGTTATTACCACATTGAACCCAATTTGTGGGATCTCCACTTTGTTGGGTTGGGTTGCTACTGCCTGCAAATAATGAGGGGTTTCAGTCCTATCCCCAACTTGGATTTTTCCACTAAGGCTAGAGTAAGACCTTTAGTGAAAGGATCAGCTATACTTTCTTTTCTACTGACGTAGTCCACAGCCACGACCCCATTAGACACTAATTCCCTTACAGACTTGAGTCTAACTTGGATGTATCTATGTTGTTTTTTATTGCACTTGAGACTCTTTATTTAAGAAATAGTTGTAGTGCTATCACGGTAAACTGAAATTGTAGGAAGTTGCTTATTTACCATATGTAAACTGGACATAAGCCCATGTATCCATTTGTTGGCTAAATTGGACATTATTATAATCCCTTTGTTTTGATGATGACAAACATTTCATTCTTGTGGATCTAACGTGCTACTTGAGTGCTGCAGGAGCAAGGTGGATGACAAACCTTTAGAAGATCTATATGCTCAAAATGCATTAATTTCATGATTGTAATCAAATGTAACAACTTGTACAAGTATATAATGTATAAGTACTTAGATATCATGTAAATCAAGTGTTTAGATCTTCCCTAGCCAACAACCCTTAGATAGGTCATCCCCTATAATAGTGTCACAACTGCACACTCATACACACACTTAGTATTCATCTAGAACCACCAAAACAGAGACATTCTCAGTCGAACTATTTGTCGACCGAGACACACTCGGTCGAACATCTTCTCGACCGAGAGTCTCCCGGGTTAATCCTTCTAAAAGGTTCTATAATCGTCAGACCTAGCAGACAAGGTGGTTGGGATTTGGAATCGAATGTTATATACACTTGCTCCAGACCATCCCTCAGTCGACGAAGTCCTCGACCGACTGACTCTCAGTCAACAAACTTCTCGACCGAGAAGAACTCTGTCAGCACTTTTTAGAATTAATAAACTAGTCGTTGCTAAAGCAATTAGTGGATACCTAACGGCTAGTTGAGAACTTAGAACCCCCTAGAAAGTGTCTAGAATGTCCTTAAGCATTCATAGGCCATTCCTATAAATAGGACATGCATTAATACACTTGTACAATACTTGAGCATACATACTTGCAATTGGCAATCCTTTCTTGTGAGCAATTGAGCAATTTCTACACTTGCTAATCTTTCCCATTGCTACAAGATCATGTCCTATAGGCTATAATCTCCTTTCCACCATACTTACACTTTCACACACACATTGGTTAGGAGATCAAAATGCTTGATATAGGAAATCAAGCCTTGTGCTACAACAGTAATTATAATTTCTATTTTCCCTTCTTATTCCTTGTTATTTCTTGTACTCTCCTTGCTACTCCTAGGGTTGGAGGCTATGGATTGGAGAGGGTGCTATCTTCTCAGGTGGAGAAGGGTCTTCTCGAAGGAGAAGGTAGACTTTGGACATATTCTAGAAGGTCTCAACGGGAAGCTACTTCAAGGAGGAAGGCTACTTCAAGGGGGAGCTTGAAGTTAGTTCAAGTGAAGGTTGCTTCAAAGTTGGTGAGACGACTTCAGGGTGAAGGTTGTCTAAAGGGTTTGGGAAGGTAGTTGTATTTTATGTAACATCCTTGCAAGGTAATAAAATACAGGTGCTTTCAAAATCCCAATTGGAAACAATTGGGTAGTGAACTAACTCCCTTAGTATTTGCTAAGGGTGAACCACTCTAAACCCTGTGTCTCCTTCTTCAACATCTTTGTGGTTGACTTTTTGAATTATTATTTTTAAAATATTCATAAAAACCCCATTCAACCCCCTAGTGGTTTTTCACCATTTAGCTTCCAATCCAGTTTCATCTAAAGTACACAACTTTGCCTCAAAAGTAGACTGAGACAATATGGTATGTTTCTTAGACCTTCAGGAAACAGCTCCTCCTCCCAACAGGAATAGATATCCTAAGACACCATTACTCCTAGAGTTGATGGCAATCCATCTTGCATTATTATATTCTTTGACTACAAAAGGATATTTACCATAATGCATCTCAAGGGAACTAGTTCCCTTGATATACCTCAAAACTCTGTCAAGAGCTTCCCAATGGGTCTTTTCGGGACAACTAGTTTATCTACTTAACTTGATCACGGAAAACACAATGTCTAGATGTGTGCAGTTTCTAAGATACATCAAACTTCTGATAATCTAAGAGTATCATAATTGAGACACTGGAACCCCAGTCTCATTCTTGAATAAGGCCTTGGATGAATCATATGGAGTCTTAACATGTTTACGTGATGTGTACGCAAACATCTCCAGTATCTTCTCAACATAGTGAGAGTTACACCATCAGTAGACCTTATGATTTTAAGCCCTAAAATCACATCAGCGACACACATATCCTTCATCTCAAACTTGCTACACAAGAATGTCTTTGTTTAATTTACTACTTTTATATTAGAACCAAAAAGCAAAATATCATCGACATATAAGCATAACAAAATGAATCCATCATTGACGACTTTGCAGTAGAGACATTTATCAAATTCATTAGAAACAAAGCCAAATGATGATATCACATAATCAAACTTCTCATGCCATTGCTTAGGAGCTTGTTTCAAGTCATATAATGACTTAACAAGTTTACACACTTTGGATTCATTCCCACAACCCACAAATTCCTCAAGTTGTTCCATATATATCTCTTCCTGAAGATCACCATGTAAGAACGCTGTCTTCGCATCCATTTGATGGATACAAAGACTATAAATGGATTCCAATGCTATAAGCACTTGGATTGTGGTCATACAGGAAATAGGGGAATATGTATCAAAATAATCTATTCCTTCCCTTTGTGTGTAACCCTTAGCAACTAACCTAGACTTATACTTATTGATTGTCCCGTCTGCATTACATTTCTTCTTAAAGATTCATTTGCATCTAACTATAGAACAACCAGGTGGCAAATCGACCAATTCCCAAGTTCCATTTGAGAGAATTGATTAGATTTCATCATTAATGACTTCTTTCCAAAATTGAAAGATTCCATAGCTTGTTTGAAAGTTACAGGATCATCCTCAACATTATAAATGAGAAACTCACTTCCAAAGTCCTTAGATGTCCTAGGTCGTTTACTTCTCCTTGGTTCAACCATTTCTTCATAATCATCAGATTCAGAAATAGCTTATTCTAAGTCACCCCCTACATTTGTCATCCTTTCCACGTGCTTGGAAATGGAACATGTAGTGAATGAATCCTCTTGAGATACTTCAATAGGCACACTATGTTGAAACACATCTTCAAAGAATGTAGCATCACGTAATCCCACAATTGTATTTACCTCAATGCCTGAGATATCAGATTTTACAATCAAGAATTTATAGACATAACTTGTCTCTACATACCCCAAGAATACGGTAACAATTGTTTTCGGTCCCAATTTCTTCCTTTTATGTTCAGGTACAAGTATATTAGCAAGGTACCCCCACACTTGAAGATATTTGAGACTCAGTTTCTTCCTCTCCATAACTCAAATGGACTAATTTCTATATGTTTATGGGGAACTTTATTCAGAATATGGGAAGCCATATTCAAAGCTTCCCCCACATGAAGTTGGGTAGACCTAAGGTTTGGAGTAAAGAATTAACCATATCTATAAGGGTTTGGTTTTTACATTCAGCTATCCCATTAGATTGTGGTGAATACGGAGTGGTAACCTCATGAACTATACCATGCAATTGGTAAATTTCCAAAAAATAAATTTGAGGTATATTCTCCTCCCCTATCAGACCTTAATCGTTTAAGTACTTTACTAGTTTGAGTTTCAGCTTCTTTCTTATAAATTTTAAATTTATCCAAAGCCTCATATTTACTTCTAAACAAAAAGATATAACAGTATCTACTAGCATCATCAATAGAAGTTATAAAATAATGTTTTTGATCCCTTGTAGCAATCCCATTAAATTCATAGATATTTGTATGTACTAAATCCAATATTTTTTAATTCCTATACACATAAGGAAAAGGTATCCTAGGTAATTTAGCTTGCACATAGATTTCACATTTATTATTGCTAATGTCGGATTTAGAGATTAAATTTAGATTCATCATATGTTGCATTGAGCCAACATTCACATGTCCAAAATGTGCATGTAAAACATCAGAAGATACAAGGTTCGTGCATAAAGGACTATTATCATTCAAATTTAAAATGGAATTTTGAAACCGGTTCAACAAGAATCTTAAACAAGTTCTCCATATCATATAGATACCCCTTGCCAAAAAATAAAGAATCTCGAAGGAAAGTAATAATAGCCTTATTACACTTGCAATCTATTCTAAAACTATCTCTAACTAAAATTGCGCCAAAAGTATGTTGTGTCATATGATGGAACATGTCTGACTCTATGAAGCGTCTGAACCTATTTCGAAGGAAACTTCAAGTCCACTCGTCCTTTGCTTTTAACTTCTACAGTGTTGGAATCGCCCAAAGTCACGGATCGTCTTTTATAAGATACAAACAGGGACTTGCCAGTACACAAATGCACATTAGCCTCAGTGTCTATTATCCAATATAGTGGTTCAAAAATAGAAAGAACTTTAGTTTTTATAGATATGTACCCATCATTGAGGTTCAAAGATGCAGTCATCATGTTGACCACAGCCTCTTCATTTGTAGATGTGACAACTTTCTTTGCCTTCTTTGAAGGACAATCCTTGTTCAAGTGATCAACCTGTCCACAAGTCCAACAAGGTTTGTTCTTCAACTTCTTTTAGATCTTGGCTTTAGGTTTAAGTGAATTCTTAGATTTCTTATCCTTTTTCTTAGCAGTAGTTAAATTAACACTTAAATTAACATCAGTGGGAACCTTAACAGTCTTCTCTTTCATATGCTCTTCCTGAATATTGATGTCCATCATGAGATCATTTATTGACATGTCTCCTTTGAGATTCTTAAGAGTCATGTCAAATGACTCTCAAAATTTTGGGAATCTCTCAATGATTGACATAGCAACAAACTTTTCAGAAAGTACCATGCATGCATCAGCGAGCTCTTGCACCTAGAGTTGAAAATCATGTGTTTGATCATAAATAGATTTACCCTCAGACATATGAAGCTTTAAAAATGTTGAGACACTATTTTTAGTTCCCTAATTCTCAATATTGTATATCTTTTCTAACGCCCCCCCCCCAACAGAACCTTAGATGTAGTAATAGGAGGCGTTGAGTATGAGTCATAAAGTTTGTTGTTTAACACAAATAGAATAAACTCTCGGCACGTCTTATCACTCTTCTTCTAGGTTGTAATTAAATTAGCATTATCAGGGACAATTTCATCAACTTTGGGTTTGTCTTCTTCTAAATATTGATCATGCCCTATCATGTTAAGCCAGATTTGCATCCTACTTTGCCAATGAGAAAAATTAGCTTCAGTAAACTTTTTGGACATACTAGACGTATCAAATTTTATGCCAGTTACTTGAGCAGCCATAGTTAACTAACGATAGATATTAATTTCTTTAAGATTGTTGTTAATTTTAATTTTACATCATTACATGCAATAGTGACATGTGCAATTAGGTTAACAATTCCGGTCAATCCAAATAAGAAGGCATAGAATAAACAATGTAGGAAAACAAAAACCAATAAAGTCAGGAACCAAATCAGGTCGTTCGTTGAAAAATGAACATGATATACTTAAAGAAAGTAGTTTCATGCAACCCTTCTGTATAGGCGTCATTCTCCTAATTGACCCTGTCACAAACTTGGAGAAGAGATCGTCTCGCTTGTTCTAACAACAAACAATGCAGACAAACAACTTACACTACCAGTGCAGTCCGGTGACTATAGGAACCACCGCCTGATAGATCACATCTCGGGAGGGAGAGGATGGACGAACTTGCCATGCTTAGGAGAGAATCTCCATGTAGCACCATAGAAGCAAAAATAGTAGAAGACTCTGGCTTTAGGGTTTTCCAAACATGAACTCGAACATTGGCAGTTGTATGTTCGAAAGATGTGTTTAACCCTAATAACTAGAGGTATATTTACAGCCTTACATGCTCTGTAATCATATTCTGGTTAAGACACGACTACTCGGTCGCTCTTGTACACATTGTGGAAAGATCCGTGAAGACACACTTTTCAGTGAGGATTAATAAATCTATTTCGGAAAAAGACAATTAATTAAATTAATGATTAATTACGCAGTTGTATCCTAGTACAAAAAGAAGACAGAAGATGTTCTCCACAATCCACAATCCACAAGCCCAAGAATGTGTCCGACCAGGTGAGACGCGTTTGTGTGCATGTGTGTTGTGGTCACCATACCCACCAAGGAGGTGAGCATACCCTCTCCTATGACCTTTGGATACTAGTGTCACATGTGACCCTACATATAAAGATCACAAAAATTCTAGGAGTGAGCAATGTGGGATAAAACTTCTTCCTCATTTGTACTAGACACAAAACTATCTTTCTCCCATGTACTAACTACACTACATTGGGATTAACTCATGCTATATACATGGCTACAGCAGCCATATATCTTACAAGAATTTCATCAAATAGAATAGTGTCTACATATTTCAAGACTGAGATGCCCTATGTACAACTGTTGTTGATACAAACTCATTGAATGAGTTGTCAAAGATAAGGGATATTTCATACATAGTGTTATCAATATGATGCATCCAGTTGTTGTCTGAATAAACACCAATTTAGATTAACCCAACGTCCACTAACCAAATCTACAATTGTCGATCTCTTATCCATTTTATATAAGGTCTCAAAGCTCATGATAACAAACAGTGGTAAGATTAATAACACCACTTACGTTACATAAGTAACCTGCCCGTCTTAACTTTTACATATGAGGGGTCTGCTTCTTCTTCCAACTTTACAAGGATGGAGCCACCGCCGAGTCTGATCCCTTGCCGGATGTGTCAAAAACCATCGTACGATCGGTTCTCCCAGTTGACACCCTCCACTTGATAGTGAGGAAGATCTTGTCATCATGTGACAGATAGATATAGCAACATGGTACTCGAGCCGAGGCATGACTGTGTGCACCTTGAGTCGAAGTTAGGGTCAATTTGGTAGGGTGTAATTGAGGTATAAACTTGAGCAATAAAACTCCAAGAACTTAAACTGCTTGATTACAATTTGGTAGGATGCAAGTTAAACACAATGAATTGTATTTCTGCTATTTGGTTGGCATGCAAAATCAGACCCCCTAACATGCTTTTTTCCAGACTGCTGCATTGGCACGAGAGATCACCCTCCAACCGTACTTGAGCACCCAATTTTATGGGGTGGTACCAATTCCCAAATTTAGGGTCGGAAGAGTGATAGTTGGGAATTGTAATTCATTGAACAACATCGAACATCACCCAACTAAATTTTCATTAGGAAAAAATCCCTAACATTCGAACGCCAGGTAGGAACTGTAAAGTCATCCTACCAAACAAGCCCTTAGTTAGAGCCTCAATGCATTGATATTTGCTCATCCAACCCTATTTGCACAAGTGTGAGATCATACACCAGCTGCAATTGGTCTACTATAAGGTCGTCTTCACTACTGCCTCAACATACACCTCCTGCCAAAGGCCTTCCCAGACACCGACATTGTTGTCCCCTCTGTAAGAGTATCTCAACAATATCTTCAGGAGATTGTGTTATATCCCCTTTAGGCCTCCTCGTCTCCTGCAATGCTATCCTTGTAAATGACAACATGTCATGATTCTCCCACTACCCCCCTATGCATATGTATGTCCTATAAATATCTACTATTAAGGCCATGGAAAGTAGGCAGGCAATGGCTCCATTTTGTATCCCATTCCTAAATCTAAGATGGTATCAGAGTTTAATGACTCTTAACCAATCCCTTTATCCTCCTATCCTTCTACCTCGTACCCTTTCCTCTTCCTCAAGATCTCAGGACACTCTCACAGCTACACCCTAGCTGCCAGCAACCAAAAACAAGATGGATGTTGTTGTGTCCTCTTCACCATGCCCGCCTTCCTTTTCACCCCATGTGGCTCTCGCTTCCCACCTTTGCCACTCCGATCATCACATGGGTACCACAGGCCGGCGTCGCCTGTTTGTTCTAGTCTTTCCCACACCTCCAACGTCTACCTTTCCCAACCAGTGACTGGTTGTTAGGCAATGTGTAGAACTGAGAGATCAGAAGCCTTTATGGCCGTCGATTATGTAGAGAAACCGGCTAGCAAGCCGTTACCAAGTCACCTCCTCCTCACCCATATGGACCCTAGAGCAAGGAATTGACAGATCACCTATAGATTACAGACCATCCACCTCAACATGCACCACCATTGGACTATGCCTCCCTCTAGTCCTTCTGTGTCATCAGGCCAGTGCTAGATCATGCCAATAATCAAAGTTGACCTCTTTCGCTGAAGCCACATCCACCTACAGAGCCACAAGCCCCGCCCCTTCCCTGAAACACCATCTTGTCCTCTCCTCACTTGTGAAACCTCCCCCTTGGTGCTTTCTTCTCCAACCTCACTTAGCCACAGGTCTCGCTCATTAGTGGTGCCTTCTTCAGAAGTTGTTGCTGAAAGCCTCCATCCATGAGAAGAAGACAAAGGCCATAAAACCATCCCCTCTCCACTATCATGTCTTTCCTTATCCTCCCCATCCTCCTCTTCCTCTCTTTTGTTGATGTATCCCCTCCCACCTCTGACCTCCGTCTCCTCCTCTCCTTCAAAGTTGCACTCCCCAACCCCTTCGTACTCCCTTCCTAGGTGTCTGGCACTGACCCTTGCTCCTCATTCGTTAGCATCTCCTGTGACAGCCATGACTACAATGTCATCTCCGCCAGGCTCGACTCCTACCCACTCAAGGCCTACTTCGGTCATGTGGTCGCCTACCTCCTCCCGCTGTCCACGATCCAGCTCCTCTCACTCCGTCATAGGTCAAAAAGCCATTCCTTCTCCTTTCTGCCCTTATTCACCCTCCTCCACCAAAGCCGCGTAAGCAGACGTGGCACTCTCCCAGTCAGTCCAGTCCTAGTCCCGACCGACTGCCCTCAAGGTGCACAAGATCTCACACAAGGTCAAAAGGCATTTTGAACATCCAAAAGACAAGTCCTCCTTCCTCTCTTATAACCTTCTAGAGATCTACAAAAATAATCCTCCCTCACCCTGAATTCCTCTTGATGCATCCTACATAAAGAACGGACTTCCCTCATTTCTTCACTTATACTTTCCCAAAATTAAGTCATCCTCTCCATAAAAACAAATCAAAATGTTCTTCCCAATTATCCAAAAAAAACTAATGTCATGCCCAGCAATCCATTGGTGCACCACCTACAATGAAGAAATACAGAGAAGATCCACAAGGGACAATAAAAGACCATTATAAAGCAACAGACAACTTTCTTCAAAGCGCTTCAACAAATGCTTCACTCCGGATCACCTTTAACAAGTTGGGCCTTCGATTCTCTTCGACTCAACTTGTGGGGGGCTGTAAGTGTATCTCAATAATATCTTCAGAAGATTGTGTTGTATCCCCTTTACCTCCTCATCTCCCGCAATGCTATCCCTGTAAATGACAACATATCATGATTCTCCCACTACCCTATGTATATGTATGTCCTATAAATATCCATTATTAAGGCAATGGAAAGTAGGAAGGCAATGGCTCCATTTTGTATCTCGTTCTGAAATCTAAGATGGTATCAGAGTGTAATGAGCCTTAACTAGCCCCTTTATCCTCCTATCCTGCTACCTCGTACCCTTTCCTCTTCCTCAAGATCTCAGGACACTCTCACAGCTACACCCTAGCCACCAGCAACCAAAAACAAGATGGTTGTTGTTGTGTCTTCTTCACCAAGCCCGCCTTCCTTTTCACCCCATGTTCTCTCACTTCCCACCTTTACCACTCTGATCATCACCTGGGTACCACAAGTCAGTGTCACCTATTTGTTCCAGTCTTTCCCACACCTCCGACGTCCACCTTTCCCAACCAATGATCGGTTGTTTGGCAATGTGCAGAACTGAGAGATTGAAAGCCTTTATGGTCGACGACTGTGCAGAGAAACTGACTAGCGAGTTGTTACCAAGTCACCTCCCCCTCACCCATATGGACCCCAGAGCAAGGAATCGACAGATCACCTACATATTACAGACCATACGCCTCAACATGCACCACCATCAGACTATGCCTCCCTCTAGTCCTTATGTGTCGTTAGGCCAGCACTAGATCCCACCAATAACCAAAGTTGACCTCCATCACTGAAGCCACCTCCACCTACAGAGCCGCAAGCCCCACCCCTTCCCTGAGACACCATCTTGTCCTCTCCTCACCTGCAAAACCACCCCCTTGGTGCTTTCTTCTCCAACCTCGCTTAGCCACAGGTCTCGCTCATTAGCGGTTCCTTCTTTAGAAGCTGTAGCTGAAAGCCTCCATCCATGAGAAGAAGACGAAGGCCACACAACCATCCCCTCTCCACTGTCATGGCTTTCTTTATCCTCCCCATACTCCTCTTCCTCTCTTCTATTGATGCCTCCCCTCCTACCTTCAACTTCTATCACCTCCTCTCCTTTAAAGCTGCACTCCCCAACCCATCTGTCCTCCCTTCCCGGGTGTCTGGTGCTAACCTTTGTTCCTCATTCATCAGTGTCTCCTGCGACAGCCACAACTCTGACGTCGTCTCTGTCAGGCTCGCCTCCTACCCACTCAAGGCCGACTTCAGCCACATGGTCTCCTACCTCCTCCCACTGGCCACGATCCAGCTCCTCTCACTCCGTCACAGGTCAAAAAGTTATCCCTTCTCCTTTCCACCCTTATTCACCCTCCTCCACCAAAGTCGCGTAAGCAGACGCAGTAGTCTCCCAGTCGGGCCAATCTTAGTCCCGGCCAGCTCCCCTCAAGGTGCACAAGATCTCACACAAGGTCAAAAAGCATTCCAAACATCTACAAGACAAGTCCTTCTTTCTCTCTTATAACCTTCCAGATATCTACAAAAATATCCTCCCTCACCCTGAATTCCTCTTGATGCATCCTACACAAAGCACCAACTTCCCTCATTTCTTCACTTATTGTAAGGACCTTGACCCAGGTTTTGGGCTAACCCTCTTTTCTTTGCTTATGACAGGTGCTTAGAACCTTAATCTAATCTCTCTATATGTTTTGTTATCATGTGACAAGCTCATGTTTCCAGTTTGGTCCCGTTTGGATGTTGTTTGAGCAATGTTGGCTTGTTTTGGACCAAAGTGCAATTTACCTAAAGTTAGGGTTTATATTGCAATATGTCACTTGTAAAGCATGCCTTTAGTTCTCTTGCATCATTATAAAGAGAATGATGCCGTGGGACACCTTATGGAGGACCTATGCTTCAAGTTTGAGCTTGGTTGGTTGATGTTTATGCTTTTTGTGCTAGTTTTGGTGTAAATTGCAATTTACCCAAAGTGGAGGGGTTAATGTGCAATTTACCAGCTCTAGAGTCTTCTTTCTTGTGTGTGACATCATCTAGAATGAGTATGGATTATGGGGCGCCATGTTTGGTTGATAGATGAGGAATGACATCTTTATATGGTCCTTATAACATATATGTGTTACATATGTCACCTTGTCCTTTAGTGTATCGGCTAGGACATGAAGGTGTGTCACCCAACAGGGGTGTGTCGGCCATGGCTGCTGCCCAGCTGCATGATACACTTCCTAGAGTGTATCACCAGGCCATACATGAGCTGCTAGGGTGGCAACAAGTGGCGCTATGAGCTAAAGCAAGTGGCACCTTAGTTTATGTGGTTATGACACCTCTCCCTTGCTACCTTTCTCTTCCTTGGTGTATATAACTCCCTTCCTCCTTAGCCAAGCAATCCTTTTCGTCCACCTTCCTTCCCCTATCTGTATGTGACGAGCAAGAGATCTTTGGGAGCTAAGGAAGACTCCCATGGAGCATGGAGGGGCGAGCTCCTTGGCCATGGAAACTCCTTGCTCAAGATCCGACCTTGGTGAGTCATGCTTCTTTGCTAGTTTACCTTGTGCTTACTTCTACACCTTCCTCTTTCCCTCTCAGCCATGGATAGGCCCTTGATAAGAGTAAGCAAGGACGTAGTCATCTTCCCTCCTTTCTTCTTCTTGAGCTATACATAACCATGGTTTCTTCTTCTTCTTCTTCCTTTGTTTCTTGAGGTGGTGATGATGGTGTCGAAGGCATGTTTGGAGCTTTGGATGGGTGTTGTTCTTGGAAGAGAACGTGTGTTTGCTACTTGGATCATGGAGTTTTATGCCTTTCATGGAGATCCTCTTAAGGCGGGTTACATAACTCTAAACCATCTTTATTATGCACACTCTCCATATATGTATATGATGGTTCTTGTACTTAAATCATTACCTTTTCTCCATGATAGATATATATGTGGAACTTGGAATCTTGGCTAATGAGAATGCTACGTTTTATTACTGCCTTTAGCTTGTTTTCCTTGTGCAAGATGGTAATGGGTGGCTAGAGGTTGAATATGACTTGCACGATATGAGTCTTTGGCCGATACACCTAGGTTGCCCGATATGGGCCTTTACCCGATACAGTACTTTGTTCTATAGTCTATGCTTTGGTCGATGGTTATAGCAACACCCCTTTCTCTCCTCTAGACTTGAAAGGTGATCCCATGACCTAGACATATGGATGATATGATGAGTTGGTAATAGTTGTACCTTAATGCTCGATACCCCCTATCCACCCTAGAGACAAGCTTTGGACGACATGGTTGCTAGACCCTTGGATGGGCTCTTGGCCGATATGTTTCCATGATGACCCTTTGAGTGTGTTGCTTGATACCCTCTTCTAGATTTGAGCCTTGGGTGATATGATAGGTGAACTCCTTAGTGACCTTGTGACCGATATGTACATCTACCCAAGATGATGGTGGTTGGCTGACATAAAACCCTAACTCTAGAGTCTTGGACGATATGGAGCTTCAACCCTAGTTTGGATGATAGGGTTGTTCTGGGGGACATAGATGATCTACCCTTGTTACACGACATGGTCATGATGTTGAAGGTGACCAACTTGGTGTGGTCCTTGTAATATTACACGACACACATTTTTAGTGCCCTAAACGATACCCCCCTCACCTAGGGTTTGCCTTGAACGTTATGCTTCCCGATATGACTCCTTATCATGGTAATTCTTGTTGAGCGATATGGATAAGTCTTGAGCCTAGAATGATGAAACCCTAGGTGGACGATACCATGGCTGCCTCCCTGACCGTTATGTGCATGGTTGAGGGGCTTTTGTGTCGGGCATAAGGTTTGTGCTTGCACGACACTCTCTAAGTGAGTTGCCCGACATGGTGCCTATGGACGATATGGAGTTTGAGTGATGGATTTGCCCTAACCCTAAGATGACCGATAAGGGTGCTCTTGTTGTGATGATTTCCTTGGGTGATATGCTGGGTGCCCGATATGGTACTCCATGAGCGACAAGGATATGAGTATGGGCGATATGGGCGATCCCTTGAGATGCTACCCGATATCATCAACCCTAGAACTTTATAAGTGTGTAGGTGTGCATGGTTTGGGTGACGTCAGGGCTAAGTGTATGGCTGATACCCCGCAAGGAGATATATTACCTTGGTCGATATGTCTTGCCCAACACTTGGTCTCTCTCTTGTATGAGTACCCAACATGTGTTCAAACTTGATCGCTTGGATGGTCCTAGGGTTGAGGTTTGACCGGTACCTGTGTTGAGCTTGACAGTACCTTGGACGATAGGGTACCATGGGCATCATGGCAATGTTGTAGTGTACCTTGGGTGGTATGAAAGCCCCTTGAGTATCTTGATGTGTTAATCAAGTAGGTGTGCTTGATGGGGGCCATGGTGTTGGCCTATATGGTTGAACTTAACCTAGTTGGACGATAGGCTACCTCAGGCGCCATGGTGTTGTTTGAGAGACGTCAGTTGTATGCTTGTTGGGCATTATGGTTTGACTTTGTGTACTGTGATCTTAGGCGTTAGGGCTTCAGACGATATGGTGATGGTAAGTTGCCCGACATGGAACCCTAGCCCTAATGGGCGATAGGGTCTTGGTTGTTAAGGCTAATTGTGATATTGTTACACTTGGATGCACGATATAGCTTATAGCTCTAGTGGCATGGTGCACCTTTGGTTCTAGTCTACCATTACACCAAGAAGGTGTGTTGCCCGTCTCGGGGCATTGCTCGATATAGATAGCACGACACAGCATTACATGTGGGTTCTTAGTTGTTGCCCGATATGAAGTCTTAGGTGTTGCACCTATTGGGGGTGCTACTCGGCATGGTGCCTTGGGGGCTTGGGCAATGCGAAGGGGGAAATGGGGTTTGTTGCCTTGGGCATCACAGGTTGTGTGCGGAATGATATCGAGGTGATGATGGTTGACCTTTATGATCTTATCCCTAGAAGGGTGCTGGCCGACACAGGTGACGGGGTGCTTAACCGATATAGCATCGGGTGTTACACTCTTTGGTGAGAGACGTTATGCCTTTAGAGAGGGTTGTTTGGTTGCTTTATGCTTTTGGTGAGGGTAGGTGACACCTTTAGTGAGGTTTGTCCCTAACCTGATATACCTATGCATGTTTCTTGAGCTTACACCTTTGATCATAATGAGCTACGACAAGATAGGTTATGAACCCTTGTATAGTGGTTACCTATGGTGAATGATAGATGAATCTCCTATAAAGCTGGATGGCGAATCATGGTGTATGATCCTTATAGTTAATCCTTAGGGATGATGCTCATATGATTTGAGATATAGGGTATGATGGGATACCCATGATGTAGTAACAGTAGTATGTATTGATCTATACACCGATTATGACATTAATCTGCATATGTTCATAAGGATGGAAGAATATTCCAATGTTATAATCCTTAATCTTGATGACATGATCATCATGATATGATCATGAGTTGTGAGGCATGAGGGATGCTCACAGTTTGATAACAATAATATATTTTGTCTACATACATAGCTATGAACATGGATGTTATTCCAATCCTGTACACCTAAATCCTTGATAGCATGATAATCATAATATGTTCTCTAAAGGATCTATGTTCTATGTTTGGTAATCTAATTATCTCTTTCTTATGCAAGCTAACCATGCACGTGTATTGAATTCATAGCCAAGTAAGAGCTATGGTGACTATATGCTTATGTGCTTCGTATAGCACTTGAGATATGTGCAATATCCAAGTAATAATGTTGATGAGATAACATATATCACCAGTATGATGAGAAATTCATGTTGAGGTGTGATCCTCTAGTAATGACCTGAGGGATTTATACTCCCTAATGATGTTGATGATGCCTTGAGAGGCACTGGTGTAATGTGATGAACTCAGGGATTGATATCCCATGAGGATATGAAATGATGAAGCCTTGAGAGGCAGTAACACTATGAGATGATGTGAAGGATTTATATCCCATGGCAATGTGATGATTTTTTAGGGCAATGGAAATAGCAGTAGCAATATAACATCAATGTAATGAATCTAATGTTGTTCATGTTTTATATATGGTTGCTTAATACAACTTGATTGCCCCAACAATCCACTTAAAATACATTAACTAATTACAGATGAATCTCTCATGTAGTTTGCCCTGGCCATAGATCCATCATCATCAGGAGCCGGTGATGGTGAAACGGGTTCTCCTGCGGGTTAACCCGGAGTGCACATTGTTGAATATGCGAGGTTTATCCTAGCCTAAAATAGAGAGGACGTCAGTGCAGCTGCGGTTGCAGTCTCGGTATATGTGTAGAGCATGGTGAACAGGCCCATGGCTTGGAATGTGTGATAAGAAGAGCATGAATGTGTTCATGGCTCAGAGCACGGTGAACAGGCTCGTGGCTCAGATTCACTAGCGTTGATACATGTACCAAGGTGGGCTAGGCAGAGGGTAGCCTGCGGGAGTTGACCCTGTGGCTGAGGCCACTTAAGCACGAGACTGCGGTCCTGCTTGTGTTGTACTCGTGCACTGACCACGAGGTGGGAGGTCGTGGAGTCCGGCTCTTCCATTGACCTTGTATGTCACCGGCTCCGGGTTTCACAGCCGTCGGTTGGATTTGAGCGGTACGGCTCACTTCCTCAGGGCATAATAATTTGTAAGCAAGACGTATAGTATCTTTGCTTACGGCAAATACGAAACATTGGTTGAGGCCTTGTTTGTATAGTTGCTCTGGTTATAAACTTGCAGTTTATCATACATTCCTTATATCATGTGATAAGATTGTATAAATCTTATCTTGTCAATCATGTTCCATAAAGAGTACCTGGTTATAGGCCTCATAAATATCTTGGTAAGATTTGTGGTAAGATTAGCCCTGCTCAGTATACTGCTCTTATAATCTGCTTATATCAGTTATCTGTGATCATAATAAAGTTGGTAGAGGGTTATGTTTCTCGCTAGGACTGTGTATCTCACCCCGCTGGTGAATAAACCTTTTTAGGTGGACATCCCTGGCGAGATGAAGATCATGTGGCTATGGATGTTATGCAGAGGTATCGTACCTGGTGGGATAGATAGTGTCTAGCAGTAGAGTCATATGTGTCGTCCCTGTACACTCAGGTCTTCAGGTGAGTTTTTCGATGTTTCTCATACAATGATCGATGTATGGTTTCTGATATGTATCTTGATGTAAAGCATCCTGTAACAGTTATTTCATGTAATGAGATGATGGGAAATTATGTTGTAGCACCTTGGAAATATTCTATGATATGCAAAGTGTTGGCTCAGATATTATATGTTTCATCTTGTGGTGCTTGTTGTAAATCAGTTTTAATTTCCCGTGTTTTTCAGTAATCCGCTGGTTAGCACGTAATCATGTTTTGTTGTGGATGGGGTGTTACAGTGTTGGTATCAGAGCTCTAGGTTCGCCGAGTCTACAGGGACACTAGGACTAGGATTAGGATGGTGTCTAAGGTTGGATTGTGACATAATATATGGTGCATACTACCTAATCTCAGTACTTGATGCCCTGGCCAGGTATTCAAATATTGAAGACAAAGGTAAGTATGGAGCATTAGATTGTTTCCTCCTTGATTACTCTGATCAAGTAGTCATTCTGGAGCAATCTAAAGAGCATAACAAAATTAAGAATATGATGAGAGAATTTCTTGAAACTGTAATCTCAAGAGATATATATGATGAAAGATAGATTAACTTGTGATAACCACGTAAGTTAAAACATAGAACTTACACAAGATGAAGAAAGTACCTGAAAGCAAAGATAAAGTTAGAAGAAAGGGAAAAATAAGTGATGAGTAAACAAGATGGAACCTGAGATAATATCAGACCAACCAATGAACGTAAGCAAAAATGTGAAAGAATAAAGTCCAAATTCGTGATAAGAATAAGAGAACCAGGGAGATGATCCTTGTTCAATAAAGAATATGTGAAGAATAACAATCTTTTTTTATAAAGAGAAAACAAAATTCTGATATAATCAGGAACTAATCATGATTATGATGTAATGGTAACAAGAGAAGGAGAATAATGACATGTAATGGTCTTGATGTTTCCTGTGTTGAGTGCAAGGAACCCAAGAAAATACAAGATAAGAACCAGAAGGAACTAGGTTTAACGTTGCATAAACAATTGGAAACTCATGTAAGGATCAAAGAAAGTGATAATATCCTCCCCTTTGATATGAAACCATAGATGTTGATGGGTTGATGGGAAGAGTTTGTTCTTTTACGTCCCTTCCTTTTGAGGGAGTGGCAGTCAAGTGGACCTTGTGTCACTTGATATGTGTGCCTTTGAAGTGATCATTGTTTGGATACTTCGAAAAGTATTAGTTGATCTTGGACTTTGGTTTCCAAGATGGGGATGTTTGTGATGGATGATGATGGTAGGATCCTCTTGGCATGCCTTCTGAGAAGGGGTTGAGAATCAAGATGCCTAGCTCGTGGAGGTATGAAGGTGAACCGTTTTGATCGATCGCTCTTAACCTTGAACCTACAAGCTGGAAGTTAGTTTTGGAGGTATGGATCTATGTGGTGACCCTTGAAGTAGCATTTCGACATCACAGAGGAATGATGATAGGGATAAGTAGGTGAGGACTGGATGGTTTGATCAGGCAGCAGATGGCAGCAGGCAACAGTCAGATCTTGTGGCAAAAGATGGCCAAAAATAGTAGAATGACTAGTGTGTGGTGACAGGTCGAATGGAGTCATTCCATTCTGCTTTTGCCTCTTATCTGCTCTAGTTGATCCAGTTCAGGATGTACCCTCCTTTGAGTTCTTGTTGTACGTTTGGCAGATGTTTCCTTCCTGTGAGTCAGAGGAGAGATAGTATGTTGTCGAGCACCTTGTTGATGACCTGGTTGTGCAGGATGAAGTATACCCTTCTATGTATCCTTTCCTTTCCTAGATGTGATAGTCGGGTGAATCCCTTTCTAGGTGACATGTCAAGGATCGTTGTAACCCTGGGAATGGATATTTTGGAAAGGTGTGAAGTTGTCTCAGATGGAAAGGTTGGATTTGGTTTGATCCGGCTAAGTGCCTATAGTGCAGATATCATATGTTAGGGGTTTATGCTCCGCATAAACATGACATCGGAAGGTATGCACCCAAGGAAAGGAAGTGATGTAGGGTCATCTTGGGAAAGTTCATCTAGTTGAGCTTTGTCATATGCATACAGGTGTTTTGTAGAGTATGTATCTTGTGATAACCTCTTCTGAGAAAGACCCCCCTGGAGTAGAGACATCCTTTGTGAAAAGAAAAGGAACAGTTGAAACATATATAGTAGAAAGACAGTGATACAAGTTATGCAAAGCTTAAAGTGCCAAGCCTATGAGATCAGAGTAGCGTAGTGAAAACATAATGAGGAATATGATACATCAGTAGAAGGAACTGATACCTGAGTAATACGAGTTGCATATAATGTTCCAGTATCTAAGAGTGTTATCACACAACGGATGATGAGATCGAGGGTTGAGTCTATGACCAGTACAAGAAAAACTCTGAGTGGCTCTGGGATAAGAGCAAGTATGTTGGTCTCATATCTGTGACACCTGGGAGATTTGTGGAGTTTTTTGATGTGATGCACAAGTAACACCTGTCTTCTTATCGCTGGGGATTTCGGGGACGAAATCCTTGTTAGGGGTTTATGACTTGTAAGGACCCTGACCCAGGTTTTGGGCTAACCCACTTTGCTTTGCTTATGAAAGGTGCTTAGAACCTTAATATAATCTCTCTATATGTTTTGTTATCATGTGACAAGCTCATGTTTCCAGTTTGGTCACGTTTGCATGTTGTTTGAGCAATGTTTGCTTGTTTTGGACCAAAGTACAATTTACCCAAAGTTAGGGGTTATATTGCAATATGTCACATGTAAAGCATGCCTTTAGTTCTCTTGAATCATTAGAAAGAGAATGATGTTGTGGGACACCTTGTGGAGGACCTATGCTTCAAGTTTGAGCTTGGTTGGTTGATGTTTATGCTTTTTGTGCTAGTTTTGGTGTAAATTGCAATTTACCCAAAGTGGAGGGGTCAATGTGCAATTTACCAGCTCTATAGTCTTCTTTCTTGTGTGTGACATCATCTAGAATGAGTATGGATGATGGGGCGCCATGTTTGGTTGATAGATGAGGAATGACATCTTTATATGGTCCTTATAACATATATGTGTTACATATGTCACCTTGTCCTTTAGTGTATCGGCTAGGACATGAAGGTGTGTCGCCCAACAGGGGTGTTTCGGCCATGGCTGCTGCCCAGCTGCACAATACACTTCCTAGAGTGTATCACCAGGCCATGCATGAGCTGCTAGGGTGGCAACAAGTGGCGTTATGAGCTAGAGCAAGTGGCACCTAGGTTTATGTGGTTATGACACCTCTCCCTTGCTACCTCTCTCTTCCTTGGTGTATATAACTCCTTTCCTCCTTAGACAAGCAATCCTTTTCGGCCACCTTCCTTCTCCTATCTGTATGTGACGAGCAAGAGAGCTTTGGGAGATAAGGAAGACTCCCATGGAGCATGGAGGGGCGACCTCCTTGGCCATGGAAACTCCTTGCTCAAGATCCGACCTTGGTGAGTCATGCTTCTTTGCTAGTTTTCCTTGTGCTTACTTCTCCACCTTCCTCTTTCCTTCTCAGCCATGGATAGGCCCTTGATAAGAGTAAGCAAGGACTTGGTCATCTTCCCTCCTTTCTTCTTCTTGAGCTATACATAACCATGGTTTCTTCTTCTTCTTCTTCTTCCTTTGTTTCTTGAGGTGGTGATGATGGTGTCGAAGGCATGTTTGGAGTTTTGGGTGGGTGTTGTTCTTGGAAGAGAACGTGTGTTTGCTGCTTGGATTGTGGATTTTTATGCCTTTCATGGAGATCCTCTTAAGGCGGGTTACATAACTCTAAACCATCTTTATTATGTACACTCTCCATATATGTATATGATGGTTCTTGTACTTAAATCATTACCTTTTCTCCATGATAGATATATATGTGGAACTTGGAATCCTGGCTAATGAGAATGCTACGTTTTATTACTGCCTTTAGCTTGTTTTCCTTGTGCAAGATGGTAATGGGTGGCTAGAGGTTGAAGATGACTTGCACGATATGAGTCTTTGGCCGATACAACTAGGCTGCCCGATATGGGCCTTTACCCGATACAATACTTTGTTCTATAGTCTATGCTTTGGTCGATGGTTATGGCAACACCCCTTTCTCTCCTCTGGACTTGAAAGGTGAGCCTATGACCTAGACATATGGACGATATTATGAGTTGGTAATAGTTGTACCTTAATGCTCGATACCCCCTATCCACGCTAGAGACAAGCTTTGGACGACATGGTTGCTAGACCCTTGGATGGGCTCTTGGCCGATATGTTTCCATGATGACCCTTTGAGTGTGTTGCCCGATACCCTCTTCTAGAGTTGAGCCTTGGGTGATATGATGGTGAACTCCTTAGTGACCTTGTGACTGATATGTACATCTACCCAAGATGATGGTGGTTGGCCGACATAAAACCCTAACTCTAGAGTCTTAGACGATATGGGGCTTCAACCCTAGTTTGGACGATAGGGTTGTTCTGGGTGACATAGATGATCTACCCTTGTTGCACGACATGGTCATGATGTTGAAGGTGACCAACTTGATGTGGTCCTTGTACCCTTACACGACACACCTTTTTGGTGCCCTAAACGATACCCCCCTCACCTAGGGTTTGCCTTGAACGTTATGCTTC
Source organism: Alisma plantago-aquatica (assembly GCA_963693085.1). NCBI lineage: Eukaryota > Viridiplantae > Streptophyta > Magnoliopsida > Alismatales > Alismataceae > Alisma > Alisma plantago-aquatica. The sequence continues at coordinate 1,030,308,723 of OY856410.1, read as the reverse complement.
CCGATATGACTCCTTACCATGGTAATGCTTGTTGAGCGATATGGATAAGTCTTGAGCCTAGAATGATGAAACCCTAGGTGGGCGATACCATGGCTGCCTCCCTGACCGTTATGTGCATGGTTGAGGGGCTTTTGTGTCGGGCATAAGGTTTGTTCTTGCACGACACTCTCTAAGTGAGTTGCCCGACATGGTGCCTATGGACGATATGGAGTTTGAGTGATAGAGTTGCCCTAACCCTAAAATGACCGATAAGGGTGCTCTTGTTGTGATGATTTCCTTGGGAGATATGTTGGGTGCCCGATATGGTACTCCATGAGCGACAAGGATATGAGGATGGGCGATATGGGCGATCCCTTGAGATGCTACATGATATCATCAACCCTAGAACTTTATAAGTGTGTAGGTGTGCATGGTTTGGGTGATGGCAGGGCTAAGTGTATGGCTGAAACCCTGCAAGGAGATATGTTACCTTGGTCGATATGTCTTGCCTGACACTTGGTCTCTCTCTTGGATGAGTACCCAACATGTGTTCAAACGTGATCGCTTGGATGGTCCTAGGGTTGATGTTTGGCCAGTACCTGTATTGAGCTTGAAAGTACCTTGGACGATAGGGTACCATGGGCATCATGGCAATGTTGTAGTGTACCTTGGGTGGTATGAAAGCCCCTTGAGTATCTTTATGTGTTAATCAGGTAGGTGTGCTTGATGGGTGCCATGGTATTGGCCGATACAGTTGAACTTAACCTAGTTGGACGATAGGCTACCTCAGGCGCCATGGTGTTGTTTGAGAGACGTCAGTTGTATGCTTGTTGGGCGTTATGGTTTGACTTTGTGTATTGTGATCTTAGGCGCTAGGGCTTCAGATGATATGGTGATGGTAAGTTGCCCGACATGGAACCCTAGCCCTAATGGGCGATAGGGTCTTGGTTGTTAAGGCTAGTTGTGATATCGTTACACTTGGATGCACGATACAGCTTATAGATCTAGTGGCACGGTGCACCTTTGGTTCTAGTCTACCGTTACACCAAGAAGGTGTGTTGCCCGTCTCGCGGCGTTGCCCGATATAGATAGCACAACATAGCGTTACATGTGGGTTCTTAGTTGTTGCCCGATATGAAGTCTTAGGCGTTGCACCTACTGGGGGTGCTGCTCGACATGGTGCCTTGGGGGCTTGGGTGATGTGAAGGGGGCAATAGGGTTTGTTGCCTTGGGCATCACAGGTTGTGTGTGGAATAATACCGAGGTGATGATGGTTGCCCATTATGATCTTAGCCCTAGAAGGGTGTTGGCTGACACAGGTGAAGAGTTGCGTGCTTAACTGATATAGCGTCGGGCGTTACGCTCTTTGGTGAGAGACGCTATGCTTTTAGCTCGGGTTGTTTGGTCGCTTTATGCTTTTAGTGAGGGTAGGCGACACCTTTAGTGAGGGTTGTGCCTAACCCGATATACCTATGCATGTTTCTTGAGATTACACCTTTGATCATGATGAGCTACGACAAGATAGGCTGTGAACCCTTGTATAGTGGTTACCTATGGTTAATGATAGATGAATCTCCGATAAAGTTGGATGGTGAATCATGGTGTATGATCCTTATAGTTAATCCTTAGGGATGATGCTCATATGATTTGAGATATAGGGTATGATGGGATACCCATGATGTGGTAATAGTAGTATGTATTGATCTATACACCAGTTATGACATTAATCTGCATATGTTCATAAGGATGGAAGAATATTCCAATTTTATAAACCTTAATCTTGATGACATGATAATCATGATATGATCATGAGTTGCGAGGCATGAGGGATGCTCACAGTTTGATAACAATAATATATTTTGTCTACATACACAGCTATGAACATGGATGTTATTCCAATCCTATACACCTAAATCCTTTATAGCATGATAATCATAATATGTTCTCTAAAGGATCTATGTTCTATGTTTGGTGATCTAGTTATCTCTTTCTTATGCAAGCTAACCATGTAGGTGTATTGAATTCATAGCCAAGTAAGAGCTATGGTGACTATATGCTTATGTGCTTCATATAGCACTTGAGATATGTGCAATATCCAAGTAATAATGTTGATGAGATAACATATATCACCAGTATGATGAGAAATGCATGTTGAGGTGTGATCCTCTAGTAATGACCTGAGGGATTTATACTCCCTAATGATGTTGATGATGCCTTGAGAGGCACTGGTGTAATGTGATGAACTCAGGGATTGATATCCCATGAGGATATGAAATGATGAAGCCTTGAGAGGAAGTAACACTATGAGATGATGTGAGGGATTTATATCCCATGGCAATGTGATGATTGTTGAGGGCAATGGAAATAGCAGTAGCAATATAACATCAATGCAATGAATCTAATGTTGTTAATGTTTTATATATGGTTGATTAATACAACTTGATTGCCTCGAAAATCCACTTAAAATGCATTAACTAATTACATATGAATCTATCATGTAGTTTGCTCTGGCCATAGATCCATCATTGTTAGGAGCTGGTGATGGTGAAACGGGTTCTCCTGCGGGTTAACCCAGAGCACATATTGTTGAATATGTGAGGTTTCTCCTAGCCGAAAATAGAGAGGACGCGAGTGCAGCTACGGTTGCAGACTCGGGATATGTGTAGAGCATGGTGAATAGGCCCATGGCTCGAAATGTGTGATAAGAAGAGCATGAATGCGTTCATGGCTCAGAGCACGGTTAACAGGCCTGTGGCTCAAGTTCACTAGCGTCGATACTTGTACCAAGCCGGGCTAGGCAGAGGGTAGCCTGCGGGAGCTGAACTTGCGGCTGAGGCCACTTAAGCATGAGATTGTGGTCCTGCTTGTGTTGTACTCGTGCACTGACCACGAGGTGGGAGGTCGTGGAGTCCGACTCTTCCATTGACCTTGTATGGCACCGGCTCCGGGTTTTGTAGTCGTCGGTTGGATTTGAGCGGTACGGCTCACTTCATCAGGGCATAATAATTTGTAAGCAAGCCGTATAGTATCTTTGCTTAGGGAAAATACGAAACATTGGTTGAGGCCTTATTTGTATAGTTTCTCTGGTTATAAACTTGCAGTTTATCATACATTCCTTATATCATGTGATAAGATCGTATAAAGCTTATCTTGTCAATCATGTTCCATAAAGAGTACCTGGTTATAGGCCTCATAAATATCTTGGTAAGATTTGTGGTAAGATTAGCCCTGCTCAGTATACTGCTCTTATAATCTGCTTATATCAGTTATATGTGTTCATAATAAAGTTGGTAGAGGGTTATGTTTCTCGTTGGGACTGTGTGTCTCACCCCACTGGTTAATAAACCTTTTTAGGTGGACGTGCCTGGTGAGATGAAGATCATGTGGCTACGGATGTTATGCAGAGGTATCATACCTGGTGGGATAGATAGCATCTAGCAGTAGAGTCCTATGTGTCATCCCTGTACACTCAGGTCTTCGGGAGAGTTTTTCGATGTTTCTCGTACAATGATCGATGTATGGTTTCTGATATGTATCTTGATGTAAAGCATCCTGCAACAGTTATTTCATGTAACGAGATGATGGGAAATTATGTTGTAGCACCTTGGAAATATGCTATGATATGCAAAGTGTTGGCTCAGATATTATATGTTTCATCTTGTGGTGCTTGTTGTAAATCGGTTTTAATTTCCCGTGTTTTTCAGTAATCCGCTGGTTAGCACATAATCGTGTTTTGTTGTGGATGGGGTGTTACACTTATACTTCGCCAAAATTAAGTCATCCTCTCCAACAAATCAAATCAAAATGTTCTTCCCAATTATCCAAACAAAAAAACTAATGTCATGCCCAACAATCCATTGGTGCACCACCTACAATGAAGAAATACAGAGAAGAACCACAAGGGATAGCAAAAGACCATTATAAAGCAACGGACAGCTGGCTTCAAAGCACTTCAACAAATGTTTCACTCTGTCTCACCCTTCTCCAGTTGGGCCTTCGATTCTCTTCGGCTCAACTTGCAGGAGGCTGTAAGAGTATCTCAACAATATCTTCAGAAGATTGTGTTGTATCCCCTTTACCTCCTCGTCTCCCACAATGATATCCTTGTAAATGACAACATGTCAAGATTCTTCCACTACCCTATGCATATGTATGTCCTATAAATATCCACTATTAAGGCAATCGAAAGTAGGCAGTCAATGGCTCCATTTCTTATCCCATTCCTAAATCTAAGACCCTCTATCCTCCTTGACTCACTAGAGTTCTTTCCCATGGCGTATGATCTCTATGTAAGGAATTCCAAGCCAGAATGGAAACCACCGCTCCAAAGCCGAGTGTCGCTACCAAGCTGGTGTGCTCCAATCCTCCTCATCCCTGACGGCATGGGTGCTTGACGATCTCTCTTACCCTTGCATCGGTGTCGTTCGTTGATGATAAGCCCAGCCCTAGGCATGAATCTGTGCGCATTGAGTTTTATGAACCTTGTAAATGGAATCCGCTTAAAGTCAATGACTGGAAGTGTTGGGGTTGTCGTCACCGCCATCCTACATACCGTAAAGATCGAGGCACTTGACCTTTGCCAGTATCATGGGATTATGGATCAATCCAAGGTACAGAGGCAGGAACCAGAGTCGTTGTTCAAGCCAATCTATATTAAGTGCCACAACATTTTGAAACCTAAGTAGTATTGTTTAGATACACGCAAGCGCATATATATATATATATATATATATATATAGAGAGAGAGAGAGAGAGAGAGTGTGTGTGTGTTAGGCTAGTGTACACTTGAGTGTACCGGAGGCACCGTACACCTCAATCATTTTTAAAGATGCAGTGATTTTTTGAAAAATTCAAATCATTGATCTTTTTAAATATTTTAAGAACATACTATATAATAAATTACACTTCATTTGGACACTTATAGATCGTGCATCTAAAGGAGGCAAAAATTATGCATTTCAAATTAGTTTTGTGCGTCGATTTTGTTGTCATTGGATAAGTGATTTACACTCATCCAAATGAACTCTAATTTTGTATGTGGACTATTATTATTGTAACCATGAAGATCAATGGATTAGATTTTGAAAAAATAGGGTCTAGATAGGCAAACATCAATGAGGTGTACAACGTGATCTGTACACTCGAGTGTATTCTAGCCTCTCTCTCTCTCTCTCTCTCTCTCTCTCTCTCTCTCTCTATATATATATATATATATATATATATATATATATATGACGTTTATCAATACCTGGCGGGGAGCCTGAATTTTTACTACCCGTCCACCTAAAAAGTAACGATATGGTCAGAGAAGTAACTCGCTGGACAAAAAAGTAACCATATTGATAAAAAAAAAGTAACTAAACGAATAGAAAAGTAAATCGAGAAGAATACACAACAAATATATATGTAATTGTATATTTGTTATATATGTTGCAAATTTTTTAACTACCCTCTGCATGTCAAAAGTAAGACATTTCAAAAAAAACTAAAATAGGAGGCAGGTAGCTACCTACAGGTATTAAAGATGGGCCCATATATATATATATATATATATATATATATATATATATATATATATATATATATATATATATATATATATATATATATGCATATATATGTATATATATATATATGCATATATATGTATATATATGTATATATAGAGAGAGAGTCAGGCTAGAATACACTCGAGTGTACTCAGAGCAGAATACACTCAAGTAGTTTTTCATGATGTAATATTTTTTTCAAAAATATAATTTTTTGATCTTCTTAAACATCTTGTGAATAGCTCATATACAAAATTTGAGCACATTTGGACATTTGTAGGTCATTTTATAAAGATCGTAATAATTATGCATTTCAAATTAGTTTTGCATGTCGATTTGTTGCCCTTGGATGAGTGACTTACACTCATCCAAATGGGCTCAAAATTTGTATGTAGCATAGTTATAGTATGACAGTGAATATCAAAGGTTTACATTTTGCAAAAAAAGTCTTGATATGCAAACACACTTGAGTGTATTCATGCAATTTGTACACTTGAGTGTATTCTAGCCTGACTATATATATATATATATATATATATATATATATATATATATCCTGGAATTTGTTATAAGTGCCTCTGAAAAAGTAACATTCATCAGAAAAGTAACTCATTATACAAAAAAGTAATAATATTGACTAGAAAGTAACTATTCGCCTCAAAAATAAAATAATGTAAAATACACAACAAAAATTATGGAATAAATATGTAATTGTATATTTGTTATAGTTGTTAAAAATATAATTTTTATGCATAAAAAATAATAGTTTGCAAGGTAAAGTAACCTTCTACATGTGTAAAATAAGAAACTCCAAAAAAAGTAACCAAACATGGAGTGGGTAGTTACCCGGTTGGACATTGAATGAATGAATGAATATATATATACTACTATAAAAAAAACAAGTTTGATGCTGTGCTCTCCTTGATTCACTATCTTCTCTCTTTTTTCAAGGAATTTTTCTCCTACAAATATTTATTCACACACTCTCCTATTAACTTTTATTATCTTTAATTCTGTATTTCTCTCTCCATCCCACGGAAATGGTTTATTGATTCTCTCCTTTCAAACAACCAACACAAATATCTTTTACCGTAGGGACCCTTTCACGGACGAGTCCTCTCTCCGTACATTTCCAACAAATTTTATATGTCACATGCATGTGCACGTGTGCACCTTCACTAGTATATATATATATATATATATATATATATATATATATATATATATATATATATATATGACCAAATGTGGAACGGGTAGTTACCCGTGCAGACATTGAATGAATATATATATATAAGTCAGGCTAGAATACACTCGACGGTATTCGAACCAGAATACACTCAAGTAGTTTTTCATGATGCAATGTTTTTTTCAAAAATCTAATTCATTGATCTTCTTAAACATCTTGGGAATAGCCCATACGTAAAATTTGAGCACATTTGGACATTTATAGGTCATGTTATAAAGACCGCAAAAATTATACATTTCAAATTAGTTTCACGCATTGATTTTGTTGCCCTTGGATGAGTGACTAACACTCATCCAAATGGGCTCAAAAATTGTATGTAGCCTAGTTATAGTATGATGGTGAAGATCAATGGTTTATATTTTATAAAAAATAGTCTTGATATACAAACACACTTGAATGTATTCGTGCAATCTGTACACTCGAGTGTATTCTAGTCTGACTATATATATATTTATATATATATGGTTAAAAGAATGGTGTACCTGAGTACATGTAGCTTACACACACACACACACACACACACACACACACACATATATATATATATATATATATATATATATATATATATGTATATCTGTCTGCAAGGGTGTAGTTCACTGGTGATTATACCAATTGTCGTCTTGATTTACCGTCCTCCCGGGCATTTGGCCTCGTTCATGGGTATTGGATAGGGGGAGAGTATGATTCTATTAATCCCCCCCCCACACACATATATAGGACGTTCATTCATTGCCCGCACGGGTAGCCTGGATTTTCACTACTCGGCAGCCAAAAAAGTAACTCTCCTTGCCAAAAAAGTAACTCTGCTGTCAAAAAAGTAACTATGGTGAACAGAAAGTAACTACACGAATAAAAGAGTAACTCTATACAAAATATACAGTATATATATAAGGATGGGTTTTTTTTATTTTGGAGGGGAAAATGATATTACTTTTAGATAAAAAATTTTGGAGAGCTAGACAAAACAGTCATCTACAATTGCGAGAAATTTTTTTTTGAAAAAAAGTGGTCGGAAGGGTGGGCAGGTAGCTACCCGCGCGAGCAATAAAGATGGGCCCATATATATATATATATATATATATATATATATATATATATATATATATATATATATATATATATATATATATATATATATAACAAACACACACACATAGGGATGAGAATCGGCTTGGGATGGCCCGATCTGACCTGCAACCCAGCCCACAGAATGTGATCCAGACCCGAACCCCATTTATAATATGGGAGGGTCAGGCCTAAAATTTAAACTCATATTTTATTAGGATCGTGTATGGATTGTGGTAAACCCAGGCCCAAAAACCTGAATGCTTAGATTAGATTTTATGTACATTGTACATGTATACATCTATATCTATCCTGAAAGAAAAATATACAAATTTCTTGATGCAATATGTAGTATGTATCCAACCAATGACAACATGGATAATCTATAATAAATCAGCATCATCATAAAGATAACCATCATTGACATGGATAGACGTACTTGATTTTTTTATTTTGATCTCATTGTGTCATTCAAATGGAACCTTTTGTTGTTTAGCTATGTATATTTTAACACCTGAATAAAAATATGGCCTCCATACTTTGATTTACAATGTATATGACACTTGAAAAACTCATGTCATTAGCTCATTAAAGAAAAATAAAGAAGAAACTAGCTCATTGCATGGTAGATTATGCTCTTTTTTTGCTCATATGCCCACATGTAAGAGACAAATGATCTTTTGCTCTTTTAACACCCATTTCATTGTATATACATATAGGATGAGGAAGCAAAAAGCCACAATATTGTAGAGTATATTGATTCTTGAAGTCCCATACACTCACATGTATGAGAAAATGATTTACTCTTTTAATATCCATTTCATTGCTAGCAGTGATCACATAATTAAGGTATACACATTCCAGCTGCACAGATCACAAAGTATATATTTTTTAAAAGGTTGATCACAAAGTATATATTATACTATTTAATTTTTCATGTTAGCAAGTTAGATCTAGTAAAATTTAGTATGCTCATTCGAAGTTGTATTGGCGAACGTGAACTCGGCCCAAACCCAACATTCTTATATGGGTCGGGTATCGGCTGGCATTTTTCAATTTTATTTGGGTCCAAACCCGGCCCGCAACTCGCTTTAAGTTTGGGACAGACAAAACATGGTATAGCCTGACCCGATGCTCATATATATATGTGTGTGTGTATAATATATATATTAATCCTATATATTGATATATATATATATGTATGTATATATATATTATACATATGTATTGATATATATATATAGTTGGGCCAGAATACACTCGGGTGTATAGATCGCATCGTGCACCCCAATGGTGATTGCATATCTAAACTAAATTTTTTCAAAATCTAAACCATTGATCTTCATTGGTATAATAATAATAATTGACCATAAATAAATTTTTTAGCCCATTTGTATGAGTCTAAGTCACCCATTGAAGGAAAATATAGTTGACATACAAAACTAATTTGATACGTATATTTTTTTCAGCCTTTAGATGCATGACCTATAAGTGTCCAAATGAGTTTACATTTGTTATGTAGTATGTTCTTAAGATATTTAATAAGATCAACTATTTGGACTTCCAAAATAATTATTGCTTGGTGAAAAATGACTGAGGTGTTACTTTCTCCGATACATTTGTGTGCATTCCAACTTGATTATATATATACATATATTTATATTATATATATGTGTATATATATGTATACATATGCATGTATATATGTATATATACATATGCGTCCGGCCTCCGCCACGGGTTATGGGAGAGGGGGAGAGAAATCTTTCTCTCTTAATTATATATATATATATATATATATATATATATATGTGTGTGTGTGTGTGTGTGTGTGTGTGTGTATTTGAGTCAAGTTGGAATACACTCGAGTGCAACAGAGACAAAATATACTCAAGTCACTTTGCTTCATACAATATTTTCTAAAAAAATCTAAACCATTTATCTTCTTACATATCTTATGAACATACTACGTATAAAATTTGAGGTCATTTAATCACTTGTAGGTCATGCATCTGAAGGAGATAAACTAATGTAATTCAAACTAGTTTTATGTGTTGATTTTCAAAGTCATGGAACATTGACTTAGAAGTATCTAAATGAGCTCGAATGTAGCCTATATTTGTTGTAACAATGAATATAAGAAATTTAAAGTTATCAAAAAAACTTGTCTAAATATGTAAATATCACTTGCATTTATGGTGTGATTCCCACACTCAAGTGTGTGCACGCTCAAATTTTATATGTAGTATGTTCATAAGTTACTTAAGAAAATCCATGGTTTAGATTTTCAAACAAAAATGTTGCATGATCGGAAATAACTCGAGTGTATTGAGTTTCGTTACACTCAAGCGTATTCTAGCTTAACTCTCTAGAGAGAGAGAGAGTTAAGCTAGAATACACTCGAGTGTAACAAAGATCGAATATACTCAATTTGTTTCAATCATGAAACATTTAGTGTAAACATATAAACCATTGATCTTCTTAAGTATCTTATGAACATACTACATATAAAATTTGAGCTCATTTGGACGCTTATAGGTCATGGATCCGAAGGCAACAAAAATGATGCAATTTAAATTGGTTTTGTTTGGTCATAGAAGAGTAACTTAGAATAATCCAAATGAGCTAAAATTTGACATGTAGTATGTACTTACTAGTACAGATAACACATTTAGCGTCGATTAAATAAGCCTTTTGATGTCAGTTTCGAAGCGACACTCAAATGGGTGACACTAAAAGTAGACGCATTCAGCGTCGGTTACATAACCGACGACCCAAAGCCTTCCCTGATTGCAACCCAAATCAAAAGCGCCAGCAGTGGGACAATAGGCATTAGTTATTAGTTCCAAAATTGACACCACTTCCCAGCCCAAACAAAAAAATTGGCCCCAGGTTAGACCATAGGTTTCGGTTTCCTAAAAATAATCGACGTCGTTTGATCTCAAATTGTTGACGGTATTTTATATTTAACCGACGACTATGTTTTGGTTTTTTTTCTTATCATATTACAAGCCTGATGTCCGGCTGGTCAGCAGGATGCAGAACCTGCAGTTCAGTTCTGAACTTCAGGTTTACAGCATCCTTTGATTTCAGCCAACAACAGGACACAAATCTGCAATACTAACAAGATGGACAATATTATAATATGGATCATGTGATTCACACACATGTCTAAGCACATTTAATTCATATGATTCATCACACACATGTAGAAACGTGTAGTTCCATCATCATATGAGAGTATATAATATATGTTGTATTGTATCGATTTCCAGTACAACATACCTATTTTTTGCAAACCGATTTCAATTCAAATATGTTTGGTTACACGACAGAAATTAACTTCAATATTATAAAATTTAGGCTTACTTAAGTCGTGGTTAGTTTATTTTTGTAATACAAATGCAAAAATAAAAATGACATAGTTATGAACATGCAGCGATGTTGTTGTCCAAAATAGTAACTAAACAAGGGGGTGGTTGTACCCCTAAAAATATGCATAAGTAAAATAATTGGGAAGAGATATACACAACTAGACTAGATACACAACTTAAACTACAGCAACATAGTCCGAAATCAGCAATTGTGAGGGCCTTTTCATTGTGGTGGTCTTCCCCTACAGTTTTAACAACAAAAAATAGCTATGAAGTTTGATTTTAAGACAAAAAGTAGAAACACAAAATAAGACAGGAAAGTAAATTTGTTGCTTGGACCTACCTTTTTTGTTGATGTTGAGGTGTCGCAGAGCTCGTCATTGTCTTTAGATGAATCTAAACTGATGGTGATAGGGAAATCGACGATGCCAAAAGGAATAATAGGGAAATTGGGTGTGTTTTCATCATCACCATCATCATCGCTATCCTCTATCGAGTACTCAAATTGTTTGAGATGATCGGGCGTCTTGTTGTTGATGTTGGTTATTCAAACCTTGATGGTATATGGTCAACCAGACGAAGAAAAATCTTGTCACTACGGCAAAATCCCATCTTCCTAACACACTTGTACTAACTGGTTGTGGATATAAGATTTCCGACATCAGCGTAC